>OY728143.1:1636950194-1637601694 GCA_963277665.1 Viscum album | reverse complement strand
GTAATAAATTTTTGGTTGAATTTAGTTATGTCAAAATTATTATCTTATGTTTTTCATCAAAAATTTTAAATAATTTTAGTTGTAGTAATGGATGAACCCAAAATGAACAATGTTAACAATAGATTCCATGGAAAATGTAAAGGTTGACCAAATAAGGAACTAATATGATAATAGATTGAGTGAGAAATAATGAGAATATGAAACATTAAAAATCATGAATTATGATTAACAATGTGGTCTTTGTTGAATTCTAAAATACACTAAATAAGAGAAAGGATGGAGTCTCCGGAAATTTTTGGTGATAATGATGATGAAGGAAAGAATATTTAATTTTACAGATGTTAAGATAATGGGAATAAACACCTTATGAATTTCATGATGGGAGTGGTAGTACACTATAAGAGTAAAAATTAATGGAATCAATATCATGGGTAAAAGGGAAATATAAATGATAAATTTATTTTCATCAATTGCAAGGAAATTCAAAACTATGAAAATAATATACTTAATCAGATAGAAAATCGGGGAAATAGGAACCAGGAATTTTCTAGACTGTGGGAATATGGAAAATCCTAGATAATGATAAATATTGAAGTGGATCTTGACTCTTCACTCTAAATTTAATTATTTATTATGACAGTTATGTTTTCATTAACTATTTTATGTTGAGTTTTTTTTAAAAACCAATGCTGGTATGATTATTGTTAAAACATATTTATGGTTTGGGGAATGTAATAAATTATGGATACTTTTTTCTTAATTAATTTTATGTGGTAGAGAAAATGGATTAGATCTATTTAAAAAAGGGATCATACCACTTTTTATCGCATATCTTACTTTAAACTATGATCATATGTGAATCTTGATTATAAAGATCTTGTGGAAATTACTTTTATGCATAAGTCCTGATACCCATTCATGAGTTTTCTAGTATCTAATATATAATGTTTAATATTTAATTAGAAATTATTAACTATATTTTATTTATCATGGGGATATAGTAAAATATTTTTCACAGAGGTAGAAAATTAAAAATTATGTGGAAGTAAGTTAACTAATGGGGGAGATGGTAATAAACTAAGATTAAACATATGTATTTTATTTCCTTTAGAATCTAATGTGTTGTGACAAAACAAATATTATAAATGGTATTTTTTTATTAAAATAAATGAGTTTTATAATATATAGTTTAAAATTAAACATACAAAGACACATGAAAAAAAATATTTCATTGATAAAAGTTGTCACATTAATCAGTAAATGAAACATATAAAAATTCTTGTCATTAAAATTTAACATAAAATTATAAAATTGAAAGGATAAAACCAAAAATTATGGATTACCCCAATCTACTAGAATCATTTCCCCCACTACCGACTCTATAGAAAAGAAAATAAAACATTATTAAACCACGATACATTATTAAAAATGGAAATGTAGAACCTTGGGTGGAATTGAGTTTAATATTGAATGAAATAAGAATGTTTTATATATAGAAGGTAATATGACCATAAAAATAATAATGTGGTTGCGGGACTAGTAATGTTACCATTGGTATAGTAACATTACCATTGGGAATGGTAACATCACTATTGGGAATAGTTACATAACCATTGGAATAGTAATTCTCCCTCAAAATAATAAATTTTAATATAAATAATTTTTATCATGATATAAATATTATTTTATTAAAAAAATATATCACGATTAAAACACTCAATGAAAATATAATAATATTTTTAATAAGCATTATTTTAAAATATTTCATAAAAATCATAATTTTTATATTAAATATTTACATTACCTAATTTAGAAATTTCTTTTGATAAAATTTATATAATTTTTTAAATATGTACATTGAAATTATAACAGGATTATTTTTTGTTAATTTTATGAAACACTTCAATTTTTGTGAATATTAAAAATATAGTTTTTCACTTTACAGGTATATCTAAAATTTTATCATTCAAGATGTAATAATTAAATAAACATTATAGAACATTAGTTTCAGCCATGAAATATTATATTTGAAAAATAATTCATTAAAGTAAAATAATGTTAATTTTCAACCGTAAAAAGAACATTCCAAAACCTTTCATCAAAAGTCATTCCGTAAAATAACAATTTTTACTCATCCACTTTCCTTTTAAATAAATTAATGAAATCAAATTATAAAGGGTATTTAGTGTTTTAAAACCATTATATTATATTTTTATGTGGTTTATATCATCAATAATTCTCTATTACATGTTTTCCTTTCAAATAACATTTTAGTCAATCGTTTATTCTAAAAATAACCCTCTCTTCAGTTATGAATAACCCATCTACCTTCCCTTGAAAAAAAAATCCTCCCACCAATTAAAAATACCATGATGTACCTAGATTCTCCCAATCAAGGACCACAAAATAAATAGGGACGTCATTAGGGAAATCCAACTCAAATAAACATGGAGTTATAGTGTTTTATAAGAGAAGATATACCAAAGAGAGAGTAAGTCTCAATAAACACTTACCTATTTTTCTCTTCTATTTCTTCTTTTTACCAAATCATTTGAAAAACATATACTATGAAATTAAATATTAATTAAGTTATAATTATATTAATGATGTTAACCTACTTTAATTTGCATACTTTTGAAAAATATAAATTTTATACTTCCCTTTCCAGCTCTTTCGACAACGTCCTATTAAAGGTCGATTAAACACCTATAGAGACAATACCAAGATAATTATTATAACAACCTTAATGGATGGCTAATATTAATTATATATAATATATAAATACTTAAATACATTTAGTATAATCTTTTAAATTTTTTCATACTTTTCTAAAATGGAATTTGAATGAAAAAAGAGAATCAAACTGAAATAAGAAATTTTGAAGAAACAAATGCTATCAAAACGCTTAAATTTTATCAAGAAAAATTAATATATATAACAAAATTACTATAATTGATAAATAGTGGAAAAAATGTCAAAAAATTATCTTCTTCATTAATGTTTTAATAAATTTATTTTTGTTGTTAAGGAGCTAAAAAGGTGATGAAATAAGGCAGGAATTAACTTAAAGAGATTCTTGAACCCAACTCATTTTCTTTGGGTTATCCATCATTCAATGAATATTTTATATGAATAATCATCAAATGTAAATTAAAAACCATTTAATTATTATTCCATTTTCTTTTTAGCGATATAGTTTTTACTAAATGATTTTATGGAAAATATAATGAACTTCCAAAAGAACTCTACATTCCAAATCACATATTTAGCTCATCTTGAGTTTTTACTTCTTCTCACAATATTTATGACTCTTATCCCAAATATGTTTCTTCATTTTTAATTTGGGAAACACAAGTTTATTCATGAAATCATGATTGATAAAATACATAGGAAACCCATTCTTTTACATTGGTTTGTTATTGAATATTATTGTAATATGTAACATGTTGTATAAATCATAATATAAATATTATGATGTGATGGGTGAGCCTGAAATTATATGTCCATATAGTGTATTGGTAAATATGATGTGTCTCATGAGATAATGAATAATATTCATAATCATGGTTCCTTTTTGTTCAAATTTATGATGTTATGATTATGCACATACGTTATGCATGAACATGATGCTAACTTTGTCCACAACTATGTGTGGTATTTTAACACTATGACATGATGTTTCATTTTTATTTATTTCCATGATCCATGAATTTTTTGCATATTTCCCTCATGATTTTAATGATTAACATATGCTTATTATTTAGTAATGATGATTATTCTCACCCTCATGTCTACTACTAGGCATTCACATCACCCCTTTCATTCATGTAAAACCTCAGTTCATTACTTATAATAAGGAGAATGAAGGAACACTATTAAGATAGAGAAGAATTAAATAAATGATATTTATATTTTATTATGTAAAATTTATGTATAAGCCATCTTTTTTGAGACACTAAACATTTTGATCTTGTATTTTTATTCCTATTGCATTGTTTATTGTAAAATTTTGTAATAATTATAGAAGAAAATATAGGATCCTTATAGTTAGTATTAAAGAATGGTGTATTTAATTTGGGAATTATGATTAGAAAATAAGAGTGAAATTAAAAAGTATAATTATATGTATCGGAAAAATATATTAAAATAATATTTTTAAAAAGGATAAGAATAGGGATCCAATATTATATGCATTTAATGTTAGTTGTGAAAAATATTATAGTATTTTATCATGATTTGTTGACATAAGATGTTTTTCAAATCTTTTTTATTTAAGAAAATGGTCAGAAGAAATTGAAACCATTCTAGAAAACTATGTGAGGGACAATGAAATTATTTTCCTAATGACATCATCAATTTCGTGGGAGGTGAAGTAGAAAACATCATAGAAACTCTTACCTAGTTTTAGGATATGAATAATAATATGAACCATATGAAATTTCCACCTTTACCCAAGAAGGATCAACTAGATATTAAGTCTGTTATGGAACATTGACCATTGATGTTTAGTTAAACAACATATCCACATTTCATATAATAGTGGACTAACTCAATTGAGAAGAACTTTTCTATGATTTATTGTTCTGAGAAGGATATGGTGACTCTATTATTTTATTGTTTATATATAGTTGTAGAAAAATGGTTGTAATTGATAAATAAAACTAAGATGAAGGATGAAATTTAAGAGATAGAGTGGGATGACTTTCACAAAATATTTCATAACATATATTTCCATATAAATATTTGAACAAGTATGAAGAAAGAATTCATATATATTAATAAAAGGGAAGGAGAAACTATCACAACTTATAAGGAATATTTCCCAAGGTTTTCAAGTTGTGCCTCATGTATTGTTATAAAAAATGATTGAAAAATAGATTGATTCATTAGTGGTTTTAAACCACACCTTTTGAAGGATATAAATATCTAAGATTATAAGAGTTATAAAGATATTTTTTTTGATCTTATCTCAAAGTAGATAGGGAGTTTGGATAATAGGCTCATGGTTATGGATATCAGCAGAGAAGAATGGAGTTTAAAACTGGTGTGTAAAATGAAAAAGGAGGAAAGTGGATCCAACATCCCACATATAAAAAATTTGGAAAGAAGCATCATGGTAATTGTCCCAAATAGATGAGGAAATTCTTGCAGTCTGGGATAGAAGTCCACCAAGCATGTGATTGTTGAAGAGACATTATGAATCTAGCCTACATGATAGAGGAAATCAAGGAACCTTCTAATGCCCCACCTATGGTTCTATTCTTCAAGTATAAGAGGAATAGAAACTATGAAAGTCAATTCACTAAATGATGGGTCCTTGAGGGAAATTAGAATTAGAAACCACTAATGGAAAAGGATCAAGGGAATCATTATTACATCACTACTGTAGAAGTGAAGCATGAAAATGAAGTTGTACAATGTACATATCCTATTCAATCAAAAAGGGAAAAACTTACTTGAATCTGTTATTACAAAATACTTTATATATTAAAAGTTTTCTAGAACTATAAAATCATAACCCTGATACCTTTAAGTAGAGGTATTTTTAAAAACCCTTAGTGGTGCAGTAATTGAAATCCAAGGGTTGGGATCTTCTCCTATAATAGTTTGTGGGAATATTTTTATAGGAAATATTGTAATACATCCTTCGGAATAATTTGATGCTACTTTAATCATGGATTGGCTCTAATTATATCAGTCACACATAAAATATCTATAAAATTATATCTCTTTTCATATTATAAACCAACCAATGATCCTCTAAAAATTCAAGGATGATCATGAATATCCTTCTGAAAATCTCCTAATGGTATGGGTGTTGACACTATATAAAGAATAATACATTTCCAAAATGGTTGAGTCAAAGTAAGGATTAAACTAAGATAAAATTACCTTTTTTATGGAATGCACTAATTTGTTTCTTAACGTGTTACAGGGGATTCCCCCATATTGTGAGGTATATTTCTAAACAGAACATATACATAAAGCTACTCAAATATCAAAAAATAGTATAGGATGGCCCTGATAGAACTAGAAGAGTTAATGAAGTAGTTGAAATATAATTTGAATGAAGGATTCAAATGACCTAGTATATCCCCCCAGGTTTCTCCAGTTCTCTTAATCAATAAGAAAGATGGAACAATGCGATTGTGTATTGTATATTATGATCATAATGGGATCTCCATAATGAAAAATTATCCTCGTATAATGATTGAAAAATTGTTTTATCAATTATGAGGAGACAAGTAATTATTAATTGAGAATCTTAATTTTAGAAATCATCATCTATATGTATAGAGGGAATACATTCCATGACATATTTCTATACATGGTATGGGCACTATGAGTTCATAGTGATTCCCTTCAAAAATACTAATTACCTTTCAGTATTCCTGGATTTGATTAATAGTGTATTTAAATACTACCTCAACATTTATTTGGTAGTACTTATCATTGATTTCATTTCATTTACTATAAAGTAAAGTAATAATATAAATAACATCTAAGGAATGCGCGAGATATATTAAGGAAAGAGAAATTTCACATTAAGTTCATCATGTCTGACTTTTATATGAAGCATGTCGCATTATTGGGGAATGTGGTCACAAGTGGGGGAATTCATGTGGACCTTTCAATTAAAAATGAAATTTAGGAATATCTTAAGACCCACTAGTTTCATCGAAATATGTTGTTTTCATGGATTATGTGGGTACTATCAATGATTTCTAAGAAATTCCCCACAATTGTCTAGCATGTTAACAAATTCAACATGAAAGGGGGTAAAGTATGTTTGGATGGATTAATTTGATGAAAGATTTATGTATCCCAAGAAGAGGCTAATTACTATTCCTGTACTCAAACTACCATAAAATATAAATGTTTTTTTGATATACAGTGATACTTAAAAGCAGGGCTTGGGTTTTTTACTCACGTGGAATGATAAATTGATAGATAATACCCAAAAAATGA
Organism: Viscum album; assembly: GCA_963277665.1. Taxonomy (NCBI): domain Eukaryota; kingdom Viridiplantae; phylum Streptophyta; class Magnoliopsida; order Santalales; family Viscaceae; genus Viscum; species Viscum album. The sequence goes on along the minus strand of OY728143.1, from coordinate 1,637,594,725 downwards.
TATGGATTTATAAGTTGTGATATTTACTCTAATGATTTTGAATAACTGTCTCTATGATGATATTTGTAACATATTTACAATTCATAAGAGTCTACAGTATATATTCAGATAGATGAATATCAATATGAGTCAAAGAAGGTGGTTAGAACTAATCAAGGAATATTATTTCTCTATTTACATCCATCCAAGAAAGATGTACAATGTAGCTTGTGATCTAATCATAAAATAACATCCTACAATATCCATGATGGGGATTTAGAGAGCCACTTCATCTTGTATATGAAAAGTATGGATCTTGAAATCAAAGTTGCAGGGAATAAATCCCACATTTTACAAATGATTGTCCAAACACCTATCCAATATTTGATGAGGGATGACTAAAGGGATGATATATAGAGACAAAATATGGTGAATATGGTAAATAGAAGCTACATTAATTCCTCATTGATGATGATGGTGTTATTAGATTTGGAATTAGACTTTTTGTGCCTTCATCACTAGAGATATATAAGGATCTAGTAGATAATTTATATAGCTCATCTTTCCCTATACATCCTAGAAGTACCAAGATGTACGAGAATATTATAGATTTATTATAGTGGAATAAATTGAAGAAGTTGATTATAGAGTGAATTTAACATTGTTTAGTATATACAAAAAATAAATAAGACTGATAGAAGTTCAAAGGGATGATAAAACTAATGCCTATACCCACATGGAAATGATATAATATCACTATAAAATTTTTCACTACCCTCTCAAATATATCCAAAGGAAAAAATTTCATATTGGTTGTGGTTGAATGACTCACCAAGACAACCCTCATTATCACCATTTAGGAATATTTATATCTTAAAAAACATTACATAGTATATGTGAAGTAGTTAAATTACATGGGGTTCCACTTTCAATCAACTCTTATCGTGAACCAATGTTCAACTCAAAATTATGGGGAGGTCTTCAGCCTGACTTGGGTAGTTAATTGAATTTTAGAATGAAATTTCACCCCTAAACCGAAGGAAAATATTAATGAACTATTCATATACTTGAGGACATGATAATATTGATCTCAAAAGGATTTAACAGTTGATGGGATTAGCATCCCACATTAGTTGAGTTCTCATATAACAACAGATTCCACTTGAGAATTCAAATAGATCCATATGAATTTTTCTATGGGATGTGATGTTCAACTCCAACTTTTTGGAATGATGTTGGGGGAAAAATACTTGTACATGACATTGTGAAAGACATGATAGTGACGGTTCAATCCATATAACAACATATAAAATTTTCTTAGAGTCGCAAAAAAGAGTTGTCCTGACAATTGTTGATTTGAATTGGTGTTTGACGTTTGATACAATTTTTTCCATTGAATAACACCATATAATAAATTCATATAGTTTTTATTAAAATAAAAGATTGTCCCAAGGTACATTTGAACCGTTGAGATCACAGATCGTATAGTAGTAGTGTTCTATCATCATCAACATCCTCTAAGAATAGATAAAGTTCATGACATGTTCCATGTATCACTCCTTGGGAAGTATATACCTGATACTTCACATGTAATTAATCTATAGGTGGTAAAACTAGAGAAAGTGTTATTATATGAATAACATCCAATGCATATCTTCGACTATAGAGACAATTTTCTATGCCATAATACAACTCCCCTTATCAAATTGTTGTGCAGAAACCATTAATATCAGTATAAAACATTGGAAATAGAGGAAACAGTGAAAAACAAGTACCCTAATCTATTCTCAACAGAGAATAGAGGTTGAAATTTTGGGGTTAATATTTCTAAAGGGGGTTAATATATCAAAAACAATTTATATGGTATTTATCTCTAGAAATAAATGAGTATTATAATATACAATATAATATTAATCACATAAAGAAACCGAAAATAAATTTTTTCATTGATAAACATTATAACATTAATCTTTATTAAAATTGACTAAAATTTAAAACATTATAATTTGAAAACAAGTATAAAATAGGAAATCTAAAATTAGATAATATGGATCTCCCCAATCTACAAGATTCATTACCCCCACTTCCAACACTATAGGAAAGAAAAAATATATTCGTAACGCATGCAATATTATTGAGAAAGGAAATATTGTTACTTGAGAAGATTTGAGTTGAATATTGAATGAATGAATGGATTGGTATATATAAGAGGGAATGTGACCATTTGAATAGTATTTTAACCATCAAAATAGAAATTTATCCATCGGAATAGTAACCTGACCATTAAAAATAGTAACCTGACCGTTGGGCATTGTAACATGATAGTTTGAATAGTAATTTGGCCACAAAATTATAAATGTTTATATAAATAATATTTATCATTATATAAATATTAAAATTACAAAAAAAATATCCTGATTGAAAAACTCAAATAAAATATAAGAACATTTTTAATAAATGTTATTTTAATATATTTTATAAAATCATAATTTATATATTAAAAATTAAAATTACCTTTTTGTGAAATTTATTTTTATAAAAATAATATCGATTTTGAAATAATCACATATAAATTATTCAAGAGTGATTTTTTGTTAATTTTATAAAATACATTAATTATGGGTTGAATAGTAAAAATACAATTTTCACATAACTAGTATATATTAAATTACATTTTTCATGATTTAATAATGAAATATAATTTCTATAACTTTATTTTATACCATAATATAATTATTTTCATAATTGTGTAATTAAAATAAAAATAATAATTTGCAAAAGTAGAAGGAACTATCTAAAACCTAAATCCAAAATTGATTTGTTAAAATAACAAAAAAAATTCATTCCATATTGAATTTAATTAAAATAATGAATTCAATATTAAAGGGGATTTAAAGTATCAAACCCAATATATTATATTTATATATGATTTTTATTCTCAAAAATTCACTATTACATGTTTTACATTTGATTAAATATTTAATTCAAAAAATACCTCCCATTAAGTATAAATAACCCCAGTTTTTCCACTTCCAAATCCAATACTCTACCCAAATACTATCTCTAAAGTCCCTTATAATACATAGGTAGATTATAGATCAATCAAACTATAATCACCATGGAGTAATAGTGTCGTATAAGAGAAGTTACATGGAGGAGAGAGTAAATCCCTATTAACTCATCCCTCTTTTCATCTTCTCTTTCTTCATTTTCCCAATTCCTATCAAAACAAATATTATATAAAATTATATATAATGTATTTTATAATTTTAATAATTATGTTAAACTACTATAATTATATTATTTATGATAAATATAAATAGCATACATCCCTTACCCTCTCTTTCGGTAATGTCCCGTTAAAGGTCAGCTAAACAGAAATGGATACATTTCCATGACAATTATTATAGCATCCTTACTGAATGTATAATATTAATTATAAATAATATATTAATAATTAATTCAATTTATTAAAATCTTCTGGTGTAAATCATTCATTTCTACATGTTACATTCAATGAAAATGGAGAAATAAAAGCGAAAGAATAGTTTTTAATGGAAAACATGATATTTAAAAGACTTAATTTTATCAATGGAAATTATGAAATATAATAAAATTTTTATAATTGATAAATAGTGTTAAATAGTACAATAATTTACTTCTATGAAATTTTTTTAATAAATTTATTTTTATTATTCTATAGGTGAAAAAGTTACGAAATAAAGAGGGAATTACGGTAAGGGGATTCTCGAACCCAACTCATTTTCTTTAGGTTATCCCACATTAATGACATCTTTTTCATGAATATGCCTTAAATGTTCATTAAATATCATTTCATTATTATTACCTTTTATTTTTAGGTATATACATGTCTACTATGTGATTTTATGACAAATGAAAAGTTTTTCAAAAATAACTCTTCTTTCCAAAATATATCTTTAACTTCTCTTAATTTGTTTCTTCATTTCACAATAATCATGATTCTTATCCCAAATATATTATTTTTTACTTTTCATTTTAGAACCCCATGTTTTTTCATGATATCATGATTTATTAAATCGTTATAAAACATATTCAATTCCATGGGTTAATTCATCACTATGATTATAATGAGGTCTACGTAGTATGGATGATTATGTAAATATTATTATGTGACCGGTGGTCCTATAATTATATGTCCCTCCAATTATTTGGGTAATTTGATGTATCTCATGATAAAATTTATAATTTTCATGAACATGATGTTGGATTTTTCTTCATATTGATGAGTTGTGATTATGAAGGTATGTTATGCGTGAACACATTGTTAGCTTTATTCACAACTATGTGTGTTATTTGACTACTTGGATATGTTTTTTCATTTTTATGCATTTCTACATTCCATGAATTTACCACATATTTCCCCAAGATGTTAATGATAAAACTAATCAAATGATTTGATAATGATGATTATCCTCACCCATGTTATATTGATTCATGTATTTTATTCATCCTTTTACTGGTATTTTAACTCACCCATTTAATTGATGTAAATCCTCAGGTGATTAGTTCTACAATGGAGAATGTGAGGGCCACTATGAATATAGACAAAAATGAATTAAATATTTTTTATCTATTATAATGTAAAATTTATTTATGATCCTAATTTTACTAAGACATTGTACCATTTGATTAAGGATTTGTATATTTATTAACTTGTTTATCATAAAATGATGTAACGGTTATGAATGAAAAATTAAGGTATCTATATGTGTTTTCTATATTGTGATGCATGAAACACCAAACCAAAAATGAACAACAAATCAATTTATGACTGTAAAAATATAGTTTTATAAATGGTGGGTAAAAATACAATTAACCAAATTATGAAATTTATTTATAATAAAAATAAGTTTCATCATCAGTGATAAATAATTTCCATTATATATGTTCTTATTTAAATAACTAATAATACTTATTTAGAGTTTAAAATTTTATTTATCTAAAAACGATATTATATGTTTTTTTAAAAACCGGATAATAAATGGATAAAATACATTTCCTAAATGAATAATCTACTATCACCAATTTGACTAGTAATTAATAGTAAATATGAATTATAATTGTAAATATTATATAAATAAAAAATTAAATTTCTATGAAAATAATATTCATTTTATTTTTTTTGTTATTAATTAAAATTTAACTTCTCAAATTTTGGAATTTTCATTTGATAAAATGAACATAATTTTTGGATTCATCGTATAAATACTATCTTAATAAGAATTACTGTTACTTTTCAAAACAAGTAATTTTAATATAATACTAAAAAATAATGTCTTTACCAATACTAAAATGTTAATGAAATTATAATTATATAATAATTTCCCACAATTTCATAAATTCATTTTATTGATGAATATGTTTTTTATGGAGTAATAATATAATTTTTTAAATAAAATTATGAGTTTCTAAAACCTGTGTATATATTTTTATTATCTGAAAAAAACATTATCTAAAAAACAACTTATATTGGCCTATATTAAGAATAAAATTTAAAAGAATGTTTAAATTAAATAAATAAATATAGAGTTTATTTTTTATATCTAAATTAATATATAATATTATATTTTAATTTTAATTTTTGGGCAATAATGTTTGAGTATTTTGAATAAGGTTGATGGACATGATAATAGTAAAACTGTAATTTTCAAATAATTTTTTTATTGTTATTTAATTTTATGATATTAATTAAATTTTAATTGTTAAAAATATTGAATATGATATTATTTTTTAACAAAAAAATTATCACATTGAAACACATTTATTTTTTAATCAATTCCAAATAATATAAATGAAAAATAATGTTTAAAATAATAATATTAATAAAAAAACATTTCTTGTATTTATAAAATGTTTTAAATTAATATCTAAATTTATATTAATTATAAAAATAATTAGATTAAATGGAGATAAAAATGGGTTTCATCACACCTAAATTCGGTTTGTGTTTTAATTTTTTAAGTTTAGTAAAAAAAAATTTACTTGGGTACAAGATAGTTACTCTATTAAAAACAAACGAACACAACATTAAAAATTATTGGAATAAGTTACTTCCAAAATGTTTTAAAAAAAGTAGTGGAATAAATTTATTTAAGATTTATTATAACAATATCTCCCCAAAAAACATTGTTTCCCACATCATGAACCATTTAACAATGAATAGTGTCTTTCCATTACTGAAATAGAATGGATGTTCACAAAATATCCCTTTTAATCACTTTTAAAAATAGATATATCCACCACTTCATGCCACACATATTCCAACTAATTTCACTATCAAACTCTAATATATTTCTCCACCTATAATATTATCTTAATTTCACAATATTATGCTATCAATACATTATCTTACACCATTCATTTCTAAAGATACTTCTAAGAGAAAATTAAATGTGCCATTGTGTGTATTACTTAATACTTAGTTTTCTCTCCATGTTCTTTCCATTCCAAACCTACCATAAAAATAGATATTTAATAATATCATTTCAATTATTATGATAATTTATCATTATAATAATTTTATAACACTTATCAATTTCATTTATTCTATATAAAAACATAACATTAATTCTATGTTTTGCAGACTACTGCCTCCATGAAGTAGCATAAATTGTGTTTCATATGGTTTAATTTTTATTTATTAAACCCTCATAAAATATGATAAACACCTGAAATGTATCTATGAAAATTCATTACTATTTTTTAATAATTATATTATTTAAAAAGAATAAACTTTTGATATCATAATCATCCTTTAATAATTGTATGTTAATGTCTGGTTCAGTCAAACCACTTACTTGAATAATGAAATAAAATAATTTCATAGATGACTATGAGAACACAATTAAGGATAATATAAGATATATAGAAAAAAATGAAAAAATTATTTTTCTAGAGTAGTAAAATTTATTTGAAACTCATGACTTCTGAACCAATTTTCTTTCGTAAGATATTACAAAACATGATCAATATCTATTTTATCATTAATTATCATAACCAATTATCATATAGAGTAAATATATAATATTATATATAATGACATTCTTTATAGGATATTCCTGGGATTTAGATGATGTTAGAAATTAATGTAAGGGTAAGTTGTATTCAATTTTCACCACAGGATGTATATTTCTTATTATACACCATGTTTTACATAGAGTAGTGTATCTACTACCACATTGATTTTTTATATCATAATCATTTCATTATTAATAATATTTAATATTTCATTTTAAAACATATCATTTCATTTTTTTGACTAAAAATTTTATAATTTTTTTATGCGTTTGCGATCGATAAATTATCATCCATTTAGATAAAAACATTCATATTGAACACTTTTTTCATGATTGATTTTATATAACAAATGATTATGTTTTATTTTATATCCACATTTTTGTCAAGCTTTCTAAAATTATTCCTCCTAACCTCATTATTCAATTAATATAACTTTAAATATTATGATACATAAATGGGGTTTCTTGGTCTCAATTTTTATTTCCTAAAACAAAAAAAAATTATGATCAAATTTACATTTATATGGTGTATATAATGTATTTTCGTTATATTATATCATGAATTATCATTATTTTAATTTTATGTTTAGTCTTAATACATATAAAATTTAACAATTTTTTATTCATTTTTTACTCGATCCGTAAGTGTTATTTGAGTTTCTTTTCAATTCAATTTGATATGTTTGATATTGTGAACAATATTTTATTATATATGTTGTATTGAATATCATATTTCTTTCAAGTATAATTATTATATTTTATTGAATTATATTTAAATTTCATGTTATTCAAATCATGTTGTTTTGATTATGATGTTACAATTATCATAAGGGTTTTTTCATATCAATATTTTTTAATTTAGATTTGATATTTATTCATATATTTTTCCATTTTTGGTGTATATATCATCGTGAATTATATTCCAAATCCTCTAATAATATTTTCTTCTATTTTATTAAAGTAATGTAAGTACATTTAAACTTATGTATTTCTAAATCATTTTTTGTTATTTCCATGATTTTCTTTCCAAATCGATTTCTCTATGAACGGTCTATTTTTTCTTCCTTTGATTGAAGGGTGTCCACCAATATTACATAGAAAAATTTATAGAAGGAGTTATTGAATTAACCATAAACCGATTTCACTAAATGGTCTTAGTTTTAGGGATTAATAAATTGAAATCTATTATATATATTTACTGAAGAAATATTGAAAATATGTATATTTATTATTCAAATTCAGATGCTTATTAACTACTCTTGATAGCTGATTATGTATTTTATTACCCAAACCTTCATTGTTTTCAAGGGTCATGATCATTATACCCCTTTTATTGACACCATAAAATTTAAGTAAAATCTTTATAATTTTTTTTCAATATGGATGTGTATTGGTTGATAATAAATATATGTTATGTATTATATGATGTATTAAATCCTTCATATTATAAATGAATTGGACTTATTTAGTGAGTGATATGCCTCTATAATAATTTCTCTCAATGCATCAAAATGTCTAAGGATGGAAACTAGCTTGACTGGGGTTTTTATCCCAACCTAGAACAAAATATTATATATATATATAGGTCTCTGATGTTAATTTCTTGATATTTGTGATTTATAAGTCTTGGAATTCGGAATATCATTTTTTTTATCCCTTTTGAGGATAATACTATAAAGGTTATGGTAAATTAGAGTGTTAAACATAAAAACTCTTATTCCATGAATGAGTATATTGTTTATTATTTCGAGGAAGGGATCAGCTTCTCTCTACCTTTGATATCAATAATTGATGAATGATGAAAAAATGAATTTTTTTTTCTTTATTCACCCATAGTATGCTATTTCAATGGAGAGTTCACGATAATTTTCTTAAGTACAAAAATTTAGTAATATCACAATAATTTATGTACAATTTTAAGAGGTATCGCATACCCTCCTTGTTTACTACCATGAAAAATTGGCGAATCCAATGCCCTACTTCAATAAAGGACTCAATGATTTTTTATTAAAACATTTCTTAATTCCATGAAAATGATGCATACAACAAAAATGGTGTTTCTCATTAGCACTAACAATGTCACCATCCAGTGATCATATCAATCCTTGAATATCACCTTCTTCGATCTTCAATCTTCAAGATGAGATTTATAAAATCCTTCTGGAATTATCCCTATGTCCCTCTACTCTTAATTTTACAATCTCAGAGATATCTCAGGTGATCTACATATTATACTCTTATGAGGTCATTATTCATGTGTTGTAAATTTTATTTTGATCATCATAATTCACTATTAAATTAACTATTATAATCTGGATATTTTTCATAAACAGAACAATATGGAAAATTTTCATATCTCAAAAATACAATTTCTTGTGAATATCGTCATATGTATATAATGTATTCCACAAAATATGGAACACTGAATTCATCCCCATCATGATCATGGTATTTAGCACAATCCTCCATTTAATAACAACCATACACACTCAGTGTATTTTAAGGTAGTTATGATTCTATAGAAATATCATCCTCAATCATGAATTGATGTTATGATAAAACCATTACCTCCATGGTAAAATAGGAAAACCGTTTGGTATAAGTGCATCTGCCATGGTGTTTTACCAGATTCTATGAAGAACCTTAATATCTATAGCATAGATACTTCATAAATTATAGAATAATTTAGATAATACCAAATCACCATTACAGTGTACATATATTCTCTAATATGAGAAAAAAATAATCTCATATTGTGGTTGTTCTTTTATAGTTAATCCTTAACTATAAACACATTCCCAACCTATTCAATTATTCAACCATTCACACTATGTCAGGTGAAAAATCTTATCATATCATCTTCACATGGGCTACATAATGAAATATTATTCTATTTTATAGCTTATGTGTCTTTGGAATTTCTGTGGTATAGTCTCTAGAACTATGAAATATAAATCATGTTCCAGTCCATGTACTCTTATAAAACACTCTTAGGTATTTGTAAATAGGTCACCTATACCCATTAGGAAGTCCCATTATATAGAATTTCTTACCCTTACACAAGTGTTTATCCATATCATAACCAATCATATTACACTTATAAAGCCTCATATACAGTTTCATGAGTAGCTACATTTCTATGATCATATTTTACCCTTATGTGGATGAGAATGTACCCTTATGTGAGCTTTATATACCCTTATGTGGATGAGGCTTATACCTAACGCGAGGTGTGATTCCCATTGAAATCATGCATGTATACTTATGTGATATTTCATATACTTACTATACTTATATGATGACTCTAGTTATCTTCATGTAATATACCATGTAACAATATAAACTCCCTAGTTATTGTCAACAAATAAATGACATATTTTCAAAAATACACTCCAAAATCATAGGTGTTTAACAATATCCCTCTTGTATTTAGTTGATAATATGTACATGAATGTATTCCCATGAAAAAAGTAAACCAATCACTAATGTTAATTATTCCACTTATTTTCAATTAATATAGGGGTTATATGATTTTATTCTTCTCCCCATATACATATTAATCAAATAATAAAATATGAATTTTTTAAATAATATCTACATATCTTTCACACAAAAACCAGTGAGAAGAAATAACCAAATATCACATGAGTTCTGAACCAATTATCTAAGACTCTTAAGAATATACTCGTTGTTAGAAAAAATATCCTTTGGTAATTACTACTATATTTTCTATTTAACTCACTTGGTCAAATAAATTTATTATCCTTTGTGTATTTGTAAAATGTACTACGAGTTTTCATGTGGTGTCACTATTTTCTAATACCTATTATTGGATATATATATTTGGGGGTATCACTCTTTAAAAAACCATCAAATTTAGTATATTTTGGAAATCCTAAAAATATGAGATGAGACCAAACACAAAAACAATTATTAGAAAATTATTATATGAATATAAATTTAATTTTGTGGATGGTGTTGTTTCCCATTTTATCATTTTCAACATAACTAAAACCACATGGTTTATTTTCCTAAAAAAAATTAATTTCATTTTCCATCACATGTTATGTCAAAGAAAAAAAAATCCTCTCCCCATACATTATACTCCTCTTCGTAGCCAATGAGTAATAATAAATCATTTGAGGTGTGGTGTTTCATCCCCTGAAAAAATTAGTTGGATGGATACAATTAGACTCTTAAAGAAAATTGATGTTTTTCAAACACCACTTTGGCTATTTACTTAGTCAATATACCAGCCACCTAATCTTGTGTTGACATGTACTCCAATACAACAATTCATTACTCCACATTCTATTTGTGAAATGATATTTGTTATCTATATTATTGGTCAATGAATATTGAATATGATTTTTCATAAACTGGTCATACATTATTTTTTCACATGATTGGAGTATGTAAAATCACTTCAATAACCACATCATGATGTTTTAGTTTCATCCATAGAAATTGGGTGCATACTTGAGTAGTATAAAGTTAGTCAACCATTACCATAGTGAGTGATATTAAATTTTGGTTCATTGTTTTCCAAGTTATTTATAACCTCCCAAGATAAAGATAGTCACCTGATATTGATTATCTAGGATCTACTAAACCATCCCAATCCACATTATTGAATCCTAATAAATTTAATCTGAATCATTATGGTAGAATAATATATTGTCTTATATATGATTTATGTATCAAATAATTATCTTCACATCCTTCATACAGAGTTCCATTGGATCACTCTGAAATAGAGTGACATAAAAAGAAGAAAATAAGATATTCGGTCATGTTATAGTCAAATAGAGTAAATTTCGAATGATTTTTCAATAGGTAGTCATATAGACTATATTACCCTACTCATATTTTTAGGATTTTATCCTTTCCACTCCCATAGTTTTTATTATCCTTTTATAATTCATCTGAAATATTATAAAAACCTCATTTTCATATTTATTTTATGAGAAAAATATCCTATATAATATTAGAGTTACCTGTAATCTAAGGAAACATTAAATTTCACAAATTATAGACTCTTGAATCAACAAATCATGAGTTCAGAAAACTCCTAAATGTGGTTGTCTTCCGAGTATCTAAAAATAATTTTAACATCATAGATAAGCACCATCAATCATTGTTCACTGTCCATCTTAATGTATTGGTTATGATCGAATCCCCATATATTAAAATTTTTCTTATTGTGGAATTTATTTAATATTGAATATCATGCATTTGGTTACTAGTTAAATCAATAAAAATACTTCATTGGTGAAAAAAATTACATTCATATTCATTAATAATTATCCCAACTGGTATCTCAATGTGCAATTACAATTCAAGGGAATTATTTATGAAATATGTTTTTATTTCCATTTAATATATATTTGAACCACTTATGAATACACATGGATATTAATAACCATATTTTTTATCACCACAATATGGGTGATATTCCCTCATAAACACCAATTACAGCTATTTGATAATAGATTTTCACAAATTATTTTCCTTTTTCAAAATTACATTCCCATGTTCATTGTGTTTATTTAAAACACGAGATTAATTTTGATGATGTTATTTTAAATTGGACTTAGATGAACTTCACACGTATCATTTATATATATTTTATCAACATTATAATTCATAACATGACTCAAATATCATCATTTTTATCTTCATTAAAATATTTTAGGTCAAACAATGATAATAAATATAACTGCCACTAAACCTTCATTCTTCTGGTTTGGAACATGGATCTTTAGACTATAATAAATATTTTTTCGGTCAATTAATCCTTTTTAATTAATATTTAAACACATAATAAAATTTCTATAAATATTTAAAATCTAATTCATAATCATAGTTTTCCATATTCTTTGTATCTTCTCATAATCTCAGTATTGATCACCAGTTTTTGGTTACGAAATTGAATGTTTGTGATGTGACATTTTCTCATTTGTAGTAATCAATTACCCACTTTCAACCACCACAATGACTATTCACTAAATCATATTATCCTTCTTCCTATTATAACACCTATAATCATTACTATTCGTTGATTTTCTATGAATCATCCTTTCACCTCCCCAATATTCAAATTCATTACTCATCTCTTTGTAGAATAAAACATTTATTTCCAAACTCATAGAAGTATTAATTGTAGGTAGATTTCTATAAAAAATCCATATAGTGTACTCTATTAATTTAAAACTAATAATTATCTATTTGTTATATGAACCATTTTAAGAATATCATCCTTCCAATACATTTCTATAAGATAAATTCTAATAATCCTTGTTTTGTCCAAGTTATTGATTATGTTATTTCTTCTCCAAACTACCCCGTTTTTCAAGGTTGTTCTAACACATAAAATCAAATGTTTAATTTTGTGATTGTATATATTTTCTTCAGCTAGATTATTTTAAATTCAATCCATTTTTATGGTTATAATTTCGAAATCTTCACACCAAAATATATTTTAGCACTCCCCCGATATAGAGTGATTCTTCTGTACAACTCATTACAGTGTGTGATAGACATAATATAGGAAATTTTCCTAAAGAGAATAAAAAATAAAAATTATTATTATTTTCATCAAACACATTAGTGAAATTGGACCATAAAAATTTATGTTCAAAAAATTAAGATACCAAAATGCCTTTATATTCTTTATCCTATAAGACTTCCAGATAATCCTACCCCTTTGACATAAATAACATATGTAATTATGATCATTTGTGAGATGGGGAAAATCAAGTGATCAATTTATCTTTACCAATCTCTCTGTAGATTATTTGATGAAATGGTCAAACCACCTATGTGATAACCTAAGACCTTCTGATTTGGACCATATAAATAAATATTCTCTAAACATATAACTATTTTCCTTGTTTCTTATTCCCAGAAAAATAATTTAACCATATTTATTATTGACATTACATGCATTTTCAATAAACTCCACTATATTTCCATGGTAAAAAAATTGTCTAACACTTGGAATATTATGACTTTTACCATAAATAATGATAATTTCTATTCTGATGAGATCATTTTCTCTAATCACAGCTTTTCTAAACCAAACAATCTTAACAACCTCGCCATTTCCAAAATTATTGACACAATATTTATTATTCTTGAAATTGATAAATAAGTATCTATCTCGAGTCATATGTAATGATAATACACTTTCTAATATCCATGAACATAACTTATCCGTTTCTATTAACGAAATGGCAGCAACATTATCCATTTATGAAATACCTTTCAATACCAACATTTTTTGTGAATGTACCTCCTCAAGAGATTTCTCCATGAACACTTCTTCTTCTTACTGAATATAAAATATATTTTGTGTCACTATACTTTTCAAAAAAGGTCTCAATATTTTCATTCATCAACATAATGAAATTCTTGATGAGATTTGTTAAATTAATGATGTATGATTGAGATTATTATTCCACAATACTTCACTATAAAAATATTATCCATTAAATGAAAAATAATGATAAGAAATTATGTATTACTCTTTCAATTGGTGTCACCCTCTGACGAACATCTGATCAATAGAGAATACATGGAATGTGCGTCACAACTATCCACAAAAAGAACATCTAACTCTTAAATAATTAAAATATGCATTTTCTGTATTATTAAATACCTTTATAGGGTTATAATGTGATTCCTTTTTCTAGGGATTTAGTGCTTTGGATTTTGAAAATCCAAAAGAAAATCAATTATCTAAGAATTGATGAAAATGAGGAATAGGTATTAATTATTCCCCAAAAATTTATATGGATTGACCTAATGATGATCCCTTTCTGTTTTCCACAATCATTCTATATGATAATAGTCACATTTTAATATTTACAATTTTTGTGTCTTTTCATAAATTATTTATCATGATCCTTAATTCTATTCACTCATTCATTGATAGTTTTATCCAACCCATCAATGATTTAGAGTTTTCTTCAATTTCAGGTTTTATTCCTACTCCCTTCAATAAGTTTTCTGAATTTCCAGATATGATATTTTCAATATTATAAAATAGATCTGTTTTTTCTTCTTATTACTGATACATAAAAGCCTAAAATCATGTAATAATTAATTTAATTCAATAGTTTTTTCCCAAAAAACACAATTTTCTTCATGAAACCCTTCATGCTTTTTCTTGAAAACCAACCCTTCCAACTACACCGTAATTATCATCATCACTATCATCATTTCATGGTTTATTTTTATACCCATCAATGCAATATCATCATCACAATTTTCATCTTTTTTCTACTTCACTTTATCCATAAGTATCTTGTTCATTTTATATTTTTTTTCCTTTTAGTAGACTTAAATTTGTAAAAAATTGAACATTGTTTTCTCATCTTAATTGGTATATTGTTGACATCATCCTCATCTTGATAATTTTTGAGACATATATACACATGATATCCCATATTTTCATAATTAATGCAGACAAGGGGAATATCAAATAGAAACCTTAATCATCCTCCTTTAATATTTGAGGATTTAAATTACATAACATCATGAAGTACATCAAAATTTAATTTTTATATGACAAAGATTTTCTTTATTGAATTTAAGTCTATATTTTGGATATTTTTCTTCTATCACGACTCATTGTGTTTGTTTATCATCTCATAAGACACGAGAGTACTATGAAAAATGTAGAGGGAAATCTATTTTGTATATTTTATTTCTAGAACCAACACCTTTACGTAGAAATAAGAATTGACACATCTCATGACCCTCTTCATGTTCTTCTCCTCATTGAGATATCCAATGCAGCTTTATATATCTTCAAAAAGAATATTTAGATGATATGAAAAATCATCAATCTTATAGATATAATTGGATCAATGTTTGGGTTTCTTTCTTATGAAGGAATCATTTCAGAGTAGGTTCAAAAAAATTTCTTCAGGCATGGATC
Organism: Viscum album; assembly: GCA_963277665.1. Taxonomy (NCBI): domain Eukaryota; kingdom Viridiplantae; phylum Streptophyta; class Magnoliopsida; order Santalales; family Viscaceae; genus Viscum; species Viscum album. Next base: position 1,637,578,744 of record OY728143.1, on the reverse strand, counting down.
TTATTTTTTTGTGTTTTCATTGCAGTTCCAGATTCTATATTCTTCTTAGAGGCTTCATTGACCTTTGATGGCTTGAAACATCTATAAAGAATCATTGTTTCTTCATCAAAACCAATTCGAAGGATCCCTAGAGTTTTCATCTTCGAAAACATGGGTGGATCTTTATCCAAGATGAGATCCACTCAAAAGTTGGGAATTATTTCTCATAAAGGAATCCATTAAATGAGGTTAAGAAAATTACTCATCAATCATGGATATTATTTGTTTGGGATTTCGTTGCATTGTTAGAACCTATATTTTTCATAGAGGCTTAAAAAAAATTTAACGGTAATGGATTGTTTCAGGCTTGATATCAAGATCAATAGCTATGATAAGATCTTGTAAGGAGGTTCTCTATTTCGAGCATGAATCATCTTCTTACTCAAAGATTTGGAATTATCACATCATGCTCGGCCTCCCATCGGAAATAGGAGGTTGTTTCGGCTTAGTAGAACAATGGATGGGAGTGGGCTTCAAGAAGATAGATCTCATGCATTCAGGGAAGAACAACCAGAGAAAATCTGCTTGATTCATTTTCAGTTGTGAAAATGAAACCTCTTCAAAATAAATCTATGCTTCATGGAATCTTTTCATAAAAAATTTAGAGAGAGTTTTCAATGATGAAAATTGTGATCCAGATGGATCCATGAAGACTCCAGGTGAAAACCATAATTTGAAGTGTTTTTTCCCAACAATGAAAAGTAGAGGCGTCCCTTTAGTGGAAGATCTTCATAGTTCTGATGTGGATTCTTGTGAGCTTCCTAAACCTCCAACTTTAAAAAAGATAGATAATGATTTTTTGACAGTGGTGGATGATCCTTAAGCGCATCAAAAAAAGGTGAATTTATGAAAATTATTCATTCTTTGGTATATAATATATTCTAAATGGTAAAAACCATGGTCTTATGATGATATTAAACTTCTGATTTCTCGTTGCTGGGGGAGTAGATACTGGAATATGATTCCGATCGGAAGGGTCTCTTACATATCTTACTGAAAGGTAAATATAATACTATTTCTATTTAGAATTTTGGTAATTCTTTTCTTAAACCTGGTACTCCTAGTATTTATAAATGTAAATTTCAATCTATTTAATTGAAATAATTTAACAGGGAAAATTTGTGTTATATTTCATGGGTTGAATTAGGTATTTTGGCATCGAAAAATCCAAAATGATATTGCTTCATATATTGGTATTCCATTAAAAATTGATCACCACATGATAAATGGTGAAATAATGATGTATGATAAGACCCTTATTAAATCATATCATGTTTTTAGGGCCCCATTATACGATTTATTTCTAATGATATTAAAATAGAGGTTAAAATTGAATGAGTTTATTCCTTCATTCTTTAAATTTAGTAGGAGTGTAGGATAGGAAATTTCTAATTGTATACTCATTCAAAAACAATTTCAACTCATTATAACCTAAATGAATGGAATGATTTCAATTATAAAAGAAATAGTTAAGGATATTTTCTACATGAAAATTAGTTCCCAATTAAAAATGAAGCACGAAAATATATTAAGAATAAAACATATATTTTTTATGTGAAAGATGAAAAAGGTAATATTTGGGCCTCTATTATACATGAGTAAGAAAAAAGTATAGTTGTGATCCCTCTAGTAATTGTGTGAATCAATAAATGTCCCCAAATGAGGATGAGAAAATAATTTTGTATATCTTTCTGTATATTATATATGAACATTGTCATGTCATTGAATGGTGATCCTCAAAATTTTGATTCTTATTCATCTAATCATTATGAGTAAACCTCATATGATTTTTTAGTAGTCCAATCAAAAAGGAATAAATATCCAGGGATGTTAATATTGATGATTTTTATGATATGACATCATATATTCTCTTTATAATTATTCTGAATAGAAAATAAACTGCCACCCTAAAATTTATAAAATTATTTCATTATAAAAGGATCATTGTAGTAATGATCCTATCATAGATGACTCTAAAATAGATCCATGGAAGAAAACATTTGAGACAATGAACTCAAATATTTAATATAGTATTGATATTCCATATAATCAGGATATTTTGATAAATAATGTAGTATCTAAATGGAATGCTGAGAATAATCTCAATAATGATATTTCCTTGGAATGTTCAAAATCTAGAAAATAACTGCCCAAATCAAGTGAAAACAAAAAAAAATAATGAGAAAATTTATATTATTTCAATTAAATCTATAAGAAAAAAAAATTATGATGGAAAGAAAAAATGATCTAATTCATACAAAGTAATTTTCAAATGAAAATCATTTTTTTAATTGTTAGGATATCTACAATAGTAAAACTACTGAGCTCTTAATATTTTAATTAGATATCATAAACTAGATATTTATGGTCTCTCTACACAAAAAAATATTTTCTTAGTAAAATTTGCCTCTTTAGATAGATCGGGTTATCAGCTGGTTGAATCTAATTTTTCTAGACCTTGAATCAAAAGACTTTAGGTTGTTACTCATCATAGGTTTGAGGGAATTTCTTCCATAATTTCCTCTAATCAGATGATTTATTTTTATTTTAATATTGAATATATTCTAAACTATTGTTCTATAATTTAATCCTTTAATGAATATCAAGACAGAAGAGATATTTGGAAAACATTTTTTATGTATAATTATTAGTTTTCCTTATATTCTCATAGGGGACTTTAGCTCTTTTATAAATTATGATGAGAGGATTGGCATGGAAATATCCTCAACCTCAATTAGAGAATTCAAAACCTATATTGAGGATAATAATCCTTAGGAAATCAACCGTTCTTGATCAATATATACATGGTATAGAAATAATCTATAAATAATTATAGCTAGAAAACTTGATAGGGCCATCATAAAGGATTAATCCCTTCATACTTAGTCTTTTATTTCACACTCTACCCCTGCTATATTTAATTATAATCACCATCCTATTTATTCTATGTTTACCTCTATAATGTAGGTACTTCCTTTACTGATTATATTTAAGGATACATGGAGTAATGACCCTGAATAAAAAATTATAATTTAGGAGACTTGGAGTTCCTTCAACTATAAGGATGATTCTATTGACTATGCTTTAAAACATAATATCCTTAAGAAAAAAAATGAAATCATGGAGTAAGTATTTCTTTAGTCACATTGATGAAAAAATATCATATCTTGAATCCTTTATTATTTCAGTCCAAGAGGAAAATCCTGTCAATGATTTTTTTACTCGTCTTGAGGAGGATAAAATGTTACTTGTGGTATGAATTTATTACTTATTTTAAAATATAATAAGAAGAGGTGACATGTTAAAGTGAAATGGATTAAGGGTGGAGACAGAAATACCAAATTCATTATCTCTTTTCAAATGGTAATTAAAATTAACTTGTCCCTAACCATTCTTTTGGATAATGAATGTTCTTTGAAAATAGGAAAGACCATTCATTACATGTTATCTTTGATTATATGTGTATTTTTTGTACTAATATTTCCAATAAATCTATGGAAGACATAACTTTAAAACTTATCACCATGGTGGATAACTATAATCTCTCTGGTCTGAAATTTTGAAGCTCTCTAGGACTTGATGGTTTTGGAAATTAGTTTTTTCCAAATGTTGGGGGACATTATCCGCATTGATTTTTTTAGGTTGTTTAATCACAATTTTTTAAAAATTATCAGATTACACATGGAATTAATGCTCAATTACTGGACCACATCCCTAAAATTGAAAATTCTAATGAAATACATCTTTTTATATGAGTTTCTTTTGATAACAAAATTCGAAAATTTAATGGAAATATTCTATCCAATAGGCTTGTTGACATTGCCAACCAGATATTTTCTTCAAATAAATTTGGTTTCATCAAATGTAGAAACATAAAATATATTATTTTCATGTCTTTTGAATGTGTTATCCACCATTTGAAACCTATAAGTGTATGCAACATTACTATCAAATTATATGTAAAAATAGACTTTGATAATCTTGATTGGGGTTTTATCTGTGAGGTTTTAACCATGTTTGGTTTCATGGATTTATTTATTAATTAGGTGAAAATACTACCATCTTCTGACCAAATTTTTGTTTTGATTAATGGTTTCCTGGAGGGATAAATTCCTTCTACAAGAGGGGTAAGAAAGGATATCCCCTTTCAGCTATTCTCTTCTCCATTGTAGATGATTACTTGAGTAGACTGCTTCTTAGATTAGTGAGTGATAATAAGTTCATATCCATCAGATCTAATATAGTTCACATTTCCCTAACTCATCATTTTTATGTTGATGATATAACTCTCTATATATATGGTTATAAAATGAACATCAAATATTTAAAAAAATTCTCTTATCCATTATGATAAAATTTTAGGTCAAGAGAATATATAGGAAACAATTTTTCATTTTTTTTGGTAAATGAATTCCTATAAATAGGAATATTAACATCATCATTATTCCATGGATTATATAATTACATTTACCTATTAATTAACTTGGTTTTCCTATGTTATTGGGAAATCCTTGAGTTGGTTATTTTTATCATATTGTAAGATAAATTTTAGATCCAATTATCCTCAAGGAATGGTAAATTGTTATCAATGGATGGTTGCATTTGTCTTGTTAAAGACACCATTATTTCTAAATTTCATTATTTAGTCATGGTTTACAATTGGATAATTTACCTCATAAAAAGCATTAACATCTCTATTAAAAATATTATTTGGGGAGAAAGAATTCTCCAAATGAAAATTTATATTATCCCATAGGAAAAATGTTTTCAACCAATTGATTGTGGTGGGTTAAGATTTAAAATTCTCATCAATTTGAATAATTAATTACAATATAGTAATATTTGGAGACCTATTAATGGGAATTGTTAAGGACTTACATTTTTAAGTAAAATAATTCTTGGAGAAATTAATGTTGTAAATGTTAATTTTATGGAATCATTTATTTATCATGCCTTTAAGAATTCACATTCCTCTATTATAGATGACTCTCATTGGATTTCTAGCATTCATTATTATCATAAATTTTGGAAGGATAATTTTTTTGAACCCATCTCTTCAGTAATATTTCATACCATGACATGACTTTTGATACCAACATTTCAATTAAAAATATACTTGAATTACCTATTGACGACCTTCCTACTCAGATCAAAGAAATAGTCTTAAACTATAACATTATGGATGGGGATGAAATTATTAAATGGAAGATAGTGTTAATGGGTTTTTATCTTTAGAATAATTATTTCAAAAACCCATTCTAGAATATAATAATTATTGGATAAAAAATCATAGCAAACCATGGATCCTTCCATTATGTTTTACTTTTACATGGCTTATTTTTCATTCAAAGTTACCTACTGATAATTTTTTATAATTCGTTTGAATTATCATCTGTTCAATGTGTATTTTATGTAATCTACACTAGTATGACATTGATCATATCTTTTTAAGTTGTTTTACAACCTTTTACTTGTGTAATGTTATTGATGATCAATTCCATGTACAATTACCTCAATTTTATTTTATTTATGATTACTTATATGATAATTTTCAATTTAATATTTTATATCAAATAAAAAACATTATACATTTTTCTTGAAAGTAGATACATTACATAATCTAAAATATATGCAATAGGTTTATCCCTATAAGAATTCAGTTTAATCATCAATATACTATAGTGCATATTCTTTCAACTATAAAAAGGTTAAATTATTCTCAATATAGATTATTTTGAAAATTCAATGCATGATTTTATTTTTCTAAAATTCATTGTAATTGAAGGATTTTATCACCATCATCCTGGTAATTTATAATTTTTATGGTTCTATAATTTTCTTGGAAGAATTAAATATAATATGTATGGTGCATCAAAAGGAAATCCAAGTCCTGATGGGTATAGTACCATCTTCAGAGACCACACATGAAATGCTAAGGGATGTCTCTAGAAATTATCTAATCGCTTCTTATCTATATGAAAAAAAAATTGTATCATTAATGTGGTTTATTGGCACAAAATTAGAGATGGGTCAATATTTGGCTAGAGTCTGACTCAACCACCATGGTGTATTCAATCAAAAATGGAATTTTTCATTTATCGTAGAAGCTTACTGATTGGAGGATAAATTACATGGAATCTATTTCTTCCATAAATTACATCATTACAAACAATTTTCACAAATCAGATATTATGGCTGATGGATTTGCTAATAAAGGTGTGAAGTATAGTAAAATGTTTTGGAATAATAATGTTCCCGCTGACATCTTTTCTTTTTAGCATAATGATTATTGTAAAAAGTGTAATTTTTTACTCTTCAAGATTTTTTGTATTTTAATATAATGAATTTTACTTTTTGGATAGGTCTATTTGAACCCGAAAACCAAATTTCTTGATTCTATGAGAGAAATAACATAAAAAACCCATTTTATAGTAATTATTATATCCATATAGAGGATAACACTCTAAGAGGGGGAGGGGTGTAAATAATTTCATTAATGCTAAATAATATTTTTACTTAAATAGGGATATTTATATCTTAACATAAGGAATATGTTAATTTCAATCTCCCTTTATCCTCATTAAGAGATATTACAATGAGAAACAAAATGTAATTTACATATTTCTCCCTCACTAGGCTATGTTGAAAGAGCATGCACGACAATGTGTCTATATAATAAATTCACAAAAATCTCACCACATTAATTTCCATTTAGATCAGTATCACTAACCCTCCTAGTTCATTACCAATAATAATTAGTGAAATCACTAGTATTCTTCAAAAATAAACTCACTACTCTGTCTGTTGGAACATTACTTATTTATATTAAGAGGATGTATACAACAACAACGATGTCTCTCTTTAGCACATATATTTTCAACTTCCATTGAAAATAATAATCCATGAATAACACCTTCTTTGACCTTAAAATATCCATATTAGATCTATAAAAACCTCATGGAATCCCCCCTATGTCTCCTTTTCTCTATATTATTCCAAGATACATCTCATGTTATATATATCATTTTCTCTTATAAAGTCATTGTGAAATTTTTAGTAACTATAATTTTAATTATCATAAATGAAGTTCAAATTCTCCACGAGTTTCAAGCTATTTTCCTTGAACGTAACCGTATGAGATATTTTCATATATAAAGAAGATGTATGTTTAAAAATATATCTGTATTCAAATCAATTTTCCACTATAATATAGATAACCAGAAGTACACCCATGATGATCATGGTCATTAGCTGGAACCTATAGTTAAAAATAACTATGCAGATTCATTTTATTTTTAAATTGTTAAGAGTCTCCAGAAATCACCTTTTATAAAATTTCATGGATACTACGACATTTCCATTACATACATGATTAAAAAACCATTATGATGTAGTGCCTATTCCATGGTGAAATTAACACTATTGCAATGTAGCATATTCTCAACCTCACCGAAATATTTTTAATATAAGAATACCACATATATGACATATTCACCTTTGAGGTTTATACATAATATCCATAGTGAAAAAACATTTTTATTACAGCATGATTGTTTCTTTATAGTTCATTAATAACTATAAACCCATTTCCATTGTTTTACGTGATGTAACCCTTAACATTGTGTCTTGTGGAAACTCTCCAAATCACTATGTCACACGAGATATATCATGGAATATTCTTCTGCCATTATACCATTCACATATTTTTATTTTCTTTGGTGCAATCTCCCCCCACAATAATGTATATAGAAAATAAAATTACACATAGTCTTTCTCAAGATTCCAAAATACCATTAAATAGGACACCTATACCTTTATTCAAGTAAAATAATGTAGAATCGTCTACCCATAAATGAGTGGATACCCTTACATTAGCCTATAGATTACCTTTATATAGCATTAACTACCCTTACATGAACAACTACTATTATGTGAGCATCTTGTACCCTTACATGGATGAGGATTTACCCTTATGTGAGCTGCATGTACGCTTATATAGATGAAGATTTCTCCTTATGTGAGGCATTTTACCCTTAAAAAATATGTGTATACACTTATACAAGCTTCCATATTCTTTCTATACATATACAAAACCTCCAATTACCTTTTCACATAATCAAATGTAACTATATGAAACCATCAACAATTGTCCAAAAAATCCAAAGGTGATTTTCAAGAAATCCACACTAAACTCATTTGGGGTTAATATAATTAGCTAACTGAAATTATTTAATTCATTTCTATAAACTAACTAATTTCACTAATTTTATATTTATATATCCATTTTTACCAATGAATATATTCTTCAATTAGTTTAATTTTACTAAGGAATTATTTATCATTATCTTTTACATCAATTATTCTCATTGAATACATACTAATGATATTTTATTTTTATCACTTCCATTTTTCCTTACTATGAATTTTATCTCACCATACTTCTTTTTTGAATTCCATAAGTTATGATGAGAATTATTACACATTATATGCATTAGAGGGTATCATTTTTGGGATATTTTTATGACATATTATGGAATAATTAGTTTCTTCTATAGATGAAAAATTCCTATTTCATGAGAATGAAATGGGCTTTGTTAGATAAATATTTTTTCTAAGACTCTAGAACACTATTCATAAAATTACTTCAGAATATATCAGAATATGAATTTGTTTATGAAAATGTAATTATTGATGGTTAAAATTGGTTCACTTCTATTCATTTCGAATACAATTTATAAAAAAGATTATATTCATATTGGATTCACAGAGTGCGTGGATGGGGTGATACACAATCTATAAGTAGAGGAAATATTTTCCTTCAGATATACCTTATGAGGTGATAAATTATACTTCATCTTTTTCTACAACATTTGGAAGAATAAATAAATCATACTCCACTATTACATACTTAATATATTCCACATCGCACATGGATCCTTTATCTTATACAACAAGGGTATGTATAAAAATAACTAGAACTAAAATATTGGGATATATAAGATCATTATATATTTCAGTTTTCACATGATTAATATAAAATTATTCTAAATTAGAGCAATCAACCTATAGATTATCTATGAGATTATCTCTTTCTAAATTTAATGTTTACAGAAATTCACATGTGGGGGTAGGTGGTGGATCATCTTGTCTAGCCTCAACGTACTGGTTTTTCTCTTTAAATGATGGAGATATTATCACTATGTGTGCCTTATCAGAATATTACTAATATTCTAAGTAGTATTATAGGATCTTGCTAAGAACATGGTCTAATGGTTTTATTAGTTATGGTTTTATTTCCTCTTTGAAATTAACTAATAGATCCCCAAATGAATATATACTTGTGTCATTAATGTGTCATCAGAACTGCCTAACAAATGAAGAATCAATTTATTAATTTGATGAAGGTGAGTCAAAAGCATAATAAATTTATTGTTTTTTATTTTTATCTTTTTAGATTGAAAATATAAAATAATCTGAAAATTTATTTGTAAAAAATATTTCTAACCTAACTCATTCCCAGTGATGCTAGTGATATGAATAGGCTATCACGATCTATGAAAATATAAAATTTAACCTAGAATATACTCCATTGAGACTACCATGGGTCACTATCAAGGATTCATGGGTAAGTTCTTCACAAATTTTAGTCACTTATGAATTTATTTTAGGGTTTTTTGTTTTTTATGTATCTAGGAAGGGAGGTAATATTTATCTCATGTAATAATAAAGTAATATGATAATGCAGAATGCAATGGCTAAAAATAAAACAACCCAAGATTCCACATAGTGATCATTCCATGTCAAACAAATATGATTATCATTTGAATTATCTTTGTATAAAAAAATATACAAATACTCAATGCCTAGAATGAATAAATAATACATACACTTAAATAAAATCTCCTAATTTACTATATCATCACTCTGTAAAATGGATCACAACTATGATTCAATCCTTTATTCAGATCAATACTCCCATATAATATAAGAAATAAAAATAGTGGTATAATAACAGAAGTTTTTAAATGAAAAATAAATTGTAGTGGAAGTATCCATGATGTCAAATAATATATTTTTACCCCACTATCCTGAGATCCTTAGGACCAAATTAAATAAATAAAACCATTTCCATGAACTATAGTTAACAAATTATAATCTAAAAAGTTACCCTTGGATTATAATTCGTTATGAATGAAAGATTAATAAATTATATTAACCACATAGAAGGAAATGTATGATGCTAAGGTGAGAGTAGAATAACCCAGATAGATAACAATATATAGGAATTAACATGAAACAAAAAAGATTCTAATAAACCCAAATTAAATTTACCAGAACAAAAAAATTTCCAATGAGAGAATGGAAACATATTTACAGAAATTAGAGCATTATATTCCAGCATTCCCCTCAGATTATATGTAGTGCGCTCTGATATACTCTACTCAATCATATGTATGGAACATTCCAATCTTATAGTGTCCAAATGGATTCTATTAGAGGGCATATTTTTTAATAATTCTATATGCTAAATTCTTTTTATTATTCCTCTTTGAAGCCCTTCAAAAATTATCATAGGTGTTATTATATCATACTTCATTCCCTATAGGAATATGATTTTTGTATGGAGTGCAGAGGTATGGATAATATTTGGTTCTATAATGTTTGTCATGGTATGACCAGGCCCTCTATGCACACGGAATTCTATAAAATAGGCATGGAACATCAGTTCCTCACATAAACAGTTGTGTAAGAATGTTTATTTGTACCATTAAGATATTTTATATCTTAAAATTTATGTATCTTTCTATTTGATGTTATTGAAAACATTCCCTATTAAAATCCATGTGGTTTCTTTTGAATGGATGTATGAATGATGATTTAACAAACTCTGAGTCAACTACAATCTCGTGTGGTCTCCTAAAAACCTTCCTTTGGTCATCCAAAATGTTATTTTTTAATAATGGAATGAATCCTTATAATGTAAACAACCATTATGCTCATTTACAGGTCGTACCCTCATCATAGCATTGAAATTAATTGGGAATATCCCCCAAAAATGAAAAAATCCTGACGTATTATTACATTGGAAATGTCCTTAAATTAATTTGTAATGTATTACACTCAACCCAGTAAATCCTTACACTTGCCATCAAGACGTATAATCCTCCTCTCGGTGAAGAATTACACATAAGTGTGAACCCTTATTCTATTTTTAGAAAATCCATAAGCTCATAATGCAGGTCGTATGTTGGGTAATTATAATGTCTTACAATTCTTCCATTTTAATTTATCTTAAAAAAAATATAAATAAAATTAATCATATTGGGAGTTATCATGTCATGAATTCAAAAACCAAATTCCAATATTCCAAATACAAGTTTATGGAATGTATATAATTAAATAGGAATAAAATAATTAAAATAATTATTAAATATAATTATCAAAATAATTCTAGTGATCATAAAATTTTTTAAAAACTATATGTTTTATGTAAAATTTATATTAAGCAGGGGTTAATTTCTTTGAAAAACATCTTAAAATGTAGTTTTTTTGTATATAATCAATTAAAATTTCCAAATAATTAGAATGTGATCCTACACATTGACTTTTCCATATGATTTTCAAAAAATTTATCTTATTTATAATACTAAAAAATAACTAATTTAATCCATAAAAATTATAAATCCTAATTTTATTCAATATAAAAATAACTATTCTAAGATATCTTTATTCTATAACATTTCAATAACATAAACTTTATATCTAAAAAATATCATGCCATCTAATGAATAGATGATTAAGTGTAATTAAAAATAAACTAAATAAAAAACATATTTTATGGTCCTTGTGAACACTTTTTCATAATCAAACCATAGTATACCACCTTCAATATATTTCATATCTTATAATAACCTTCAAAAGTAGGTGAGTGGAGACATAACAAAAGGAGTGAACTGAATTTTTCTATAAGGGAAACACTAAAAATATTTTTATTATGGGATTAATCAAAGGGATATTATAAGTCTTGATTATGCGAGAAATATATCATTAAAATAACATAAAATGATAATATTTTTCCATAAATCATAATATAAGAACATGCAATTTAATGACCGAGACCAAGTATCCCAGAGGTGGTGTCTTCTTTATTAAATTATTATAAGATACAATGAATATCATCCCCAAGGACTGAAAAGTTTACTATTATTTCTAAAATATATATATACAAAAGCCTTAAATTGCATTTTAATACAAAAAGTACAACATAATTGTTTTTTTCATAATATCATAATTCTCTCTTGAATTTCCATTTATATTAAACATAATATAATTCATGGTTTATTTAGAAACAACAAAAATAATGTTGAGCATAAAATTTTAGTGGGGGTTAAGTACATCGACAACTATCATGAATCAATATGTATAATCAATATAGAAAGGTAAAAAACTGAGTATACATTACATTTAAATATTTAAATAAGGAATATTCACAATGAAAGGGTAAAACACTGAGCAAATATAACTTTTAAATAATTAGATAACGCATAATCAATATAGAAAGTTAGATAACTGAAAACAAATTCAGTTTAATGAATAATTGGAAATGAAATTCTTCAAAGCTTTATATCACATTGAAAATATCATTTTTAATAATAAATTAACTCTTAAGGAAAGAAATTATTAATTAATATATTTCATGTCTTAATCACAAGATACATCTGCCATAAAGACCTTTTACAAGATGGTTTAAACTACATATAAAAAACTATTTAATGATAGTTTAACTTGATTGTCCCATTAGACATAATAATACACCGAGCGTATATGTAATACTAGGCCCCAACCATCACTATAGGTCCAAATCATTACTCGTATATCATGTAATTGATTGAATTCATGAATCAATATAACGTAACATCGAATATCATTATTGAGAATTATATAGATTTATCAAGAAATTTAGAGTTAATCAAATAGTTTTCAATGTAAAAAAATATGTTAGAATGATATACAATATAAGAAATAACTATATCCATGACAAATTATATGTATATTTATGGGAAATTTAATGACTAATTATCATAGTATGATCAATATTTAAAGGGTAAGTTAATGTCTACAAAAAGAAAAAAGTAATTGAATGTCAATGTTACTCATATTAAAAATAATACTAATTAATTAGAAAAGAAAATTTATTTTATAAAATTATATCCATTGGAGTAAGAATAAAGGTTTATTTCCCATTTATAAATATAAATACCATAAAAATATTATTTAAAATTTTATTGAGTAAAATATTCATTTCATTTGTTTTTTTTAAAACATTTCATTTGAATTCACTTTTAAAAATATTTTCTATAAAAAGATGCTCATAAACATTCAAATTAATCATTAAGGAAATGATTTTCATGAAAGAGGGTAATTCTCTAGAAGTTTTTTATTATAAAAAGAACATTTATTTTTCACTATAAATTAGTTATGAATGTTCTTTGTTTGGAAAACGAGAAGAAGATTCTCTTCACATTTTCAGTAAAATCTATACAGGCAATTTTTTTGAAAACAATATAAGAAACCATTAAAAAATTTATAAATATTAATAATATATGAAAATACATTAGAAAAACCTTTTTAAAATGTTAAAAACATATTCTAAATCATATTTATAAACCATGTTTTTTAAATAAAATAGATTTCTGACCAAATTAGAAAATAAAGTCAGATTATAATAGTAACATTTCATAAGTTATTTTGAGTACCAAAGAGTTAAAAATTGTACTTTTACATGATAATATAATTAATATCCATATAAAATGAGTTTTTTTAATAAATTAACAAAACTATCCTCTGACTAAAATTATGGAATTAAAATTCTTGATTATAATGGTATTTTGAAAAAAAACCCATTAAAATGATCATAAAATTGGAAGGAGAATTAATAAATTAATTAATTATGTTTAAAAACAATAAATACATATAAAACAAGTGGATATAAAATATATTTTAATGACAATTCACTGTATAAATCATACTAGAATGACATAATCAATGAAGTAGAAGATTAACCTAATGAACAGAAATTGAGTTAAGAAATTCCTTACATAACACTTAATTCATTAATGAAAATTATTTAAAATCATGTGTAGTTGCTTCTAAATAAGATATTTACTTATAAAATATCCATATTAATATTTATAAAATCACATATTATGCTTTTATAACATATTATTACCTGATAATTATTAATATTTCATTATTATCATTATTTTAGGTATTAATTTTACTGTTTTCTCTTGCAGGTTCATCATAAATGATCTATTTCTTGAACATATAACATAGTAATATCATTATTAGAATAAAAATAATGAAATAATTATCATATTTGTAAATGAATTATACTATTAAAAATAATTATGAAATATTGTTATGAAAAATGAAGTACATTATGATCATGGAAATGTTTGGTTGTACGTTATCATGAGTAACATTCCCATTATGAAATGATTATTAAGTAAAGAAGATAAATGATATAATTTTATTCAAGAATCATCATATTAAAATATATACAATATTAAATACTTATATATCATCAATGTATTTTGTTATGAAAAGAGTTTAACATCGTTTCATGAAGGTGGTAGTCCAGACATACACGAATGACATTATAATATTTAAGTGATTGAAAATTTATTGATGAAAATCATATGTTATAAATATAGAATGATATATATGTCACTAATATCATTATTAGTTCATTTATATCAAATATAATTATTAAATATAGCCATATTATATTCTATGTAAAGCATTACTAAAAGACGAATCATATCGCATTGCAAGGTTGTAGTCCAGCATACACATGAGTGACATTATTGTATCTCATAAGAATTAGATGGGAAAAAGTTACATATGATATAATTAATTAATATGTATTATTATGTTATAAATATCATATATATACTTTATATCTTTCATCATAAATAACTCTGAGCAGTGGTAAGGGAAAAAATGGGATTGGTTCATTGGGTGGTAATCCACCACACACAGAAATGACGATCTGGTAACACAGTTTATGGAGGTAGAGATTGTTGTAGTTCATTAAATTATTATAAAAAAATATCATTTTATGGGTTATATTGATTTTATTATATCAACATTGTTAAATAAAATGTTATGGAGGTGGAAATAGAAATTAAATAAAGACGCTCATTGAAGAACATAGCCTGTTTTTTTGGGTATTTTCCTTAAGTTTCCACTAATGCCATATTATGTAGGTTTTATGAAAAAAATAAGGATTATAGTATGAAATTAGGGATGATTATATATGATTTGGTCCTTTAATGGTGTATTGAAAATGGTTTGAAGGTGTGATGAGTAGAGGAAAGGGGGTATCCTTTTATTAGTGGGGGATATGAAAAGTTTAGTATTTTTGAAAATAATTGAGTGATCTCATGATTTCAATATGTAAAATTTGTTCAAAATGGGATATTCTAGAACCTTATATGTTAAATGGTAGAAATATTACCATCAAATAGGTTTTATACAAGTTTATAGGTCCTTTTTAACAATATCATTTTTGTTAAACCCCATGGTAAATGAATTTTTACCTTAACCGTGGTAATTTATTTTTAATGTTTGCTATTCATTTTGGTAAAAATTTATGTTCACCATATTATAAAATATAAATGATTTTGATTCAACATATTTAATACATTTTTGATAATTTAATTCACATTAGTGGTAATTTTTTAACCAAATTGTAAAGATGTGACCATAAAGCAGTGTTTTAAAAAGAAAAAGATTAAAAGTGTCCAAGGTTTTATATTAAAATTAAATATGAAAATGATTCAAATGAAGGAAATTCGATAAATTGATATATAATTAAAATAAATTTACATTAAAATAATTCAAATTGTATTTTAAAATATTAAACTATTTATAAAAAAGGTTGTTATCAATTAAAATTCTTTATCATACACTATAAATTCAAAAATGAAGCATTTAATAAAAAATCCAAAAAAATCACTATAAGAAAATTTTGATATATTAATTTAAAATTTTAATGTATTTTTTTAACATAAAATTTCTAAAATTGTTAAAAATCCATTTTAAATTATGCGTTTAAAGCTAAATTAAATCACTTTTTAGAAAAAATGGTGTTTTAAAGAAAACATTTATTTTTATTCTAAATGATTCTTATTTTATTACAAATCAATAGGAAACCATATTTTTCACTATTTTGTTAGTACTATTAATACCAATAAGTTTAATGGCTAGGTTAAAGCCATTATATTATATAATAATAATTTCTTAATATTTTATATTTCATTTAAATATGGTGTTGTGGGTAACATAATCTAAACTCAATGTTGCTTGTAAGAAAATCTAAACATAGTGTTTCATGTAACAAAAGATAAAATAATGTTTCAAGAATTATATGCTATCAAATATAATTATATAATTTTATTATTTTGGTGTGTTACATTCTACTCACTATAAATAAATTACATCCTTGCAATTTAAACATGATCTTAGTAATATAGTGTATGACATTTATAAATATGATTATTGAAAAATCCCACATCGTAAAAGGGTTAATAAATAATAAATTTAAATGAATAAATAGGTTTCAATATACAATGGAATTTCAGAATAAAAAACACATAGGTTTCCATATAGAAGAATATATATTGGAAATTAAAACATTGATATGGAAAAAATCAAAAATAATATTGTAGAGTGATTGAGTTCATTGATAACAAGAAAGTAAATGATCGATGGAAATTTAAGAGGATCAAAACCATCAATATGTGATGATTCAAATGAATATATGATTTATCATTTATGAATATAATATGATATCATTTTTGTGTAAATATCATTTTTCCTAAAAAATTTGTATTTTATTTTTATTTTATAATAGTATAATAAAATATACTTAACTGATACGTTTGTAATTAATACAAAAAATTTAATACATTTACCGTGATTCAATAAATTTCCAATTCATCCCTTAATTCTAGAAATGAATATACAAAAATGATTTTCTTATTCCAAATTTCATAAAAATAAATTTTCACAGATCATAAAATCCATAAAAGAGTGAAATGTATTTCTATCAATCGCTAACTATTTTCCAAAAAAATATGGTTAGCATAAGTTATACAATATGAATAAATCTCTTTATAAGATGTAATAAATTAATATCTAAAACCTCATATAATTTTATACTTAAATAATTTCATCAATGTTTATCCTTACGACTCTTCCAAAATATTATGATACTTATCTATAGAAGTAAGGTCACTAAATTTACAAAATGAACTTATCATTAATCAGTTCCACGATAGTTATCTCTATTCAATTTACATTATCCATATCAATAATATTTTTTCCATAAATCATTATCTCAACATCAATAACATGTTAAGGGTCCAAAATCATTTGTTTTATATGAATTTATGTTTTCCACTAAAAAAATTTTAATTGCCATCAGTGCCACTCAATATATGCTTCCAAATCCTTAGTGTAACAATATAGAATTACAATCATCATACTTTTATTAATTCATAAAATTATTTTATCATTGATTTTTTTCTAATGAAATAGTTGTTGAATCCAAACATAATCAGATTAATAATTCATCTTCATTTGTTGTAATAGAACAAACTTGACCATGATCCATTAACTTCTCTTGAGGTATATACTATTGACGATTGAGACATTTATTATCATAGTGCATTGTATTATAACACTTAAAGAATTAAAAATAATAAACTTTTTCATACTATTTATATCAAAATCATAGTGTCCTTCCAATCCACACTTATAGAAAACTCATATTCCTTTTAACAATATACCAGGGTGTTTATTTCAACAATTGTCACATGGGGGAAAAATCCTTTTTTCTCTTTTTCCCTTTATCTATCTTTTTCCCAGGCTTCCTCTTATTCTATTACTTACCCTCAATGTTATAATACCTATATAATTATTTATATATCATGTTTGAACAAGATATTATGTACTCATATTCTTAGAATGTTTGGAATCCTAGTTTGTTTCAAAATATGGGCGTAATACCATCAAATAAAAGAACACTCTTTATCTTTGGGTTACGTTGAGTAATGTGGTTCCTATTATGCTAGGATCCATTTCTAAAGTATGGAATACAGTAGATTAGACCATATAATTTGGAACCATAATGTATAAACCCCGAACATTGGAAATAATTAAAATAAAATGAAATTTTTATACATAAATAATATCATAATTATTAACATATTTTTTTAGGATAACATTATTTTTAAATCCTTTATAATTGTTTGTAAATAAAATTTGAATTATCATTATCATATCCCCCGATGGTGTCAAACTAGGTTTTTAGTAATCCTTATTATTATACACCAGGTGATGATAGAGTCAAGCATAATTCACCCATATCAGAGTTATTACCCCTAGGTACCTCTATTCCAAACCCACATCCACTTGTAATCTCTATACATAGATGTTTTATAATGAAAATCCACACAATACATTTCTTATGAAATACTTTATGATATTCATCTATAATTATCCTCAAATTATTGTATAAGATTAAGATACTTAATCTAAATTTTCCTAAATCTACATCACAAGGTTTAAACTAATATTCATTTGATACTGACTATAGAAACCTGGCCTCAATATCCAAGATCTATTTTCTGATTTATTACATTAGCATGAGATACAAGGAATAAAAACCCAAATGTCTAAGTAATTTAGCTGTCTTGGTAGTATGGTTACATACTTTCGTCATTGATTATATTTTAAAACACAAAACACAACATAATTTTTTTGAGAATAAAAAAATTCCATCTAGCATATCATTGGATACGAAACAAAGTACACTTTATGTATTCCAGATAAAGGAAACAAAATAAGGGTGTCCATAGGTGACAAATAATTATTTAGTACAATAATAGCTATTTTGAATCAATAGTAACATGGAGACGAAGATAAATTAGCACACATGATATTTAAATAACTCGATAAGTAATAAGTATTATGAAAAGTTAAATAACTAAGCACACATTCCATTTAAATAACTAGATAAAGAATAATCAATATATAAAGGTAGAAAAATGAAAAAAAAAATCAATTTAATAAATAAACAAAAAATTGAATGCACCAAGATAAAATATCATTGTGAAGATATCCTAGATAATAATAACTGAACTCTTAATTAATGCAATGAAAAATTATTTGATATCATATCTTAGGAATATGATACCTCTACATCAAGACATTTCACAAGACTGTTTAAACTATAGGTAAAAACCCAATTTCTTCTAGCTTAGCTTGATTGTCTCATGATACATACTAATGCATCCAGGGGATGTAAAATAACATTCCGCATGCATCACTATAGTTCCAAAGCATTCCTCATATATTGAATAATTAATTTATTAAAGAAATCAATATTCCATAACATCAAATAAAAAAACTGAGTAAAGGGTAAGTATTTATCAATATTTCCATAGTAAATATAATAAAATTAAGATTAACAAACTATATATAGAAATAATATACAGTTTGAGAAATTATAACATCAATGAAAAATTGTAAGGATATTTATGGTAAATTTAATGTCCAATGATCATCAGAATGTTAACATTTCAAGGGGATGTTAAAGAAAAAAATTAAGCAAGGAAGAGAATGTCAATACTCTCATTTTTCAAAATAATCATAAACAGTCTATAAAAAGAAATAGAACGGTATTTAAATTTACCATTTTATTTATGTATAAAATTTTATTTTAATTAATGAGTATGAATACCATAAAAATATTTAAAAAAAAATTTTTGAGAAAAATATCATTTTTATTTTTATATTTTTTAAAATAAATTTCGTTGAAAATCACTTCTATAAAAATCCTTTTTTAAAAATATCTTCATAAATTTTTAATGGAATCATCAAAAAATGATGTTTATGATAGTGGGCAATTCCATACATTCCATATAAATTATAAATAACATTCCTTTTCACTGTAAATTGGTTATGAAAGGGCATTGTTCAAAAAATGATAAGAATATTCCATTCTCATTATAATTAAAAAACATGAATAGTCATGAAAATGAAATTATACGTGATTGATAAAAAAATTTAAAGAGTAAAAATTTGTGAAAATTCCATTAATAAACCACTTTTAAAAGCTTAAAAACATTATTTTTTATGAAAACATGATTTTAGAAGATAACAAATTTCTAACTGAAGAGTGAAATGAAGTTGGATTTTCTTTAAATTGTTTTATCAATTCTTATATTTACCAAAGAGTAAAAAATGGTACTATTATTTGAAAATATAATTAAAAAAATTGTCAAATAAAATGAAAATTTTTTATTATAAATTTAACAAATAAAATCCTTCAACCAAGATTCAAGGGTAGACAATCTCAATTAGAATGGGATTGTGAAATAAACCCTTATAATGATCATAATATTAGAGTTGGAATTAATCAATGAATCCCCAATAAATATAAACTGTAAATCCATGTAAAAAAGGAAATAAAATATAAGTTAATAACAATTCATTATACATATATTCTTAGAATGACACAATCAATGATGTATAAGATTTACCTCGCGAATAGAAATTAAGTTAAGAAATCCCTGACCACTTGCTTCTTTTTGGTTAAAATTTCGTTAAATTACTCTATAGTGGTTTAAATAATTTCCATAACATATAAAATAATAATAATAATAATATATAATATCATATATTAATCTTTTATAACTTCTTATTACTCATTAATTAATAATATTTCATTATGTACTTTTTTCTAGGCGTTAATTGCGTTGTTTTATCATGAATTTTTTATCATGAGAAATCCAATTAATTCACATATCACATAGTTATATCCTCAATAGATTATTAATAATGACATAATTATTATATATTTATATCAATTAATCCTTTAAAACAAAAAATGAAATATGGTTATGAAGAATTAAGTACATTACGATCATGGAGACAGTAGGTCGTATATACGCAAGAGTAATATTACAATTTTCTAATTATCAATATGAAATGAAGGTATGCAATGTATTATATTTATAGAATTATCATAACATCATATATACCATATTATTTAATTATATACAATCCATGTTGTTTGGTTAAGAAAAGAGGCTCACATCACATCGTAAAGGTTGTAAACCAAACGTACAAGAACGATGTTATCAACATTAGGTGAGTAAAAAAGTATGAAATAAAATGATATATTATCTCTAAAAAATGATAAATATTTCATGAATATAAAATTTTGGACAATTATATAAAATTTAATCATTATATTCAAATATTATTACATTCCATGTAATGTTTCAGTGAAAGATGACTCACATTAGTTCGGGAGCTGGTAGTCTCATGTTCAGAAGAATGAAATTATCGAATCCCCTATAGAAAAAATTGAAAAATGAATATATGATATAATAAATAAAAATTTAAAATTATTTAATAAATATAATATATATAGTTTATATCCATCACCATACCAAACATTTAGAGGTGGTAACTAATAAATGAATGCCATCGGTTCACGAGGTGATAGTCCGTTATACACTCTAATAAAGATTTCTTAACCCATTTTATGGAGGTGGATATGGTTTTAGGTCATGTAATTATTATAAAAACATCCTAGTATTTGATTTATAATAATTTTATTATATAATAATGGTTCAATAATAATTCTAGGAGGCAGAAAAATAAATAAAATATAGAGGATAGTTGAAGAGCATTACATCTTCTACGAGTATCCTTTGTAGGTTTTCAACAAATCATTAATAGGTTGGATTTATGAACAAACTAAGGATTCTAGGATGAGATGAGGGAGTTTAAGATGTTTTTTATATAGGTACTAAATGAACTAGAAGCGTGTAAAGGTGTGACAAAAAGAGGATATGTGGTTTCCTTTTATGAGTGGGGGAAGGAAACAATTAGTATTTTTGAAAAGAATTGTGTCCTCCCACATTTTTCATATCTAAAATGTTTCAAAAATTTGGAATTATCAAACCTTATAGTATTAAGGGTATAAATATTAATATATAATAATTATTATACAATACTATATGTAATTTGTACCCTTACTTATATATTTTAACCCATAGTAAATAAATTATTACCCTTACTATAGTAATTAACTTATTTTCTGTTTTCACAATTTATTTTTTTTATAATTAAATTTAAAATGTTATAAATTATAAATTATTATTATTCCAAATTTGGAATCTAGTTTTTCAAATTCAATTCTTAGAATTGGAAAAATGTAATTTAAAATTAATTCCACGGATGTGGTGAGAAAGTAGGTTTTAAAAGAGAAAATTTTCAAAAGTTTACAAACTTTTATAAGAAAATTAAATATGAAAATGATTAAAATGAAATAAATTGGATTGATTTATATAAAACTTCACTTATATTACTTTATATGAACTTAATAATGTTATTTATCATTATGAAATATTTAAAATAAAATCTCATTTTCAATTAAAATTATGTATTTTAACTATAAATCAATAAATGAACTATTTCAGAAATATCTTAAAAATGAACCCAAATATAATTTTGACATTATAATTTCAAATATTATTTTTATTTTTTCAAAAAATTATTCTAATAGTGTTAAAATTTATTTTTAAATTATATTTGAAAAGCGTGATCAAACCGTCTTTTAGAAAAAAAATTAAAATTTATGAAATAATTTCTTTTTCTCCTAAAGATTCTTATTTTATTACTAATAAATAGATAATGATATGATTAATAATTGTTTTACTACTATTCATAAAATCTAATTTAATAGAAATTTTATATCTTATATATTAAATAATAACATTTTAATAATATTTCATATATCTTTTAAACATGCTGTTGTGTGTAATGAATTCCAAACACAAGGTTGGATGTAAGGAATACTAAACATAGTGGTGCATGTAATGAGATAAAAAATCAATTTTATGTGTCACATTCTCTATAAAATACAATTTTTATATATTTTAATTTGCAGGTTTAACATGCATTCTCAAATATAAAAATATATACCATGGTAAAAGTGTGTTGAATAATGAGATATTAAACATGAGCCAAAGATTATAAACAACAATATAACAAATAAATATTGCCTATGAGTAATCAAAGGGTTCAATAACATTTTTAATCTTTCTAACCACATAAATTAAATTATCACAACCCATCCCAGAGGGTCCTGTTCTATGACTACCCCAAGCACGCCTCTAATAGGCCAATGGCTGGTGACTAGCACCGAGTAGGCATATCACACAAATGGGAGAAATTATCTTAAAGTACTTGTACGCACACATGAATCTATAAGAAAAAATGTTGAAATGTAAAAGTACTTAGTAAGAAATGAATTCAAAAAACTATAACCCACAAACATAGTACATTAGTGAATGTAATGGAAACTAAATGGTTCCACAATACAAGCCCACAAAAATTCAAGTCTGTAAACATGTTCCAGAAACTCATCAGTCGAAAAACCTACATTATCCAACTTAAGGAAACGGCATTGGGGATACTATATGACGTCATAGGAACAAAAAAAAATTAATCTAATAAGGCTTTGTCTAGTCCTGGCCTGCCCTATACTCCTTCATATAGTTGCTCATTTACACAAGATATGACACATACGGTCAAAGCCCGTGTAGGGGTGAGTATAACAATACTCATTAAGATACAACATAACCACAAGGTAAAACACAAGGGAAGGGTACATTCATCTCTACACAAGTTTATGTCTAAAATATATAAAAATAATATCAAGATATACTCATCCCATACCACATATTCTATGGTAAGTCACAAATACCTCATAACATAATAAGGTATTTAGCTCGAAGATTCCAAAAAATCACTTTTCTAGGAGTGTGCACTACTGATTCCAATACCAATGATCAGTTATATCCAAGAAGTACCAATCATCATAAAAACTCTTGATAAAGATATGTTGAATGATCTAAAAATTAATATGATACATAGAGGAGGATATGTTCTTGGGCCATGGGATGATACTAAGAACTCTATATGGATTACCCTGCTAAGTAGAGGATCGAAGCCTAGTGAAGTTGGTCACATCAATAATGAAGACTCTACCTAGGTCACAAATAAGGAATATAAAATCTTCTCTGGGTATCTTGAGGGATTCCAGAAACTCATTCCAAGAATTCATGATGAAGGGATCATTCTCCTATGTGTAGGAAATTATTTCAAAAAACCATCAAGGAATGATGAATGGAACAAACCCTACTGAAACTCATTCAAGATATGGTGGATCCAAGAATCAATCCACATTGGAAAGGAGGGTTCACGATGATTATTAGTCACACCCTATGTGCCCCTTGACCCTAGGTACTGCCTGTGTAAATGGCCCGATTCACTATAAATATGTCCATGATAAAACCAACCATTGGTCTCCTAATGACCATATCAACATCAGGGTCCCAATGTTGTAGATGGTTCATCAAACAGATTCACCATTTAAAATTAATATTGGGGTTTGATGGTTTAGAAGGTGGGTTTACTAGGTTATGGACGAACTCAGGTATAACTAGTTTGGCCTGGTCTGGCCCCCTCCAGCCTGATCCATCCTGCTCTAGCCCACGGGCCTGCTCCATCCCGCTCTAGCCCACTTGCCGACTTCAGCCTGGCCCGACCTGCTCGGACTTTCTCCGACCCACTCTGGCCTACTAGACCTCCATTTCAAACCCTGTTGGCCCACTCCAGCCCATTGTATCTTTTTAGACCTCTGGCCTTCCGCCTATTTGTCCTTACTCCAACTACGTCCCACAGTCACTGTACGCACCACAGACCACACCTGCTGGCCATTCTGGCTCCCACACGACCTTCTACCACATCGTGCATCCACCGACTACTCGTCCAGTAGACTCATCATCCTCCTAGACAGACCCTATTTTGACCTTCATTTCAACTCGCCTGGACCGATTGGAGCTTCCACCTCAGTAGCCGCTGTGTGTCACTTCCTATGCCACCATGCAGCAATGTTCTAGACAAATCGCACCCTCGTATCTCCACTTCGTCCTAAGAAACATTGATACACATATTCATATCATTGTTCCATGAATCGAAGATGCAATGACTGATCATTCATATAGGGGTTTCAAAGCACAGGGAGGAGATAAAAAATACACGAAGGACACTAGAAATTGAGCAGAGATAATAAATAAATAAGAACGCTAGAATAATGGATCTTTGCCTTTGTTTGTGTCAGCCTCAATTCATCCATGTTATAATGATAACCAAGAGGAATTAAATTCCATATAATATTCCACAAATAAACACCACAAATTATTACCCATCCCACAATGATCGAACTTCAGATCAGTCTATTTTTGGATTGACCTGCATTCATCATGATTATAAATAAAAGGGGAAAACAACAATTGAACAACCACACAACCTTGTAAAGGATAGTTTTCTATAGAGGATTCGTTTGCGATAGTGATCAATCAAGAATGATATCGATCCACCATCTCATCATCGTCCATCGAGAAATTTCTCAAATGTTCTCTCTAGAGCCTTTAAGGAATTCCAGAGTTATGAGACTAACCCTAGATCCTGCTTTAAAATAAAAATCAAAAAGAAATGTTGTTTAATTGAATATAAATATTTTTATTCTCATTACATCCAAATACCACTTTTCAAAGTAGCCGGCCTACCAATTTTATGCCTCGATTAGGGTAAAATACCTACCCTGAATGAAATGATGCCCTCAGATTTCTTATCTGGGCACCCATTTAGAATTTATTCCACTTTTCCTGAAAAACCATGCAAGCATTCTATTTAATATTAAATATTTTTAAAAAAAATTATTCCAGGCACACCGGTCCTTGGATTCACACACCTTATCATCGCCTGATCTCGTAATAATTCCATATAATATTTAAAATAATAAATAAAAAATCTAGAACATTACATTCTCCCTAAAATATGTATTTATATCCCTAAAAAGCAAAAACAAAAGGATACTCAAATATATGTGGGTACTGTTTATTAATCTGAGCCTCCTGATCGCATATTCTCACCTAGAGATTACCATACTTCCATAGGACACAGACAAGGGGAATCACTCACCCATTAAGGATCCTTCCTACCAATCCTTGATCTCCACCCTGTACATTGAAAAAGATACACATCATCATTTTTTATAATTCCCTAGTAGATGATGTGAAATGGTCCATGAACATACCTCCCTAGCTACGACACAAGGAAGACATCATTTACACGATGTAACTGTGTGGGTAGAACTAGGCGGTATTCCATATCGCAAAATCTACACAGTATATTGAAAAGCCCAATGAACCATACAGATAACTTTCCACCCTGTCCAAGTATTCACCACCCACATCGAGGTGAGACCATATGGAACACATGGTGTCCCTCCAGGAACACCAAAGGTCTCCATCTTCTATCAGTATACAACTTCTTCCGGCTCTACGCAGTCTTCATCATCTCTTATAAGATCATCACCTTCTCAATAGTAGTTCACACCAACTCTGGGCCCATGATTGCTTACTCTCCTAGGGAAGTCCAATAATGTGCCGACCTGCAGGTTCTCCCATTAAAATCCTCAAATGGTTCCATACCAATTATGGAGTGCTAACTGTTATTGTATGAAAACACCACCAGTGGTATGTGATCCTCCCAACTATGACTAAAGTCTAATATGTATGTCTACGGTATGTCCTCCAGAACCCGAATAGTCCTATCCTTCTGGATATCCATTTAGGGACGAAACACTATGATTAAGCATAATTGTGTCCCAAACTCCTCCTAAAATACCTACCACAACTGGGATTTGAAATGAGAATCACGGTCTAAACTAATCGTAGATGGAACTCCATGAAGTCGAACTATCTCCTACATGTAGTGGCGCCCCAAATTCTCTATTGAACACTGATCCTAAATAACTATGAAGTGGGATGACTTGGTGAGTCAGTCAATGAACACCCAGATGGTATCATGTCCCCTAGATGTATGTGGTAAACCCATCACGTTGTCCATTTATATCAAATCCCAATTCGATTCCGGAACCTCAAGAGGTTGAGAAAAACCTGCTGGAAGCTAATGCTCAGTCATCACCTACAGGAACGTAAAGAATTGAGAAACCAAATCTTTTACTTCCTTCTCCATCCGTGATCACCAAAACTGATGTCAGAGGTCCTGGTACATCATTTCCAAACTAGTATGTACCACTAAAGGGGATGAGTGAGACTCCCTCAAAACCTCCTCTTATAATCCAACCGGTATAACAATGTATCCTCTAAAAATAATTATATAATCACAACCTTTCAAATATCTATAAGTATCATGCCCTATGGATAACTGATCACATAGAGTCTCACAGTCAGTATCCCTAATATGTGCCTCCCTAACTTGTTTTATGAGTTTAGGGGTAACAACCATAGAATAGAGGTAAGATCCCCCATCTCCATCCACAAAGTATAATTGAAATGAGGTCAACTGCTCTGAAGCCTTGTCAAACAACTGTGAACTCGATCTCCTGTAGAAAGAATCCTCCAACACTTTTCTCTTCCCCGGAGTAAAAATAATCTCAAAATCATTATCGTGGAGGAAATATAGCCACCATATCTATGTAATGTTTAGATCATTCTATGATAAGATATAATTGAGACTCTTGTGATCAGAGTAGATGAAATGTCGCTCACTCATCAAGTAGTGTTACCACATCTTCAATGAAAAGACTACAGTTGCCAACTAAAGAACATGGGTTGTGTAGTTATTATCATATGGTATTATCTAGAGTGAACCATTGGAAATCATCACTTTCATATGAATCATGATGAAACCAATATCGGTTCGTGATGGAATGTAGAACACTATGTACTTGACACCCTCCTCTAGAAATATCAATACCAGAGAACATGTCAAACTCTGCATCAACTGATGGAGAGCCTCTTGAAACTTCTCCATCCACACAAAAGGGTTCCCCTTTTGTGTCAAATATTTCATAAGTGATGATATCCTATATAAATTGGGTATGAATCTATGGTAACATCTCACCAACCCAAGGAATTTATGAACCTTTTTCATGCTTAAAGGTGTCTCTAATGATGAAACTACCTTTACATAAGAAGAGTCCACATCCACTCCATATACAAAGATAACATGTCCCAGAAAGTGTACCACCTAAATTCAGAACTTTCACTTATAGATTTTCCCATTAATTTGGTTCTCTTGGAGCACTTCTAGAACCATCATCAAGTGTATCACATGCTCATCCTCAGACGTTGAGTACACAAGGATATCATCGATGAAGAATACCATGAACCAATTTAAGTACGGATGGATGATCTGGTTCATGAGTCCCATGAACACTTATAGGGAATTTGTCACACTAAATGGAGTCACTATGTACTCATAGTGACCATAGCGGCACCTTAAAGATATCTTCAGTACATCCTCATCTCATACTTACAATTGGTTATAGCCTAATAAAAGGTAAACCTTCAAGAACCACCATTCCCCTCTCAAAAAGTCGAAAAGGTCATAAATCCTCATTAGTGGATCTTGTTCATCACATGCACCTGGTTTATGCACCATTAGTCCACACACAACCTCATCCACATGTCTAACTTATAGAAAAAAACACTAGGGATACCCATGGTGAAACATTAGGTCTCATGAAGCCATTCCTATGAAAATCCACCAATTTCACCATCATCTTTCGAAGCTATGTGCAAGACATACGATATGATGGAGAGGATATCAATTACATCATAAGCTGTAAGTCGATGTAGTTGTTTATCTCTTGGGGGGAGGAAATCCTGGAACCTCATTAGGAAAGACATCCTTATACTCTGCAACTACTATTGGGAATCAAAAATGTGAAACATCTGTTTCACCGAGGGTTAGGATAGACAAGTTATGATTCATCTGCTGAACCCTCATATGAATGAGTCTATATTGTGATG
This sequence comes from Viscum album, assembly GCA_963277665.1. Lineage (NCBI taxonomy): Eukaryota > Viridiplantae > Streptophyta > Magnoliopsida > Santalales > Viscaceae > Viscum > Viscum album. Next base: position 1,637,549,708 of record OY728143.1, on the reverse strand, counting down.
CATGGGTTTCATTTCCACTGAGAAAGGAAAATCTTATTCCATCGGTGAAGACACACCGCACCCTTGTCCTAAAATTGTTAATCTGGGAATGGACAAAATATAACAAATCCATACCAATAATGAGGACATAAGACCTTAACACTGCCACCAATAGGTTCCAACTGAAACTCTCACCTCTAAGGGTACGGTTTCGCTGTCTTCATAGATATGTGATCACCAAGTTTCCTCCCAAAGGTGTCTCCAAGGATATGGGTCGATTCAATGGTTCTACTAGAACATCAAGGCCATGACTAGAAAGGAATGACTAGAACCTTTTTCTATCAGTATTGTATCTATAGTATAAAAGGCATAGATCATACCTCGAATCTTCCCTAGAGCCCCGGCGTCACAAGTCTTGACTGCATGCAACTGTCCCCACCCATGTCCTCCACTTCCCAAAGCCTATCATGGGCCACCTAGGGGTGGTGGTGGTAGCAAGTCGAAACATTGAACACCTCCCAATTCTCACCGAACTCCTCTGTTATGTGTGCCACCATATGGATTTTTCTACTCCTGACTCTGCCTCTACCTTAATGGTCCACCCACTTTCTGCCTTTCGGCAGTAGTGTGGGTTAGACAATATCAGGTGAGATGTCCCCTAACATCACATGATTTTCACTACATTTCTCTAAGTATAATATATCCACCATAAAAACCCTGAATGATAGATCCTCTATCCAAGGACCTCCTCCTAAAACATCTCCCACATTCGGATCCTTGAGACAGATGTCATCTCCTGATTGTTGAGGTCTTCACACCTACCTGTCCCATGCTGATTGTCACCACCTGGCTTTTCCCAACCATGAATCTCTCCACCACAAAATCCTACTCAAGAACCCCAACATAATTAGTAATACTAAAAGGTATAATAATGTCTTAGATGTCTCAAATAAGACCTCTCTTGATGTTCTTAGCCCAGAAGTGTTGATCCCTTCCCATATCCATCGAGTACTTGGAATTTTTCGTGAACCTTGATGAATAATCAGCTATTATCATTCTTCCCTGGTAGGGATGAAGAATTTACTAAACATGAAAAACACTCATTATAAATAGAGAAAACATATCTTTAAATATACTGAACTCTGTCTATGAGAGGGTCACCTTGTCATTAGTTTGGATAGCCAAACTCCACCATCACCATGCTGAGCCCTATAAAAGGTTTGATGCAAGGACCACCAACTGATCCGCTGGTGTTTTAACTAGATGAAAAACATGGGTCACTACCTCAATCTAATCCTTAATTGCCCAAGGTTTGTTTTTCCTTGGGACTTGAGGGGTCTCTATCTTTGAAACTAATGAACAATGCTCAACATTTACTCCTTATGTGCTACTACTATGGGTACCATAGGTAGCTCCACAGGTGGCGGTACAGATGGCGCCCCACCTAGTGGTAATAGTTGGGAAACCGGTCTGTGTAATAAATCCTTGTCACTAAGGGGGTCATCCTTATGATAGAGATGATAATCCTAGTAGGTATGAATCATGGAGGTATCATGTAAGAAAACAAGATGTACCATGGTCAATGAGTATATTTGCATAGTTGGATCAAGAAGGATATGGAAACCCCAAACCATTCCTATATGATGAATGTACCATTATTCTCTCTACAACTTGTGTTCTCATGTACTGAGTTGAATAGTAGGATATTAGAGTCTGGGTGTATAGATATCTCGGTAGCCACACCAAAAAAGGATTCCCTAGCCTGAAAGATGAACTCGAAACACTTAACATTATTCCCCCAAAACAGTCTCATGGCGTCTCGGTCCTAAGGTAAAACTAACTAACTTTGACACCACTCTATCATGACCCATCACAGAGGGGCCCATTCCATGACTACCCCATTCCTTCCACTAATAGGCCATGGGATGAAGACTGGCACAGAGTATGCATAACACAAAAATGAGAGGCTTTAACCTAAATTACATATACGCATGCATGCATATCTAAGCCACAAATGATGAAATGTAAAAACACTATGTAACCAATGCATGGAAACCACTATAAACCAAAACTAGAGTACAACAATGAAAGAGATGGAATGTAAATAGGGCCAGAATACAGTCCCACCAAAAAGAAAGTCTACAAACATGTTCTTAAAACTCAACCGCAGAAAACCCTACCTAATCCAACACGAGAGAAATGTACTAGGTCTACTATAAGAATCTTTAGGAACACCATGATCTGGATAATCTCACAAGGCTTTATCTAGTCTTGGTCCACCTTAGACTCCGTCAAAAGGTCACTCTTCTACATAAGACATGAAATGTTTGTTCAAAGCCTGTACATGGGTGAGTATAACAATAATATGTATGACACCCCAAAACCATAATAAAATACAAATCAAGTTGTAACAACCCAAAATAATAAAGGTTTAAATGAACAAAATTATACGACTCATGTTAACAAGGTGCACCTTCCTTTTTTGGAGCCTGCCTTATTATAACTCCATAGTTAATCGTTCATGGCCTGGAGTACTTATCAGGATGGGTGACCTTCTGGGATGTTTCACATGGTGTGTGTGAGTGAGGATAGAGCACACTGTAAAGGACATGTTTTTGCCTATGGGGACTTTCATTAATCAGATGACCCATTCAGGCACATGGGTGGGCCCTAGGGTGGGGACCACGTTTCTGGGGAAAATTGGTGGAACATGGTGAGACAGGACCCAATAACCATGTTAATGCGGGGTGGTTGTGCTGTCACCTGGACCTGGTTATCACATTTGGTATCAAAGGAAAACCCAGCCTTATGTGCGGTGCACTGCCTGGGTTGAGATGTAGGTCCCACAACGAGGAAGTTCTACTCTAAAGGGGGAGATTGTAACACCCCCAAATGAAAAAGGGTTAAATGACTAAATTATATGGTTCATGTCAACAAAGTGCACCTTCCTTTTCGGGAGCCTATTTGATTAGAACTTCATAGTTAAACGTACTTGGCCTGGAGTAGTGATCAGGATTGGTAACCTTCTAGGAAGTTTTCCAGGGTGTCTGTGATTGAGGGTAAGGCACACTAGAAATGATATGTGATGTCCTATGGAGATTTTCATTATTTATATGACCCATTAAAGCACGTGAGTGGGCCCCAGGGTGCGGCGGATGATGTATCCATACACCAAGACCTTGAATTCGTATTTTTGACTCAGTGCAAAAAAACAATGAATGTGTGTGTTTTTTGAAAATTTTTCTTTGTGATATCTTTTAGTCAGCTCACCAGGTTTAATTTATTGACCCTAGCGCACTTTCTTTTTTTAGTATGCCTCCATTCAAATAGAAATCTAGGGTTCTTGGTAAAGTACGTGATGATGTGCCACTGAGTGATGAGGCCTCGATGTAGGGCCTTCTTTTAGTAGAGGCACCAATGGTTCCATTACCCATTAGACCACCAATGCCACCATCCCCAACAGAAGAGGGTGCGCACCTCTTGAGTGTGTTCCATGATTTCCAGCACCAGAGGCCACCAAAGTTTAGGGGTGAGACGAACCCATGGGTGGTTGAGGATTGGTTAGAGGATGTGGTGAGAGTATTCCAACTAGTAGGGACACCAGCTGATCTCATGGGGATCATTTCTTCCGGTTTCTATAGGCGGAAGTAGGAAGATGGTGGATCTTGATGCTCTTGGTTCAAGATGAGGTCACACTTATCTGGGAAGACTATTTGAGCCAATTTCTGGTAGGTTTTTTCCCAATGACCCTTCATGTAGTGCACATTATAGAGCTTCTTCATCTATAGCAGGGCATCATGACTATGGCTCAGTACTCAGCAAGGTTCACTGACCTGTCACACTACTCCACTGATATGGTGCGAGACTCATTCTTCAGGGACCATACCTTCAAACAGGGACTCAGGTGCGAGATCAGGGCTTTGATGACTTCACTTATCATCCCGATGCTGGCGGGGGTGTTAGAGCAAGCCCTCATTGTGGAGTGTTTTCTTTCTAAGCAGTCATCAGTAGGATGACCCACCACTGAGTGTCACATAGCAGAGTCTTATGTAGGAGGCAGTAGACAGATGTCACAGAGTTCCAAGAGGACTAGACCAACAGGAGGATGATCGCAGGATTCAGGTTCGGTTGTACGGGGCACGAGAGACAGAGCAAATCATGTGAGGAGCTGGCAGTGTTACACATGCGGTGGGCATAGTCACATGTCTCGTGACTACCGGACCTGTCATATGGATGATCAGAAGATGGTCTAAGGACTACCTTGGCAGAGATAGTGGTTCGACCGAGGAGGTCCTCATGGAGCAGGCAGACGTGGCAGAGGAGCGTGCCATGCAGCTGGCAGTGGGCGACGATTCGAGATGTTAATTCCACCACCACTAGGTGGTCCACCCTGACCACAGGGTGATGGTGTACATAGGTGACCTCAGCTCTAGGTAGCTAAGGCTTACAGCCATGGTGCTCCGGAGATGATATGAGGTACAATCTGTGTCTCCTCCACCTAATATAAAGTACTTATAGACACAAGTTTCATACATAATTTTATTGTCACAGTCCTCGTTCAGAGCTTAGAGATTTAGACGAAGATGTTGGCTTAATCCTTATGTCTATAGACTCCTATGGGAGTGGATTCGATGACTACACACTATTTTCAGAAGTGTGAGATTACTTTAGGAGGCAAGATCTTCAGCTGGGATCTTCTAGTAGCGGCATTGAGGCCTTACAACCTCAACATGGGTATAGACTGGTTATCTACAGTCCATGCCCATATTGACTGTATTTGGCTCAAAGTGCAGTGTGTCCACACTGATGGGGCTAGGTTTATCTTCAGCGGCGAGGAAAGATCCTTTGCAGCACAAGATGGTCTTGCACAGAAGATAGTGCAGCCGATCACTCGTCATTTGGCTAGCCTTAACCTTGGAACTGTTGATTTGGAGAGTCTGAGTTATCCTATAGTTGTGCAACAGTACGTGAATGTCTTCCATGATGATGTTCTGGGTCTACCTCCTCACAGAACGGTAGACTTTTACATTGACTTGTACCCCAGGACAGCACCGATATCTACACTAGCGTATTGGATGGCTCCCACAGAGCTCCGTGAGGTGTGGCTATAGCTGGAGGACTTATAGGGAAAGGGTTTCATCCGACCCGGTGTTTCTCCATGTCCATCCTCGGTTTTGTTCACCAAGAAGGTGGATTGGAGCTTGAGACTTTGTGTTGACTATCGGTGCCTAAAACAGGTGACCATGAAGAATAAGTACCCACTCTCGAAGATTGGTGACCTCTTTGATCAGTTAAAGGGTTCATGGTGGTTCTCCATGATAGACCTCAGATCAGGCTATCACCAGCTCAGAGTACGAGATGAGGATGTGAAGAAGATGTCTTTCAGTTGTTGATATGGCCACTAAAAGTTATTAGTTATTCCATTCATCATGACCGACACTCCAAAAAATTTCATTGGACTCATGGAAAATGTATTTCATCTATACCTTGATCACTTTGTAGTAGTATTCATTGAAGACATTTAGATCTACTCAGCTACTGAGGAGGAGCATGCCTTTCATTTAGAGATAGTTCTTGACACACTTCGAGAGTACCAGATTTATGGCAAGCTCTCGAAGTGCAAGTTCTAGATCAGGGAGTTTCAATTTCTAGGGAATGTCATCTCATAGGTTTTATTTGTGGTGGATCTAGAGAAGATTGAGGCATCATTTTCTTGGGATCCACCCTTGAGTGTGATGAAGGTATGAAGTTTCATGGGTTTGGCCAGATACTACTGGAGGATTGTGCCAAATTTCTCCAGAGTTTTAGAACCTTTACCAGTGTTTATGAAGGAGGGAAAATCCTTCATGTGGTCAGAGAGATGCCAGCGGAGTTTTCAAGAGATAAGGAAGAGGCTGACTAGTGCTCTCATCTTGAGGCTTCAAGATGAGGGAGTTAGGTACGTATTATGCTACGACACATCAGGGACCGGGCTCAGATGTGTCCTGATGCAGTAGTGTGTAGTTATCGCATATAGTTCTCGACAACTGAGAAAACATGAGAAAAACTATGCTACCCATGAACAGGAGTTAGCAACAGTGGTATTCACTTTGAAGATGTGGTGACACTATCTGATGGGAGAACGTTTTATAGTATACTCTGTTCACAAGAGTCTTAGGTATATCTTCTATCAGAAAAACCTGAACCTGAGGCAGCGACGTTGGCTTGAGTTCCTCCAGGACTATGAATTCGAGATAGTCTATACTCTTGGGAAAGGGAATGTTGTAGCAGAAGCACTCAATATGAGATCTGGTATACAACTGCTAGGTGAGGTGACAGTGCAGCTGGCCGCTTTGCAGATATCCTTTGTGGATAGAGATAAAGCATCTTATATTCAGTCTCTTACAGTCACTTCCCCACTTTTTTAGAGATTCAGGAAGGCACAACACGGGGATAAGGAATGCGAGGCTCGTAGTGCTCATATATCCATAGGATAAGAACCATATGGATTTTTTGTAGGTGGGGAGTACGTCATCCTCTTCAGAGGATGTACCATGGTACCAGTGTTGCTTTAGGAAGAAGTATTTAGGGAATTCCACACATCCCCTCTAGTGGTACATCCATTAGTGGTGAAGATATACCAGGATCTCTGATGACATCCCTGGGGGCCATGAATAAAGAAAGAAATAACATAGTTCATCTCTCGGTGAATCACTTGTCAGCAAGTGAAGGTGGAGCATCAGGTACCAGTAGGATTAGTTCTGCCTTTAGAGGTCCTAGAGTGGATGTGGGATGAGATATCCATGGACTTAATGAAAAGACTTTCACATAATTACAAGGTTCATGATTCTATCTGATTGATCATCAACTGACTCACCAAGTCATCCCACTTCCTACCGATCATGGAGCAGGGTTCAGTAGAGAGCTTGGGATGCCTCTATGTGTATGAGATTGTGCATCTACAAAGAGTAACCTTGACGATTGTCTTAGATCATGATGCACATTTCAATTCCCCTATATATAAGGGGTTGTAGGAGGCTTTATGGACACATCTTTGTTTGATCACTGCCTTCCATCCACTACTACAAAAGCAGGCTATAGCCACTGTTTTAAACCATGGATATAGGCCCAAAAACCATGGGTATAGTTTATAACCATGGTTCTCACAACTTTTTCTGGTATTGGCATGGATATAGGGTACAACCTATAGCCACAGTTCCCAAACATGGCTATATCACTTTAGCCATGGTTTCAACCATGTCTAGAGCCCTATAGCCATGGTTCCAACCGTGGAAACAACCCTAAATCCACATTTTTTAACCTATGGAATAGGTTAAATCACTCGTCTCTTAGAGCCAAGGTTGCAACCGTGGCTATAGACATAGAGCCATAGTTAGGAACCGTGGTTTTAGACCTATAGCTACGGTTTAAAATTGTGTCTATAGGCCTACACATTTCGTAAAAAAAACTGGCACCATTCAGCCGATGTGGGCCCCTTTCATCCTGCCCCCGCCCCCTGAAACCCCCCTCCCACTTCCCCCTTGCACCCCACTGACACCTTAAATCCCCCCCATGCACCCCTCCCTCTATAGCTCCCTTCCCACCCTGGAAAGACCCCATTCACCCCCTTGGAAATCACCCCCCCGGATAGCCCCTCCTCCTATACACCCCCCCCCCCCCCCAGGACAACCCCACTCGGACAGCAGCCCCCCTACTGGAGACCCCTTGCACCCACCCTATTGAACACCCCTGAGGACAAACCCCCCTGCAGACCCCTCCCTCCTGGACACTGGACACCCCCACCCTACATATACCCCCTCCCTAGGATAGTCCCCTCCCCCTGGACAACCCCCTGAAAAGCCCCCCTCATGGAAAGACCCCGGACACCCCCCCCCCCCCAGACAGACCCTAGACACCCCCCCCCCCCCCCCCGCAGACCTTGGACACCCCCCCCCCCCCAGACAGACCCTAGACACCCCCCTGACAGACCATGGACACCCCCTGGACAGACCCTAGACACCGCCCCAAACACTGGACTCCCCCTGAACAGACCCTAGACACCTCCCGGAAAGACGCTGGACCCCCCCCCCCCCTCGGACAGACCCTAGACACCCCCAAACACAGACACCCCCTAGACCCTATATAGATCCCCCTAGATAGCCCACACCTCCACTCCCCTGGAAATCCTCCCCCACCCTCCTGGATAGACCCTATAACCCCCCATGGAACCTAGACGCCCCCATACCCTAGACACACCCCAGATCCTAGACAGATCCCCCTGGATATCCCAGACCTCCACTCCCCTGGATAGCCACCCCTCCCCCACACCCCAGAACCTAGAAACCCCCCAAACCATCCAATCCTGCCCCCCCCCCCCCCCCCTCCCCCCGCCCGTCTCCCCTCACCCTAGCCCCTTCCATCCCCCACTTTCACCCCTACTAGCCCCCACTTGCACCCCCTGCCAGTCCCCTCCCCCTGCTTGTTTCTCCCCTGCCCCCTTCCAGTCCCCTCCAATTTAAATTATACATGAAATATACTTACATAATAAGAATTAATCACATCCAAATATAAAAAATACACATAACTTCACATACATGAGTCTCCCTATAAGACAAGCTATCAAAGAAGTCTGGAACCAACTCAAAAGTACCTACGAAAGAATGTAGAATATAGTAGTGCCTATCCCCTAAAATTATGGTAAAACAAAACATCTTAGAATATTCACAAAGAATATAACTCAATTAAAAAAGAATAGTACAGCCCCCCTGTTGGACCCCCTGGACAGAACCCCCCCCCCCCCCTCTTCTGGACCCCCTGTACAGTAACCCCTTACTGGAACCCCCTGGACAACAGCCCCCCTAGATAGAAACTCCCCTTAATGGAACCCTTGGATAGTAGCCCCCCTATCTGGATAGAAACCCCCCTGCTGGACCCCCAGGACAGTAGCCCCCCCTGACCCCCTGGATAGTTTCCCCACATACATAAACCCCCCTGCAGGACCCCCTGGACAGTAGCCCCTTGCTAAACCCCCCTGGATAGTAGCCCCCCTAGACAGAAACCCCCCTGTTGGACCACCCCCCGAATAGCTTCCCCCTACTGGACCCCCTAAACAGAAACCCCCCCTACTGGACCCCCGGGATAGCAGCCCACCTTACATTGGATGCTTCTTAAGGTTGATATTGGGGGATGCTTGTTTTATCCAACAGATACTTATAAAGATTCTCATATTGGGGTTATAGGTTTCTTGTGGAGGATTTTTGGAGGTGAGGATGTGAGTTTTGTGTTTCTCTTTTGGATTATAGGACCTTTGATGATGGGTTTCAACTGGGTGTGTTGCTGTTTGGATTTTTCTACATGTTGTAATACATTATACACTTACATAGTGCATGGTGCTGGTTGGTTTGTTATTTTTACTGTGGTTGGAAACATGTTTTGGGTGTGTAGGGATTGGATTTCTGGTGTTTCTTCTTTGTATTGGATTACTATTGTAGGATTCTAGTTCTCTCGATTTTCTAGTGTGGTGGATATAGTTTTGGGTGGGTCTTTTTGTTGTGGTTTGGAGTACGTTCAGTTGGTTTATGCTCGGTTTCCCCATCATGTGTATTCTGGTTATTGATGGTGTAGGGATTTCTATGGTGGATGTTCTAAAATTCTCTTCAGATGTCGGATGCCGTAGGTTGGGAGGCCGTTTTTTGGTAGATGGGTGGTTCTCATTCAATGGTGGGTGCATGTTGACTACTTGGTGGGTCTAGAGGTTTTGGATTCAGGGTGGGTATTAGCTCACATTTGGATCAGGGACTGCTTGGGGATTCTTTAGGTTTTATGATTGGTTAGGTGTGGGTGATGCGGGGCACATCGGATGGATGGTACTAGTTGACTTCTGGTCTTTTAAACCTTCTTATGGTGGGGTGGTCCATTTTGATGCATGTTGATCAGATGGTGATGGATGGGGCCAGATGGTGGTCTGAGGATGATTTGGTTTCTAGATAATATTTTAGGTGTTGTGTCTACTATAGGTGCTTATTCTGGTTAGATATGGCGTGGTTTAGGGTTCTTGTGCAAGTAGGTGTTGGTGTAGAGGCCATTAGTTCACATGGCTATCTAGAGGTCTTTAACTCTAAGATTTGTTTTCATAGGGATGTTGGTCTGGTTGGTAGATGTTGGTTGTGGGGCAGGGGATTCAGTGGTTCTATTTCTTTAGATAAATCTAGATTTTTGGATGGGTGAAGGATTTTGGCAACTTGTGGGTGGGAGGGTGGGTGTGTTTGTGTGGGTGGTTGTGAGTGATTTCATGAATGTGTGTGTGTAGTTGGTTTCTATCATTTCTGACTACTTATTTTTGGGTTTTTATATTTCTCTTTTAGCCACCTTGTTTCCTTGGTTATACGTCCCCTAGGTGTGCTTGTTGTTTTTGTGCTGGGGAGCTTCTGTGATTCCTTCTGCTATTTTCTAAGTGGTGCATATGCTGGGATCTTATGCAATTTGGTGGGTTTTTAGTGTGATATTGATATGATACAATATATATATGGGGTATTCATTAGATTAAATGTGGAAAAAAAGTAATGGAAGTTGTAAAAAGGGAAATTAAAAGAAGTGAAAAGGAAATAAAAGGGGAAGGGGGATAATCAATTAGGACCCCACGGATATGTTCTCCTTAAAACCCAAATTATAAAAGAACCAAAAAGGTTAATCACTCCTTTGATAATCCTGATGGAAATTCACCTAAGAACACAAGAAACACAAACATTATAATTTTAGAAAATCTAAAAATTTGTAATTAACCTTCAATGGGTACAAAGAGGTGGCTATTTATAACCAAATGTGATGGATACATGTCAAAATGCCTGGTCCAAAAAACATCTAAACTCCGACCCACGATTTTGAATTTCTCTACACATGTCTGTGGATTTAGGCGACAATATATATATTGAGAAGACTTTTTAACATCACCATAAAAACTTTAGATATTCCCACCATGACATTGGAGGCCAGGGGCTGGTGAGGGCTAGAACTGGTGGATGGGGCTATTTTTCAGGTGTAAGAGGGATGGATTGAGTGTTTTGCAGGAGGCTTGGGGGTGGTGGATGGTGTGGTGGATGGTGTGGGCTGGATTGCAGGTGGATGGGGGATAGTGTGGGCTCGAATGTAGGTGGATGGGGGATGGAATGCTGGTGGAAGGGGGATGGTTGCAGGTGATCGGGGGATGGTGCGGTCTGAATCGAAGGTGGTAGGGGGGGGGGGGGCTGTTGTGGGCTGGAATACTAGTGGCTTCGGGCTGAAATGAAGGTGGAATGTGGATGGTATGGGCTGGATGTGGATAGAGTAGGGCCAAACCATGACATTACCGCAGTGTGACCGCGACGTGTTGGCCCGGTCCAGCGACTTCCACGGGGCAGCATTTTCTGGCCCAGAGTGAAGGGAGCAGGAGGAGGTGGGGCAACATTCCGGTCGTCGCCCCACCGGCAGAAATTTGGATTAGTCAGTCTCAACATTGATCACAAGACTCATAGAATACTATCACCGCGAACTCCCGCGGGGTTTCGTCCTGTAGTAGGGCCAAGTCACGACATTACCACGGCGTGACCATGGTATGACCACAGCGTGACTGCGGCATGACAACTGCTTGTTGGCCCGGTCCAGGGACATTCGCGGGGCCGCATCTTTTGGCCAGGAGAAAATGGAGTGGGAGGAGGTGAGGAAACATTCTGGTAGTCACCCTTCCGATAGAAATTGTGATTAGTCAGTCTCAACATTGATCAAAAGACTCATAGAATACTATCACTGCGAACTACCACGGGGTATCGTCATGGAGCTGGGCCAAATCACGGCATTACAACAGTGTGACTGCGGCATGACCGCGACATGACTGCGGCATGACCATGGCGTGACCACGGTGTGACCGCGGCGTGACCTCAGAGTCTTGGCCCAGTCCAGCGACATCCACAGGGCAGCATCTTCTTGGCTAGGAGCGAAGGGAGCAGGAGGAGGCGGGGCAACATTCTGGTCGTCGCCCCGCCAGCAGAAATTCTGATTATTCAGTCTCAACATCGATCACAAGACTCATGGAATACTATCATTGTGAACTGCTGTAGGGTGTTATCTTGGAGCAGGTCCAAATCACGGAATTATCGCGGTGTGATCGTGGAGTGACCATAGCGTGACTGTGACGTGACCGCAACGTGACCGCGATGTGACCCTGGCGTGTTGACCCGGTCCAGAGACAACTGCAGGGCAGCATCTTCCATCTAGGCGCGAAGGGTGTGGGAGGAGGTGGCGCAACATTCCGGTCATCACCCTGCCAACAGAAATTGTGATTAGTCAGTCTCGAAATTGATCAGTAGACTCATAGAATAATATCAATGTGAACCGCTGCAAGGTGTCATCTTGGAGCAGGGCCAAGTCATAGAATTACCGCAGCGTGACCATGATGTGACCACGGCGTGACCACAGCATGAGCGCGGCGTGACTGCGGCATGACCACGGCGTGACCACGGTGTGATCGCGGCATTACCGTGGTGTCTTGGCCCAGTCCAGTGACATCCACAAGGCAGCATCTTCCATCCATGAGCGAAGAGAGTGGGAAGAGGTAGGGCAACATTCCGGTCATCGCCCCGCTGACATAAATTGTGATTAGTCAGTCTTAATATTGATCACAAGACTCATGGAATACTATCAGTACGAACAGTCGCAGGGTTTCATCTGGGAGCAGGGACAAATCATGGCATGACCGCGGCGTGACTGCGGTGTGGCCGCGGCGTGACCATGGCATGATTGTGGCATGTTGGGCCTGTCCAGCGACATCTTCAGGGGAATATTTACTGGCCAAAAGCTAAGGGAGTGGGAAGATGTGGGTCAACATTCTGACCGTCGCCCTGTCGAATGATGATAGAACTGATCATCTATTTAATATTCTATAACAAGGGATCACCAGAGAAAGCTGTAGCGAGCAGAAAAAGGAGACAATGTCTAAAGGGCAACAAAACAAAAGACAAGAATCACACACCCTACACAAACCATTTAAAAATTAATTCACTTTTCCTAAACATGTAAATTTTATTTATAATATTCAAAGAGTGAAAAGGAGTGTCATGGTCAAGGCATATTCCTACTCGGGAAATGTCATTTGAGTTAAACAAGTATGATAAGACAATTTATATTATTCAAAGAAAACAAAAACTAACTATCCACAAAACAAAAACCAACAAGAGACATATGAAAGACTCAAACCAAATCTAAACATGATACAAATAACTATCAGTACTCTTTGGTTTAAAAGATAGTGCACCTCCATTGGAGCGGTTATATTATAAAATCATGGAATTTCTTATTCACACAATTCATTTAATTATATTTAACATTTATTCTAGAATTCATTCAGCACAAATACAATGCAATAATTTAGGAAACTAGATCAACATAACTATCACTGTGAGTTTTCACATACTGCACACCTCTGTTGGAGGGGTTTTATTATAAAAACACGACTTTATTTATCAAATGAAACAATTATATTAAAGAAAACATATTCAAGATATGCAATTCAATATAATTATGCAGAATTAAGAAGGATGCTAAATTCAATTTAAAGCATTCTTGAATTAAAGAGGTTGGAAGAAAGATCATACCTCAAGGTGAAACCAAAGCATCCACTTCGGCTCTTGGAGATTTCTAACTAAAAGTTGTTGCTCCCCCACTGGGTATACACACATTCACACACATGCAAGGGCACCTAGCCCCTATGCACACACCCACATGGACATGAGCTTGTGCCAGGGGATCCTTGCACATATGGTTATATGAATATACCAGTCTCCACTCACATGTGTATGCATTTATATATATATAGATGGGCACACATAGCCCCGTGCGTGCATAATCACTACCATGGTTGACTATACACGTAATGGGGGAACCCACATACATATACATCCTAACCTATGCACATAAAGGCGAGTCACCCTTGACATAGCTACTTGAAACCAACGAGTAGGGATCAACGCACTACAAAAAGGATATTAGAAACATTAAAACGCATAAAGGATGCTACATAACTTGTGAGAAACCAACCAACGACATTAAATCCTTACCTTGATTGGGAGAAACAAATCCACCCAAACTAATACGAAATGATCCAAATCCCTACTGAAAACATAATATGGAGTCAAAAACACTGAAATCACCAAATACATGAGGTGTGGGACAAGTATTAACCATATAATCTTACCTCGGATCAAAGCCGGCGGACTGAATCAATCTGAACCCCATTTTCCCCCCTTCGCGGAATAAAATTACCCTTTATCCATAGAAATAAGTAAAATACCTATGTGGCCAATGCGATATAGAAAATAAAATAAAAACTAATAAAAAACATACATGTCTTTTGTGACTATACACGTCACTTTCCAACATATAAGAACCACAATGCCCCATGGGTCAAATCATGTTCCTACAAGTAAGGGGGAAATATATCCTTGTTTCAAAATGATACTATCAAATAGTACATTCATATTAATTAACAATTATTATTCTTATTAATGGTATATAATTAGATTTGCTCGAGGTTCATCTTTATTTGGTTCTATTCGATACAAGTTTTTATACCACCTGATAATAAAAGTTTACAAGAGGACACAATTTCTAATCAAATTGAATATATCATAACAAAAAATAGATCCACACGTATGAAGAATGTTGAACATGATAAGAAATAATTTTTGATCATATAGACTGATGAGTTATAAAAGGATAAACCAGAAAAATGAAAAACATTGAGAGTTCTCTGATTTCTCAAGTGAATATGATATTTTCAAACAATAATAAACATGTGAAAGAAGAGAAAAGTGTACATCATGGCCAGGATTTTTAATAGAAAAGGTGTTAAATCCATACCAATAAAAACTGGTTGTATCATACAAAATCTGATTTTTGGAAAATAATATCAGGCCATGATTTAGTGAAAGCAATCTGTTGTAAATAGGGGGGATATTTGGAGAAACCTAATCATGAAGAAATCGGGGGAGTTTGAGATGGATTTTAATGGTTATTCAACCTTATCTAAGATTAAAGAAACCTATAAGAACTAATTACACCCCCCTGCCCCACTCCCCTTGACCCACTCACTAACTACCCCACTGCCCCCCCCCCCCCCCCCGCCCTGCCGACCCCCCTGCAGACCACCCTCCTACCCCCCACCCTGCAGACCTCCCCACTCCACCTTGCCCCTTCTACCCACCTACAGACCACCCCATGTCTGGAAGACCTCCCAACTCCACCATTCCCCCTCCACCCACCCCCTCTTATATGCCCTACTGACCTCCCCCTACCATGCTGACCTTCCCCCCCCCCCCCCTCCGTCCACCCTGCCCTCCATACATCCCCCTACCCCTGCCCCCTCCACCCTGCCCCCTGCCCCTGCCCCCCTGCCCCCCCTGCCCTCTACCCCCATGCCCTCATGCACCCTCCCCCTACTAGTTTTCCCTCCCCCACTTCCCCCCTTGCCCCACCCCCTTGTACCCACCTACCCGGACACAAGATAAATCCAAAATACCAATACAATATAAATAATGAATTGAACAGAAGAAAAATACAAAATACCAGTAAAATATATATAATCAACTAAACTGTATATAATATATTCAAGAGACAGTAGACACAAATATATATCACATGAGATAAATACAAGTAAAACAATACATATATATGAATTTTTTACAGATCATGAAGTACTGATATGATCCTCCACATTTCACATACTATTATATCACTATTTATCTGTTTTGTTGCCCACTACTATCACAAATCCCCATGCTCCGTAATGAATCTCTTAGAATCCCCGGGCATTTTCTCTGAACAAGACACCTCAAATCTATGTCTATATAAGACATCTACCCCCCCCCCCCCCCCCTCCACCCTATGTACTAGCCTCCCCCTAAACTAGTCCCCTCCCCCACAACCATCCCCACACCCCCAACCTGCACCAGCCCACCAGCCCACCAACCCCCCCCCCCCCACCCCCCGCACCAGTCTGCCTAACCCCACCAACACCAACCCCAACCTTCTCGAGTACTAGAATCCCCCCAAAACCAGTCCCATCCCTCCAAAACCAGTCCCCCCAACACCACCCCCCAGCCCTCTAGCCTACACCAGCCCCCCAGCCCCTACCCTGCACTAGCCCCCCAACTAGCCTGCACCAGCCACCCTGCACCACCCCCACCCTGTCCCCTATACTAGACTCCCCTCCAAACCAACCACTCCCCCCCAAACCAGTCCCCTCTCCCACAAAAATCCCCTACCCCCTGCACCCCCAGCCCCACCACCCACTAGACTACACTATCCCCCCTAAAATTTTCAAAACAACTATTCAACATAGGTATTATTCTGTAAATAGATGATAGAGTTATGAATACGTGAATAATACCAATCCTGAAATGTTTTACAATAAAATGAAATCTATACATATTGATTCAAAAATATAAACTCACAAGAATAAGACATTACGTGTAAAAGAGTCATGTAAAAATTATAACAGCTTAACATGCTGAACAGAAACTAAAATAACCATTTTGATTAACACCAAATCAAAAATCCTGATTAGTATGAGAAAACAAGATCAAATAGAAGTGATATACAACAAAACCAATCAATATAAAGCAGTAAAGAGATCATAAAAATAAAATTGATATTTTTATGTGCTTTTCAGAATTGAAAAGAATGAATCACCATAACTAGGTTTCTCCAAACACAGTAGCATAAAATATGTTAACCTCATGGGCCATTAGTGGTGTTACAGTTCCCCCTCTTCACCTCTTTTTCACCATGATTAACTAATCATTTTCCATCAAACCTTTTTTAGGTTTAACAACATATCAATTAAAAAGATGAACTTGTACAGGTAGATAATTAGAAGTCAAAAATCCCCTTTTGAATCCAGCAATGAAAACCATTGACCACAGGCTGCACAACACCCATTTTAAGCTCACTATTTCTGATAGGTAAATATTCAATGCAAAAATAATGATATAAAATAGTGAAAAAACAAATGAGTTGGTTTTCCAACCCATACCCCGGAAAAAAAAATTAAAGGTTCAAGATACAGTGAAAACATGAGGTGCAATGAGCATGCACCATCAAGTAATTGAAGGGGGATATAGACATGAATTATAATAAAACTTCATATAATGCGGAATAGGAGTCACCGTATGATCCAAAAAGCACAGAAAAGCATCATATAGAAAATCATGTTGCAACATCCACTTTTTCTACTCTTCTATAATTAGAAGTGATTCACTTCATCAACAAAAAGTCTTCATATTCCCTCTGAGACAAACCTGACAATCAAGTAAATAAGCATTGTATAGCCCTCTATCCAAGTTAATCAAATGAATATTCAACTAAGCAAGATTATATGAAATAGAAAATTAAATCATTCCATCAGATAAACATTAACAGAGTGTCTTCAATAAGAATGTCCTTAAACAGAAGCATGATTCCAAAAGGATGATCAAAGCGAAGCATGAAAAACACCAGTGATTTCTAATTCAATAGGTAGATCTGATTAAGTACTCAAAACAATATTGTCACTATTTTTCAACTCCAATCAATAAATGTAATATAATAGAAAATTAAAAATACTACATTTTATAGTGAAAAGAGATAGGGAACCAAAACATGATTTCCACTAATTTGAAACTCCAATATGGAAATGTAATACAATAGAAAATTAAAAATACTAAATTTTATGGTGAAAAGAGATAGGGAACCACAAGTTCACAGAAGGATATAATCATTCATTCTCCTCGCACCTACAGTAATATAACACTATTAATTTGAAAATAATGAAATAATAAAGGAGTGTAACCACAAGTGAATGGAAGAAATAAAATAAAAGTGAAAATGATGAATATAATGAAGGGTGACCTTATATAATTCTCTCATTAATTATATAATAATCTTTTATAAAATAAATTTACCCCAATAAATAAAACCCTAGAATGACCCAAGATCTCAATACATTCACTCTCTCTTTAGTGTGTTAGGTTAGGTAGTGAAAAATATAATTTTCGATACACTATTTTCACCAACCCATGGTAATTGGGAATCCTTAATCACTCCTTTATCACTCCCCACTCCCCAATATCATATTATAAATAAATGAAAATTGTGGTAGTATTATGTGTAAACCAAATTAATAGATAAAACCATGATAAAATTTAAAGCCGTATGGATAATAATATAATACTTATATGGAAACAAGGATTCCTACTATGAATCTAGGGTACAACAAAAGGTGAATCCTAAGACCCATAAATGGGGATAGAAGTAGCTTAAAACATCTCCCAAAACATAAAAAAAGTTTTCTAGTTTTTCATGATGAAAGGGAGTGTTCTGAACAAAAAAACATCATAAGTATCAAACATTAGAAAGAGTTCCTCAATGGTCATAGAAGAAGATGAAATGGTACCAGAAGGAAAATGTATATAATGTTTGATTTAATGATATATGCATTCCCAATTTTTGGTTTTTGGATAGATGATATACCCCACACAAGACCTAGAATAAATATCTTATTACATATATCAAACATGATAAATGTGGATTGGTTCTGTTTTCCAATGATGAATAAATAATGATTCAAAAACTACTTTTTAAAATAAATGAAAGATTTCTGAGAAGGTACAAACCATGTTTAGAAAAGCATCAATTAAAGGGGATGACAAAAAACTCTCACATGGATTTATTCCGGCCAGTAATGGTGAAGATCAGGAGCATCTGCAATGACCAGATTTTCCCCTCTCCCATGGAAGTGATCTGAGACCTACAAACAGAGTAACCTCTTATTCACAATTCACCGTTGAACCAAGAATGTTTGAAACTTTGTTCCTTTCATGCCAAGCATGAATAACCTCTAGGTTGTTTTTCAAAAAAAAATTTCTTCTGAATATGGTTTATTCAATAGTCCATGGTGAGAGACCGCATTGGAGAATGGAATTGAAGACCATTAGAGAATCATTCTGAATTGCATGAAGAGTGATATGATTCTACCTTCAAATGGTGAGACCGTTGAGCAGAGGTCATCGGGGAGGAGGGCGCCGTTGTGGGAGAGTTCATTAGGTATGAGGGTGCCTGTGGGAGAGAGGGTTTCACGGTGAGATCGTTGAGGAGATCATCGGGAGGAGGAGATGTCGTCGGGGAGGAGGGTTGCATGGTGATAGGGATGCAAATTGAGTGAGGAGGATGAGGGATACAAGGAGGAGGAGATGACAACGTGGAGGAGGGATGCGTGGTGATAGGGATGTGAATCGGGTGAGGAGAGGAGGGATGCGAGGAGGAGGAGACATTGTTAGGGAGTAGGGATGCGCGGTGATAGGGGTGCAAATCGGGGGAGGAGGAGGAGGGCTATGGATCGGGGGAGGAGGAGGAGCCCGATACAGATTGTAAAAAATGGCCCCCACATTGTAATATTGGTTTAGCCACAGAGATTGAATTAAACCATGGAAATAAAAAAGAAATATCCACAAACCTATAAAACCATTGATACAGGTCTGTGGCTATAGAACAAATTTTTAGTGGTGGTCTTCTCAGTCTGGCCATCCATATGAGGATGGAAGGTGGTGATAAAATGATTTTGTGTCTTGAAAGCCTCTTACAACCCCTTCCATAGAGGGGAAGTGAAACATGAATCACGATATGAGACAATCATCAAGGGTAATCCATGTAGCCTCAAAATCTCATGCACATAGAGGCGTCCCAAACTCTCTACTGAACCCTTCTCTCTAATCGATAGGAAGTGGGCTGACTTGGTGAGTTGGTTGATGATAACCCATATAGAATCATGACCTCTAGATGTACGTGGAAGTCTTATCACGAAGTCCATGGTTATCCCAACCCACTTCCACTCTAGGACCTCTAAAGGCTGAACTACGCCTGCTGGTACCTGATGCTCCACCTTCACTTGCTGAAAAGTGATGCACCGAGAGATGAACTCTACTATTGATGCCTTTATTCATGGCCACTAGTGTTGTCATCTGAGATCCTGATACATCTTCTTCACTCCTGGATGTACCGCTATAGGGGATGTGTGTAACTCCCTCAATACTTCCTCCTAAAGTGACACTGGTACCATGGTACATCCTCTGAAGAGGATGACGTGCTCCCAACCTTCATAAAATTCATCATGTGCATGTCCTATGTGTATCTGAGCACGTAGAGCCTCGCAGTCAGTATCCCCACATTGTGCCTCCCTGACTCACTAAAGAAGTGGGGGAGTGACTGTACGAGATTGATGATAAGCTGCTCCATCTCAATTCACAGAGGATATCTGCAAAGCGGCCAGCTGCTCTGTCACCTCACCTAGCAGTTGTATACCATATCTCTTGCTAAGTGCATCTTCCACGACACTCCCTTTCCCAAGAGTATAGACTATCTTGAATTCAAAATCCAGGAGAAACTTAAGCCAATGTCACTGCCTCAGGTTCAAGTCCTTCTGAGGGAAGATATATCTGAGACTCTATTCATTAGAGTAGACTGTAAAACGTTCTCCCATCGGATAGTGTCACCACATCATCAAATTGAAGACCACTGATTCTAACTCCTAGTCATGGGTAGCATCGTTCCTATCATGTTCTCTCAGATTTCATGAACAATATGTGATAACTTATTATTCCTACATCAGAACACATCTGATCCTGGTCCCTGATGCATCACAGTAGACTACGTACCCAACACCCTCCTCTTGAAGCCTCAGGATTGTGGCACTAGTTAGCCTCTGTCTCATCTCTTGAAAACTCTACTGGAATATCTCTAACCACATGAAGGATTTCCCCTCCTTAATCAAAACTGATAAAGGTGCTGCAACTCTAGAGAAGTTTATCACAAACCTCCAGTAGTATCCATCCAAACCCAGGAAACAACATTCCTCTGTCACACTCCAGGGTGGCTCCCATGTAAGTAACACCTCAATCTTCACTACATCGACCACAACTCTAGCCTCTAAGATGACATGTCCCAGAAAGTGAACCTCTCTGATCTAGTACTAGAACATCAAGATCATAAAATAAATCTGTTGCCCTCAGAGTGTGTCTAGAAGTATTTTCAAATGATAGGCATGCTCCTACTCAGTAGCTGAGTAGATCAGACTGTCTTTGGTGAATACTACTACAAAGAGATCAAGGTATGGATGAAATACATTGTTCATGAGTCCCATGAACATTTCTGGAGCATTGGTTACACCAAATGGCATAAATAATAACATGTAGTGGACATACCGACATCTGAAAGTCGTTTTCTTCACGTCCTTATCTCGTACTCTGAGCTGGTGATAGCCTGATCTGAGGTCTATCTTCGAGAACCACCATTCTCCCTTCAACTAATCAAAGATTTTGTAAATCCTTGAGAGTGGGTACTTGTTCTTCACAATCACCTGTTTCAGATGCCAATAGTCAACAAAAAGTCTCAAGCTCCCATAAGCCTTCTTGGAGAATAAAAATGGGGCTTCCAAAGATGAAACGCTGGGTCAGATGAACCCCTTTCCCTATAAGTCCTCCAGCTGTACCCACATTAACTTTTCTATATGATTTTCAAAAAATTAATCTTATTTACAATACTAAAAAAACTAAAGTAATACAAAAAAATTATAAATCCTAATTTTATTAAATATAACAAGAACTATTCTATGATATCTTTATTCTATAACATATCAATAAGATAAACTTTATATCTCAAAAATAATCATGCAATCTAATGAGTAGATTATTTAGTTTAATTATGAATCTACTACATAAAAAATATATTTTATGGTCCTTTTGAACACTTTTTCATAATCAAAGCACAGTATACCACCTTCTATATATTTCATATGTTTTAATAACCTTCAAAAGTTGGTGGGTGGAGACATAATAAAGGACTGGACTGAATGTTTCTACAAGGGAAATAATAAAATTCATTTTATTAAGAGATTAAACATTGGGATATTATGAGTCATGATTATGGGAGAAATATATCATTAAAATAACATAAAATGATAAGGTTTTTTCATAAATCATAATATAAATACATTAAATTTAGTGACCCTGACCAAGTAACCCAGAGGTGGGGTCTTCTTTATTAAATTGTTATATGATACAATGAATATCATCCCAATGGACTAAATAGTTTACTATTATTTCTAAACCATATACATTCAAAAGCCTTAAATTACATTTTAATAAAAAAAGTAAAACATAATTTTTTTTCGGAATATCATAATTATCTCTATAATTTCCTTTCATTTCAAACATCTTATACTTCATGGTTTATTGAGAAACAACAAAAATAAGGTTGAGCACAAAATTTTAGTGGGGATTAAGTACATCGAAAACTATCATGAATCAATATGTATAATCAATATAGAAAGGTAATAAACTGAGTATACATTACATTTAAATAATTAGATAAGGAATAATCAATATAAAAAGGTAAAACACTTAGCAAACATACCTTTTAAATAATTGGATAAGGCATAATCAATATAAAACGGTAAATAACTAAAAAAATTCAATTTAATGAATAATTTGGAAATGAGATGCTTCCAAGATTTATATCATAGTGAAAATATCATGATTAATAATAAATGAACTCTTAATGAATGAAATTATTAATTAATATATTTCATGTCTTAGGCACATGATACATCTACCATAAAGACCTTTTACAAGACTATTTTTACTACATATAAAAAACCAGTTAATTTTAGTTTAACTTGAATGTCCCATTAGACATACTAATACACCGAGCGAATATATAATACTAGGCCCCAACCCTCACTATAGGTCTAAATCATTACTCATATATCAGGTAATCGACTGAATTCGTGAATCAATGTGTCTTAACATCAAATATCATTATTGAGTAAATTATATAGATTTTTCAAAAAAGTTAGAGTTTATCAAATGAGTTTCAATGTAAAAAAATATGATAGAATGATATAAAATATAAAAAATAAGTATATCCATGACAAACAATATGTATATTTATGGGAAATTCAATGTATAATTATCATAGGATCATGAATATTAAAAAGGTAAGTTAATGTCAACAAAATGAAAAAAGGAATTGAATGTCAATGTTATTATTATTCAAAATAATCCAAATTAATCATAAAAGAAATTTAATTTTATAAAAATATACCCATTATAGTAAGAATAAATGTTTATTATTAATTTATAAATTTAAATAAGATAAAAATAAAATTTAAAATTTTATTGAGTAAAATAATCATTTAATTTTATTTTTTTTAAAACCATTTCATTTTAAATCACTTTTAAAAATATTTTCTCTAAAAAAATGCTCATAAACATTCAAATTAATCATTAAGGAAATAATTTCCTTTAAAAAGGTAATTTTATAGATGTTTTTTATTATAAAAAGAACAATTCTTTTTCACTTAAAAATTGTTTGGAATGTTCTTTGATTGGAAAATGACAAGAAGATTCTATTCACATGTTCAGTAAAATCTATACGGGTATTTTTTTGAAAACAACATAAGAAACCATTTAATATTTTTATAAATATTAAAAATCAATGAAAATAAATTTAAGAAACATTTTTAAAATGTTAAAAACATTTTCTGAATCATATTTATAAACTATTTTTTTTAAATAAAATAGATTTTTGACCAAATTATGAAATGAACATAGATTTTATTAATAACATTTTATAAATTATTTTGAGGTTAAAATAGTTAAAAATTGTACGTTTACATGATAATATAATTAATATCCCTATAAAATGATTGTTTTTTTAAATAAATGAACAAAACTATCCTTTCACTAAAATTAATGAATAAAAATCCTTGAATATAATGGTATTTTGAAAAAAACCATTTAAATTATCATAACATTGGTATGAGAAATAATTAATTAATTTATTGTGTGTAAAAACTATAAATAAATATAAAAAAATGGATATAAAATATATTTTAATAACAATTCACTATAGAAATCATCCTAGAATGACACAATCAATGAATTAGAAGATTAACCAAATGAACAGAAATGGAGTTAATAAATTCCTTACATAACACTTAATTTTTAATGGAAAATATTTAAAATCATGTATAGTTGTTTATAAACATGATATTAACTTAAAAAATATCCATATTTACTTTTATAACATCACATATGATTATTTTATAACATATTATTACCTGATCATTAATAATATTTCATTATTATCATTATTTCAGGTGTTAATTGTCGTGCTTTATCTTGCATGTTTCGTCATAAATGATCCATTTATTGCACATATTACATAGTCATATAATTATTAGAATAAAAATAATGAAATAATTGTCATATTTTTAAATTAATTACACTATTAAAAATGATTATGAAATATGGTTATGAAAAATGAAGTACATTATGATCCTGGAAATGTTAGGTTGTACGTTATCATGAGTAACATTCCCATTATGAAAGGATCAATAGGTAAAGACGATAAATGATATATTTTTATTCAAGAATCATCATATTATAATATATACCATATTAAATACTTATATATCATCCTTTTTTTTATGAAATAGAGCGTAACATCATTTCACGAAGGCGGTAGTCCACACATACATGAACGACATTATCATATTTAACTGAATGAAAAATTATGGAAGAAAATCATATATTATCAATATAGAATGATATATATGTCATTAATATCATTATTAGGTCATTAAATCAAATATAATTATTAAATATAACCATATTATATTCCATGTAAAGTATTAGTGAAAGACGAATCATATCGCTTTTCAAGGCTGTAGTCCACCGTACACATGAGTAACATTATCGTATCCCATAATAATTAGAAGGGAAAAAGTAAGATATGATATAAATAATTAATATGTATTATTATGTTATAAATATCATATATATACTTTTTATCTTTCATCATAAATAACTCTGATCGGTGGTAAGGAAAAAAATGGGATGGGTTCATTGGGAGGTAATCCTCCAGACAGAAAAATGACGATTTGGTAACACATTTTATGGAGGTAGAGATGGATGTAGGTCATTAAATTATTATAAAAAATCACATTTTATGGGTTATATTGATTTTATTATATCAACATGGTTTAATAAAATGTTATGAAGGTGGAAATAGAAATTAAATAAAGACGCTCGTTGAAGAACATAGCCTGTTTTTTGGATATCTTCCTTAAGTTTCCACTAATGCCATATTATGTAGTATTTATGAAAAAAATAACGATTATAGTATGAAATTAGGGATTATTATATATTATTTGTTCATGTAACGATGGATTGAAAATGGTGTGAAGGTGTGATGAGTAGAGGAATGGAAGTATTATTTTAGTAGTGGGGGACATGAAAAAAATGTATTTTTGAAAATAATTGAGGGATCTCGTGTTTCTAATATGTAAAAAGGGTTGAAAATGGTATATTATAGAACCTTATAAGTTAAATAGGATTTATACAATTTTATAGGTTATTTTTAATAATATCATTTTTGTTTAATCCCATGGCTAGTGAATTTTTACCTTAACCGTGGTAATTTATTTTTACTGTTTTCGATTAATTTTGGAAAAAAATTAAGTTGAACATATTATAAAATATAAATGATTTTGACTCATTCTATTGAATCCATTATTGAAAATTTAATTCCAATTAGTGGTAATTTTTTTAACCTAATCCTAAGATGTGACCATAAAGTAGCGTTTTAAAAAGGAAATGATTAAAAGTTTCCAAGGCTTTATATTAAAATTAAATATTAAAATGATTCCAATGAAGGAAATTTGATCAATTGATATATTATTAAAATAAATTTACATTAAAATAATTCAAAGTATATTTTCAAATAAGAAATTTTTTTAAAGAAGGTTGTTATCAATTAAAATTCATTATTTTTCACTATAAATTCAAAAACGAAACATTTAATAAAAATTCCAAAAATTCACCATAAGATAATTTTGATATATTAATTTCAAGATTTTATTTACTATTTTAAAGTAAAATTTCAGAAATTATTAAAAATCAGTTTTAAATTATGTGTTCAAAGCTCAATTAAATCAACTTTTATGAAAAATGTAATTTTATAGAAAACATTTATTTTTATTCTAAATGATTCTTATTTTAATACAAATAAATAGGAAACCATATTTCTAACTATTTGGTTAGTACTATTAATACCCAACACTTTAATGGATAGGTTAAAACCATTATATTAAATACTAATAATTTGTTAATATTTCATATTTAATTTAAATATGATGTCATGGGTAACATAATATAAACTCAATGTTGCATGTAAGAAAAGCTAAACATAGTGTTTCATGTAAGAAAAAATAAAATAATGTTACAAGAATTATATGATATCAAATATAATTTTGTTATTTTATTATTTTGGTGTGTTACATTCTACTCACCATAAATACATTACATCCTTGCAAATTAAACATGATCTTAGTAATACAGGGTTTGACATTTAGAAGTATGATTATTGAAAAACCCGCATTGTAAAAGGGTTAATAAATAATCCTATTAAATGAATAAATATGTTTCAATATACAAAATAATTGCAGAATAAAAAATAAATACTATTCCATGTAGAATAATATATATTGTAAATTAAATCATTGATATGGAAAAAACCAAAAAATTATAATAGAGAGTGATTGAGTTCGTTGATAATAAGAAAGTAAATTCTCAATAGAAATTTAAGGGGATCAAAAACATTAATATTTTATGATTCAAAAGAAAAAATTATTTATAATATATGAATGTAATATGATAACATTTTTGTGTAAATATAATTTTTCCTAAAAAAATTATTTTATTTTATTGTATAATAGTATAATAAAATATACTAAATTGATATGTTTGTAATTAATACAAAAAATTTCATAAATTTATTATGATTCAATAAATTTAAAATTTATCCCGTAATTCTAGAAATGAATAAAAAAAAATGATTTTTTTATTCCTAATGTGATAAAACTAAATTTTAGCAGATCGTGAAATCCATAAAAGAGTGAAATGTACTTCTATCTATCTCTAACTATTTTCCAAAAACAATATAGTTAGAACAAGTTATACAATATGAATAAATATCTTTATGTTAAGTAATAAATTAATATCTAAAACCTCGTATAATTTTATACTTAAACCATTTCATGAATGGTTATCCTTATGAGTCTTCCAAAATATTATTATCCTTATCTTTAGAAGGAATGTCACTAAATTTACAAAATGAACTTATCATTAATCAATTCCACGATAGTTATCCCTATTCAATTTACATTATCCATATCAATAATATTTTTATTCGAAATCATTATCTCAACATGAAGAACATATTAAGGGTCTTAAATATTGTGTTTTATATGAATTTACTCTTTCCACTAAATCAATTTTTCTTGTCATCAGTGCCTCTTAATATATGCTTCCAAATCCTTAGTGAAACAATATTGCATTACAATTATCATACTTTTATTAATTATTAAAATCAATTTATCATTGATATTTTTTAAAATAAAATATTTTTTGAATCCAAATGTAATCAGATTAATAATTCATCTTCATTTGTTGTAATGGAACAAACCTAAACATGATCCATTAACTTCTCTTGAGGAATATCCTATTGATGATTAAGACATTTATTATCATGGTGCCTTGTATTATTACACTTAAAAAATTAACACTTGGAAATCCTTTTTATACTATTTCTATCAAAATCAAAGAGGCCTGCCTTTCCAAACTTTTAGAAAACTCATATTCCTTTTAATGATATATAAGGGTGTTTATTTCAACAATTGTCACATGTGGGAAAATCCTTTTTTCCCTTTATACAGCTTTTTTCTAGCCTTCATATTCTTCTATTACTTACCTTCAATCTAATAATACATATATAATTATTTATCTAATATGTTTGAACAAGATATTATGTACTCATATTCATAGAATTTTTGGAAGACTAGTTCGTTTCAAAATATGGGCATAATACCACCAAATAAAAGAACATTCTTTATCTTTGGGTTACATTCAGTAATTTGGTTCCTATTTGGCTAGGCGCCATTTCTAAATAATGGAATATAGTAGATTAGAACATATAATTATGAAACATAATGTATAATCCCCAAACATGGGAAATAATTAACATAAATTGAAAAATCTATGCATAAATAATATCATAATTATAAAGATGTTTTTTAGGATAACATTATTTTCAAATCCATTATAATGGTTTGTAAATAAAATTTGAATTTTCATAATCATATCCCATAATAGTGTCAAACTAGGTTTGTAATAATCCTTATTGTTGTACACCAGGTGATGATAGGGTCAAGCACAATTCAGCCATATGAGAGTTATTACCCATAAGTACCTCTATTCCAAACCCACATCCACTATTAATCACTATACATATATGTATTGTAAGGAAAACCCACAAAATACATTTCTTATGAAATAATTTATGATATTCATCTATAATTATCCTAAATCTCATGTGCAGGGTTAAGATACTTAATCAAAATTTTCCTAAATCTATTTACCAAGGTTTAAACTAATATTCATTTGATACCGACTATAGATACCCGACCTAAGTATCCAAGATCTAGTTCCTGATTTATTAAATTAGCCTGAGATACAAGGAATAACATCCCAAATGACAAAGTAATTTTGTTGTCTTGGTAATCTAGATACATACATGAGTAATTGATTATATTTTAAAACAAAAATCATAATATAATATTTTTGAGAATAAAAAAAATTCCATCTTGTATATAATTGCATGCAAAACATAGTACCCTTCATTTATTCCTGATAATGGAAACAAAATAAGGGTGACCATAAGTTCCCCACAATTTTTAAGTACAATAATAGCTATTTTGAATCAATAATAACATGGAGTGGAAGATAAATGAGCACACATTCTATTTAAATAACTGGATAAGTAATAAGTAGTATGAAAAGCTAAATAACTAAGCACACATGCCATTTAAACAACTAGATAAAAAATAATCAATATCTTAAGGTAGATAATTGGAAAAAATTCTATTTAATAAATAAACTCAAAATTGTATGCACTGTGATAAAATATCAGAGTGAAAATATCCTAGATAATCATAACTAAAATCCTAATGAAGGCATTGCATAATTATTGGTTATCATATCTTAGGAATATGATACTTCTATCATCAAGACCTTTCACAAGACTATTTAAACTATAGGTAAAAACCCATTTTATTCTATATTAACTTTATTTTCTCCTGATACATATTGATGCATCAAGGGTATGTAAAATAACATTCCTCATGCATCACTATAGGTCCAAATAATTCCTCATATATTGAATAATTAATTAATTTATGAAATCAATATTCTATAACATCAAATAAACAAACTGAGTAAAGGGTAAGTATTTATCAATATTCCTATAATAAATATAATAAAATTAAGATTAACAAACAATATGTAGAAATAATATACAATTTATGAAAAAATAATATCAATGAAAAATTTTAAGGATATTTATGGCAAATTTAATGTCCAATGATCATGAGAATATTAATATTTCAAGGTGTCATCATTGAAAACAATAAAGCAAGGAATATAATGTCAATACTCTCATTGTTCAAAATAATCATAAACCATATATAGAAATAATTAGGATGGTATTTAAATTTACCATTTGGTTTAATTATATAATTTTGTTTTAAATATTTACTAAAAGTACCATATAAATATTTAAAAATATTCTTGAGGAAAATATCATTTTTATTTTTATATTTTTTAAAATAAATTTCGTTGAAAATAACATCTATAAAAGACATTTTTTAACAATATCTTCATAAATTTTTAATGGAATCATCAAAAAATGATGTTTATGACAATGGGTAATTCCTTACATTCTATATAAGTTAAAAATAACATTCCTTTTCACTGTAAGTAGGTTAGAAAAGGGCCTTGTTCAAAAAATGATAAGAATATTCTTTTCATATATTAAATAAAAAAACATTAATAGTTATGAAAATGAAATAATATATGATTGATACCATTTTTAAAGAGTAAAAATGGGTGAAAATTCTATTAATAAACCACTTTTAAATTCTTAAAAAACTAATTTTTTTATAAAACTAGATTTTAGATGATAACGAATTTCTAACTGAAGAGTGAAAAGATGTTAGATTTTCTTTAAAATGATTTATCAATTATTCTATTTACCAAAGAGTAAAAAGTGGTACTATAATTTGAAAATATAATTATAAAACATCGTCAAATAAAATTAATTTTTTTTATAAATTTATCAAATAATATCCTTCAACCAAAATTCAAGGGTAAACAGTCTCAATTAGAATGGGATTGTGAAATATACCCTTATAATGATCATAATATTAGAGTGGGAATTAATCAATGAATCCACAAAACATATAAAATATAAATAAATGTCAAAAAGGAATTAAAATATAAGGTAATAAATATTCATTATACACATATTAT
This sequence comes from Viscum album, assembly GCA_963277665.1. Lineage (NCBI taxonomy): Eukaryota > Viridiplantae > Streptophyta > Magnoliopsida > Santalales > Viscaceae > Viscum > Viscum album. Next base: position 1,637,519,262 of record OY728143.1, on the reverse strand, counting down.
GAGAATGACTCAATCAGTGATGTATAAGATTAACCCCGTGAATAGAAATTGATTTAAGAAATCCTTAACCTCTTTCTTCTTTTTGGTTGAAAATTTCGTTAAAATGCTACATAGTGGTTTTAAAAATTTCATTAACATATAAAATAATATTATTAATATATATAATATCTTATATTACTCTTTTATAACTTCTTATTACTCATTCACTAATAATATTTCATTATTTTAATTTTTCTGGCTGTTAATTGCATTGTTTTATCATGAATTTTTTATCATGATAACTACATTTAATTCACATATCAAATCGTTATATAATCCCTTGAATATTAGTAGTGGAATAATTATTATATATTTATATCAATAAATCCTTTAAAACAAAACATGAAATATGGTTATGAAAAATGAAGTATGTTAGGATCATGGAGACTGTAGGCCATATATACGCAAGAGGAATATTACCATTTTCCAATTATAATTTTGAAATGAAGGTAATAAATATATTATATTTATACATTTATCATAATATCATATATACCATATTATATAATTATATACCATCCATGTTGTGTGGTGATGAAAAGAGGCTCACATCAAATCGTAAAAGATTTAATCCAAACGTACAAGAATGATGTTATCAATATTAGGTGAGTAAAAAATCTATAAATAAAATGATATATTATATTTAAAGAATGATAAAAATTTCATGAATATCAAAATTTGGAAAATTATATATAATTTAAGCATTATATTCAATTATTATTACATTCCAGGTAATGTTTCAGTGAAAGACGACTCACATTAGTTTGTGAGCTAGTAGGCTCTTGTACACAAGACTAACATTATTGAATCCCATATAGAAAAAAGTGAAAAATGAATATATGATCTAATAAATCAAAAGTTACAATTATGTTATAAATATAATATATATAGTTTATATCCATCATCATACCAAACCATGATAGGTGGTGATTGAAGAATGAATGACATTAGTTCATGAGGCAGTAGTCCGTTATACAAACAAATAATGATTTCATATCCCATTTAATGGAGGTGGAGATGGATTTAGGTCATGTAAATATTATAAAAACATCAAATTATTTGATTTATAATAATTTTATTTTATAATATTGGTTTAATAAAAATTTTATGAGGTGGAAAAAGAAAAAAATATAGAGTATTGTTGAAGACCATTACCTCTTCTATGATTATCCTTTATATGTTTTCAATAAATCATTAATAGGTTGGATTTTTGAACTTACTAAGGATTATAGAATGAGATGAGGGACATTAATATGTTATTTATATTGGTATTGGATGAACTGGTAGTGTGTAAGGGTGTGACCAGAAGAGGATATGTGGTTTGCTTTTATGAGTGGGGGAAGGAAACAATTAGTATTTTTGAAAAGAATTGTGTTCTCCCACATTTCTCATATGTAAAATGTTTCCAAAATGGGGAATTATCAAAAATTATATAAGTAAGGTTATAAATATTACTAGATAATAATTATTATTTTATATGTAATTTTTACACCTTACTTATGTATTTTAACCCCTAGTAAATAATTTTTTACCCTTACTATAGTAATTCACTTTTTTTATGTTTTCACTATTTATTTGGTTCAAAAATTAAATTAACAAATGTTATAAATTATAAATATTTATTATTCCAAATATGGAATCCATTTTTTCAAATTCAATTTATATAATTGAAAAAATGTAATTAATCCCACAGATGTGGTGAGAAAGTAGGTTTTAAAAGAGAAAATGTTCAAAAGTTTACAAATTTTTATAAAAAAATTAAATATGAAAATGATTAAAATGAAATAAATTGGATTGATTGATATAAAATGTCACTTATTTTACATTAAATAATCTTAATAATGTTATTTATCATTATAAAATATTTAAAATAAAATCTCATTTTCAATTATAATTCTGTATTTTAACTATTAATCAAGAAATGAACCATTTCAGAAAAATCTAAAAAATGAACAAAAATATAATTTTGACAATAACATTTAAATTTTTTTTATTCAAAAAAAATTCTTATAGTGTTAAAATTTAATTTTAAAAAATATATGAGAAGCGTGATGAAACCGTCTTTTAGAAAAAAAATATTTTTCTAAAATAATTTCTTTTCCTCCTAAAGATTCTTATTTTATTACTAATAAATAAGTAATGATATGATTCACAATTTTTTTACTACTATTCACGCAATCTAATTTAATAGAAATTTCATATCGTATATATTAAATAATAATATTTTAATAATATTTCATATTTCTTTTAAACTTGGTGTTGAGTGTAATGAATTCTAAACATAGTGTTGGATGTAAGGAAAACTAAATATAGTGGTGCATGTAATGAAATAAAAAATCAATTTTATGTGTCACATTATCTATCAAATACTATTTTTTTATATTGTAATTTCAAGTTTTCACATGAATTATCAAATATAAAAATATATACCATGGTAAAGTGGTTTGAATAATGAGATATTAAACGTGAGTCAAAGATTATAAACATCAGTATAACAAAGAAATATTGCCTATGAGTAATCAAAGGGTTCCCTAACATTGTGAATCTTTCTAACCACATGAATTACATTATCACGACCCATCCTATAGGGTCCCATTCTATGACTACCCCATGCTCTCCTCTAATAGGCCAAGGGATGGTGACTAGCACCGAGTAGGCATATCACACAAATGGGAGACATTATCTTAAAGTACTTGTACGCACACATGCATCTCTAAGAAAAAATGTTGAAATGTAAAATCACTTAGTAAAATATGAATGCAAACCACTATAACCCACAATAAAGTAAAATAGGGAGAGTAATGGAAATTAAATGGGTCCACAATACAAGCCCACAAAAAAACGTTTGTAAACAAGTTCCTGAAACTCATCCGTTGAAAAACCGACATGACCCAAACTAAGGGAAAGGTATTTGGGCTACTATCCGACATCGTAGGAACACCAAAGTTTTTCTGATCTAACAAGGCTTTGTCTAGTCCTGGACTTCCCTATACACTATCATAATGTTGCTCGTCTACACAAGTTATGACACTTGCGGTCAAAAAAATGTGTAGGGGTGAGTATAAGAATACTCATTAGGACACCCCAGAACGACAAGGTAAATCAAAAGGGAAGGGTGCATTCATCTCAACAAAAGTTTGTGTCTATAACATATAACAATAATATCAAGATATACTCAACCCATACCACATATTCTAGGGTAAGTCACAACTACCGCATAACACCACAAGGAATTTAGCTTGAAGATTCCGAAAAAGCACTCATCTAGGAGTGTGCACTACTAAGTCCAATAGCAATGAAGAATTCTATCCAAGAAGTACCACTCATCGGGAAACCCCATGGGATAGAGATGTTGAATGATCTAAAAATTGATATGATTTAGAGGTGAGGATATGTTCTAGGGCCATAGGCTGATACTAAGAACTTTATATGGATTCCCCAGCTAAGTAGAGGATCGAAGCCCAATGAAGTTGGCCACATCAATAATGAAGACTCTACCTAGGTCACAAATAAGAAATATAAAATTCACTATGGGTTTCTTGAGGGATTCCAAAAAACTATATCCAAGAATTCATGTTGAAGGGATCATACTCTTACGTGTAGGAAATGATATTAAAAACCATCAAGGAATGATGAAGGTAACAAACCCTAATGAAACTCATCCAAGATATGGTGGATCTGAGAATCAGTCCACATTGGAAAGGAGCATTCATGGTGAGTATTAATCACACCCTATGTGCCCCTTGACCCTAGGTACTACCTGTGTAAATGGCCCGAGTCACTATAAATATGTCCAAGATAAATCCAACCATTAGTCTCATAATGATCATCTCAACACCAGGGTCCCAACACGGTATATGGTTCGTCAAACAGATTCACCATTTAAAATTAATGGTGGGGTTTTATGGTTTAGAAGGGGGATTTACTGGGCTATGGACTGACTCATGTCTAACTCGTTTGGCCTAGCCTGGCCCGCTTCTGTTTGCTCTAGCCTGCTCCAACCCACTGGCCTTCTCCGACACGCTCTATCCCACTGGCCCACTTTGACTTGGCCTGGCATACTCGAACTTGCTCCGTCCCACTCCTGCCCGCTGACCCTCCTTTTCAAACTTCATTGGCCCGTTCCAGCCCTTTGGGTCCTCTTAGAACATCGACCTTCTTCCACTTTGTCCACACTCCAGATACATCCCACATTCACTGTACACACCACAGACTGCACCTGCTGGCCACCCTGTCACCAACATAGCCTTCTACCACATCATGTGTCCACTGAATACCCTGCCGGTAGCCTCATCATCCTCCTAGACTGACCCTATCGGGACCCGCACTACCACTCGCCTAGACCAACGGGAGCTGCCACCTCAGTAGCCGCTGTGTGTTGCTACCTATGCCACCATACACCACTGTTCTAGCCAAATCGCATGATCAGATCTCCACGTCGTCATAATGAACTCAGATGCACAGATTCAGATCATTGTTCCACGAATCGTGGATACAATGACTGATCATTCATATATGGGTTTCAAAGCGCAGGGAGGAGATGGATAATTCACGAAGAACACTAGAAATAAAGGAGAGATAATAAATAAATAAGAACTCCATAAAAATGGATCATTGCATTTGTTTGTTTCAGTCTAGATTTATCCCTATTATAAAGATAATAAAGAGGCATTAAATTCAATCTAATATTCCAAAAATTAACCCCACAAATTAGTACCCATCCCACAATGATCAGACTCCAGACCAGTCTGTTTGTGGATTGACTCATACTCATCATGATTATAAATAAATGGGGAAAACAATAATAGAACGACCTCCCAACCTTGGAATGATTAGTTTTCTATACAGTATTATTTTTCAATAGTGATATGTCAAGAATGATATTTATCCACCATCTCATCATCGTCTATCAAGAAATTTCTTCAATGTTCTCTCCAAATCCTTCAAGGAATTCCATAGTTATAAGACTAACTCTAGATCCTTATTTAAAAGGAAAATCTAAAAGAAATTTTTTTTCATTGAATATAAATATTTTTATTCTCATTACATCAATATACCACTTCTCACAGTAGCCGGCCTACCAATGTTATGCCTCAAATAGGGTAAAATCCATACTCTGAACGCAACGATGCCCTCAGATTTTTTATCTGGGCACCCATTTAGATGTTATTCCACTTTTTCAGAAAAAACATGCGTGCATTATATTTAAAGATTAATGTAATGACCCATAAAATTCAAGTGAAATTTTTTCATAATTTTCTTTGGAATTTTAAGAGAACACGGTTTCAGACGACACTTGATTCCAAGGCCCGGAGTGCCCGAAATTTCTATCCAAAGTTTAGCTCAGGTACGTTCAGTGAATGAACGAGTGTGAATTTCTAGCTTTTGAACCAATTCCTGGAATCAAATATTGAGGGCACCGATGGAACCGCAGCGCTGGTAATTGCTTAGGAACACCTGTTCCGGAGTTGTGTTTTCACGAGAGTTGATGATAAAAATTATGGAAGTTTATTTTATAATTAATCTACAATTTTTATTATTTTTACTCTAAGTGTTTAGTTCTTGATGGAAGTTGGGTAACTACCCAACCTCCCTTAGGATGTTATGAAGGTGGTGGGGCCCGCACGAACCCCACCCCTTCATATCCTCTAACCCATCTCAACTCCCATTAAATGTTGATAACATAAGTTTATTAAACTTATGGAATTAATGTGGTAAGTTTAATGTGAGTTTTTGAAATTCAAACTCTTGAATTTCAAAAGGCTTGTTGTGTTAATAAAATAAGAAAGGAGATTATTTTATTTTGTTGTTAGAGTTTTGTCATTGAGAGGTTTTGGGAAGCGTGAAGATCTTCTTCATCTCCAACAAAGAACATCTCGGATGAAGAACACCGTTCTTCAACGAAGAACATCTCCGCCGAAGAATATAGAGAACTTCTCCAACCATGTTTCCTCTTTGGACGCACCTCGACGACAACGGAATCGACATTCGTTTTCCGCGACACCCGACCTCCGCAACGCTCATCTTCCACGGCTCGTTGACGTGCAATATTCTTGAAACCGAGGTAGGGGATTGTAATTAATTAATTTGTTCGTGTTTACATCCCTGAATTTCACTGTGAAATTTTAACCAACTGCTATCGATTAACGTGAGGGTGGCCGAACCGCACAAACACGGCCGACCCACCTCCTTATTATTCTTTTTGGATTATTTTGGTTCGATATGGAAGTGGTGCAGTGTCGTCGCACCGCGCGGGTTTATGCGGCAATAAATACGCGGTGCCGTTGTGCCATGCCACGAATTAATACAATGACGTGACGCCATCGCGCCGCGTCGGAGACACCCGAAAATACCGCGGCTGGTATCGGGGCCACGGCGGAGGGGCGCGGCGCCGTCGCGCCACACCAGATGACAAGTGTCGCGGCCGGTTCCGTGCCGCGGTGGAGCAAGGCGACCAGCGGCCGGACCGGGCCGCCGGCGTCGGAGGTGGACGGGGATCGGCCATCGCCGGTCCCGTTGAGCAGGAACCAACCGGCCAGGTCGGGCCGGCCAGATAGGGAGGACCCAGGGGAATTAAATCCCCCGGATGGACATCAATGCGGCCCCAATTAAAGGGTCGCGGTTAAAGAAAAACCGGGGGGGGGGGGGGCAGCGCCACCCCCCCCCCCCCCCCCCCCCCCCGCGCGAACCAAAACGGCTCAGCCGTTTTGGCCGAGCAGCCGACCAGCGTGTCCAGTGCATGGGTTGCTGGACCGGGCCACGCCAGGCCGGGCTGACCTGGACCCGGGGCGGGTCGACCTGGTTCGTACCGACCGGGGTTCTCTGGCCGGGTCAGTCCGGGGCCGAAAACCCCGTTTTCGGACCGTCTTTGGTCTTTTTCCCATAACATGGGCTAAGGACCTCCGATCGATGCACCATCAGTTGTGATGAGATCCTTGAATCGAGACGGTAATTTCGGTATATTGTACTCAAAGTTTTGGATTACTTTGAGTTCGGCTAGGTTGGTTCGTACACGAAACCAACCGGGCCCTCGGAGCGGAAACACTCATATCACGAGCTTCGGACGTCCGATTGACGTGCCGTCGACTTTGTTGAATTCCTCTAAGTGAGACAGATCTTCTGGCTTACTCCGCCCAAGGTTTGGATGCAGGTGGAGTACGGTCCGGTTGGTTTTTCCTTAAAAACAAACCGGGCCCCTGGAATGAAAAAGCCAATAACTCTCAGACCGGGCGTCCGATCGACGCGCCGTCTGCGACGTTGAGTTCCTGTTGACGATACAGAACATTTGGATACATCAACTCTGGACTATGTGCCAGTTGATGTATCAGCCTCTCAGCTCGTGGAGCAGACCCTCCCGAATGAGCTTGTTGTGTGCGGGAACCCTAGTGTTGGCTGAGACTGCTACTGTGACTGCGACGATGACTATGCAGAGATCCTCAGTGGATTCGACGACGACTACTATAGCACTCAGTGATCCTGTTTGGATCAGTGCTACCGATCCTGTGTGGGTCCAATCCTGTGTGGGTCAGCGCTCAGCGGTTCTGTGTGAGCCAACGCCTATAGATCTTGCGTGGGTCTGATCCTTTGTGGGTCATTGCGGGGGTTAGTACCTATCGATCCTTTGTGGGTTCGACGACTTAGATGGATCAGTGATCATCTCTATCGTCTTTCGAAGAAGTATACCTGTGTGAGCTGAATACTGTTTTCTTTCCTGTGTGGATTGTGTTGTTCTATCCTGTGTGGATTATGTTTTTCTTTCCTGTGTGGAATACGTATACTTTCCTATGTGGACTGGGTTGTACTTGGGCTCGGAGGTTGGAGCGTCTTGGAATTGATGACTTAGGTATATGTACGGACATATACCTAAGCAGTGTCGGTTGTTACTTCGTGAGTGTATCCTTCCTTTGTGGTTTATCCTTGGTGGATTTTGGGAGACCTTCAGGGGTCTCAGGGTCCCTACTGAGTAGCTTATACTCACCCCTGAACGGGCTATGCCCGCACTACGTTGTGTTGGTTGCAGATGACGGACAGCGTTGATCATGGTGGAGGCTTGCGGAGCAGGACAATACCTGGAGGTGGACCACTGGGAGGGACGTACTCGGAGCGGTTGACTGGACCCGAGGAGTAGTGGAGGCTTCTGTACCCACCCTTCAAGTGGGATTTCTAGTGGATAGCTTATCGTTGTGGCTTTAAATTTCAGTTGTTGTTTTCCTTTTTGAGTTGTACTAGACTTTTAGTTTGGGTTTGTATACTATCCCACTTATTTTTCCGCACATACTGTTGTACCAGTTTTTACTTAGTGTTTACTTTTTCCGCTTGCTTGCTCTATGGTTATTGTTTACTTTACCATGGAAATGCCTTCCCTTTTACCGGTATTTACGCCTTGGTGCTAGTCGCCAGCCCTTGGCCTATGGAAGGCGGGCTTGGGGTAGTCACGACACGGGCCCCGAGGACGGGTCGTGACAAATCGGTGTTAGAGGAGTTCGGTTCTACCACAGAACATGGACTCTGATCTTTTTCTATGAGGAGCAAAAATGTTAAGCGTATTCACTGTGGTTATCAGTCCAGGGAGTCCAGTGTTGGTGCGGCGGCCGACGTATCCGTACACTAGGACCATGACTTATGATTTCTGACTTAATGCACGAAAACATTGATTGCATGTGTGTTTCAAGTTTTCTTTGTGAATACTTTGTATTAGCTCACCAGATATACTGTTCTGACAGTGGCGCACCTGTTTACTTTTCAGGATGGCCCCACGATGGCAGCCAGCTACTGTTCCGAGAGTCGAGCGTGACGATAGCCCACCGAGCGACGAGGCCTTGGTGCATGGCCCTTTGTCAGCAGTGGCACCGGCGGTAGCCCTTCCCGCCGATCCACCGATGCTTCCATCCCCAGCCGATGATGATGCACGTCGCCTTAGTGCACTGCATGAGTTCCAGTGCCAGCGACCGCCCAGGTTCCGCAGGGAGACGGACCCCCAGGCAGCCGAGGACTGGCTGGAGGCAGTGGTACGAGTTTTTCGGTTAGTGAGGTCACAAGCAGACCTCATGGTGATCCTCGCAGCGAGCCTACTGCACGCGGCAGTGGGCCGATGGTGGAGCTTGACACTCTAGGTGCATGATGAGGCATCTCTACTCTGGACAGACATTGAGAGCCTCATCCGCTCAAAGTTTGTCCCAGCCACCCTCTGTCTGGTGCGCATCCAGGAGCTTCTTCAGCTGCGGCATGGTAGCATGAAAGTGGCCCAGTACTCTGCGAGATTTACCGATCTCTCATGCTACTCTACAGACATGGTACGGGACCGATTCTTCCAGGCCCAGACATTTGAGCAGTGATTGAGACACGAGATCAGGGCATCGCTGATCTCCCTTAGCATTCCGACTCAGACATGAGTACTGGAGTGGGCCCTTTTGATCGAGAGCTTTCTTGCTGAGTCTACACCAGCGCCGAGACCCACCGAAGGGCGGCACGTAGCAGAGTCTTCTACAGCAGGCAGTCGACGGATGACTCATGGGTCTAGGTAGACCAGACCCTCAGGCAAACAACCTCAGCACACTGGTTCAGTAGTGCGAGGCACACAGCATGGAGCCAGTCTTTCGAGAGGTAGGCAGTGCTACTCATGCTGCGGACAGGACCACATGGCTCGTGACTGCCCGACCCGCCATGAAGAGGAGAAGCAGACGTTTGAGGAACCAATTAGGCAGAGGCAGAGGTTCGACCGTGGTGGTCCGTAGGGAGCAGGCGGATGAGGCAGAGGAGCTGGCCGAGCAGCAGGTGGTGGAAGACGTTTTAAGGCTCTACCACCACCACCACTAGGAGGTCCATCCCGACCTTAGGAGAGAGAACAGCTTTAGGAAACTGAAGCTTATGATCATAGAGCTCCGGAAGCGGGTGGTCTAGTGCGGGACTAGCTTCAGGCATAGAGGCCTTTGCCCATAATGCCTCTATCTTCGTAGTTTGTGGTGGCTTGTGTCCTTGTACTCTGAGTTGAAGTAATAAAATACACTTGCATTGGTGACGTTTTCTTTCTTGTCTTTTGTTTGTTATTACTTAGAGGTTCCAGTTAAAAAACTTTTTACTTCACCCTCACTTGCGAGATTCTTACTAGAGGAGTCCCAGTGACCACACACTTATGCCGACTGTGTGACTCAACCCTTGGAGGTGAGAGTAACGGTTGGATCTCTTGGTAGCAGTGTCGATGCCTTACGACGTCATCCATGCCATTAATTAACTAATCATGACGGGATTGATTGTATTAGTCAAGGAACGTGGTTCATCCAGGGGATGAGTCCGGATTTACCTTTTCGGAAAAGGAGAAATCATTGCATCTTTGCAGAACGTTAAGGAGGAAGGGGAAATCCTTCGTGTGGTCAGAAAGATGTCAGCAGAGCTTCCAGGAGCTAATACAAAGATTGAACGGCGCACCTATCTTGAGGTTGCCTGAGGAGGGAGTAGGGTACGTAGTCTACTATGATGCATCAGGGACCGGACTCGGATGTGTCCTCATGCAGGAGTGGGCTGTGATCCCCTATAGATCATGTCAGTTTAGGCCACATGAGAAGAACCACGCTACCCATGACCTGGAGTTAGCAGCAGTGGTCTTCGCTCTGAAGACATGGCGACACCACCTGATGGGCGAGCGCTTTACAGTCTTTTATGACAATCAGAGTTTTAGGTACATCTTCTCTCAGAAGGATCTGAATCTGAGACAGCGGCGATGGACCAAGTTTCTCCAGGACTATGACTTTGAGATAGTCTATACTCTTGGGAAGGGGAACGTGGTAGCCAATTATCTCAGAAGGAGGACGGGCATTCAGCTACTTGAGGAGGCCACAGAGCAGATAGTCGATTTTCATATATCCTTTGTGGATAGAGATGGAGCAGCCTTCCTTCAGTCTCTCACAGTCAATCCTCCACTACTACAGCGGGTCAGAGAGGCACAGCGAGGGGACGCTAACTGTGAGACACGGCGTGCATAGATATCCTCAGGACAGGCACCTGATGGTTTCTACGTTGGAGCAGAGCACGACGTACTTTTCAGAGGACGTAGCTTGGTACCAGTTGCATTACGGGAGGAGGTGCTGAGAGAGTTTCACACCTCTCCTTTGGCGGTACATCCTGGAGTGGCGAAGATGTACCAGGATCTCAGACGACAACACTGGTGGCCGGGCATGAAGAAGGCTGTGGCAGAGTTTGTTTCTCAATGCCTCACCTGCCAGCAGGTGAAGGCTAAGCACCAGGTACAACTAGGCTTGGTACAGACCTTGGAGGTTCTGGAGTGGAAGTGGGACAGAATATCTATGGACTTTGTGACCGGACTTCCACGCACTTCCAGAGGTCAAGACTCCATTTGGGCGATTGTCGACCGACTCACCAAGTTGGCTCACTTCTTATCCATCAGAGAGCTGGGCTCAGTGGAGATATTGGGACGACTTTACGTTCAGGAGATTGTACGGCTTCACGGTGTGCCATCATCTATCGTCTCCGATCGAGATGCTCTCTTTACTTCCCGACTTTAGAAGGGGTTGTAGGAGGCGTTCGGGACGCAGCTACGTCTGAGCACAGCCTTTCACCCTCAGACGGATGGTCATACGGAGATGACCATTCAGACTCTCGAGGAAATGCTCCGCGCATGTGTCCTTGACTTTGGTCGCAGCTGGGAGGACCACCTACCCTTGGTGGAGTTCGCGTACAACAACAGCTACCACTCCACCATCGGGATGGCACCATACGAGGCGTTGTATGACCGACCTTGTAGATCTCTTTTATGCTGGACAGACCCTGGGGAGTCAGCACTTGTGGGACCGGAGATGGTTCAGGCCACAACAGAGAAGATCCAGGTCATCCAAGAGCGGATGAGGATAGCTCAGAGCTGGCAGAAGTCATATGCTGACAGGAGGCGGAGGCAACTAGAGTTCAAGGATGGAGACCCCGTCTTCTTGCGTGTCTCACCACGACGTGGAATACGGAGATTTGGCCAAGGTGGAAAGTTGTCTCCACGCTTCATCGGACAATTCCAGGTCCTCAGCAGGATTGGCGAGGTGGCTTATCGCCTGGCTCTACCACCTTAGTTGCACCGGGTGCACGACGTCTTCTATGTATCTCAGCTGAGGAGATACGTGCATGACCCGACACACATCATTGACCATGGGGAGCTAGACGTTGATGATGGGGAAAGTTTTTGGGAGGTCCTGGTGGAGATCGAGGATCGATTGGTGTGGGTCCTACGTGGACGGTCGATTCCTCTAGTGCGCATCAGATGGAAACACGGGAACCTCCAGGAGAGCACTTGGGAGCGGGAGGCTCAGATACGTGCTCAGTACCCTTATTTATTTCACTAGTTATGATGTATCTTTACGGGGACATAAAGCCCTGAGGTGGGAGTAATGAAAATCCCCGTAAAATTCAAGGGAAATTTTTTCTTAATTTTCTTTGGAATTTTACAATAACGCGGTTTTAGACGGCACTTGATTCCAAGGCCCGGAGTGCCTGGAATTTCTATCCGAAGTTTAGCTCGGGTACGTTCAGTGAACGAACGAGCGTGAATTTCTAACTTTTGAACCGATGCCCGGAATCAAATTCTGAGGGCACCGATAGAATCGCAGCGCCGATAATTGCTTAGGAACACCTGTTGCGAAGTTGTGTTTTCACGAGAGTTGATGATACAAATTGTGGAAGTTTATTTTATAATTATTCTACAATTTTTATTATTTTTAATCTAATTGTTTAGTTCTTGATGGAAGTTGGGTAACCACCCAACCTCCCTTGGGAGGTTATGAGGGTGGTGGGGTCCACACGAACCCCACCCCTTCATATCCTCTAACCCCTCTCAAATACCATTAAATGTTGATAACTTAAGTTTATTAAAATTATGGAATTAATGTGGTAAGTTTAATGTGAGTTTTTGAAATTCAAACTCTTGAATTTCAAAATGCTTGTTATGTTAATAAAATAAGAAAGGAGCTTATTTTATTTTGTTGTTAGAGTTTTGTCGTTGAGTGGTTTTGGGAAGCGTGAAGATCTTCTTCATCTCCAACAAAGAACATCTCCAACGAAGAACACCATTATTCAACGAAGAACATCTCCACCGAAGAACGTGGAGAACTTCTCCAACGACGTTTCCTCTTTGGACGTACCTCGACGACAATGGAATCGACGTTCGTTTTCCACGACGCCCGACCTCTGCGACGCTCGTCTTCCGTGGCTCATTGACGTGCACCGTTCTTCAAACCGTGGTAGGGGATTGTAATTAATTAATTTTTTTCATGTTTACATCCCTGAATTCCATCGTGAAATTTTAACCAACTGCTATCGATTAACGTGAGGGGGGTCGGACGGCACAAACACGGTCGACCCACGTCTTTATTATTCTTTTTGGATTGTTTTGGTTCGATATGGAAGTGGTGTGGTGCCATCGCACCACGCGGGTTTATGCGGCAAGAAATATGTGGCGCCGTCGCGCCGCGCCATGAATTAATACAAGGATGCGACTCCATCGTGCTGCGTCGGAGACACCCGAAAAAACCGCGGCCGGTACCGGGTCCGTGGCGGAGGGGCGCGGCGTCGTCACGCAGCGCTGGACGACAAGGGCCACAGTGGAGCATGGTGACCGGCGGCCGGACCGGGCCGTCGGTGTCGGAGCTGGAAGGGGACCGGCCATCGTCGGTCCCGTTGAGCAGGAACCGGCTGGCCAGGTCGGGCCGGCCGGACCGGGAGGATCCGGGGGAATTAATTCCCCCGTCCGGACATCAATGCAGACCCAATTAAGGGGCTGCGGTTACAGAATAACAGGGGGGGCAGTGCCCCCCCCCCCACCCCGCGCGAGCCAAAACGGCTCGACCGTTTTGGCCGAGCAACCGACCAGCGCGCCCAGCCGGGTCGGGCCGCACAGGGCCGGGCCGACCCGGACCCGGGGTGGGTCAACCCGGTTCGGACCGACTGGGGGGTCTCGGGCCGGGTTGGTCCGGGGCCGAAACCCCCGTTTTCGGACCATCTTCGGTCTTTTGCCCATAACATGGGCTACAGACCTCTGATCGATGCACCGTCAGTTGCAATGCAATCCTTGAATCGAGATGATCGTTTTGGTATATATAAATCAATGTTTCAGATTATTTTGAGTTCAGACGGGTTGGTTCATACACGAAACCAACCGGGCGCTCGGAGTGGAAACGCTCATATCTTGAGCTTCGGACGTCCGATTGACATGACATCGATTCTGTTGAATTCCTCTAAGTGAGACATGTCTTTTTGCTTACTCCGCCAGAGGTTTGGACGCAGGTGGAGTACGGTCGGGTTGGTTTTTCCTTAGAATCCAACCGGGCCCCTGGAACGAAAAATTCAATAACTCTCATACCGGGCGTCGGATCGACGCGCCGTCTTCGACGTTGAGTTCCTGTTGACGATACGGAACTTTTGGATACATCAACTCTGGACCATGTGTCAGTTGATGTATCAGCCTCTCGGCTCGTGGAGCGGAACCTCCCGAACGAGCTTGCTGTGTGCGGGAACCCTAGTGCTGGCTGCAACTGCTATTGTGACTACGACGAAGACTGTGCAGAGATCCTCAGTGGATTCGACGATGATTACTATAGGACTCAGCGATCCTGTGTGGATCAATGCTACTGATACTGTGTGGGTCCGATCCTGTGTGGGTCAGTGCTCAGCGGTTCTGTGTAAGCCCGCGCCTACAGATCCTGTGTGGGTCCGATCCAGTGTGGTTCATTGCGGGGGCTAGTACCTATCGATCCTTTGTGGGTCCGACGACTTAGATGGATAAGTGATCATCTCTATCGTCTTTCTATGAAGTATACTTGTGTGAGCTGAATCCTATTTGCTTTCCTGTGTAGATTGTGTTGTGCTATCCTGTGTGGTTTACGTTTTGCTTTCCTGTGTAGAATACGTATACTTTCTTCTGTGGACTGGGTTGTACATGGGCTCGGAGGTTGGAGCGTTTTGGAATTGATGACTTAGGTATATGTATGGAAATATACCTAATCTGTGTCAGTTGTTACTTTGTGATTGTATCTTTCCTTTGTGGTTTATCCTTTGTGGATTGTGGGAGACCTTCGGGGGTCTCGGGGTCCCTACTGAGTAGCTTATACTCACCCCTGCACGGGCTATGCCCGCAATACGTTGTGTTGGTTACAGACGACGGACAGCGTTGATCGTGGTGGAGGATTGCGGAGAAGGATGGTACCTGGAGGTGGACCACTGGGCGGGACGTACTCAGAGCGGTCGGCTGGACCTGAGGAGCAGTGGAGGCTTCTGTACCAACCCTTCAGGTGGGATTTCCAGTGGATAGCTCATCGTTGCGGCTTTACCTTTCAGTTGTTGTTTTCCTTTTCGAGTTGTACGTTACTTTCAGTTTGGGTTTGTATATTGGCCCACTTACTTTTCTGCACTTACTGTTGTACCAGTTTTTATTTAGTTTTTACTTTTTCTGCTTGCTTACTCAGTGGTTCTTGTTTACATTACAAAGGCAATGCACTCCCTTTTTACCGGGAATTACGCCTTGGTGCTAGTCGCCATCCCCTGGCCTATGGAAGGCGGGCTTGGGGTAGTCACGGCAAGGGCCCCGAGGACAGGTTGTGACAATTAATATTTTTAAAACATTTATTCCAGGCACACAGGTCCATGGATTCACACGCCTTCTCTGTGCCTGATCTCATAATAATTCCAGATAATATTGAAAATAATAAATAAAAAATCTTGAAAATTATATTCTCCCCCCAATAGGTATTTACATCCTCGAAATGCCAAAACAAAAGGCTACTCAAATATATGTCGGTACTATGCATTAATCTGGTCCTCCCGGTCCCACATTCTCTCCTGGATATTCCCATACTACCATAGGACACACACAAGGGGAATCACTCACCCATGAAGGATCCTTCCGACAAATGCTTGATCTCCACCCGGTACTTCGAAAAAGTTACCCATCATTAATGTTTAACATTCCCTAGTTGATGACGTGCAATGGTCCATGCATGTACCTCCACAACTACGACACAAGGAAGACATCATTTACCTGATGCAACTGTGTGGGTAGATCTACGCGGTATGCCACCTCCCAAAATCTACGCACTATCTTGAATGGGACGATGAACCATACAGATAACTTTCCTCCCTATCCAAGTATTTTCAACCCACGTCGAGGTGAGAACTTAAGGAACACATGGTGTCCCTCTATGAACACCAAAGGTCTCCGTCTTCTATCAGCATACGACTTCTACTGGCTCTACGTAGTCCTCATCATCACCTAGATGATCTTCAAATTCTCAATAGTAGTTCGCACCAACTCTGGGACCATGATTTCTTACTCTCCTGGGGATGTCCAATAATGTGATGACCTTCAGGGTCTCCCGTAAAAATCCTCGAATGGTTCCATACAAATTATGTAGTGGTAACTGTTGTTTTACGCAAACACCACCAGAGGTAGGTGATCCTTCCAACTATGACTAAAGTCTACTATGAAAGCATGCAGTATTTCCTCCATAACCTGAATAGTCCTCTCCTTCTAGATATCCTTTTGGGGATGAAACACTGTGATTAAGAGTAATTGAGTCCCAAACTCCTCCTACAATCCCTTCCACAACTGGGATGTGAAATGAGCATCATGGTCTAAACCAATCGTTGATGGAACTCCATGAAGCTGAACTATCTCCTACATGTATAGGCATCCCAAATTCTCTACTAAACACTGCTCCAAGATAGCTATGAAGTGGGATGACTTGGTGAGTTGGTCAATGAACACCCAAATGGTATCGTTTCCCCTAACGTATGTGGTAAATCCATCACGAAGTCCATTGATATCACATCCCACTTCTATTACGACACCTAAAGGGGTTGACCTAAACCTTCTGGTAGCTGATGCTCAGTCTTCACCTACTGGCACGTAAAGAATTGAGAAATGAAATCTTTTACTTCCTTCACCATCTATGACAACAAGAACTAATATTAGAGGTCTTGGTACATCTTTTCCACACTAGTATGTACCACTAAAGGGGATGTGTGAAACTCACTCAAAACCTCCTCCTATAATCCCAACGGTACAACTATGTATCCTCTAAAAATAATGATATTATCCCCACCTTTCAAATATTCATAAGTTGCATGCACTATGGATAATTGATAACATAGAGTCTCACAGTCAGTATCCCTATGATGTACCACACTGACTCATTGTATGAGTGTAGGGGTAACAACCATAGAATGGAGGTAAGATCCCCCATCCCCATCCACAAAGGATAATTGCAATGAGGCGAACCACTCTGACTCCTTTTCCAACAACTATGAACTTGATCTCATGTTGAGAGAATCTTCTACCACTTTTCACTTCCCAGTATTATAAACAATCTCAAAATAATTATTCTAGAAGAAATATAGCCACCACCTCTATGCCATGTTTATATCATTCTAAGATAAGATATAATTGAGTCTCCTGTGATCAGAGTAGATGATAAATCACTCACCTATCAGGTAGTGCTGCCACATCTTCAATGAAAAGACTACTGTTTCCAACTAAATATCATGGGTCATGTAGTTATTCTCATATGGGATCATCTAGAGTGAACCATTGGAAATCACCACTTTTCTCTACATCAGGATGAAACCAATCTCAGTTCCTGATGCATTGTAGAACACTATGTACTCGACACACTCCTCTAGAAATCTCGATATTAGGGAACTTGTCAAACTCTACATCAAATGATGGAGGGCCTATTGAAACTTCTCCATCCACGCAAAAGGGTTCCCCTTTTGGGTCAACGATTTCATAGGTGATGATATCCTGTATAAATCAGTTGTGAATCTAGGGTAATATCTCACCAACCCAAGGAAGCTTTTCACTTCTATCATGCTTCTAGGTGTCACTAATTATGACACTACATCTACTTCGGATGAGTCCACAGACACTCCATCTACCAAGATAACATGTCCCAAAAAGTGGACCACCTAAACCCAGAACTTTCACTTATAGAGTTTCCCATAAATTTGGTTCTCTAGGAGCATGTCCAGAAACATCATTAAGTGTCTTGCATGCTCATTATCAGACGTTGAGTACACAAGGATATCATCTATGAAGAATACCATTAACCAATTTAATTAAGGATATATGATCTAGTTAATGAGTCCCATGAACACTTGGGGAATTTGTCACACTAAATGGAGTCACTAGGTACTCATAGTGACCATAGCGGCACCTAAAAGACATCTTCGGTACATCCTCATCTCATACTTATAGCCGGTGATATCCTGATAAAAGGTAAACTATCAAGAACTATCATTCCTCTCTAAACATGTCAAAGAGGTCATAAATTCACATTAGTGGAGCTTGTTCTTCATATCCACCTGGTTCAGTCACCATTAGTCCACACACAACCTCATGCTCTTGTCTGAATTTTTAGATAAAAATACTAGGAATACCCATGTTGAAACATTAGGTCTCATGAATCCATTCCTCGAAAAATCATCCAATTTCACCATCATATTTCGAAACTATGTGCAATACATAAGATATTATGTCAAGGATATCAATATCATCCTAACCTATAAGTCGATGTAGATGTTTATCTCTTAGTGGGGAGGTAATATTGGAACATCTTTAAGAAACACATCCTTATACTCTGCAACTACTTTTGGGAATCAAAAATTCAAAAAATATGTTGCACCAAGGGTTAGGAAAGACAACTGATTATTGATATGCTGAACCCTCCAATGAATGAGTCCATATTGTGATTCCTGGGTTTTATTTTCACCGAGAAAATAAAAGCTCATTCCATTAGTGCAGACACATTGCACCCTTTTCCTAAAATTGTTAATCTGGGAATGGACAATATATAACCAATCTATACCAAGAATGATGACGTAAGGCCTTGACACTTCCAAAAATAGGATCCAACTGAAACTCTCACCTCTAATGAAAATGGTTGTACTGTCTTCATAAATATGCGATCATCAAGTCTCCTCCCAAATGTGTTTCCAAGCATATGGGTTGATTCAATGGATCTACTATAATCTCAAAGTCGTGGCTAGAAATCAATGACTAGAACCTTTGTCAATCAGTATTGTATCTATAGTATAAAAGGCATAGATCATACCTAGAATCATCTCTAGATCCACTAAGTCATAAACCTCAACTGCATGCAACTATCCCCACCAATGTCCTCTACCTCCCTAAGCCTAGCACGGTCCACCTAGGTGTGGTGGTGGTAGCAAGTCGAAACATTTAACACCTCCCAATTCTTTCCAAACTCTTATGCCATGTCTTCCACCTTGTAGATTTTACTACTCCTACCTCTGCCTCTACCTTAATGGTCTGCCCACTTTCTTCCTTTCAGCAGTAGTGTGGGTTCAACAATATCGGGTGAGATGTCCCCTAGAATCACATTAGTTTCACCACATCTCACTTAGTAGAATAAATCCACCATAAGAACCCTGAACTATATATCCTTTATCCTGGAACCTACTCTTAAAAAATATCCTACCTTTGGATCCTTGAGACTGATGTCATCTCTCGATTTCTGAGGTCTTCACACCCGTATGTCCCCTGCTGACTGTCACCAACTGTCTTTTCTCAACCATGAATATCTCCACCACCAAAGCCTACTCAAGAACCCCAACATAAGTAGGAATCCTCAGAGGTATAATAATGGCTAAGATGTCTCAAAGAAGACCTCTCTCTAAGGTCTTAGCCCTGAAGTACTGATCCCTTCCCATATCCATCGAGTACTTGGAAATTTTGGTGAACCTTGATGAATAATCAACTATTATCATTCTGCCCTGGTGGGGATAAAGAATTTACTGTATATGCACAACTCTCATTATAACTGGAGAAAACTTATCTCTAAAGAGTATATAAAACTATGTCTATGAGAGGGTCACCACATCATTAATTTGTATATCCATGCTCCACCATCGCCTTGCTGAGCCCTATAAAAGTTTTGATGCAAGGATCGCCATTTGATCCGCTGGTGTTCCAACTAGATTAAAAACACGGGTCACTACCTCAATGAAATCCTCAATTTCCCATGTTTAGTTCTTTCCTTGGAACTTAAGGAGTCTCTATGTCTGAAACTCTTGAAGCACTCTAAGCCTACACTCTGTGGCTGCTAGTACTATGGGTACCATAGGTAGCTCCACAGGTGGCGGTACAGATGGTACCCCACCTGGAGGTAATAGCTGGGAAATCGGTCCTTGTTCTAAAGCATTGTCACTAAGGGGGTCATCCTTATGACCGAGATGCAAATACTAGTAGTTAAGAATTGTGGAGGAATCTTATAAGAAAACAAGATGTACCACGGTCAATGTGTATATCTAGATAGCTGAATCAATAAGGACATGGAAACCCCAAAACATTCCTATATGATGTTTGTACCATTATTTTCTCTATAACTAGTGCTATCAAGTACTGAGTCTAATAGTAGGCTATCAGAGTATGGGTGTATAGATATATCAGCCACCACACCAAAAATGGATTCCCTGTCCTAAAAGACAAACTCAAAACACTTAACACTATTACCCCAAAACAATCTCACGGAGTCTCGGTCCTAAGGTAGAACTGACTACCTCTGACACCACTCTATCATGACCCATCCCAGAGGGGCTCATGACATGACTACCACAAGCCTTCCACTAATAGGCCATGTGCTGAAGACTAGCACAGATTATGCATATCACAAAAATGAGAGGCTTTAACCTAAATTAAATATACACATGCGCACATATCAAAGCCTTAAATGATGAAATGTAAAAACACTAAGTAACCAATGCATGGAAACCACTATAAACCAAAACTAGAGTACAACAGTAAAAGCACTGGAAAGTAAACAGGTGCATAATACAATCCCACCAAAAATAAAGTCTACAAACATGTTCTTAAAACTCAACAGCAGAAAACCCTACCTAATCCTACCCGAGAGAATGGTACTAGGTCTACTATATGAATATTTAGAAACACCATGGTCTGGATAATCTCATAAGGCTCTATCTAATCTTGTTACACCCTTGACTCTTTCAAAAGGTCACTCTTATTCATAAGACATGACACGTTTGGTCAATGACTTTACATGGGTGAGTATAACAATACTCTATATGACACCCAGAACAATAAGAAAAAACACAAAGGAAGGTGTAACACCCCTAAATGAGAAAGGGATAAATGACTAAATGATATGACTCATGTTAACAAGGTGAACCATCCTTTTTGGGAGCCTTCCTGATTACAACTCCATAGTTAAACGTGTTTGGCCTGGAATAGTGATCAGGATGGGTGACCTTCTAGGATGTTTCCCATGGTGTTTGTGAGTGAGGACAAAGCACAATGTAAAGGACAAGTGTTGTCCTATGGGTACTGTCATTAATTATATAACCCGTTCAGCCACATGGGTGGGCCCTATGGTGGGGACCACATGTCTGTGTGGAAACTGGTGGTACCTCGTGGGCTAGGACCCGACAACCATGTTAAGGCTGGGTGGCTGTGCTGTCACCGATATCCAGTTGTCACATTTAGTATCAAAGGAAAACCCAACTTTAAGTGTGGTGCACTGCCTAGGTTGAGATGTAGGGCCCACAACAAAGACTTTTTACTCTAAAGGGAGGGATATTGTAACACCCCCAAATGATAAAGTGTTAAATGACTAAATGATACGACTCATGTCAACAAGGTGAACCTTTCTTTTCGAGCGCCTGTCTGATTAGAACATCATAGTTAAACGTGCTTGGCCTGGAGTAGTGATCAAGATGGGTGACCTTATGGGAAGTTTCCCAGGGTGTCTGTGAGTGAGGACAAATCACACTAGAAAGGACATGTGATGGTATGTGGGGACTGTCATTAGTTAGATGACCCATTCAGGCACGTGGGTGGGACCTAGGGTGCGGCGGAGGACGTATCCATACACAAGGACCCTGAATTATGATTTTCGACTCAGTGCATGGAAACACTGATTGCGTGTGTGTTTCATAAATTTTTCTTTGTGATCTATTTGAGTTAGCTCACAAGGTAGAATTTATTGAACCTAGCACACCTGTTTCTTTTCAAGATGCATGCATGCAGACAGCCAGCTAGGGTTCTGTGTATAGAACGTGATGATGGTCCATGGAGTGACGAGAACTCATTGTAGGTCCCTTTTTATTAGAGGCCCCAGTGGTGACATTACCGATTGGGCCACCAATTCCACCAGTCCCTACAGTAGAGGGTGCACACCGCTTGAGTGTGTTGCACGAGTTCCAGTGCCAATGGCCACCCAGGATCAGGGGTGAGATGGACCCACAGGTGGTTAGGGATTGGTTGGAGAATATGGTGAGAGTATTAATACTGGTAGGGACACAAGCTAATCTCATGGTGATCCTTACCGCTAGTCCTCTACAGGATGTAGCATGCAGATGGTGGAGCTTGATGCTCAAGATTCACAACAAGGTGACACTTCTCTGGGAAAACATTGAGTGCCTGTTTCAGGTAGAGTTTATCCCAACGACCCTTTGTGTAGTGTGCATTCAGGATCTTCTTTATCTACAACAGGGCAACATGACTATGGCTCAGTACTCAGCAAGGTTCACCAACCAGGCATGCTACTCCACTGATATGGTGTAGGGCTCATTGTTCAGGGCCTGGAACTTCAAGCAGGGACTCATGCGGGAGATCAGGGCTTCGATGATTTCTCTTATCATACCAATGCAGGTAGGGGTGTTAGAGAGAGCCCTCTTAGTGGAGAGTTTTCTTTCTAAGCAGTCACCAGCCACGAGACCCACCACCGGGTGTCACGTAGAAGAGTCTTCAACAGCTGGCAGCAGACAGATGTCATAGAGGTCTAGGAGGACCTGACCTATAGGAGGATGACTGCAGGATTTAAGGTCAGTTGTACAGGGCACACGAGATAGATCCAGTCATGCGAGGAGTGGGAAGTGTTACACATACTGTGGGCAGGGTCACATGTCTCGCAACTTCCCAACCCATGATATGGATGATCAGAAGATGGTCGAAGGACCACCAAGGTAGAGATAGAGGTTTGACAGAGTAGGTCCTCAGGGAGAAGACTAATGATGTTATTAATATTTTCATGACTTATTATATACCCCCTTTAATGATTTTATATTAAAAGATCATAATATTTGTGAAATATTAATGTTTTAATACTAAGAATAATTTTTGAGCATTTTTTGAAGTAGTCCAATTGAGTCAGTTTAC
This sequence comes from Viscum album, assembly GCA_963277665.1. Taxonomy (NCBI): domain Eukaryota; kingdom Viridiplantae; phylum Streptophyta; class Magnoliopsida; order Santalales; family Viscaceae; genus Viscum; species Viscum album. The sequence goes on along the minus strand of OY728143.1, from coordinate 1,637,496,041 downwards.
TATATAATTTATAACTCTCACCCTACTCATTAAAATTGTGTGGTTATTGTTTTTTAGAATTATTTATTTACTTTTTCACATATCATTAGATTAAATCATTGGCCAATTATTCCATTTGAAGGTGCATATGGTCAACACAACAAGACCCAAATAATTTGTGATGAAACTGGACCAGCCATGAAGATTGAATTAATGGGCTCAATCTAGAAGTTAAAATACCTTCATTCAACTCAAATGTTTGGGGGGACAATTTCAGGAGTCTTCGATAAAACTTTCATTTCCCAACTCAAAAAACAAGGGGCCCAACTTATGATTTAAGGTCCAGACAGCCATTCTAACCGAGAAATAAAATTAGCACATTATTAATGACATATCTCATGATTTAACCATCCAATAAAGATGATATGTTTCAGTGTGAAGGAGATGATTTAGGAGGCCCACTTTGTTGATGAAATAATTTAGATTTTAAGGCATCCTCCTATTCAAAAACCCATTCACATTTTGGACTTCAAAAAGTTGGGATTGAAATGGAAAAATTATCGTTGTTTAATCAACTAACCATAACATTGTCTCCTTAAGTACAATGGCTACCAAATTTTTAGAGGAGATATAATATATATTTATCTATAACTTTAAATAAGATCATATCTCCAAATTCAGCTGTATAATCTATCAAATTGGTGATGAAATTGGACGGACAGATTTGGAATGCAAATAGTCCAATTCATTGGGCTATAAATGCATCCCCCTCCTCTCCATCAAATGTGTTGTTAGTTTAGAAGAGAGGAGCATCAATTGACATGACCGAATCCTTGAAAAATTCTTGGGAGAACCTTCTATATTCATGTTTTCACTTGAGATACCTTTCCTCCTCTCTTTGTTTTCATTTACTTTTGTGTTCTTTATTATTGTAATCTTGTAAGTCTCTTTCTTTGTAATTCTATTTTAATGAATGTTTCTTCTTCAATATCTCTTATTCTCATACACCTTATATAGTTTCATATTAATTTTCTTAAAATAGTTTAAATATAGTTGAATCCCATTCCCTTCTTTTTCTTCCTCATTCAATTTAGAGACTATTTTTAATAATCATCATTGTTCGTGTGTATGTGTGTTCGACGCACCACTCTTTTCTTATCCCTTACTTTTTCATCTCTACTTAATTTATCATCATAATCATTATAACTATATTATTAAACAACAAATTTGGTGAGTAAATCCATTATTGGGGTGGGTCAATGTTTAGGGATGTTAAGTGATTGAGAGTATTTTATCTATGAATATTCTTTGAATTAACATTGTGTATGTTGGACATAACATGTCATGGATTGATGACATGTTTTGTTTAACGTGTGGTTTCCATGGTTTATTGGAACCATAAATACACCACCATCAACATGATCTGACTGATATTAGACCCTTAAGTTATGTTAAGGCTTGGATTAAATCCTTAACACTTAGGAATTGCAATCAACATTATCTAGTGAAGTGGGTGTTAATTTAATACAATATAAAGAAAGGCTCATCGATTTCACAAGCGTAACTACCTAATGATGAACTCACACCAGTATTTATCAATTTTTTATATCAATCATAATCAATCAATCATTTCAATTAACCTCTGCAAAAAAATCCAATCAAAATACAATCTACTAAAAACAAACGGCTATTAAAAAGTATCATCGTCGAGGATTTGACCCGAGTGCTATCATACACATTAGCAGAGAATTAGAAATTTGACTGGTTGATAGAAAAAAGTCGTCGTTGTGTTTAAAATGGTGCATTTTCTGGGGATGGTGCTTTATGTAGTTATTAGTTTTGGGTTATTGTAAAAAACCAAAAAAAACAAAATTTAAAAAAAATGGTTAAAAACCACAAATAAAAACTCATCTTCTCAAAAAAATCATAAAAATAAAAATCAAAAAGAAAAAACCCATCATCCATTTCCTTCCAACATCTCTCAAAATTCCCCATAGCCTCCCAAAAAATCCCTCTGATTTTTTGACCCTGAAATTGAGAGATCACTTTGCCAACTTAGGAGGAATATAAGAGAAAATCAAATAATCCAAGACCTAGTCCTCATCCTACCAATTGAATTAGATATGGAAAATCCTAGGGAAAAAACACTAAAAGAACATCCTTCCCATGATATGAATTACAAAATATTGGTATTCACTATCCAATCATAGAAGCTGACTTCGACCTCAAATCGGGTTTGATTCATTTTCTCCCACATTTCCATGGGCTAGCCCGTGAGGATCCACATCTCCATCTAAAAGAGTTCTAAGTGGTGTGATCCTCCATGAATCCTCAAGGGGTTTCTGAAGAACAAATCAAACTTTGAGCATCCCCTTTCTCCTTAGCTAAGACTGATAAGTCATGGCTTTACTACCTACTCCTGGTTCCATAACCACATGGAATGAAATGAAGCGACTGTTCTTAGAGAAATTGTTTCCTGCTTCTCGTACTTCTTCTATCCTAAAGGAAATAAGTGGTATCTGTCAGTTCCAAAGTGAATCACTCCATGAATACTAGGAGAGGTTCAAAAATATTGTTTCAACCTAGCCACACCACCAATTTCCTAACCAACTCTTGATCCAATACTTCTATGAGGGGTTATAGGCTATAGAGATAACTATCATTGATTCTGCCAGTGGTGGTGCTTTTGTTGATAAAACACCTACAGCTGCAAGATATCTTATAAGCAACATGGATGAAAACACACAAAAATTCCATACTCAAGCACATGCTCAAGTCATACAAGAATAAGATAATCAATCAATTGATCTGGACAAGATGACCGAGTGGATGAGAGAACTTACCGGTCTTGTACCGCAACTAGCTGTGGCATCCAAATCCCCAACCTCATCTTCTCTACAATCAATGTTTCATGGACCTGTCAAAAACTATGGAATCTGCAACTCTCCATCTCATCCAACTGACACATTTCCACAACTTCAAGAGAGTCAATCCAATTCATATGGACCAATGGAGCTTAATGCAGCATATGATCAGCAAAACACCAATTTTCAACTATCAAGTCAGTTTCGTAGAAACTTCAACCAACCTCAATCTGAGCCCTTTTCTTCTTCCTATAACCAAGTTCATAGGTATAGTAATCCCATATATCATGATCCTAGATTCCCTCCTCAATACCCAATCCATTTCCAATATGGTCAAGGTTTTTGTAACTTCGAACAACCTTATCCTTTTCTTCCTCAACCACAAAGGAACAATCCTCCTCCTGAATTCCATTATCCTAGTGAGCATTCCCAATTCCAACACCAGTACAATCGCTTTCCCAAAAACCAAAATCAAGGTAATACCAATTCGGGACAAGTATTTTCTCTTAAGAAACCATGGGAATGTGTAGTGGAAGATATTTCATCTTTCACCCGTTTTAGCATCAAGAACATTGAATCCCAAATTGGTCAACTTGCATCACACCTTAGTCAGCAGCAACCATTCAATTATTCCCAACTCCCAACTCAACCATTACCCAACCCCAGGGGTACTGTAAGTGAAATTTCACTTAGATCGGGAATGCAAATTTCTATGCCTCAAGATAAGTACTAAAAACCTCCTTGGAATGTTGACCTAGAAATCGATAAGGAAAAGAAACATGAAAAGGAATCTGAATCCATTCCCTCACCTCCTTCCATTCCTCTTAGGAATCCAATTCCTTTTCCAAAATCTGTCTCTAATCCAATGATGTCATTTGAACATGATCCTAAAATTCTTGACATGTTTAGATGTGTTGAAGTCAACATTCCTCTCTTAGATGCCATAAAACAAATTCCTAAGTATCCCAAGTTTCTAATGGAATTGTGCTCCCAAAGAGGAAACTTAGGACCTTTGAAAATGTTTCCACCCAACAGTCTATTCCCATAATGTACAGAGATCCAAGGTCCTTTATGGTTCCATGCCAAATTGAATGTTCTAACTTTGATGATTCACTCATAGACCTAGGAGACTCAATTAATGTCATTCCCAAATCCATATTCTCTAACCTTAGTCTGGGTCCCTTATATCCAACGGGTGTTGTCATTTAGTTAGCCAATCAGTGAACTGCTAGTCTTGAGGGAATAATTGAGGATGTCCTTTTCTAAGTCAATGATCTTATCTTCCCTACTGCTTTCTGTGTCCTTGACATGGAAGGTGAGATGATATCTTCTCGATCTCCCCTAATTCTAGGAATACCATTGAAAGAGCAAATTTACATGCATATATTTGATAAAATAATGAGTATTTTTTAATGTTTTTAGATGATAAAACCCATGTATTTCATTGTGTTATTAAAATAATGGGTAATTTTATTTTTAGAATGAAAATGATCAAAATTGTGAAAACTGCATAATTCTGGATTTTTGGATAGATTTTTAATACAAGGGTATTTTTATCATTTCAAAAACAATATATTCTCAAATTCAGTGAATCTAATTTTTTTATAATCCTAATTTTATTTCCTTCATCTTTGTCTTCTGGACCAGGAGTTGATTCAGCCATCTAGTGGTCCTAAAAATTCATTGATGTTTGAAATTTTTCTAGGCAGATAGCGTGGACCACACCACTGTAATGGAACCCAAACTGGGCCTACACATATCCAAATTAAGTGATTCTACTTGTGATAGAACTAGGACAGCGAGGGAAGTCTCTACGCCAAATTTTGTGAAGTTTCTAAGTCATTAAGGCGGCCATTGAACGACATATTTTTGGAGGATCCTTCCTCGATGCTTCGTCAAGAAAAAGAAGCCTTCAATGAAAAATTCTTAACACTTTCATCGAAGGTTAAAATGCGCTGAAATTTGGAGGGTGCTCGATCAACACATTTATGAACAATATTTATGAAGTTTCCACACATAAATAAGCCATTTAAAGGTCCAAAAATGCGCAATCTTTCAGAGGATGAAAATCTGCCTATAAGAGGAGGTCCTCTCCTCCTTCCAAAATGATCAGCTCGACACCCAATGCCAAGGAGGGATCCCACTAGGGCATGGGCCGCTGCTGCTCCTCTCTTCCCCCCACATTTATTATTTTATTTTTTTTCATTTTAGTTTTCTTTTAGTTTCATTTACAATTGTAATTTATTTTATTTTTAGTTTTATTAATCCATGCATTTGTGTTTCTCCACCCACTTTTCTTCTTTTCTTTCTCTCTCTCTCTCTATAAATATTTCTATCTTCCTACACCCAATAAACAAGGTAATCTCATACTCTCAGAAATGAGAGGCTAACTTGAGATTTGGATTCGGGGGAGGTCAAGATATTCATGAATTTTCATTAAAGTTTGTTTTATTGTTTGTGGTAGATTTGAGTATCATACATTGGTGAGGTGAATGTCCCCGATTGGATGACGACATGAAACTCAAAATATTTACATTCTGGAAAAGAGTAGTGATCTAAACATGAGATTTAATGTTCTGATTATCAAAATAAAATCAATATATAAAATATAATAATGATTGAGTCCAAGACTAAACCCCAAAACCAAGTTCTTTCTTCTTAACTCATTCTGTTTGCATTACATGATTGTTTATATTTTAATATCAAAAACCCAAAAACGATTTTCGTCGCATTCATTAAAAAACCACAAAAAGAGATATATTATGTGATATAGAATAAATTAAGTGAATACACTGAAAGGCTCCTCAAGAGAGACGACCCTGGTCAGCCATTGTGCTGTACTAGGAAAAAAATATAATTGTTTTTGTCCACGCCCCGCGACAGGCATGCATCAAAACTGGCGCCGTTTCCGGAGAGACAATCATTTATTCATTTACTTTTTCTATTTTACATCTTAGTTAGATTTCATTTATTTTTATAAAATTAATAAAAAAGAAAAAAAATCTTTCCATGATGAATTTAAATGATTATTATTAGGCATGGACTAACAATTACTCACAAGTGCATCAACAAAAAGAAGAAGAATAAGATTTTAGAAGTGCTCAGGTGAAAGAACATAGAAAAAGCATTGAACAATTGAAAAGAAAAGATAAAAGAGAATTTTACTACGTTCATGAATTCATGGAGCATCCCAACACCGATCAGGATCAAGAACCTTAGGTGGAAAAGGATGGTGACTTGCCTACTGAGCTACAAGTGGGATATTAAAAAGGATTGGATGATTTTTTGATTAAATGTGAAGAACTGCCTAATATCCCAATAAAATACAAGGATGAAATGCCATCACCACTGAAGGAATAAACCACCCATGTGGTGGAATTTAATGTTAAGATGGAGGAGCCCGACCACCTACCTCCATCCTCAGAGAGTATACTGCAAGAGATACATTCCAATGAGGTAGATATTGTGGCTGAACCGAATCAGGGATTTGAACCGTTATTTGACTCTATATCTTCTAATTTTATTGAGTTTGAATTCTATATCACTCCTTCTGATTTTGATTATATAGATTCAGAAAATCTCAGATATGCCTTGGAGGGTGACGAAGAACCTAGATGTGCACCTGCTGAGGAACATATAGAGCTCCCTGTACATGGTGAATATTTATTGAAGGAATCTCGTGAAGAGATTCTAGTGGATTTTTCTAAGGATACCATTAAAAAATATGCTTAATTTGATGGTCAATAATTTGATCTTAATACTTCTTGTTATAATATTATTCAAATAGAATTTCACTCTGACTTTCCCATTGACTTTTCTTTGGATGCTGCGTACCTTGAGAAACCACTGGATAGAGAAGAAGAGGTTGCACAAGTAGCAACCAAGAAGAAGTATGATGGTCCATACTTCATCATACCCCCACCATGCAAGCTATACATCATTGTGAAGGGGGAGGATCTGGTGTACTCTACCCATGGATCATTCCCCACACATAAGGATGAAGCACAAGATGGGAAAAGCCACGTGTGGTGGTTCAAATAAAAGGAGCTTCATCCTCCATCAGACTTTGGATAACAGCTGGTACTGCCCTCTGGAGGCAGTAAAAATTCAAGGCCCACTTGGGGGATTGTACAAAGATTTATCTTTACATGCTTTCTAAGAATTTATATTTCAATTTCATTTATTATGAAGTAGTCTAGAATGAATCCCACTCCCTCTATTTTTTTGAGCTTAAATTACATGGTCCTTATGCTTAATTTAGTTATTTTCCATTATAGGTTCATAATAGTGGAAGGCAGCCCCATACAATGAAGTGGAAGGACTATGTTTCATGGAAAACTGGAGTTCAATTTTAGTGTTTTGTATTTTAAACTCTCCACATTTTAGTCCAAAATATGTTTTGAACTTTAATGTTAAAATTGCATGCCCACACTTGAATTAATTCTTTACTCGGCTTATTTAGGAGATATGAGTTTCTTAAGAACCCAATTATTCCATGTTTTAGGATTCAATGTTTATATGATTAAATGATTGAAATGGAGAATTTAATTTTTTAAATATGAAGCAATGATATTGAAATGATGACTCGTGATTTGAAGGAATTAATTAAATCATGTAAATAAAATTTCCCTACCACCTTTCATGCTTTGAATTGATTAAATTTATGTGAATTGATTTGTTATTATTAGTCATTCCATGAGTGATTTTCCAATGTTATATTTCTCATTCCTAGGAGGATTTCTAGACCAAGTAATTCCTATTTATTCTTGAGCATATTTCTTGAGTGATCTTTGGACCTGTAACCCACCAGAACATGTATTGAAACTTTTCAAAGCTAGGACTGCGCAAAAACACATTTAAAATGATTATGGGATCCTTTGAAAAGATACATTTCATTAAAAAACCACCTTCACATAAATCCTTATTTTATCCCATAGAGACCATGAATGACTTTTATAGGGATGATCCATGTTTCAAGCCATTTTTATCCATTCCTACCCAACTCTTGGTATTTTCATGATATTTTAAAGTTAAAGTGTGTGGGTAAATAGAATCATGGTGGACGGGGTGATACACATTATGAGGAGGAAGTGTGGGGGTGATATTGTGGAAATTCTAAAAGGATGTAAAATCATTCATTATATTCTATTGTTTTCCCCTCTTGAATTAAAAAAATGAAAAAAAGTTGACAAAAAAATAGAAAATGGGTTTTGGTTTTGGAGAACCAAAAATCACCATTTTTTAGACCAGTGATCTTATTATTTTATGTGGTTAGGTTATGTATGTGAGGTTTGATCAAATCAAAACATTCTAAAAATGAAAAAAATACTAAAAAAATCAAGTAGGTGTACAAATCATCCATTATGCTTACATGATCATAACATTTTCTTTCAGTTTTGGGAAGTGGGTGTTGCTATTTTTGAAGGGGAGAATTTCATTACTCTTTTAATTTTAATATCATGCATTGTACTTCAGAGATTAGCCACCTCCTTGAGCCTTAATTTTTAAAGCATCAAATCCTACCAACCTTAATCCTTAGAGGTATTTGATCCTTTATTACAAGTCCTCACGATTTTATGTGTCTTTTGTCTTTATAAAGTGGAGAAATTAGTTTATTTACGAACCTATGGATAAGGAGCATGTTCTCAAGATATGAGAATAACTCTACTTGAATTATATCATGAGTGATGAGAGAAAAAAATAAATAGTGTGGTAAATCATGACATGGCATGTTTAATAATGACGAATCAAGGATCTTGAATGAATGAAAGGATAAGTTCCACCAATTTTCAAAGGGGAAAAGTAAAATATGTAAATTATTTGTTTCTTTGAAAAATGGGATGGTAAATTGATATTTTATGAATATTTTTCAATGTTTTATTTCACATTGATTTTTTTTATTTTATTGCATTGAAATTCAAATATTGGTTACAATGGTGTCCTCTGATTTCCATGTTGAGATTTTATGCTTGAGAACAAGCATAGTTTATGTGTGGGGGTATTTGACAGAGCAAATTTACGTGCATATTTCTGATCAAATAATGAGTATTTTTCAATTTTTTCAGATGATAAAACCCATGTATTTAATTGTTTTATTAAAATAATGGTTAATTTGAGTTTTAGAATGAAAATGAGCAAAATTGTGAAAAGTGCATAATTCTAGATTTTTGGACATATTTTTAACACAAAGGTATTTTCTTCATTTAAAAAAAATATAATTTCAAATTCAGTGAATATAATTTTTTTAGAATCTTGATTTTATTTCCTTCATCTTTGTCTTCTAGACTAGGAGCTGATTCGTCCATTTAGTGGTCCTACAAATTCATTGAAGTTTGACATTTCTTCGGGCAGATGGCGTGGACCACACCAGTATAACGGAACCCAAAATCAGCCTACACATATCCAAATGAGGTGATTCCACATGTGATAGAACTAGGACAACATGGGACGGCTCTAAAACAAATTTTGTGTAGTTTTGAAGTCATTAAAGTGGCCATTGAACAACATATTTTTGGAGGAACCTTCTTGGAACCTTCGTCAAGAAACAGAAGCCTTCAATGAAAAATTCATAACTCATTCATTCGGGGTTTAAATGCACTAACATTTGGAGGGTGAACATTCAACAGAGTTATGAAAAAAATATTTAAGAAGGGTCCACATGTGAATCGACCTTTTAAGGGTCACAAAATGCGAAAACTTTCGGGGGACGAAAATCTGCCTATAAATGGAGGCCCTCTCCTCCTTCCAAAATGATCAGATCGACACCCAAAGCCAAGGAGGGATCCCACCGGGGCACATGCCACTGCTCCTCCTCTCTTCCCCCATAATTTATTCTTTTATTTTTTTTCATTTTAGTTTTTTTTAGATTCATTTACAATTGTAATTTTTATATTTTTATTTTTATTAATCCATGCATCTGTGTTTCTCTATCCACTTTTCATCTTCTCTTTCTCTCTCTCTCTCTCTAAGTATTTCTATCTTCCTATACCCAATTCAAAAATTAATCTCATACTCTCAGAAATGAGAGGATAACTCGAGACTTGGATTGGGGGGAGGTCAATATATTCATGAATTTTCATTAAAGTTTGTTTTATTGTTTTGTGGTAGATTTGAGTATCATGCATTGGTGAGGCGAATGTCCCCGATTGGATGATGAACCCTAATGACATGATACTCAAACTGTTTATATTTTGGAAAAGAGTAGTGATTCAAACATGTGATTTCATGTTTGGATTATCAAACTAATATAAACATATAAAAGAGAATAATGATTGAATCCATGACTAAACCACAAAACCATGTTCTTTCTTCTTAACTCATTCTGTTTGCATTGCATGATTGTTTATATTTTTTAATCAAAAACCGAAAGAAGATTTTCATTGCTTTCATTAAAAAAACCAAAAAAAGAGATAGATTAAGTGATATAGCCTAAAGTAAGTGAACACATTGAAAGGCTCCTCAATAGAGACGACCCCGGTCAGCCACTGTGCTGCACTAGGAAAAAAATATAATTGTTTTTGTCCACGCCCCGCGACAGGCGTGCGTCAACCATTCCTCATGACTACAAGAACCAAAATTGATGTTCATTCAAGAATATTATCCATGTAATTTGGTGACCAACTGGTAAAATTCAATATTTTCCAAGCCATGCGATACCCATCAGATGATTACTCTGTATTCTCAATCAATGCTTCCAAGGACACTTCTATGAGTCAATTGAACCTCATTCCATCATGTTCATTCTGTTATAATGATAAAGGATCTTGTGAAATTAGCAAACTGATTAACCAAGTCACAAGTAGTGAAGTTGATGTGGACCTATCATTCATAGACTCCATCAATCTAGAGGATCTTAAAAACTCTCTTGAATCCCACATCAACTCTGATCTCTACTACTCCACCTTGGACAGTATTAAGGAAAATGAATCTGAAACAACTAAAGTCCCTTCATACATTCCTGAGATGTATAACCGACAAATTAATGACAATACTAATCTTAAACCACTACCTGAACACCTAAAATATGAATTCCTTTTCCATGATCACTCTTAACCTGTCGTTATCTCTTCTTCACTTACTGAAACTGAGGAGTCCAAACTTGTTAAAGTGTTAGAAGAAAACAAAAAGGCCTTAGGGTGGACCATATATGACATAAAAGGAATCAAACCTACAATTTTAATTCATCACATCCATCTTGAGGAGTCATCCAAACCAAATAGACAACCACAAAGTATACTCAATCCAATCATACTTGAGGTAGTTAGGGAAGAGATCACAATGATTCTTCAAGATGCTATTATTTATCCAATTTTTGACAGTTAATGGGTTAGTCCAATTGAAGTTGTACCTAAGAAGGGTGGGATAACTATTGTCACAAATGAACATGGGCAGCTAGTCACAACTCGAGTGAAGAACAAATTGTGTGTGTGCATCAACTATAGGAAATTGAATGTTGAAAAAAGAAAAGATCACTACCCTCTTCCATTCCTTGACCAAATTCTAGAATGATTAGCTAGAAAGTCACACTATTGATTTAATGATGAATACACCGGCTACTTCCAAATGCAAATCGCACATCAGGACCAATAAAATACTACTTTCACTTGCCCATTTGAAACATATGCCCATTTCAATTTTGTTAGGATCTAATTCAATAAAATACTGCATGGAAGTCTTCATGGATGACTTTACCATTTATGGTGAGTCATTTGAATCTTTCTTGAATTCACTGTTTCTATTCCTTCAAAAGTTTTTCAAGTGTAACCTTTTGTTAAATATTGAAAAATTTCACTTCATGGTTGCAAATGGGATTGTTCTAAGGAACATAGTTTCAAAAGAAATTATTGAATTAGATCCTAACAAAATTGAAATGATCCAATCACTTTCTCAACCCACTTCTGTTTGAGACATCTGTTCATTTTCCGGTCATGCCAGTTTCTATTAGAGATTCATCCATAACATTAGTAGCATTTCCCTCCCAATCACCTGGTTGATCCAAAATTATTTCACTTCCCATTTCGATGAGATTTTCAAGAGATACTTCATTGAACTCAAATCATCTCTTACATTTTCCCCGATAATCCAACCCATATATTGGTCCTTACCCTTTGAGCTGATGTGTGATGCTCTTGATAGAGCTGTTGGTCCTATTCTGGGTCAAAGAAGATAAAAAATTCATCATGTCATATATTATTCCTCAAAAACATTGGATGAAACTCAGTATCACTATACTATCACTAAAAAGTAAATTTTAGTAGTTGGGTTTGCCTTAGATAAATTCCGGCCCTATCTCTTAGGTGCCAAAATCATCATCTTCACATACCATTCTTTTATAATGTTCTTACTCAAGAAAAGTGATTCCAGACCTAGGCTAATAAGATGGATCCTAATGCTGCAAGAGTTTGACCTTGAAATCAAGGATAGACTAGGAAAATAAAACCATGTGGATGATTACTTGAGTATAATCTCTAATTCTTCTAATTATGAAATCATTGATCCTGAATTCCCCACTGAGCACATTTTATCTCTCACTCAAAAAATACCATGGTAGTCCCCAATTGTAAATTACTTGGTTTCTGGTTTTTTTCCAGAATATTTTTCAAAATTATAAAAAATGAACTTGAAAAGTGATTCAATATACTATTTTTGGGAAGAAAATAAACTTGGGAAAACTAAGGCTGACATGGTAATAAGGAGATGTGTCGATGAAAATGAACATTCTTCCATTTTATAATTCTGTCACTCAATGCATAGTGGTGGACACTTTATTCCCCAAAGGACCTCTTCAAAGGTCCTAGACTCTGGATTCTACAGGACTTCACTATTCAAGGACTCACATTAGTTCTGTTAATCACGTACCACTTGCAAAAAGTTTGGCACAATTTCTTAGAGACTTGATATTCCCCAATAGCCTTTAATTTTCTATGAGATATTCGATGTTTGGGGTATCAATTTCATGGGACCATTTCCCCCTTCGAATGGATTCTCATATATCCTTCTTGTAGTTGATTATGTTTCTAGGTGGGTCGAGGTCAAACCCACTAGAAAGGATGAATCACATATTGTATGTGAATTCCTAAAGACACACATCTTCCACCGATTTGGCACACATCGTGCCTTGATAAGTGACTTAGGAACACATTTTTGTAATAAAACCATGGAATCTCTTTTGAAAAATAATGGGGTTGTACATAAAAATTCAACTGCATATCACCCCAAAAAAATGTCATGGATGAACATTCTAATAAATAATTGAAAAGAGTGCTTGAGATTATTGTAAAACCCACCAGAAAAGTCTGGCATGAAAGACTTTGTGAAGCACTTTGAGCTTATTTACCTTCCTATAAAACACCCATTTGGATGTTTCATTTTTGGATAGTTTTTGGTAAATCATGTCATCTACCAGTTGAAATCAAAAATAAGTCTTTTTGGGCTGTGAAATCCTGTAATTTTGATTGTAATAAAATTGGTGTAGAAATATTGTTGCAATTGGCTAAACTGGAGGAGCATAGACTTGATTCTTACGAGAATTCTAATCTATAAAATGAAAAATCCAAGGCACTCCATGATAAAAACATCGTGAGAAAGGTATTCCATGAAGGTTTAAAGGTAATTCTCTTCAATTCTCGATTTCAGCATCACCCAGGTAAGCTTAACTCTCGTTGGGAAGGTCCTTTTGTTTTTACTAATGTTTACCCATTTGGTGAAGTGCAAGTCCAAGATCTCTCTACCAAAAAGACATTCACGGTTAATGGACATAGATTAAACCATCACTATGAGAGGATGTACAATTGTGGATCAACATCAACATCCATTGGATCCCCAACTTCTACAGTCAACCCACCACTAGATGGAGATGGCAACCCACCAAATCCAAACCAGGGGGCACCTCTTTCCCTTTAACTCTCTCTCTCTCTTCCTCTCTCTGAACATTTCTTCTTCTTCCTCTATCATTCAATTTTTTTACCAATTTCATTTTCAAACCCTTAATTTTCTCTTTCTATTTCATGTGAGGGTGTCTTTATTAAAAACTAAAAATACTCTAAAAAAATAATCATAACAAAAAAACAAAAAAAACAACAAAGAGTCAGGCTTACTCACCATCTAGTTTTGAAATTTTTTCCAGCCTTTTTGGGGAGTCAACAAGAATGGGTTCATCAAAAAAAAATTGTATTTTCAGCATGACTTTAGATAATGAATTTTTTGTCAAAACCAACACATTTTGAATCATCAATATTTTATTTGGAAAATGATTTTACCCACCCATGAGGAACAAAATTTGATTTTATGCCAAGGACACCTATGGCTATATTTTCAAAATGAGTGTTTTCACCCCAATTTTTGAATCTTGAGTTTGTGGACATTCGAGCTGAATTTCCTACTTTCGTATGCATTAATATGATAGAGGCATTTTTTGAACCCCATGATAATTATAATACCCAAATAGCCTCCCATTAACCACACATTAATCCTTCATTTGAAAGCCCTTTGAGCCTGTGAAAACCTTTTCTTTGTTATCCACATTTCCATCCCAATACCTTTTCCCACCTAATATCAACATGGATTTTTATTGCATAATTTTTTTTGAAATTGAAGTGTGTGTGTGGGGGGTGGATTTCATTTTGGATACCCTTTGTAAGGACCCGCACCTATTTCATACATAATCTTGAATTTATTCAAGAAAACACTTCATTTTACATTGAGGATCTTTTCAAGTTTAGAGCTTTAGAGAATTAAGAAAAAATATTCATAACATTACACATTGTTACATAGTGGATACCATAAAATCAGTGTCCATTTTCCTCAGAATATAAAACATTAAAACATAAAACAAGACTCCTTGACAATTATTCAACATTTAACATGTCTTCCTTCCTTGTATTATTCATCCATTAACCTGTGAAAAATCATTTAAAAACTTGGGATGAGCACAAAAGCTCAGTAAGGTATGAAAAAGAAGGAAAAAATCTCATTAGTCCATGAATACACAAGACATATGGAAACATTTTCAAAATACATGATTTACACCCATAAAATCTTACTTAGCGTAACATGAGATTTACACAAGATCCACACAAACATAATTATAATCATAAAGGTATATTGGGGCATTACTTACATAATCTTGTAACCATCTTGGCTACCTTAAAATTTGTAACCCTCACGGCTACCTTACTTTGTGTAACCATCACAGTTACACTTGGAGTAACCATACGGCCGACCTCCAACTTACTCATACCCAATGCATTGGAGGGAAATATAGGTCCCACCCTTCATCATAAACAATGCCCAATAGCCAAAACATAATCATTCAACATAAATAATAGCATAAAAACATTGCCTTTGAATCTTATAAAACAGAATTTTAAAAGAGGATTTTAGAAGAAAAGTCCCTTATAAACATCATATACTTGAAGTGATACTTAATTGAGTGGATGGAATATGTATATACTCTGTAAATACACATAATTAAACATAATATAAACATAACCCATCACACAAACAATTTAAATAGCACATAATTATAAAGTATAAGGTTAACCCAAAGAATGGAAATCGGGCTAAGAATTCCCTTACCTTGGGCTTGTCCTACTTCAAAATTGTTTGAACCTCCTGTATAATGGTTAAAGGAGTGTTAATAGGATTTTAAAGAAACGTGTTCATGTTTATAACATCTTATATGGTCATTTCATAACCTCATTTCACCCCTTATTTGTTAGTATTTTGTTCCTTGCATTATTTTGGGTGAGGTCTTTTGTGATTTTCACGATCGGTTCATGATGAATCGTTCTTGTTGATTGGAAGTGAAACTCCAGAATTGGAATGGAGTATTAGTTACATAACTCCAGTACCATAAATTATACCATTCATCACTTTGGTGCCTTATATGATGATGATTTATAAGTTAAAACATTAATTATGTTCGTTTAGATAATTTAAGTGGTTCTTTGATAATTACAATTTCATTTAGTCTTATAAGTTTGAATCATGAGTACAAAAGAATTACAGAACCTTATATGATTCATAAAACATATATTATAACCTGGTTCAACCATATAAATGGTTTCATGACCAGACTTGAAATAATTAATGGAAATTGAAAATACATCGTCCACGATATCGGTAATTCGACACAAATGGACAATGTTTTTTGATTCTTTAAATAAGTGAAAGAGGAGAGGAATAATGATTTGTAATTTTCCATAAACATTAAAACATCCAGAATATACATGATTCTGGAGATTTCATGCCTCTTGGATAAGAGGGGGTGAAGAAAGAAGTGGAAGGAATCATGAAATAAAGAAAACATGAGAAATTTCATACAAAAAATTCGGCAGCCTAACGGCGCCTCTAAAAATTTCATAAAAACAAGATTGATGAGAGGAATGGAATATCTCATCAATCATACAAAATATGGACTGTAAGGGAAAATATTTAATGAAATATCCCAACAAAAGACAAAGGGAAAGGAAGAGAATAACATAAAATGGATGGAAAGAATGAAAATGAAAGAGGATGTTTACCTCTTGATCTCTTCTCCTTGAGATCCTTCTTAAGGGCTTTGATTTTGGTCTTTTGGTGAGACCAGCAGCTCTAGGACGTGGGGAAGAAGATTGAGGAGGGAATTTGGCAGAAATTAGACAATTCTCAAGGCTTGAGAGGTGTGGGAGGAAGAGGGGAGTGAGGGTGGTATTTATAGTGGAGGAGGGGAGGTATTTTAGATTATTTTAATTATTATTATAATATTTTTATCAAGACTATGATTAATCTCAAATAAAGTGGCCTTAATTAGTGAAAATATCATGTGATTTCGAAGCAAGTGGCCTTGCATCACTTATGATGTCATAAATAGTGCATTTTTACTGATAAATTGATTATACGGTATTTTACCGTATTTCACTATTCACCGAAAATTCAAGAGTTTCAGAAAAATACCAAAAATTTACCCCAACCATTTTTCGATGTGTAGAATTCAAAAATGAACTCCATTTTTCAAAAATAATTTTCTAAATATTATTAATTTAATTTTAAAATAAGGTCACAGTTAATTCGAAAAATAACAAAATTGAAGTGCAATTAGTTTTATGTGACATTGGAAAATTAATTAAGATCCCATTATCCTATTGCCATGGGAAAATAAAATAATAATATTATTTACTATTCATGAGGTCATATTACTATTCATATTACTATTCATAAGGGCATGTTACTATTCACCAAAAAAAACAAGTTTGTTCCATCAGACTCGAAATAACATACTGAACACAATTGTAGATGATAGTTTCTTGAAATTCAAAACATAGAAGAAATAAAATTATGTTTAAAGGATACTTATAAATATATACCTTAAACAAAATTTCAAGCATTTTCAATTTATTTTTAGAAAACCTTGGGATGTTACATTATCCCCACCTTCTTGAAATTGCGTCCTCGCAATTTTATTTACTTATTAAACAACTGAGGGTATTTTTCCCTCATAGCATTTTCAGACTCCCATGTTGCTTCTTCAACCATGTGGTTTCTCCACAAAACCATTACCTGGTGGATTACCTTATCCCGCAATACCTGTTCTCTTCGATCAAGAATCTGAACCGGTTTTTCTTCATAAGAAAGGTTCTCTGCTAGCTGAACTTCTTCCGGCCTCAAGACATGTGAGGAATCTGGAACATACTTTCTCAACATCGAAACATGAAAAACATTGTGTACCTGAAACAAGCTCGGAGGCAAAGCTACGCGGTACGCAACTGTTCCAACTTTATCCAAGATTTCAAAAGGACCGATGAACCGTGGACTTAGTTTCCCTTTCTTACCGAAACGCATCACACTTTTCCAAGGAGATATTTTAAGGAAAACATGGTCACCTACCTTGAAAGAGAAGTCTTTTCTTCTGTTATCTGCATAACTTTTCTGCCTGCTTTGAGCTATCCTCATGTGTTGCTGGATCATCCTCACTTTCTCAGCCACTTCTTCTACTAATTCTGGCCCCATCAACTTTCTTTCACCGACTTCATCCCAAAACACAGGAGTCCGACACCGCTTTCCATACAAGGCCTCAAAAGGTGCCATCTGAATACTAGAATGGAAACTGTTATTATAAGAAAACTCAACTAATGAAAGATGCTGATCCCAACTTCCCTGATAGTCCATTGAACAAGCTCGAAGCATATCCTCCAAAGTTTGAATCGTTCGCTCTGACTGCCCATCTGATTGAGGATGAAAAGCTGTACTGAAATTCAACTCTGTGCCCAAAGACTTCTGAAGTCCCTTCCAAAATTTAGAAGTGATCCTGGGATCTCGGTCAGACACAATGGAAATAGGAACTCCATGTAACCTGACAATCTCTTTGAGGTACAATCGAGAAAGCTGATCTAATGTCATTGTATCTCGAATAGAAAGAAAATGAGCAGACTTTGTTAGCCGATCAACAATAACCCATATCACATTGTTACCTCGAGAAGTCTTTGGTAGTCCCACCACAAAATCCATGGATATATTCTCCCATTTCCATTCTGGCACCGGCAAAGGCTGAAGCATCCCCTTCGGTAACTGTCGCTCTGCTTTAACCTGCTGACATGTCAAACATTTCATTGTAAAATCAGCAATATCTCTTTTCATCCCATTCCACCAGTAATACTCCCGAAGGTCTCTGTACATCTTAGTACTTCCAGGATGAATAGAAAATGGAGAACTATGAGCTTCACACAACAATTCTTTCTTCAACTGGGAATCACAAGGCACACACAACCTTTTTCCAAACCTTAAAACACAATCTTTATCAAGATTAAATTCTGGAAACTTACCCATTTTAACCAATTCTACCTTTTTCTGTAGCTCACAGTCTTCCCTCTGCGCTTTCATAATTCTGTCTGACAACGAAGACTGCACTGAAACCTGAAACAAAACAGATATATTCCCTGCACCAACAACTTCCAAGCCAAAATTTATCAAATCATTAATCAAGGGATCACGTTCCAAACATAGCATGGTTAATGATGCATGATTTTTCCGACTTAAGGCATCCGCTACTTTGTTTGCTTTTCCAGGATGATAATTAATCGTGCAGTCATAATCCTTTATCAGTTCTATCCATATTCTCTGCCTCATGTTTAATTCCTTCTGAGTGAATATATACTTAAGACTTTTATGGTCAGTATATATTTGGCATTTGGTTCCGTATAGATGATGCCTCCATATTTTCAAAGCAAAAACCACAGCTGCCAATTCCAAATCATGTGTGGGATAATTCAGCTCATGAGGTTTAAGTTGTCTCGAAGCATAGGCAATTACCTGATCATTCTGCATCAAAACACAACCAAGTCCCTTCAAAGAAGCATCACTATAGATGACAAACTCACCATTCCGGGAAGGTAAGGCCAAAACTGGAGCATTCACCAATCTCTTCTTTAGTTCCTGAAAACAAACATCACATTCCTCTGTCCAAAAAAATTTAACCCCTTTCTGTGTTAACTTAGTTATTGGGCTAGATAACCGTGCAATGTTCTCAACAAAGCGTCGGTAATAACTTGCTAAGCCCAGAAAACTACGAATCTCTGTAACATTTGTGGGTCTTGGCCATTCATCAACTACTTTTGTTTTGGCAGGATCAACTGTTATTCCATCCTTATTTACAATGTGCCCAAGAAAAGAAATCTGTTGCAACCAAAAATCACACTTTCTTAATTTTCCATATAGTTTCTTTTCTTTTAAATTTTGTAAAACAACCCTTAGATGTTTTTCATGCTCCTCTTTATTTTTAGAAAAAACCAGAATGTCATCAATAAATACCACCACAAACTTATCCAAGAACTCATGAAATACTCTATTCATAAGATTCATGAATACAGCAGGTGCATTAGTTAACCCAAATGGCATAACAACAAATTCATAATGCCCATATCTAGTACGAAAGGCTGTTTTCGGGATGTCATCCTCCTTCACCTTCAGCTGATGGTATCCGGATCTCAAGTCAATCTTGGAAAAGTACTGAGCTCCCTGGAGCTGATCAAACAAGTCATCAATATGAGGCAAAGGATACTTGTTTTTAACAGTGATGTTATTCAAAGCTCTATAATCAATGCAAAGTCTCATGGAACCATCTTTCTTTTTAACAAACAAAACAGGGGCTCCCCATGGTGAAGTACTGGGACGAATGAAACCTTTGACACGCAAATCCTGCAACTGATTTTTCAATTCAAGAAGTTCTATTGGAGCCATACGATATGGGGGTTTTGAAATTGGCTTAGCATCAGGAACTAAGTCAATTGTGAATTCAACTTCTCGTTTAGGTATGACACTGGGTAACTCCTCAGGAAAAACATCAAGGTATTCATTTACCACTGGCACATCATTGATTTGAATAGTTCCCTTGTTTTCAACAATATGAGCCAGATAACTTTCATTTCCATCTTTCAGTAGTTTCTCAGCTTCTTGATATGTTATCAATTGTATGGGTTCATTCTTGTATACAAACTGAAACTCTTTCTGAAAAACAACTTCTTTAGCTCTACAGTCAATCTTAGCATGATAACCAGAAAGCCAGTCCATCCCCAGAATAACTTCAAACTCGACTAAGGGTAAAACAACAAGGTTTGCAGGTAAAGTCTTTCCACATACCACAATAGAAATATTCTTATAATTCCTCTTTGCTATAACATTTCCCCCTGGTGTTTTAACAACAAGTTCGGGTATCATTTGTTGAGGTGATATTTCCAATTTACTAGAAAATTTCTCAGAGATGAAGGAATGTGTAGACCCCGTATCAAACAAAACTTTAGCAAAATCTGAGTGAACAAACAAAGTACCTGATACAACTTCATTGGATGGCCCAACATCTGCTGATGTAGTCGCAAAGGATCTCACTACACCTTTCTTCTTGTAGTCTGGCTTCTTTGCATCATTTGGATCCCTCTTTGGACAGGCATTTGCATAGTGACCCATCTCACCACATTTAAAACACTTTATAGTTTTCTTATCAGGATTAGTCTTTGGATCATTTTCATTGCAATCTCGGGCCATATGTCCAAACTTACCACATTTAAAACACTTCCCAGTTTTGATAAGACATTCCCCAGGGTGCTTCTTGCCACACTTTTCACAAACAGGAAACTGTATTTTCTTACCATCAGATTTCATTGGTTGATTCTTACCCATTGCTTTCCAATTTGACCTCTTCTTCTCTTTGTTTCCAAATTGCATGTGATCGTCAGCAAACTCCATCTCTACCCTCTCAGCACATCGGACAAGTTTCTCATAACTTTTGAATTCACGGGAGGCCAACGCCCTTCGATACCTTGGCTTCAATCCTGAGTAAAAGCGGTTGATTTTTCTATCGAGATCCAGAATAAGATTCGGAGCATACCTCGCCAGTCGGGTGAAGTTCGCCTCATACATAGCCACTCAATCTTCCTCCTTTTGTTTCAGTTCAAGGAATTGTTTCTCCATTCTCAGTCGCACCACCTTAGGAAAATATTTTTCAAGAAAAAGACTTTTAAATTCATCCCATACTAAGGCATCAAAATCCTCTCTACCCCTGATATTCCTTACCATTGACCACCACTGATCAGCTTCCCCTTCAAAACGGTAAATGGCAAGACTTACCTTTTGATTGTCTGAACATCCCATAACATCAAATATCTTTTCAAGGGCCTTAATTCATCCTTCTGCTGCCACTGGGTCAGAAGATCCACTGAATGCAGGAGGATGTTGTGTCATAAAATGTTCCACCACTGTCATGTTCTGTTGGGGTACATCTATTTGTCCTCTTGCATGGATGCCACCACCATTTATTGCCTGTGTTAGCTGAGCCATTACTGTCACAAACTGCTCGGTTCCAATCCCTACCATTCCGAGCTGTTGATCAGGAAGGATGTCATTCTGTCGGTGCCTATCCTCTTCAGCATCCATGTTCCTTCTGCGGACAACCATTCTAAACAAACATTTCTTAGATGAAGCAACATGGTAATCATATATGCTATAACAAATTAAACATAGGGTGAGAATTATTTATGGTTTTCTATTAGCATCACCTTAACCCCTAAAGTCATCTAAACCATCCTTTGATACCAACTGTAAGGACCTGCACTTATTTCATACATAATCTTGAATTTATTCAAGAAAACACTTCATTTTACATTGAGGATCTTTTCAAGTTTAGAGCTTTAGAGAATTAAGACAAAATATTCATAACATTACACATTGTTACATAGTGGATACCATAAAATCAGTTTCCATTTTCCTCAGAATATAAAACATTAAAACATAAAACAAGACTCCTTGACAATTCTTCAACATTTAACATGTCTTCCTTCCTTGTATTATTCATCCACTAACCTGTGAAAAATCATTTAAAAACTTGGGATGAGCACAAAAGCTCAGTAAGGTATGAAAAAGAAGGAAAAAATCTCATTAGTCCATGAATACACAAGACATATGGAAACATTTTCAAAATACATGATTTACACCCATAAAATCTTACTTAGCGTAACATGAGATTTACACAGGATCCATACAATCATAATTATAACCATAAAGGTATATTGGGGCATTACTTACATAATCTTGTAACCATCTTGGCTACCTTAAAATTTGTAACCCTCACGGCTACCTTACTTTGTGTAACCATCACAGTTACACTTGCAGTAACCATACGGCCGACCTCCAACTTACTCATACCCAATCTATTGGAGGGAAATATAGGTCCCACCCTTCATCATAAACAATTCCCAATAGCCAAAACATAATCATTCAACATAAATAATAGCATAAAAACATTGCCTTTGAATCTTATAAAACAGAATTTTAAAAGAGGATTTTAGAAGAAAAGTCCCTTATAAACATCATATACTTGAAGTGATACTTAATTGAGTGGATGGAATATGTATATACTCTGTAAATACACATAATTAAACATAATATAAACAGAACCCATCACACAAACAATTTAAATAGCACATAATTATAAAGTAGAAGGTTAACCCAAAGAATGGAAATCGGGCTAAGAATTCCCTTACCTTGGGCTTGTCCTACTTCAAAATTGTTTGAACCTCCTGTATAATGGTTAAAGGAGTGTTAATAGGATTTTAAAGAAACGTGTTCATGTTTATAACATCTTATATGGTCATTTCATAACCTCAGTTCACCCCTTATTTGTTAGTATTTTGTTCCTTTCATTATTTTGGGTGAGGTCTTTTGTGATTTTCACGATCGGTTCATGATGAATCGTTCTTGTTGATTGGAAGTGAAACTCCAGAATTGGAATGGAGTATTAGTTACATAACTCCAGTACCATAAATTATACCATTCATCACTTTGGTGCCTTATATGATGATGATTTATAAGTTAAAACATTAATTATGTTCGTTTAGATAATTTAAGTGGTTCTTTGATAATTACAATTTTATTTAGTCTTATAAGTTTGAATCATGAGTACAAAAGAATTACAGAACCTTATATGATTCATAAAACATATATTATAACCTGGTTCAACCATATAAATGGTTTCATGACCAGACTTGAAATAATTAATGGAAATTGAAAATACATCGTCCACGATATCGGTAATTCGACACAAATGGACAATGTTTTTTGATTCATTAAATAAGTGAAAGAGGAGAGGAATAGTGATTTGTAATTTTCCATAAACCTGAAAACATCCAGAATATACATGATTCTGGAGATTTCATGCCTCTTGGATAAGAGGGGGTGAAGAAAGAAGTGGAAGGAATCATGAAATAAAGAAAACATGAGAAATTTCTTACAAAAAATTCGGCAGCCTAACGGCGCCTCTAAAAATTTCATAAAAACAAGATTGATGAGAGGAATGGAATATCTCATCAATCATACAAAATTTGGACTGTAAGGGAAAATATTTAATGAAATATCCCAACAAAAGACAAAGGTAAAGGAAGAGAATAACATAAAATGGATGGAAAGAATGAAAATGAAAGAGGATGTTTACCTCTTGATCTCTTCTCCTTGAGATCCTTCTTAAGGGCTTTGATTTTGGTCTTTTGGTGAGACCAGAAGCTCTAGGACGTGGGGAAGAATATTGAGGAGGGAATTTGGCAGAAATTAGACAATGCTCAAGTCTTGAGAGGTGTGGGAGGAAGAGGGGAGTTAGGGTGGTATTTATAGTGGAGGAGGGGAGGTATTTTAGATTATTTTAATTATTATTGTAATATTTTTATCAAGACTATGAATAATCTCAAATCAAGTGGCCTTAATTAGTGACAATATCATGTGATTTCGAAGCAAGTGGCCTTGCATCACTTATGATGTCATAAATAGTGCATTATTACTGATAAATTGATTATACGGTATTTTACCGTATTTCACTATTCACCGAAAATTCAAGAGTTTCAGAAAAATACCAAAAATTTACCCCAACCATTTTTCGACGTGTAGAATTCAAAAATGAACTCCATTTTTCAAAAATAATTTTCTAAATATTATTAATTTAATTTTAAAATAAGGTCACAGTTAATTCGAAAAATAACAAAATTGAAGTGCAATTAGTTTTATGTGACATTGGAAAATTAATTAAGATCCCATTATCCTATTGCCATGGGAAAATAAAATAATAATATTATTTACTATTTATGAGGTCATATTACTATTCATATTACTATTCATATTACTATTCATAAGGGCATGTTACTATTCACCAAAAAAAACAAGTTTGTTCCATCAGACTCGAAATAACATACAGAACACAATTGTAGATGATAGTTTCTTGAAATTCAAAACATAGAAGAAATAAAATTATGTTTAAAGGATACTTATAAATATATACCTTAAACAAAATTTCAAGCATTTTCAATTTATTTTTAGAAAACCTTGGGATGTTACACCCTTTGTTGATTTCACCATGTTATCATATGCTTGAGGGCAAGCAACCATTTTAGTGTGGGGTAGATCTTGTCATTTAGTGGTGTTTGGGAATGTATATATGTTTATCATGTACAATTGAAAAGTGTTCAAAAAAAATAAATCAAAAAATAAAAAAGGGTTGTTTCTTGGGTAGGTCAACAATCACTATTTCTCATCCATTGATCTTGTTATAACTATTAAAATTATTATCATGAGGATATAAATCATGGGTTGGGATATGAGTGTGAGATCTTTTCTGAGTTCATCTTTCGAAAAAATAGAAAAAATAGAAAAATAGAACACTTGAATTATATTCTTATGTCATTGGGAGAAGTTTTGTGGTTTTTAAATATTTCATCTTCTCATCCCCTTTAAATTTTCATCCTCTATTGTGTCTTTTTTTACACAATCATTCTCTTGTAAATATTTTTTTTCATTTCCTTCCATGTTTTATTTAAAAAAATGTGCATTTCTTTTTCTATGTTGGTGTTTTACCCTCTTCTTCTATCTCATAGACATTATATTCCAACCATCCCATAGACACATAAAAACCCCTTAAAGGAACTCTTGATTCTTGTGCACTTTAAATAGGGATTGGAAGCTAAGAGATCTTTCAAACTCTAAGATTTTCACTTTTGGTTGGTGAAAGAGTGACCCTCCACAAATGAATTTTATTATCTTGAGAGGTGTGAGTTATAAGGGTCCACATTATCCATTTCAAAATTTGAGCATGAAAAAATGAATTAGTTTTGGAACATTGTTTCTGTAACAACTTTTGGTGGAATTCAAAATAGATGAGTGAAATTGTCTAACCCCCCCCCCCCCCGGATTAAAGAAAACAAAATTTTAATATTTTTTGGTGAGTGAAAATGATTTTGTAATGTTTTTATATTTTTTGCACATGAGGACATGAACATGACTAATTGTGTGGGATTTCATGTTATTAATATTTTCAGGACTTATTATATACCCCCATTACTAATTTTATATGAAATGTGCATAATTTTTGTGAAATATAAATGTTTTAATACTAAGTATAATTTTTGACCATTTTTAGAAGTAGTCAAATTGAGCCAGTTTACTATTTTATTTATAACCCTCACCCTACTAATTCAAATTGTGTGTTTCCTATTTTTTATGATTCATTATTCAATTTCTCGCATATCAGTAGAAGGAATTATGGGTCAATTCTGCCATTTGAAGGCTCATATGGTCAACAGAACAAGACCCAAATAATTTGTGATGAAACTGGACCATCCAAGAAGATTGAATTACTGGGATCAATCGAGAAGTTAAAATTATGTCATTCCCCTAAAATTTTTGAGGTACAATGTAAGGAGTCTTGGTTAAAAATTTCAAGGCCCAAATCCAAAATCAAGGGGCCCAACTTATTCTTTGAAGTCCAGCTCACCATTCTACCCGAGAAATAAAATCATTACATTATTAATGACATATCTCATGATGTAAGAATCCACTCAAGCTGAAATTTTTTAGTTTGAAATAAGAGATTTAGGGGGCTGAATCTATTGGATAAATAATTAGGATTTGAAGTAATCCTTCTATTCAAACACCCATTCACATTTTGGGATTCAAAAATATGGGATTGAAATGGACAGATTAACTTTGTTTAATCAACCGGCCATGACTTTGGCTCCTTAAGTCCAATTTCCACCTAATGTTCAGAGGACACAAAGGATATATGTATATACAACTTTCACTATGATCATATCTTGATATTGGGATATCTAATTTATCAAATTGGAGATGCATGTGAAGGGATATATTAGGAATAAAAACAATCCACTTCCTTGGGCTATAAATGCATCCCCCTCTTAGTCAAAGCAGTTGGAATTTCACAAGAGAGGAGCATAAATTGGCACGTCCAAAGACCTTACAATGGTTTGGGAGGACCTTCAATACTAAAGTTTTCACTTAAGATACCTTTCCTCCTCTCTTTTTATTTATTTATTTTTGTGTTCTTCATTATTGTAATCTTGTAAGTCTCTTTCTTTTTTAATTCTGTTTTAATGAAAGTTTATTCTTCAATATCAATTATTCTCATCCAACTTATATAGTTTCATATTAATGTTCTTAAAATAGTTTAAACATAGTTTAATCCCATTCCCTTTTTTTCTTCCTCATTCAATCGAAAGTTTATTTTTAATAATCATCATTATTTGTTTGTGTGTGTGTTTGACGCACTATTCATTTCTAATCCCTTTCTTTTTCTTCTCTTCTTAATTTATCATTATAATCATTATAACTAGATTATTAAACACCCATATTTCTCAGTAAATCCATTATTGGAGTGAGTCTATCTTTAGGGATGTTAAGTGATTGAGATTATTTTCTCGATGAATATTATTTGAATTAACATTGTGTATGTTGGAATTAACATGTCATGGATAAATGACATGTTTTGTTTAACGTGTGGTTTCCATTGATTATTGGAACTATAAATACACCACCATCAACAAGCTCTGATAGATATTAGAACCTTATGTTAAGTTAAAGATTTGATTAAATCCTTAACACTTAGGAATTCCAATCAACATAATCTTGTGAAGTGGGTGTTAATTTAATGCAATATAAAATAAGGCTCAATGATTTTACAAGCTTAACTACCTAATGATAAACTCACCCCAATATTTATCAATTTTTTAAATCAACCATAATCAATAAATAATTTCAATTAAGCTCTGCAAAAAAACCCCCAATCCAAATACAATCAAATAAAAACAAAAGACTATTAAAAAGTATCATCGTCGAAGATTCAACCTAAGTGCTGCTATACACATTAGCAGAGAATTGGAAATTTGACCGGTCGATAGGTGACAATCGGCCTTTAATTTTAGCGGACATAGAAGAGGAGATTGTTGTGCAACTGGCGGTGGGGGACGATTCAAGATGTTACTTCCCCCACTATCAAGTGGTCCACCCCGACCACAGGGAGCTGGTGGACAAGGGAGAGCTCAGCTCCAGACAGCTGATGCTTATGACCATGGCGCTCCGGAGATGATATTAGGTACGATTTTTGTGTACTCCACCTTATCTAGAGTACTTATAGACACAGGTTCCAGTAATTCTTTTATTTCCACAGCCCTCGTTCGGAGCTCAGAGATTTCGACAATGTCGTTGGCTTGATCCTTACGGCTAGAGACTCCTACGTGAGAGGATACGACAATTACACACTGGTCCCAGTAGTGTGAGATTACATAAGGAGTCGAGAGCTTTGTCTATGATATCCTAGAAGTAGCATTGAGGCCTTACGACGTCATCTTGGGTATGGACTGGTTATCTACAGTCTATGCTCATATTGACTGTATTAGGCGCAAAGTGCAGTGTGTCTGCAATAATGGGACTGAGTTTACCTTCACCGGTGAGAAGGGAGCCTTCGCAGCACAGGATGAACTTTCCCAGAGGAGAGTGTAGCCGATCACTAATCAGTTGGCTAGCCTTACCCTTAGAGCGGTTGATGTGGAGAGTCCGAGCTATCCTGTAGTGGTGGACCAGTACATGAATGTCTTCCCTGATGATGTTTTGGGTCTACCTCCTGACAGAAAGTTAAACTTTTTACCTTGACTTGTACCCCGGGATGGAACCAATATCTACACCAGCGTATCTGATGGCTCCTGCAGAGCTTTGTGAGCTGTGGGTACAGCTGGAGGACTTACAGGGAAAGGGGTTCATCTGACTCAATGTTTCTCCTTGGGCAGCCCCAATTTTGTAAGCCAAGATGGTGGATGGGAGCTTGAGACATTGTGTTGACTATCGGCGCCTGAAACAGGTGACCATGAAGAAAAAGTGCCCACTCCCAAGGATTGACGATCTCTTTGATTAGGTGAAGGGAGTACGATGGTTCTTGAAGATAGACCTCAGATCAGGCTATCACCAGCTTAGATTATGAGACGATGATGAGAAGAAGGTGATATTCAGATGCTGGTATGGCCACTAAAAGTTCTTAGTTATGACATTAGGTGTGACCAATGCTTCAAAAAGTTTCATGGGACTCATGAACAATGTATTTCAGCCATACATTGATCGCTTTGTAGTAGTATTCATCAAAGACATTCTGATCTACTTGGCTACTAAGGAGGAGAATGCCTATCATCTGTAAATAGTTGTAGACACACTCTTAGAGCACCTGCTTTATGGTAATCTCATGATGTTCCAGTTCTAGATTAGAGAGGTTCACTTTCTGGGACACGTCATCTCGAAGGATGGAGTTGTGGTCAATCTAGTGAAAATTGAGGCGGTACTTGCTTGAGAGCCACCCTGGAGTGTGATGGAGGTTCGAAGATTCCTGGGTTTGGCTAGATAATACTGGAGGTTTGTGCCAAATTTCTCCAGAGTTACAGAACCCTTATTAGTGTTGATGAAGGAGGGTAAATCTTTTGTGTTTTCAGAGAGATGCCAGTGGAGTTTTCAAGAGATGAGGCACAGGCTGACTAGTGCCCCCATCTTGAGGCTTCCAGAGGAGGGCGTTGGGTATGTAGTCCACTATGATGCATCATGGACCGGGCCCAGATGTGTCCAGATGTAGGAGTGAGTAGTTATTACATATAGTTCTCTAGAAATGAGACAACATGAGGAGAACTACGCTACCCAAGACCAGGAGTTACCGGCAGTGGTTTTCACTTTGAAGATGTGGCGACAATATCTGATGGGTGAATGTTTTACAGTCTACTCTGATCACAAGAGTCTTAGGTATATCATCTCTCAGAAGTACCTCAACATGAGGTAGCAACGTTGGCCTGAGTTCCTCAAGGACTATTAATTCTATAGTCTATACTATTGGGAAAGGGAATGTTGTGGCAGATGCACTTAGCATGAGATCTGGTATACAACTGCTAGTGGATGTGAAAGAGCAGATCGCCACTTTGCAGATATCCTTTTTTGATCGATATGGAGTATCTTATATTTAGCCTCTTACTGTCACTCCTCCACTTCGTTAGCAAGTCAGGGAGAGAACATGAGAGCGGTAAGATCATATCCATGCTCAGTACCCACACTTATTTTCCTAGTTTTTGTGATGTGGCTTCGGGGAGGAAAATCCCTGAGGTGGGGAGAATGTAAATACCTTGAATTTACATGTAATGTTTTATAATTATATGTAAGTTTTACGAGTCTGTGAAAATTGACAGCGCGTGATTCTGAGGCCCGGTGTGCCCGTAATTTATTTCTGAACTCTTTTCACGTACGTTCAGTAAACGTGCAAGCAAGTTTTTGTAATTTTGAACAAGTGCTCGGAATTGAAATTTGAGGGCACCATTGAAATCACAGTGCTGGTATTCGCTTAAGGAGAATTTCACCTCGACCGTAGTTGGTCGAGGGTGAAAGTCAGTTTTCGTGTTTTATGTGGATATAAAAATAAAATAAAGAAGAACCTTTTATTTTATTTTTAACCTTCCAATTGAATGCTTGGAGGTGGGGACCACAAGCTCTTTAATCCTCCCAATTTTAATTCAATGATGGGGATGACCCGAACCCTTTATTATTTTTGGGGAAGACCCTTAGAATTCCCCAGTTAATTATTCCAACTCTCCAATTAATTAATAGTGCCATTTAATTGAGCCATTTAATTATTGTGCATACGTAAATTAATTGTATAAACCAATTTTAATTTAAGTTGGCATTTAACCTCTTGGATTTTGGGGGAATCATTGGAAATTGGTGTTCTTGGAGGAACCTCTTATGGAATAACAGTTCTCACCAAGGAGGAATTGAAGAACGGAGGATCGTAAAACAAGCTGCGTAGTTGGAGGACGCTTGCTTCGGGATCGACAAACGCCAATCCATCTTCAACTACGGACGATCTGAAACGGAACCATCGAGGTAGGGGTTTGTTTTTTTATTCATTGTTGATTTCTTTTTACGTTGAATCTCTCCCCATGAGCCGCTTTCTTCTGATCTAACGTGGAGGGTACAGTCCAAAAGAACATTGCCCGACCTCTCCGTAACCTTTATGGTTTTTTTTGCATTACTCGCGATGGAGGAGGACGTCAACTGGTGCCGAAGATTGGAACTGGTGGGACTTGGGTGCAGCAGTCGGCACTACGGCTGGCTGTGATGATGGTAGTAGCACGATCTCAGCACCGGAGAAGGGCCGCAGCATGTCGGCCACGACGGAGCTAGGGCAGCGGCTGACACTCCGGCCAGACACGCGATGGGGATGTCGGTGCACATTTGAGCCGCCCGACATGCGTCTGCACCGCCCGGCATGCAGGAACTATGACCTTGTGCTGCTGCGGTGAGGTAGGGAGGCCAACCAAACCATCCACCGATGGAGGCACTATGTGTGACCATTCCACGTGGAGGAGGAGGCTGGCCATCCAGCCAGCCGGCGGACTCTGCAGGTTGTCGCACCGCAAGTCGAACCGAACCTGGACCAACTTTGACTTTATTTGCTCTTTCAGCTATATCTTGAGCTACAGAATTTTTTTAATAAACCATCTATGACACCTAAATCCTTGGATTGAGATGGTCCTTTTGCTATGCCCGACCTGATTTTTGGATAAAGTTGGGGTACAACTGGGTTGGATCGAACACAAATCCAACCAGGACCTCGGGACTAAAAGGCTAATAACTTACAGACTGGCCATCTAATTGACGCACCTTCTACTGTGTTGAGACCCCTTTTACATGGAGGTCCATTGAGATACATCTTTGTGATACTTCGTGATAGTTGGATTATCGAACAGTGGCTTGAGGAGTAGACCCTTCTGGAATCAAGCGAGCTTAGTGTGGGAACACTATAGCTGGATGTAACATGAGAAAAGGATACTATGTGGGTATATTCATTAGGATCATATGTGGGTCTGTAATTTGGGATCCTATGTGGGTATGTGCTTTGGGATCCTATGTGGGTATTTGTTCCAGAGTTTCACTTGGATCTGCTCAAGAAATCTATGTGGGACTACTCTAGGATCTTGCGTGGGTCTACTGTACTAGGATACTACGGGGGTCTGATGATTTAGGATCCTTTGTGGGCCTGCCTCTTATTAGAGTTTTAAAGACCAATAAATATATAGGAATTTTTTTTCCTAAATTCTTTGGGATTTTACGAGTACACAATTTCTGACGGCACCTGATTCCGAGGCCCGGTGTGCCCAGAATCAATTTCTGAAGATTAGCTCGTGTACGATCAGTGAACTAATGAGAAGGTTTTTCTATCTTTTGAACCGGTGCTCGGAATTGAAATCTGAGGGCACCGATTGAACCGAAAAACCGGTTATTGATTAGGATGACCTTTACCAAAGGTGTGTTTTCTCAGGAGTTATTGTTTAAAAATGTGGGTTAAATGAAAAGTAAAATAAAATTGTGTAGCATTTTTTTTTCTTTTTCTAGGTGGTTATATCCTAGGTGTGGGAGTTGGGGTGGAACCCTCTATTTACAAACTACCCTTGAGAGGATAAAGGCAATGTGGGGCCCACACGATCCCCACCCCTTCAAATTCAATTAAACTCATCTAACTCTTCCCTTTTTATATTCTTGTGTTTAGTGTTGGCAACCCTTTGTAATTAATTAAATGAATTCTCCTCTTCTACTAAATTAATTCCAACACACATTAATTAAATTAGTTGAACCTCTTCAATTAATTGAATGAAGTGTTTGAATTTTGAGTTTTTGGAAATGCTTGACAAAATAATAAAATAAGGGGAGGCCTTATTTTTTTTGGGATGACTTGTTGTGTGAGGATCTTGGGGAGAGAGTTCTAAACCCTTTAAGAAATTCATCCTCCAATTAAGAATGACACCCTTTGATGAAGAACACCGTCACCACGAGGAGAGACGAGGTGACATTCCTTCGTCTCTTCAGAGCTAGTGTGAGATGCCATCTCCCCCTTGGACGCACACCAATGCCATCTTCGAAACCTCGCAACAGGACACCATCTTCAATGTCACCGGCAAAAGACATCGTTTATCGAGGTAGGGGTTTGTTTATGAATGAGAAATGTTGTTTTCCCTTCAATGTTATTGGTTATATCTAAACCTTTTGCTATCAAACTAATGTGGAAGGAACCATACCAAACTAACATGGTCTAATTCC
Organism: Viscum album; assembly: GCA_963277665.1. Classification (NCBI taxonomy): domain Eukaryota; kingdom Viridiplantae; phylum Streptophyta; class Magnoliopsida; order Santalales; family Viscaceae; genus Viscum; species Viscum album. The sequence goes on along the minus strand of OY728143.1, from coordinate 1,637,463,282 downwards.
TCCGCCATTCTTGTTGTATGGTGTTCTCCAACCGTTCTTGATCGGTGAATCAAGGCAAGTTTTTGGAGCCGATCAGAGGCTAGAAAACATCAGAAACGGCCTCGGAACATCGGGAAGACCTAGGAATGGGGTTTTTGTAGCAAACGGATCACCGGAACAATGGACAGATGCCTCGGGAGGCGTGCTTTCCAGAGGCGTTGTTTCTAGAAAATTCTAGAATACACCGCATGTATTTCCAAAGCACACGCCATGTAGTACAAGCATTCATCGGTAGAAGTAACAGAAATCAGAATAAGTGACACACGACATATGAAACCGATCACACGGCATATACTGTCGACACAGTTTGACAGAGGAGACATCAATGGACATCTCGTGTATTCAAGGGAAATACACTACATGGACACAGATAAGAATACACGGCCACGAGGCACAGCGTGTATTATCATCATTGAAAGGTAGAGGTGGGTTCTCAAAGATTGGCGTGTAAACCGGGAGATACATGGACACGAGTAGAACCACACGGCCCGGAGGCACGATGTGTACTACCACCACCATGGCAGAAGCAGCTTTGCGAGGCTTGGCGTGTAATCTGGGAGATACATGGACATGAGCACAACCATACAGCCAAGAGGCACGATGTTTATTCTATAAATACATGGACACGGGGTGGAGTACACAGGCATGTACTCCACCACACGGCTAGACATGGCCATTACACATGGAACCATCCCTATAGGTATGGACACGGCGTCTAACCATAGTACACGACATCCATTTTACTTATCTACACAACCAGCCCTACTGAACGGGCAGTATCACACGGGATGTACCCTGTGTCTGATGAGACGACATGTATCATTTACCTACACACCGTGTACTTTTGGAAAATGACTTGGTCATTTTGTTCTCCGTGACTCATGCCCTTTTTTGTTGGTTTTCCCCTATGACATGGGACTAAACATTGGGATACATCATCTATGGTATTCATGAAGGTTGATGTATCCACCCCCATTGACTCAAAGAGCGGACCCTCCCGAAATCGAGTATGCTATGTGCGGGAACCCTAGAGCTAGTTGCGGCTTCAACAACGATGACGACTACACTTGGATCCTACGTGGGTTCAGCAGTGAGGAAGACTGTACATGGATCATCCATGGGTTCGACAGTGATGACGACTGTACTTGGATCCTACGTGGGTTCGGTAGTGATGGTTACTGTACTAGGATCCTACGTGGGTTCGGCAGTGACCACTTTTGTACTTGGATCCTATGTGGGTTCGGCAGGGGAGATGATTGGGATGCTACATCTATAATCTCTACCCCTCTTCATGATATGTATACCTGTGTGAGCTGAGTCTTGATTTACAGTCACTATCATCAATATGATTGAATTTATTTCCTATGTGGATTGGGTTGTTCTTTCCTATGTGGATTGGGTTGTGCTTTATTATGTGGACTGGGTTGTACTTGGACTCGTGATTTGGAGCCGAACTGGAATTGATGAATTAGGTATATGTATGGGAATATACATAAGTAGAGTTGGTTGATACTTCGTGTTTGTATCTTTCCCTTTTGGTTTATCCTTGTGGATTCTGGGAGACCTTCATGGGTCACGGGGTCCCTAATGAGTATCGTATACTCACCCCTGCATGGGCTAAGCCCACACTACATTATGTTGGTTGTAGACGATGGACAGTGCTGATCGTTGTTGAGGCTTGTGGAGTGGAATGGTACCCAAAGGAGGATTGCCTGGCGGAACGTACATGGAGCAGGCAGACGGACCCGAGGAGCCTATGTGACTATCTGTACCCACTCTTCAGGTGGGATAGCTGGAAGAAAACTCTATGGTTGTTGATTTACTTTACTGCTGATGTACTTTCTTTTCAGTTGTAATGTACTTTCAGTTGGGTTTGTATTCTGGCCCATTTACTTTCCAGCACTTACTTTTGTACTCAATTTACTTAGTGTTTACTATAGCTTGCTTACTTTGTCGTGTTTGTTTTCTTATATAAAAGAAATTCCTTCCCTTTTATTGGAATTTAGGCCTTTGGTGCTAGTCACCAGCCCATGGCCTATGGAAGGCGGGCTTGGAGTAGTCACGACAAGGGCCCCGAGGATGGGTTGTGACAAATTGGTATCAGATGAGTCAGTTCTACCACAAAACTTAGGACTCTGATAATTTATTCTATGTGAAGCAATAGAGTTAAGGGTATTGAGTGTGGTTATCAGTCCATGGAGTCCAGTGATGGTGCGGCAGCTGACTTATCCATTCACTAGGACCCTGACTGCTGATTCCGGACTCAATGCACAAAAACATTGATTGCATGTGTGTTTCAAAAGTTTTCTTTGTGATTAATTTGTGTCAGCTCACCAGGTATACAATATTAACTGTGGCGCAACTGTTTCTTTTTTAGGGTGGCCCCACGATGGCATCTAGCTAGGGTTTTGAGAATTGTGAGAGATGGTAGCCCATCGAGCGACGAGGCCTCGGTGTAGGGCCCCATTATAGTGGAGGCACCAGTGGTACCTCTACCCACCAATCCACTGATGCCACCAGCCCCAGCAGCTGAGAGTGCACGTCTCTTAAGTTCACTACAAGAGTTTCAACGTTAGAAGCCACCCAAGTTCCGTAGAGAGATGGTACCTCAGGCAGCTGAGGATTGGCTAGAGGCTGTTGTTTGAGTCTTCAGATTAGTGGGGAAACCAGCAGACCTCATGGTGATAATTGCAGCAAGTCTCCTGCACACGGCAGCAGGTTGATGGTGGATCCTAAAGCACCAGGTGTACGACGAGGCATCTCTTCTTTGGACAGACTTCGAGAGCCTCTTCTGCTTGGAGTTTATTCCAACCACCCTCTGTGCGGTGCGCATCCAGGAGTAACTACAGCTGCGTTAGGGCAGCATGACTTTTGCCCAGTACTCAGTGAGATTTACTGACCTCTCGTGCTATTCCAGTGACATGGTACGGTATCCATTCTGTAACACCCCTGAATGATAAAGGGTTAAATGACTAAATTATATGACTCATGTCAACAAGGTGCACCTTCCTTTTCGGGAGCCTGTCTGATTAAACTCCACAGTTAAGCATGCATGGCCTGGAGTAGTGATCAGGATGGGTGACCTTCTGGGAAGTTTCCCAGGATGTGTGTGAGTGAGGACAAAGCACACTGGAAATGACAAGTGTTGGATTGTGGGGACTTTCATTAGTCAGATTACCCGTTCAGGCATGTGGGTGAACCTTGGGGTGGGCCCCACTGTCTGCGGGGCAACTGGTGGTACCATGTGGGCCAGGACCCGACGGCCATGTTAAGGCGGGGTGGCTGTGCTGTCACCGGGACCCGGTTGCTACATTTGGTATCAGAGGAGGAACCCAGCCTTAAGTGCGGTGCACTGCCTGGGTTGAGATGTAGGGTCCACAACGAGGGCGTTGTGCCATAAAGGGGGGGGGGTGATTGTAACACCCCCAGAATGATAAAGGGTTAAATGAAAAAATTATATGACTCATGTCAACAAGGTGCACCTTCCTTTTCGGGAGCCTGTCTGATTAGAACTCCACAGTTAAGCGTGCTTGGTATGGAGTAGTGATCAGGATGGGTGACCTTCTGGGAAGTTTTCCAGGATGTGTGTGAGTGAGGACAAAGCACACTGGAAATGACAAGTGTTGGCTTGTGGGGACTTTCATTAGTCAGATGACCCGTTCAGGCATGTGGGTGGACCCTGGGGTGGGCCCCACGTGTCTGCGGGGCAACTGGTGGTACCAGGTGGGCCAGGCCCCGACAACCATGTTAAGGCGGGGTGGCTATGCTGTCACTGGGACCCAGTCGCTACACATTCATTCAGGCCCAGACCATCGATAAGGGACTGAGGCATGAGATCAGGTCTTCGATGATCTCCCTCCGCATTTCGACGTAGGCAGGAGTACTGGAGTGAGCCCTTCTTGTGGAGAGCTTTCTTGCTGAGCCTACACCATCAGCGAGACCTACGTCAGGGCGGCACGTAGTGGATTCTTCTGTAGCCGGCAGTAGACAGATGTCGCAGAGGTCCAAGCGGTCTAGACCATCAGGTGGACAACCTCAAGATACTGGTTCAGAGGTGCGGGGAACGCACAGTAGAGCCATTCATTCGTGAGGAAGACAGTGCTATGCATGCGGCGGGTAGGGCCACATGGCTCATGACTGCCTTACCTTCCATGTAGAGGAGCATCAGACGGTTGAGAGACCACCCAGGTAGAGGCAGAGGTTCGACCGTGGCGGTTGCAGGGAGCAGACGGACGAGGCAGAGGAGCTTGCCGAGTAGCAGGTGGTGGGTGACACTTTGAGGCTCTACCACCACCACCACCAGGATTTCCCCCCTACCAAAGGGAGTTGGCGGACAGAGGCAGGCTCAGCCTCAGGAAGTGGAGGCTTATGACCATGGCGCACCTATGATGATTCGAGGTACTATTTGTGTCTACTCCACCCTTGCTGCAGTTCTTATAGACACATAAGAAATTCATTCCTTCATTGTCGCTACCTGTGTTCAGAGCTCGGAGATTCCGATGAAGCCGTTGGCTCGATCCTTATGGCCAGAGACTCGTATGGGAGAAGAATCAACGATTACGCACTGGTGCCAATAGCATGAGCTTACTCTAGGAGGCGAGAGATTCGACTGGGATCTTCATGTAGAATCGTCGAGGGCTTATGACATCATCATGGGTATGGATTGGTTATCTACATTCCATGCTTAGATCGACTGTATTAGGCACATGGTTCGATGCGTTCGCACCGATGGGTTCAGGTTCACCTTCACTGGTGAGAAGGGAGCCTTTCCAGTATAGGATGGACTCACACAGAGGAGAGGACAGCCGATCACCCATCAGTTGGCTACTCTCATCCTAGGATAAGTTGATTTGCAGAGTCCGAGTTTTCCTATTGAGGTGGATCACTATGCAGATGTTTATCCTGACGACGTTCTAGGACTACCATCTCATAGAGAGGTAGACTTCTATATTGACCGGTACCTTGGGACAGGCCCGATATCTACTCCAGCAAATCGGTTGGCTCCCACTGAGCTTCTATAGCTACGGGTAGAACTGGAGGACTTGCAGGTCAATGGATTAATCCGACCCAGTGTTTCACCTTGGGCTTCCCCGATTTTGTTCGTCAAGAAGGAAGTTGAGAGCTTGAGACTGTATGTCGATTACTATCACCTGAATCAGGTGACCATAAAGAACATGTATCCACTTCTGAGGATTGAGGACCCCTTCGATCAACTCAAGGGAGCACGATGGTTCTCGAAGATAGACCTCATGTCAGGTTATCATCAGCTCAGAGTTCGATACGAGGATGTGTAGAAGACGGCCTTTAGGTGTCGGTATGACCACTATGAGTTCTTGGTTATGATATTTGGCGTAACCAACGCTCCAGTAATGTTCATGAGTCTCCTGAACAGGATCTTACAGCTTTATCTCGATCGATTTTTCATAGTCTTCATCGACGACATATTGATTTACTCGACTACTGAGGAGGAGCACGCCTACCACTTGCGGGTTGTACTGGATACACTCCGAGAGCACCAGATTTATGGTAAGCTCTCAAAGTGTCAGTTATGGATTTGAGAGGTCCACTTCTTGGGGCACGTCATCTCTGATATGGGATTTGCGGTAGATCCTGTGAAGATCGAGGCAGTTCTAGCTTTGGAGCCACCCTGGAGCGTGACAGAGGTAAAGAGTTTTCTAAGTCTGGATGGGTACTATCGGATATTTGTTCCAGACTTCTCTAGAGTTGCAGCACCGCTTTCAGCTTTGACGAAGAAGTGGAAACCCTTCGTGTGGTCAGATAGATGTTAGCCAAGCTTCCAGGAGCTGAGACAGAGATTGACCAGTGCACCCATATTGAGGCTACCTGAGGAGGGCGTAGGGTACATAGTTTACTGGGATTCATCAGGGACCGGACTCGGGTGTGTCCTGATGCATGAGTGGGCAGTGATAGCTTATGGTTCACAACAGTTGAGGCATTATGAGAAGAACTATGCTACCCTTGAGCTAGAGTTAGAATTACTGGTCTTTTCCTTGAAGATGTGGCGGCAATATCTGATGGGCGAGTGCTTTACAGTCTACTCAGACCACCATAGTCTCAGGTACATCTTCTCATAGAAGGACCTGAAACTATTACAGTTACGATGGCTTGAGTTCCTCTAGTACTATGACTTTGAGATAATCTATACTCCTAAGAAGGCCAACGTAGTAGCTGATGCTCTCAGCAAAAGGTCAAGCATCCAGCTACTTGGAGAGGTGACAGAGCAGCTAGCCGCGTTGCAGATATCCTTTGTTGATAGAGATGGAGCAGCCTTTATATTTTCACTCACAGTCACTCCTCCACTACATTAGCGGGTCATAGAGGCACAGTGTGGGGATATTGACTGTGAAACGCGACGTGCACAGATATCCTCAGGACAGGCACCTAAAGGATTTTCTGTAAGAGAAGAGCACATCATCCTTTTCAGGGGACGTATCATGGTACCAGCTTCATTATGTGAGGAGGTGCTAAGGGAGTTTCACACTTCCCCATTGTAGGTATATACAGGAGTAGCGATGATGTACCAAGACCTCAGATGACAACACTGGTGTCCAGGTACGAAGAAAGTTGTGGCATAGTTCATTTCACGATGCCTCACCTTCTAGTAGGTGAAGGTGGAGAAACAGGTACCAACAGGCATGGTACAACCCTTAGAGGTCCTAGAGTGTAAGTGGGATGGGATATCTATGGATTTCGTGATGGGACATCCACGTACTTCTAGAGGACATGACTCCATTTTGGTGATTGTCAACTGACTCACCAAGTCGGCCCACTTATTACCTATTAGAGAGCGTGGTTCAGTGGAAAGCTTGGGACAACTCTACGTTTATGAGATCTTACGGATTAATGGTGTTCTATCATCTATCATCTCGGATAGACATGCTCATTTTAATTCCAGGATTTGGAAGGGGTTGCAGGAGGCATTTGGGATGCACCTATTCCTGATCACCACCATTCACCCTAAAATGGATGGTTAGACGGAGAGGACCATTCCGACTCTCGAGGAAATGCTCCGCCAATGTGTCCTCGACTTTGGTTATAGCTGGGAGGATCACCTAGTGTTGGTGGAGTTTACATAAAACAACAACTACCACTCCACCAACTGGGCGGCACCATAAAAGGCATTGTACGACCGACCTTACAGATCTCCTCTGTGCTGGACAGACCCTGGGGAGTCAGTACTTGTAGAACTAGAGATGGTCCAGGCCACAAAAGAGAAGGTGCAGGTCATCCAGGAGCGGATTAGGACTACACAAAGCCGATAGAAGTCCTATGCTGACAGGAGGTAGAGACCACTAGAGTTCGAGGATGGCGACCACGTTTTCTTATGGGTCTCATCTCGATGTGGATTATAGAGATTTGGATGGGGTGACAAGTTATCTCCGTGCTTCTGTGGACCATTATAGGTTCTTAGTAGGATAGGCGAGGTGGCTTATCGCCTAGCCCTTCCGCCTTAGTTGCACCGGGTACACAACGTCTTCCATGTATCTCAGCTGAGGAGATGCATACACGACCCGACACATATCATTGATCATGTGGAGCTGGACATCGATGACGGGGTGAAATTTGTGGATGTCCCAGTGGAGATTGAGGATCGATAAGAGCGAGTCCTACATGGACGGTCGATTCCTCTAGTCCGCATCAGGTGGCAGCATGGGAACCTCCAGGAGAGCACATAGGAGCGAGAGGCTCAGATGCGTGCACAGTACCCTCAAATGTTTCCCTAGTTTTTGATGTATCTTTATGGGGACATAAAGCCCTAATGTGGGAGTAATTTAAAGACCCGTAAATATCATGGATTTTTTTTTAAAAAAAATCTTTGGGATTTTACAAGTACACATTTTTTGATGGCACCTGATTCCGAGGCCTGTTGTGCCTGGAATCAATTTCCGAAGTTTAGATCGGGTATGATTAGTCAACGAACGAGAGAGTTTTTCTATCTTTTGAAACTGGTGCATGGAATTGAATTCATAGGGCACCGATGGAACTATAATGCTGGTAATTTCTTAAAAGTACCTTTACTGGAGGTGCATTTTTTTGAGAGGTGTTGTTTAAAAACGTGGGTTAAATGAAAAGTAAAATAAAATTGTGTAACAATTTTATTTCTTTTTTTATGTTGTTATATCCTAGGTGTGGGAGTTGGGGTGGAACCCACTAGTTACTAACTACCCTTGAGAGGATAAAGGTGAGGTGGGGACCACACGAGCCCCACCCGTTCACATTCCATTGAACTCCTCTAACTCCTCCCTTTTTATCTTCTTGTGTTTAATGTTGGCAACCCTTTGTAATTAATTAAATGACTTATCCTCTTCCACTCAATTAATTCCAACACACATTAATTCAATTAATTGAACCTCTTCAATTAATTTAATGAAGTGTTTGAATTTTGAGTTTTTGGAAATTCTTGAAAAAATAATAAAATAACAGGAGGAATTATTTTATTTGGGTTGGATATTTATGTGGGGATTGTGGGGAGAGAGTTATAATCCCTTAATGAACATCATACTCCCTTGAATAACGACACCCTTCAACGAAAAACACTATCACCACGAGGAGAGATGACATGCCATTCCTTCGTCTCTTCACAGCTAGTGTGAGACGCCATTATCCCCCTTGGACACACACCAATGCCGTCTTCGAAACATCTCCCCACGACGTCATCTTCAGCGTCACCAGAAAACGACCTCATTTATCGAGGTAAGGGAGTTTTTATGAATGAGAAACATTTTTTTCCCTTCCCTGTTATTGGTTCTCTCTAAACCTTTTGCTATAGAACTAATGTGGAAGGAAACAAACCAAACTAACACGATCTGATTCCTCTGTTGTTCTTGTTGTATGGTGTTCTCCAAACATTCTTGTGTGGTGAATCATGGCATGTTTTCGGAGCCAATCGGAGGATCAAAAACATCGCAAACGGCCTCGGAACATCCGGACGACCTAAGAAAGAGAGTTTTGTAGCAAAAGGATCATCGGAACAAAGGACGGACGCCTCTGGAGGCGTGCTGGCCAGAGGTGTCATTTCTGGAAAATTCCATAATACACGGCGTGTACTTCCAAAGAACACACTGTGTAGTACAAGCGTTCGACGACAGAAGTAACAGACATCAGAATAAGTGACAAACGGCGTATGACACCAGTGACACAGTGTCTACTGTCCACACAGTTTGACAAAGGATACTTCGATGGACATAGCGTGTATTCAAGGGAAATACATAGACACAGACATAAATATACGGCCACGAGGCATGATGTGAATTATCATCATTGAAAGGAAGAGGCGGGTTCGCAAAGCTTGGCATTTAAACATGGAGATACATGTACATGGGCTAAACAACATGGCCACAAGGCACGACGTGTACTACAACCACCATGGCAGAAGCGGCTTTGTGAGGCTCGGCATGTAATCTAGGTGATACACAGACATGGGCAGAATCATACAGCCAAGAGGAATGATGTGTATTTCGCAAATACACAGACTTGGGGTAGAGTACACGAGCATGTACTCCACCACAATGCCAGACATGGCCAGCGCACATGGAACCAACCCTAAAGGTTTGGAAATGGCGTGTAACCATAGTACATGCCGTGTATTTTACTTATCTACACAACCAGCCCCGCGGCACGGGCAGTATCACACGTCCAGTACCCAGTGTCTGATGACATGATGTGTATCATTTACCTACACACCGTGTACTTTTGGAAAATGGCTTGGTCATTTTGTTCTCCGTGACTTGGGCACGTTTTTCTTGGTTTTCCCCTATGGCGTGGGAAGGAACATTGGGAGACATCATCTCTGGTCTTCGTGATAGTTGATGTATCCACCCCCTGTGACTCGAGGAGCGGACCCTCCCAGAATCAAGTATGTTGTGTGCGGGAACCCTAGAGCTGGCTGCGACTGCAATGATGATGATGACTGTACTTGGATCCTATGTGGGTTCGACAGTGAGGACGATTGTCTTGGATCCTTCATGGGTTCGGCAGTGATGACGACTGTACTTGGATCCTATGTGGGTTTGGCAGTGATGGATACTGTACTAGGATCCTATGTGGGTTCGGTAGCGACGACTTCGGTACTTGGATCCTATATGGGTTCAGCAGGGGAGATGATTCATAGCCTAAATCTATAATCTCCACCCCTCTTCGTGAGTAGTATACCTCTGTGAGCTGAGTCTTGACTTTTAGTCATTATCATCAATATGAATGACTTTATTTCCTGTCTGGATTGGGTTGTGCATTCCTATGTGGACTTGTTTATGCTTTCCTGTGTGGAATGGGTTGTACTTAGACTCATGAGTTGGAGCCGAACTGGAATTGATGAATTAGGTATATTTATGGGCATATACATATGTTGAGTTGGTTGATACTTCTTGTTTGTATCTTTCCTTTGTGGTTTATCCTTGTGGATTCTGGTAGACCTTCATGGGTCTCGAGGTCCCTACTGATTATCGTATACTATCCCCTACACGGGCTATGCCCACACTACATTGTTATGGTTTCAGATGAAGGATAGCGCTGATCGTGGTTGAGGCTTGTGGAGTGGAACGGTACTCGTAGGTAAATTTTCTGGCGGAACGTACACGGAGCGGACGGACGGACCCGAGGAGCCGACGAGACTATATGTACCCACTTTTTAGGTGGGATAGCTGGAGGAAGACTCGGTGGTGGCTGATTTAAATTACTACTGCTATACTTTCTTTTCAGTTGTACTGTACCTATAGTTGAGTTTGTATTCTGGCCCATTTACTTTTCAGCACTTACTTTTGTACTCAGTTTACTTTGTGTTTAATTCATCTTTTGTACTCTGTGTTGTTTTTTTCTTATATATATGCAATGCCTTCCCTTTTATCGAGATTTATGCCTTTGGTGCTAGTCTCCATCCCCTGGAATATGGAAGACGGGCTTGGGATAGTCATGGCACGGGCCCAGAGGACGGGTCGTGATAAGAGTAAGATGATTTGGTCATTACATATAATAATCTTTACTACCGTACCTAAGTTATACATGTTGTGAGCTGGGTCATTACCTTTGTGGTAATCTTTTGTGTGGAATACCTTTGGGGTACATAATTTTGTGGTGATGCCTTTGTGGTATTCTTCTGTGTGGTATACCTTTGGGGTACATACCTTCATGGTGATACCTTAGTGGTATTCTTCTGAGTGGCACACCTTTTTGGTACTTACCTTCATGGTGATACCTTCGTGGTATTCTTTTGTGTGGAGTTTCCTTTTTTGTACTTACCCTTGTGGTGTTACCTTCGTGGTATTCTTTCCTTTTTGGAACAATTGAATTTTGGCTACGAGTTGGGCCTTGTGTTTCCTCATGAACGAGATGGGTATACTAGATCACTTAGGTATATGTATGGGAATATACCTAAATAGGTTTGACTATCATTTCCATGATTTTTGGTTTATCCTTTGTGTATTTTGTGAGACCTTAAAGGGTCTCGGGGTCCCTATAGAGTATCTTTATACTCACCCCTGCACAGTCTACGCCCTCACCTTGTTGTGTTTGGTGCAGACGACGGACAACGCTGACTAAGGATGAGAGTAAAAGGACTTGAGGTAGCTCAGAGGTGGACATTAGATGTGGTGTACCACAGAGATGACCGTTTGAGAGCTGTACCTACCCTTTAGGTAGGATCCTTGGTGGGTATTCACAAGAGCTCTTTCAGTTTACATGTACTTTTCAGGTTTTATGTTCTTTCTAGTTGGGCAAGTATTCTGGCCCCTTTTACATACTGTACAAACTATTTTTACTATATAGTTTACTTTTGTTCGTATCTTGTTGTGTGCTTGGTTGAGTGTGTTTATAGGATATAAAGGCAATGTCTTCTCGGTTTTAGGGAATACCCCTTTCGGTGCTAGTCGCCAGCCCCTGGACTATGGAAGGCGGGCTTGGGGTAGTCACAACACGGGCCCCGGGGGACGGGTCATGACAGAAGGGTACAATCAGCTCTACACCAGTATATGTCTACAACATATAATAAAAATATCTATATATACTCAAACTATACCACACATTCTTGGGGATGTCACAACAACCGCATACCTCCACTAGGGATTCAACTCGAAGATTCCAAAAAACACTTTTCTGGGAGTATCAGGCACTAACCATCCTAGAGGGGTCCATTCCATGACTACCCCAAGCCCGCCTCCAATAGTCCCAAGGATGGTGAGTAGTACCGACTATACATATCTCATAAATGTGATGCATTAGCCTAAAGTTCTTATACTCACACACGCATCTCCAAGACACAAATGATGAAATGTAAAAATGATAAGAAAATAATACATGAAAACCACTATTACCTACAACCAGAGTACAACAGTGAATCTAGTAGAAAGTAAACTGGGCCAGAATACAAGCCCACCAAAAATAATGTCGGTAAACAATTTTCTGAATCTCATCCTCTGAAAACCATACCTCTTCCAACATTAGGGAAAGGTACTGAGTCTACTATATATGTCCATTAGAACACCACGGTCTGTATGACCTGACAAGGTTCAATCCAGTCCGGGTTTTCCTTGAACTATATCAAAAGGTCTCTCGTCTGCATAAGACATGACACATGCTAGAAAAGTCTATTTATGTGTGAGTATAATAATACTTAGCAGGACACCACAAAACCATAAGGAAAAACAAAAACGAAGGGCAAAATCATCTCTACACAAGTGTGTGTATACAACGTATAACACAGATATCAAGATATACTAAAACCATACCACACAGTCTATGGTATGTCACAACCACCATATACTTCCACTAGGGATTCATCTTGAAGATCCCATAAATAACTCATCCATGAGAAACTTTCACAACCTATCCCTATGGGGAATCTTTCATGAAGAACTAATCCCGCATCCAATAGGTCAATGGCTGGTGACTAGCACTGAGTATGCATATCACAAAGTGGGAGGAATTAGCCAAATGTACTTATACACATGTACGTATATCCAAACCAAAAATTCTAAAATGTAAAAACACTAAGTAAACAATGCATAAAAACTAATGTAACCCACAAAAAGAGTACAAAAATAAATTTTATAGAAAGTAAATAGGGAAAAAATACAAACCCACCAAAAATAAAGTCTATAAAAAAGTTACAAAATCTTTTACGTAGTAAAACACTACCTGAACCAACATAGGGCAAGGTAACGAGGCTACTATCTAAATGATTAAGAACACCACGGTCTATCTGATCTCACAAATCTTCATTTGGTCATAGTCTACCCTAGACTCTTTCAAATGGTCCCTTATCTTTACAATACAGGACACATGTAGGAAAAACCACTATAGGTGTGAGAATAAAAATACTTAGCAGGTCACCTTGAAACCACAAGAAAAAACACCAAGGAAGGGTAGAGTCATCTCTACATAATAATATGTCTATAAAATAAACAATAATATCAAGATATAATCAAAACATACCACATAGTCTATGGTAAGTCACAACTACCACTTACCTCCACTAGAGATTCAGCTTGAAGATTCCACAAAGCACTCATTCAGGAGCACACACTCTTAATTCTGATAGCACTAATGAGGTCCATACGATAAGCACCATTTGTCAAGAACTATCATGAGAGAGATATGTTAAATGATATGTAATGAGATATGATACATAGTGGTGGATCACTGCAAGGGACATGGGGTGATACCAAAAACTCCATGTGGATTATCCCACTAAGTGGAGGATCAATGCCTAGTGAAGTTGGCCATGTCAATATCAAAGAATCTACCTAGGTCACAAAGAAGAAATAGAGGATCCAATCTGGGCCTCTTTGGGAATTCAAAAAACTCTATCTAGGAAGTCCTGCTAATGGGATCATACTCCTATGCATAGGAAATGATACCAACAAACCATTAGGGAACAATTAAGGGATCAAACCCTACCGAAACATGTACAAGATACAGTGGATGATAGAATCAATCTGCATAGTAAATGAGGGATCATGGTGAGTAGTAGTCACACCTTAGTACCCCTTGACTTAATATACTTCTTATGTAAATGGTATCGGTCACTAGAAAAAATGTCTGAACAATAACCCATTGTTGGTCTTATAAGGATCGTCTCAAAGTCAGGGTCCTAACGTCATAGACGATTTATTAAATTAATGAACCATTTAAATGTTATTGGGTTTGAAGGTTCAAAAGGGGGTTTACTGGACCATGGAACCACCAAGGTATGACTCATTTGGCCCAGCCCAACCCAGCCAATCTGATCCACTGGCCCGCCGGGTTACACATTGCTGACATGCTCCATCCCTCCTCATCTTCCCGGACCATCGGCTTGCCGCCTCTACATCCTTACTCCAGTCGCGTCTCGTGGTCGCCCCATGGGGCTGCCTACCATGGATAACACCCACTGGCCATTTCAACACCCACATGGCCTACTACCACATTCTTCCTCTGTCGACCCCCCACTGGCTACGTCACTATATTCCTCATCATCATCCTGGACCTCCCCACACAAGACTCGCGTCAACGATTTCTTGGACTAACTGGAGCCACTACCCCAGCCCCCACTATGCATTTTTATACACCACCATCCCTACCAAAACTCACTGCACCATTTTCATTGTACCTTTTTCTACATCATGCCAAACTCGAATCCACGGATTCTGATCATTGCACCATGAATCATGGCCACAATGATCAATCTTATCATATGGGTTGAATGCTCTGGGAGGAGACTAATAATGCAAAAATAATGTAATAAAATTAAGGGAGATAATAAATGAACAAGAATTCATTAATAATATATCTTATCCTTTGTTCATTTCAACCATGATTCATCTTTATTAGAAGGATAACGAGAAGGTATTCAATTCTATCTAATCTTTTGATAATAAACCCCTTAATTTAATACCCATCCTACAATTATTGAATTGTTTTCCAATATATCTATGGATTGACCCATGTTTTTCATGAGAATAAAGAATGGGGAAAAATAATGGTACAAATTCCCTACCTATGAAAGGATTATTCTCTCTAGAGGATTCGTTGTCGATGGAGACTTGTCAAGAATGATCTTGATCCACCATACCAAAATCATCCATTGAGAGATTTATCCAATGTTATCTCTAGAGCCATTGATTAATTGCAAGGTTATGATCCTAGACATAGACCCCTTCTTAAAAAGAAAATATAAAAAAACGTTACTATGTTGAATAAAAAAACTTTTATTAAAATATTTTTATTCTAGTTATGTTTGAAAACTAAGTTTCATGGTTAACGCATGCCGACCAATGTTAGGACTCACCTATGGTCAACTAACTGCTATGAATGAAAGGGTGCCATCATATTTCTGATCTAGGAACCCATTTAGAAGTTATTCAAATTTTTTTAGGAAAACCACTCGTGCATGCTATTTAAAGATTATTATTTGTAAAAATTTTATTCTGGGAACACTGATCCTTGGAATCGCACACATTCTCAGTGCCTGCTCTTTTTATAATTTCATATAATGCATAAAAAAATACATGAAAAAATATGGTACCTTACACTATCCCCACATTATGGATTTATGTCCCTAAAAACCCAAATCAAAAGGATACTAAAAAATATGTTGGTACAATGCATGAACCCGAGAAACCTGCTCCCACGTGATCTCATTAAGACTCTCCTGATACTGTCAGACATGCATCTGGTGAATCACACTCCCATGAAGGATCCTATCCTACCAATCCTTGATCTACACCCGGTACTCCTCAAAATTTTACCATCCATAATGTCCAACATTCCCTAGTCGATGATGTGTGATGGGCCATGCATGTACCTCCCCAATTGTGAAACATGGAAGACATCATTTGACCAATGAAAATGTGGGGGTAGAGCTAGGCGGTACATTACATTGGATAAATATACTCAATATCTGGAAAGTTATAGTGAACCTTGGAGAAAACATACCACCATATTCATGTATCTATATCCCATTTCTAGGTGAGACTCAAAGGAAAACATGGTCTCCCTCCTCAAACATTAAATGTCTCTGTCTCCTATTGGAAAATGTATTCTGCCGGCTCTGCGCAGTCTTCATCCGCTCTTGGATGATCTAAACCTTCTCAAAAGTAGTTCTCCCCAACTTTGGTCCCAGTAGTGCTGACTCTCTTAGGTAGTTCTAGTAAAGTTGTGACCTATAGGTTTCCCTACACAAAGCCTTCAAATGGTTCCATAACAATGATGGATTGGTAATAGTTGTTGTACACAAACTCCACCAGTGGTAGGTGATCCTTCCAACTTTGACTGAAGTCCAACATGAAAGCCCACAAATTGTCCTCTAGAACCTCAATGGTCCTCTCCTAATAGATATCCATCTGGAGATGAAACACTATGCTTAAGTGTATTTGAGTCCCAAACTCCTCATGCAATACCTTCCACAATCAGGATGTGAAATGAGTACCATGATATGAAACAATAATTGATGGAAATCCAGTAATCCAAACTACCACATTAATATACAGGTATCCCAAACTCTCTACTAAACATTACTCTTCTATAGGTAAGAAGTGGTCTAAGTTTGTGAGTCAGTTAGTGATCACCCAGATGGTATCATGTCCCCTGGACGTACATGGTAAACACATCATGAAGTCCATTGATATTGCATCCCACTTCCATTCTAGAACCTCAAGAGGTTGAGCTAAACATGCTGTAACATAGTTCATATTCTTCACATACTGGCTTGTAAGCCATCGAGAAATGATCTCTTCCATTCCATTGTTCATCCCTGACCACCAAAACTGATGTCAGTGGTCTTGGTACATTTTTTCACACTAGGATGTACCACCAAAGGGGATGTGTGAAACTCCATCAAAACCTCCTCCTGCAACACCATTGGTACTACTGTGCATCCTATGAAAAGAATTATGTGCACCCCACCATTAGAATATCCTTCAAGAGAATTCCCTCCAGATAACTGATCATATAGAGTCTCGTAGTTGGTATCCCCAAGATGTGCCTCCCTAGCTCACTATAAGAGTGTAGGGTTAACAACCATCGATTGGAGTCAAGCTCACCCATATCCATCCACAAAGGATAAATAAAATGATTCCAACTACTCTAACACATAATCTATCAACTATGAATTCGATCTAATTATAAGAGCATCTTCCACAACATTTTCCTTTCTAGGATTATAGATGATATCAAGGTCATAATCTAGGGGGAACTCTAGACACCACCTCTATCTCAAGTTTAGATCCTTCTAAGAGAAGATATAATTGATATTATTATGATCGGACAAGAGGATAAACTTCTATCCCCACAGGTAGTGTCACCACATCTTCAATGTGAAAAATTCTGCTTCCAACTTAAGATCATGGGTTATGTTGTATTTCTCATATTTTCTCAACTTGGGAAAAAATAGGCAATCAACACTTTCCTCTGCATCAGGATGCAACCAAACCCAATTCTTAATGCATCATAGAACACTAAGTACTTGACACCCAACTTTAGTAATCTTAAGATTAGGGAACTCGTTAACATCTACCTCAACTACTAGAAATCTTGTTGACACTTCTCCTTCCACCTGAAATGCTACCCATTTTGGATTAAAGTTGTCATAGGTGATGATATCCTGGATAAATAAAGTACTAATTTCTAGTAATAGGCATACATCTCAAGGAATCTACACACCTCTTTCATGCGCCTCGGTGGATCCCATGCTAACACTGCCTCGACCTTGGCAGGGTCCACAACCACTTCATATTCGAAGATAACATATCCTAAAAAAGTAGACCGCCTGAATCCGAACTGAAAATTCGATAGATTCCCATAATATTAGTGCTCTCAGAGTATGTCAAAAACCATTAATAAGTGTTTTTTTCTCCTCCTTAGATGCTGAGTACATAAAGATATCTTTGATGACGACTAAAATTAACTGGTAAAAGTAAGGATGGAAGATCCGGTTCATGAGTCCCATAAACACTGTGTGAGATTTTGTCATCCCAAAGGGAATCACCATGTACTCATAGTGACTATATCGGAACATAAAATCCATATTCAGTACATCCTCATCCCGTACTCGTAATTGGTGATAAAATGATCAAAGGTCAACCTTCTAGAACCATATCTCCTCGCTTAACTAGTCGATGATGTCATCGATACACGGTAGTGGATACTTGTTCTTCATGATCACATAGTTCATGCACTAGTATCCTACACACAACCTCAATATCCTATCTTCCTTTTTAGAAAATTACACTGGGCCCACCCAGGGTAAAATATTGGGTCTCATGAAGCCCTTACTCTAAAAATAATCCAATTTTCCCCACATCTCACGAAGCTCTACAAGATCCATCTGATTTACTAGTGAGGATATCAATGATGTATAAAGGTGTAAGTAATTGTAGAGGTCTATCTCATAGGGGGGGAGGTATTCCTGAAACATCTTCAAGAAAGAAATCACATTACTCTACCACTGATACTAGGAATTGGAAACTCATAACACCTGTTGCATCAAGGGTTGGGCTAGCCATATGATGACTGATCAACTACACCCTCATATGGATGATTCCTTCCTATAATGCATGGGTTTCTTTTTCAATAACAAAAGAAACCCTTGTTCCATTATTACAGACACACCACACCTTTTAGATTAATGGATGAGGGTGTCGAGTACACAGTGTTATGCGATGCATTACGAATTGGGCTTGGTTGTGTTTTGATGTTGAGTAAAGTGGTGATTGCATATGGTTCACACCAGTTGAGACCACATGAGAATAACTATATGACCTGTGATCTTGAGTTGGTAATATTAGTCTTCACATTACATATGGATTGACACTACCTGATGGGTGAGCAGTTTATCATATACTATGGACATAAAAGTCTCAAGTATACACTGGCCCGCTGGCCCACTCCGACCTGCTCCGGGCTTCTTCGGCCCGTTGGCCCGCTTCAACCTGGCCAGGTCTTCTCTAGCCCACATAGCCTGCTCGAACCCTCCTAGACCACTCTGGCCCTCTTTATCTCAACCCATTAGCCTGCTCTAACCCTCCACGTCCATTTGACCCAATGGAAAGCTGCTTCCGCATCCTCACTTCAGTCGGGTCTCATGGTCACCGCACTTGGCCTCCAACTGCAGACGACATCCACCGGCCACACTAACTCTAGCACAACCTCTTTCCTTGTTCTGACTCTCAAAATCACCATACTGGTGGATTCTTCATCCACATCTCCATCCCCTGGATCATCCCGATCTGGACACATGTCATCGTTTTCTTCGAATGACCAGATTCGTTGCCCTGACCATCACTGTGTGCCGCTACCTACACCGTTATACACCACCATTCCAAAGAAATCACACTACGCCATCACTATCGCGCGTCCACTACGTCATGTCGAACTCGGATCCACGGATTCAGATCGTTGTGCCATGAATCGTGGATGCAAAATTGATCATTCTAGAAGGGGTTTCAAATCATAGGGATGAGACTTAGAAATCATAAAGAATGAAATAAATTGATAACAGAGAATAAATTCATAAGAATGCCCGAAGAACAGATCTAGTCCTTCGTACATTTCAGCCTCAATTCATCCTTATTATAAGGATAAAAAAGTGAAATTTAGTTCCATATAATGTTCCGAAATAAACCCCACAATTTAATACCCATCCCGCAATGATCAAACTCAGGATAAATCTATTTCTGGGTTGACCCCCATTCATTGTGAGAATAATGAATGGGAAAAAACAACAGTGGAACAACTGCCCTACCTAGGATAGGATCGTTCACTGCAGATGATTCATTGCATATGGCTATATATCAAGAATGATTTCGATCCACTATCCCATCATTGTTCATCAAAATATTTACCCAATGTTCTCTCTAGAGCCTTGAGGTAATTCCAGGGTTATGAGCCTAACCGTATATCCATACATAAAAGGTAAATCTAAAAGAAACATTGTTCTATCAAATAAAAATATTTTTATTATAATATTTGTATTCCTATTATGTTTGAAAAATACATTTCACAGTTGACCCACATTTGACAATGTTAAGCCTTTCATATTGTAGAATCACTACTCTGAATGCAATAGTGCCCACAGATTTCTGATCTGGGCACCCATTTAGATGTTATTATACTTTTTCAAAAAACATCTCATGCATTGTATTTAAAGTTTATATTTTTCAAACATTTTTTATTGAACTGCATTCCTTGTAATCACATGTAATCTCAGCACCAAGTCTCATAATAATTATATTTAATATTTAAAATAGTACACAAAAAATCTATGACCTTAAATTCATACACAATCTTGTGATCCAAGATAATCTGTTGTGGGTTCAAAAACAATATATTGAACATTGGTCACCCACATCTAGATTATGAACAATCTTGTGAATCTAGAACACTCTCATTAGTTTCATTCACAATATAATTATCTCATGAGAGACACACATTATTGGATGAATTATATGGTGATAAAGGACCCAACAAATCAATCTCCATACATATGTGTTCCAATTTAAAAAAATAATTCATTACATTGTAAATAAACCATGGAATGAAATTAGGTTTTGTAAAATTCCTAATTTATATCACATGAAATGACATTATGTAATAGATTTAATGATTCTAAATTTTATTAGCCCAAAATTATTATTTTATAAAATAATTTTCAATCTTATTAAAAAAATTAACTTTATAGGAGATAAATTATTTTCAGTTAAATAAACGAATGTTATTGAATCATAAAAGTGTCTTTATAAATCAATAAATTAAATTATTGTAAAAAAATAAGTTATGAGTCACTTTTGAAAAGGTCAATTTAGAGAAATTGAAAATAAGACTCTTTCATATTAAATATTTTGAATGAAATCTCAACAATGAATCCATGAAATATATATAATTATTTGAAAAAGTTTAAGTGAAAATATTTTGAGAAAAAAAATTATATTTATAAATAATCTACAGTAATTAGTCCATTAAAATACATAATGATAATAAAATATTTATGTAGAGTTGATGATAATAATTATTTTTTTGAATGGATGGGAAACCATTTTAAAATTTTTTAAAACTCTTTGTTGAAAACCCATACTGTAGAAAGTGGGTTGGAATATTTATATTGAAATTTGGAAATGATAATTTTTAATATTACATGATTAAAAAAACATAGATATCAAAATAATAGAGGAGAATTGTTTTTATGAATAATTAGCATTGAAATAGTGTAAAACACTATATTTGATGAAGATGTGGTTTTTTATTCAAAATGATGAACATTTATAATAATTAAATTCATTGAGAAAGAATCATTTAGTTGAATATACAAATATTAAAATAGTGAAATAATAAATTATCTTATTAGTTAATAAAAATAATAATTTATCAATCATAAATTAATTATTATCATGAAATATTATTTTAACTCAATGAATGAAAATTTGAATTATCCAAATCCCTTATTGATATCATAATACATTAATCAAGATAAATTAAAAATGTTTTATATGTATTTGAAATGTAAACCCAAAGAATAAAATAGAAAATGAAACATAATAAAATAAAATTGATAAATTTTCCTGGATTATATGAAATGAGTTCAACAATAATAATCAAAACTCAATGACTACTAAGTTTGTTCATAATAACCCTTATATTATCATTTTATTTAAAATATAAACTCCATGAAAGGAATAAAATATTGTGGATATGTAAATTCTATTTTATTTAATAAAAAATATTATAATATAAATCGATATCCAATGCATATCCCATAAAATGTAGAAATGTGGTGAATGGAAAACATATCTCAGTGGGGAAAAATTGAGAATCAAAAACCCGTACCACAAGACCTAATTAATTCTATGTAATCTCCTAATATCCTGAATAATAAAATTAGGTTTTGGATAAACATTCAAAAAATCATTTTCCAACTAAATTTAATTTTACATAAACTATTTATTATCATATGTTATTTATTTATCAAAGAATATTTTCATATTATAGTTTCATTAGATTGTAATTTCAATTTCTTTGAGACGTCCATAGTATGTTTACTGTGGTAAAAAGTGTTCTAAAATAGCTTTATAATCACAAAAAGTATAGTTGTGTAATAATTTTATTATTATACTATAAAAAATGTATATCTTTTGATAAGATTTCATAAAATGTACTGAAATTATGAAATCTACCTAGATGTATCTATTTTTCTGTGGTTAAGTACACTATGAACATTTATTGTGGATATCATTGATAAAATTTGTGATATAATATTTATATATTATTAATATTATTGTAAATATAATATATATATATATATATATATATTAAAATAATCCATGTTTGGTAGTAATAAAATAATATACAATTGTATTCTGGGTGGCTATAGTCCAAAATTAAAAATTACAACATATTATATATTTAAATGGTCTAATAGGAAGGTAGAAAAGTGATATTATATTATTATAAAAATTTATTGTTATATTAATAATAGATGTGATATCATAATTTTATTTATATAAGTAATTTTAGTGTTAGGTGAAGAAAATAATTAAGATAGACTAGTTAAGAATATTGCATCTCCTTTAGGATAGTGTCCCTTATGTAACAACTTAAAGATAATATTACTTTTCCTTTTAAATACCATGGGTTCTACTTCATTGGGAGTAGGTAATTAAAATGGTGTTCATCTCTTCAGACCAGTGGCTTTAGTTAATACCATATTAAAAATTATCGTAAAAATACTTACCAACAAGCATCCCATTATTTACAATAGGATTGTATCCTTAAACCAATTTTATTTCCTCAAGGGAAGAACCATTCAATATATCTAGATCTCTACCTATGAATGTTTTAATAATATGTGGAAATTTAATAGCTTAGGTAATGTTAATATCAATCTTGATGTTAAAATGTATTCTGACATGTTATATTGTGGCTTCATTGGCAAGGTGCTTACCAGTTTTGGATTTGATGAGATATTTATTAAATGGATAAAAATTATTTTAAGTTCAACCAACATCTCAATGTTTATAAATGGATCCCCTAAGGTATATTTTGCATACTTATGAGGTGTCATAAAAATTGATCCACTTATGGAAAATATTTTCTCTATTTCAAGAAAATTATTTAAGTATACTTCTTCTTAACATGGTCAGTGCTAACAAAATCAAACCCATAAAATATACGAGAGCTCTTATTACTCTTACTCACCTTCTATATGCTGATGAAATTATTTTATTCACTCAATGAGGTATATTAATTATTATAAACATCAATAATGTTCTCATTCATTATAAAATAGTATTTGGGAAAGCGATAAGTTGTGAAAAGTCATACCTATATTTTGGAAAATATATTCCCATAGTCAAAAAAGTATGCACCATAAATGAGTTGGCAATTAGAGAGGGTGTGATACCTTTCACATACATCCGAGTCTTATTGTTTTGGGGAAAACCATGTGATGGTAAATTTACTCCTATTGTGAGCCAGATAAGAAATCAATTAGCCTCATGGAATAAAAAACCCTCTCAATTAAAGGCAATGTCAGCCTCGTGGAAGCTATTTTTATTTCAATATTTATTTACTCATTTATGATCTACAAATAGTAGACTTCTCTAATTAAAAATATCAGTACCTTAATAAATAATTTTGTATGGAGTGAAATATTCCTTCGACATAGACATGCTATAGTTTTTTGGAAGCAGTGTTTTAAACCTATTGATTGTAGAGGGCTTGGAATAACAAATCTACAAATTCAGTAAATCTTTAAAACGAAATTTCATATGGAGACTCATAAGTTGGAATTCTGAGTCACTTTCCTTTCTATGATCTAGGTTCTTGAATATGATTAAAACATTGAATTTGAATTATGTGATTTATTCTATATTGCCTGTCCTCAAGGCCCCTTATTCCAACATTTCAATGAACTGTTACTTGCTTTCTAGTAACAACTATTCTCTTAACATTTTATCTGATAATTAGACAGGTATTCCACTTCTTAGTATTTTGAATTAATTTTATCAATAACATTATATTAATATTTTGATCAAATAGAAAATGGATATATCCATGGACATTATTCATACTAATATCAAGTAAATGTTCTTGAACTATAGCATTATCAATGAAGATGATTTTTTGTTGGGAGCCTTCTTCAAATGGGATTCACTCCTCAAAAACTTTTCTATCAACATTCTAGACATGGTCATATTAAAATTTACAAAAAGTGTTTAATTAGAAAATATATTCTTCCATCCAGATCTAGTCTTGTATCGGGGTAATGTATTCCAAAATTCCTACTAATGACTTCTTTTATGATTTTGGCATTATTTTGTGCTCTTTTTTCAACAATTTTATTTAGCATTTATATGATATTATTCATCTTTTTCTCAGTTGTGTGACTAATTTATCCCTCTAGAAATCTTCATCCAATATATTTGAGGAATTTATTCCATATATAGTCGATATTTAAGATCATATGTCTTCTTCAATTAATTTACCTCTTTCCTAGAAATTGAGAAACATATTCATGGATTCCTACACCAAAGTTATTCATGTTATATATACAATTTTTGACAACCTTCTCCATGGAAATTATTTATTTTTTATACATTAGGCACTTATCTACATTATTATTTAAATAAAAAATTATAACTCTCTTTAAGATTTGTTTTGTGATAACTCCATTCATAACCTTTCTGTACTCAAGCATCTTTCAATTGCAGGTAACATTTTTCTTCCTTCTAGAACATTTAATGACTAATGGATTTATCCATTTGTGGGATGGAGGAAATGTATTATATATGGTGCTTCAATGGGTAATCTAGGTCCCTCCTGCTATGGTGAAAAATTTAGAAACCCTAAAGGTGATGCAATGGGATGTATCTACAGCCCAGGAGGTGTCACAATTTCTCTTGATACATAAATTATTTAGATAATAAATGTGGTTTAAATGAAAATTAAGCACGGTTGGATAAATAAGTGTTTTATATGTGACTCGATACCTATTGTATAGGCTACTATAAATATCACTATTCACCTCTCATGAATGTTGACTACCAAACAATGTAATTTCGTGGAATATTTTTTCCATGATTAGCATAGTGATATATGGTTACTATGAATCAATTATGATGGACTTACAAATAGAAGTATCATTACATCTAGGTTGACTTGGAAAAATGAGTTTCCTGATGAAATTATCTTTTCTTTAAAAGGTATTATTATAAAAAACAATATTTTCTTCTTTTGTAGCCTTTATGTTTTTTATTAAATGATCCTTTTCACTTTGAGAAATTTGTCATTAAATTCAAAAAAAGTAATATTATTTAATATGGATATGTAATTTAAATAATTTTAATATACTAGTTCATATAAAAAATATTTTTATATGTAAAATTTAATTTATTACGTTATAATATACACACAACATTTATAAAAAATTGATTTGATAAAGAAAAATTAATTTGAATATTAAACTATATTAGTTTTTAATCTATTATCTGTATTAAATTTTAGTTAATTAAACGTTTTTATTTTCTATATTTCTTATAAAAACATTTTTTTATTATTCTTCTTATATTTGAATAATATTTTTAGTTTGATGTTGTTTGTAAGAGATGAAATAAATGAAAATAGATTTATATAATGAATGAATATATAGTAAAATCATGGGGAATTATAGAAGTATCACATATCAACATAGATTAAAAATTGGGGACAATCAACCACTGATAATATCTTTTGATGATGATATGGTATCATCCATTTCAAAGATATAATTGAGTTAATTAATTAAACATAAATAGATTTTGAATAATGGGGAGACCATTCTATATTAAAAATATAGAGGGCCGTCTAATTATAGTCTATATCTTCAAGGGTGTTAGTAGTATTTTATATGGAATCACAATGATCATCATTTATGTGTAATGTTCATGTTAGAGTTGGATTGATGGGAAAAAGAATTATCATATTACAAATCTAATAACATAGAGGGATAAATTCATCCATGTTAATGGAACACTGCATATTGTTTTTCTTTATTAACAATACCTTTTCACTATTAAGAATAATGTGAGACACAAATATCTACAGTGATAACTCAAGACTACTTAATGTGATGATGTTTCCTAACCACTTTGGAAAATTAACATCAAATATTTTAGAAGGCCTATGTGATTATTCGCCCCTTTAGCACTCAATCCTGAAATTTTATTGTTATTCCATAAAAAAATTTAATATTTTAGAATAGAAATACAATATTTTTATCTCTCGAGACCCATGAACAAACTGATTAATGTGAACCTCAGATAGTCTTATTTATCACGATCCGGATATAGTATACCACATATAGTGGTAGATACATCTTACTCAAAAGATATAGAGGTATCTCTAAGGAAATCTTCCTTATTACCCCTATGTCAAGTATCATAAAAACACAAAAAAACAGGGGAATATTTAGATTTTGGTGATGATATGGGGACATTGTATTCTTTTTTGAATGATGAGAAAGCATCCCATGAAATTGAGGTTATCAATGCTAGGGAATATCTATTTGTTCCATCTAAAATATATTGTCCTCCCAACATACTATTTTTAGGATCATAAGGGGTACGAACAAACAAATATTTGAGGGACTATATAGGAATATCCTCAAATTCAATCAAAATGGATTCATAAATGTAAATTTTTTGACAATATTTATCATTGGTGGTATTATCCCATGATAAAGATGCATCACCTTATGAAATTATCTCATTAGTTGAATCAAATACTAATATAAAGTCAAGAGAATTTAATGTCATTGAATGCCTACTTTTGTAAAAATTTTGATTTTTTCCCACAATCTGTTTGATTGGATATAGAAAATATTTTCTATGTACACTCTCGAGGCTTTCTATAGTTTGTCCCAATATATTAGGATTGGTATCCGGGGTGAAATAAAATCCAATATTTTATTTACCTCTCCATTTGAAAGTCCAAAATAATAATAATTTGATTCACATCACCCAAAGGGAAATCACTGACACATAGTTTCCTAACATTCCTATTTATTGAATATTTTAAGGAATTGATGGAATAATGATGGTAAAACTAAATTCATGTGGAGCCATATTTATCCCAATTGAATGTTAAATGTTGTATCCTAAAAAAACCTTAAATTTAGAGTAAGATAAAATAACCTTGGATTTTTCTTTGAGTATAATATTTTTAAAGAGTTTTCTCCTTGGTCTTTTCATATCCATGAATTATCAATTTTATGGGAGACATTTCATTTACTCCAAAAAGAATGTTTTTGAGTGTTAGAAAGTGGATAATAATTTTCCCATTACCATTTTAAATTAATGATTGATTTATATCCACATTTTCAAGATTTTCTAAAATGCACATGCTTCTACTACTTCACTATTTGGTAATCTATAAAACTTTGCCTATGAGTGGTATTAATATATATAATTTCACTAATTTCACCTTTTATGATACACATATCTAAAATTAATTATTATTATATATATTTATGGTTTTTAAGGGACTCAACAAGAATCTATTATATATTTATTCAGAGGTAATATTCCTAATGCATTTAATGATTAATTGAGATGATATTCAACCTCATTATTATTTAATATTTTGATAGAAATGAATGATGATTCACAATTTGGGTGGCTCTATATTCAATGTCTTGTAATAGGAGGAAATTAGTGATAGTTAATTTTTTTCTTAGTAGAACATGAGAAAATGCTTATTTTGGGTATATTAGGATTAGATAGTCTCTGTACATGTCTGTATTTATCAATAATATTTATACATAACATCTAATGATCCATGATAACTATTTTTGAATCAATATAGGATTACTGGTTACTATATCAGTGTTTTTATCAAATATTAAGGTATTTAATCTTTAGTTTTGATCATGTATCTAGATTCTATAGAGACATGGCATGAATTTTTAGATCTTTCATGACAATATATTCCCTAGATCTCTTAGCCTTTGCAAACCCTTCTACCCGATCCTTAAATATGGATACATAACTAATATTTTTATTCATATTTATTTTAATATAATGGTTTACTATGATAATCATGTCAATGTAACCACATAGTGATTCTTTATCCAATTAAGATTCTATTTGATTAGGTGGATCCCATTTTAATAATGATTATAGTATTAGATCAATGTTGGTATACACCTATTCAGTAGTATTTAAAAATTAATCCTCTAAGATAATTATACATTTATTGAATGTTTGTTACTTGTGAAGGTATATCTTAAGGTGTACCACAATAAAATTCTATATGATATTATATAAAAATTGGTTGATTCAGTTGTACCCTAAGGGTGGAATAAGAATAGCTGACTTTTTTTTATTTATCAAATCATTGAAATTTAATTTATTAAATATAAGACTTATTTAACGTCATATTATTCCTTAGTTTAATTAGTGGAAACATAGTATAACTATTATATATATTTTTCTAATATTTCTTATCCAGAAACAACCATTTTTATAGAAATTAACAAAATATCAAAATACTAAATTATACCTCCATATATCCTCTACTTAGGGAAATTGTTAGGATGGTCACTATAGACTATTTCAACTAGTTTATAGGACTAAATAATACTCGAGAAAGTTGAGAAGATTACTGTACTAGGTTATTATAAAATAATTCAAAACAAACACATTTTGGAGAGATAAAATATTTTATTAGGTGAAAATATCAAGGGAGGTCTTGAACATTCATTTCATAGAGATGGTGCATGTTGTGTAATTACTATTCTTTCACCATTACAGTCACCGGACAATATTGATCATATATGGGTTTTGTGGTAGTCATTATTTTATATTTAAATGCAAAATCACTTATTTCCCATTAATAAGACATTTTTCCTTGAGTAAATGATGTAAGTTGGGGTTCAGATTATGTTTGTAAAATTGAATCCTCAAAGAATTGTTTGATGGATCTAAATTATCATATTCTATATGGACACTATAAATGGATTACTAGAATCTGTTACTAATACTAGATATTTTCTATTTAGAACTCTCATAATTTATCAAAAGGGAAATTCATATAAAATTAAAAAATTAAATACTTCAATTAAGAAAATAAATATGAGACACTATCATATTAATGTTACTTTTTTTTAATAATATAAGAGATCATATAACAGAACTATTAAAAAATTTTCCCCTTAGGGGTTTCCATAATATATATATGTTTTTTTACCTCTTTTTGAGGATGTATTACCATAATTTATCCATAGTGGGAAATAAAATGTGTCATATGTTTCTCTAGATATCATGTACCATTGAATGTTTGGAATTCTGGATTCAATAAGTTTGGAAGAGGAGGAGTGGAATCAAACCACTAGCATATAGTCTCTTCTTAGGTTTCATTTGGGAACACCACCATTTAATTTCATTATTTTTTGTACCAAGATACTCAATTGTGTTATACATCTTGAAAGGTAATGTTTTCTACAATGAGACTTCATATTGGGTTATAGGATACTCCTTATGTTTTCTCCATGAATAAATTAAATTCTAACACTTAGTTCTAGTTAGACTAGGGTGAATTTCCTAAAATTATTGATTTTATTATCCTAAAAAAGGATTCCAATGGTATTGCATAATAAATAGGTTTAAATAAACATGTTTCAAGGATCCAAATCCAACATTACAATAAGACTATGTTTGTAAGGCCTCAGTAACCCCATGTTTTTAGAGGAGGTTTATGATAATACAAACATTTTGTTATTTTTGATATTTATACTTAGTATGAATATTTTCCTTCATTAATTGACCATGAGCTGTTTTAGATCATTTATCTATGTTTTATATTATACCATCATCTCTCAAATAGAAAAAAGTTCAACCCCTTTAGGGTGTAAGTGGGATATGGCTATGCTTTTTCTTATCTCCTTATATAGAATGCATAAATTTAGTGTAAACTAAACATTTTAAGATCCATGTAATTTATAAACCTCTAATTTATGGTGTTAAATACTTCTTATTAAGTTTTACTATCAACCAATTCATGAAAACTTTCATCTCATCACGCCCCTCTAAACCCTTATCTTAGCCTGTTTACTCTTTCAAACTATTAGTCACAACATTCATGGTTTCATATTTTGTATCTTGAATAAAATGATTCTCAATTTTTGAATAATATGTTATTTATTTGACTTGTATTCCCTCTTTAATTGTAATATTAAGATCCTACTTCGTACTCCATATCATAGTGGGCCACGTCAATTTGTGAACCAAAAAGGGTTTGATCCTTAACACTTGAAATTTTGTATAGATTACCCCTTTATTGATTATTCTGAGGGAACCCACTCAATACTTATTGAGTGCGGCTACAATGTTGAGTAAATATCTCATAGGGGAAGTAATTGAGGGGGTACTAGTAGTTGTATTTAACCTCCCATTCTAGAGATGACATAAATTTCTAGAGGAAGTATAGAAATATAGCAACATTTTTCTTAAATAAAAATAATTATTGGATTTATAACATAGTTCTATATTGAATCAATTTATATAATATTTTAGTTTTATAATTTTACATTATTTTTAATAATATTATATAGAAATGTGGACATTTCCCCCTATTATAAATTTTCTTTTGCTGAAATTGTTTCCTATGTTTATAAACCTATTTAATTTAGGGAACATTGTATTAATTCATGGTAGGTCATTGTAGATATTTATATAATTTGAACACATTTTTAATGCCTATGTAAAAAATTTGAAAGTTAGGGATGACCAAATAATCATATAAAATCTATAAAAATAATGGGGACATATTATTCAATTATAAATTCATGAAAACCATAAGAACAATTCCCATTTTACCAAAACAAACTTTGAGATAAAATAATAATTTTCATAGTAATAAAATCAACATCAAAGTACAAATTATTCATAAATAAATTATTAGTAAATAATAAATGAAAAACATAATTAATGTGAGTCCCTTCAAGAAAATAAGGAAACTATTCCATGAAAGAAAACTAATCGCCATTATAAAATCATATAACATACAAAAAATAATAAAATAATTTTCATATAGTCTGAAATAAAAATATTTATCAAGAAACCCATAAATATATTTTTACCTTGGAAAATTATATTCATATGCTTCATAAAATAACATTAACAATCTAATTATAGACATGGTTAATTATATTCACTTAATGGGTAAAACTTATTTATATTTCACTCCAATTACATCACATGAGTAACATGTTAGAAGTAAAATCTATCCAATTAATAATATTTTCTTACAAATAGATATATCCATCCACTTTGTATGAGTATTATATAATCAATTAACTCTATCCAAATATCCAATGTATTCATGATCTATATATAACTCACACTTCATCCTAAAAAATTTCCATAGACCATAATATACATAAAATACATAAAATCATATGTGTACATCAGAAATATCATAATATATTCCTTTAAAAAAATATGAAGACACATTATAAAGTTCCACATAAGAATATGGATAAATACACCTTTTCCATTGAAAAGTATAAAATAGGAAAAATTATTAAATGAATGAGAAATCCGATATTATTTGAAAAATCATGAAATCTGGAAGATAATGCATCTTATAAAATAATAACCATGATGATAAGAAATTATTTCCATACTGAGGGTATAAAAATGATTCCCTTTTCACCATTTAAAAATTAAGTTATATAGAATGCAATTAAATAATAATTTTTAACACTACTATAAGTAAATTAAAAAAAATTAAAATTAAATTAAAAACTATTTGAATATTAAAAATATTGAAAAAAATTATGAAACATGGATGTCGAGGAAATTGATTCCAAATTTAGAAATTTAAAAATTATAAATAAGGGTTTATAGAAATAACCTTAAAACATTAATAACCTTTTAATAAATATAGAATTGGTGAATAGAACATGAAAATTATTTTTAATCTATATGAATTTCATTAGATAAATTATAAAATACATCCATATTACAATATATACACCACACATAGGAGATGTGTAGTGAAAATGGATTTAGTCTCAATGAATGGAAATTAAGATATGACATCTATTACTTTATAAGTTGAATCGCTCATTTATGTATTTTATATTCAAGAGTAAATGAAATTGTGTTAATGGTTTAAAATATTCATAATATTTTTCAAGTATTTATTTGAAAACATTTGGTTTATAATCCCAAAAAAAATTAGTATTTATCCATAGAAAGTTATTTCATTATACCATAATATCCTACATAAAAATTATTAAATAAATATTTTTTAAAATTTAATAAACATTCAAAAGCATCCTAGTGAGGAATTTAAGGAAAATGAAACACATTTTTTCATGGAGACAACAATACGTACATATGTATGAATGAAATTTTAATTATTCCACATGAATAAATTGATATAAAATAGATAATATTTCAGTTTTTGGAAAAATTAACTATGTTACAAATTCCATAAATTATTTATTATATTCATACTTATGTCCAAATATATGAGGTGGTAATAAAAATGAATCACATGACATAAAATATGTGGCAGTTCATACATATGCATGAGTTATGTTATTAATTATTAATATAAGAAAGAGAAATAAGGTTTATAATATATTATATTTAATAATAATAATATTTTAGTAATTATATTTTATATTCCTTAACTATATATTTATGACCATCAATATGAGGTGGTGATTAATAACATAATTCACTACTTTGTGGAGGTGGTAGTATACATATACAGATGATCAATATTTTCATTTTCCATAGGATAGAAAAGGAGGTGAGGAATGGTTTTTCCATAAATATAATATAATTTATGTTCACTAGAGAGAATGATGTTATTTTATCAACATTTTTATTACATGTTTGAATGAAATAGAAGAATAAAGAAATATGAATGAACATTGTTAAGAGTTATGACTGTTCCTTGAAAAACTAAATATATTTTACATATTAATCCATTTAGATTTCTCTTTTATAGAGAAAATATCATCTTAGACATGGGGACGAGTGCTAGGAAGGCATTTGTTTAGGTCCTGACTGAGATATATTTCTCAATGAATATGAGTAAGTTATGATAGGAGGTTACTTTTTATAAGTGATGTAGGTGACACTCGCGCAATTTTTTAAAATTTTAAATATTATAAATCTTCTATTTATGGTATTGTGTCACTAAATTAACCATATTTTTAAGATAAAGAGGTAAAGTAGAAATAATATTATCCAATAATATTTATGATAATAGTTTCTTACCATATAATTATATTTTACCATAATTAACCTGTTTAACCCTATACCATGGTTAAAACCAATTACCATGGTTACTATTAATTATTGAAAAAGAGGAATTTAAAATCATTAAAAAAATTTATGCTCTTAATTATAAATATGATATACATTTTTTAATATTTGGCATATATTAGAGGAAGAAATTAATTTTAATCTAAGAATGAAAAGAAAAATGAAAAATTATCTTTCATAAAAAAGGGAGTTACTAATAAAATTAAATTTATTCAATAATAAACTATAATGTTAATTGTTATGGAATTAATTCAATTTTTTATTCAAATGGGAATAATTTTACTTAAAAAATCCAATATATAGTTGATGTTTTTTTAATATCTATATTTAACCTTATTCACTAAAAAATAAATCATTTGAAAAAACCCCAAAAAATACCACCTATGTCAAATTTTATATATTTAATACAATTAATTTTATTATTTTATCAAATCAAATAACTAAATGTGGAAGAATATTATTCAAATACCTATGCATAAAATGAGTGAAAATAATGTTTTGAAAAAATGTGTATTTTCATAGAATAAAATGATTTTATTTTTATTCCAAGAATAATAACAACTAATAGATGATTGTTAATTAATTTTATTCAATATGTTTTCAATGAATTATATAAAATCATTAATCTATTGTGATTAATTAAATATATTAAGATAACAAATGTTATTAACATAAAAATATCTATAAAATATCTATTTTTAAAATAAAAACATTATATCTTCATTTTTAATAAATTTACTATAAATTTATATGTGATTAATCCATTTATTTCTTGTATGAAAAATAATATTTCCAAAAATTTGATACTCAAAGTATGAGAAGTTTATTATTATAATTTAATATATACAATATCTTGAAAACCCTATTTTATAGAAAAATTCCCCTTTCAGTCTTTAAAAATTATTAAAATTATATGATGGAATTTTTGTAATTAAAAATTGGGTACATATTTTATAAGTAATAATAATTAAATATGTATTAGAATATTTTTCAAAATATATATTATTTCATGGTTACTCCTAATCATATTATCCAATAGATTGGGTTGGTTATTAATGGTATATTTAAATAATAATGTCATGGTCAATTTATGATAAATTTTTTCTGGGTTATATAATCTAAAAAATATTATTAATTAATGGAGAACATATTCAAAAATATTTGTGTGTTGTATTCTTCCCCTTGAAAAATGTAATCCTTGAGATTTTTCTCATGTCTGATAAAAAGGGATTAAATTTTTTACCCAATCAACTAAAATTGATGGAAGATGCATATATATAACTGAAAAAATACTAATTTTTAATTTACATCGTTATCATTTAACTTTGAAAGGAAAATTAATGATAATTTTTTGACTTTGAAAAATATTTCTTAAAACTTTCATTTACCGTTGTGAGAATCATATTTCGGAAATAATTTCAAAAAGATTACCTTGACATTTTTTTTATTTACCACATAATTCCCAATATATTTGTATTCGTATTTTTTATAAGGAGTTATTATTTTACCATTAAGATATACAACATGATATGATATACATGATGTATTTCATTCCATTCCATAAGAAGGATTTCATGATTTGGTAGTTCTTCAATCATTTTTAAATCACATATTCAACTCATATTCTAAATGATAATAATAATAATTTTTTTTTCATTCAAAAAGAATGTATAATTATATTGAAAAAAACAATATCCATAAAATAGGTTTTAAGTTATTCCTCCAGTAGCTATATATTTACAGAAACTGATAATGTTTTTCGTATGAAAGCATAATACCTAAATAACAATATACATCTTTAAATAAATAAATTACAAGATATTTAATAAAAATATTTTATATGAAAACATGAATCCCAATTATTATAATTATCTTATCACATATTTTGTAAAAATCATATATTTCTAAACAAACAGTAATTTCTCATAAAGCTGTGGAACCAAAATGTATAAGACCTAATAAAATATTCTATAAGATAAGATATAATCTTATATAAAGAAATAATAAAACAATACATGTTTCAATAAATTAAATCCATCCTTATACCTAAAATTTTATTTACCATAATAATATAATGTTTCAAATATAGTGAACTTGAAATATAACATTACACACTTAGTCACCAAATCACTTTTCAATATCATGGTTCTATTTATGATAAAATATATTTTTATAAATATTAATAAACCTTTATCCCAATTAAACATAATTGTATCAACATCAAATACTCAATAACCCTAATGGTTTTAGTTTTATCACCAAAATAATATCATTATTATAAAAAAACCTTCACAGTAAATCACGTGATAAACCTAAAGGACTTTTATAACATAATAATGTATTAAAACAAAAACATTTTTCCTAAGTTATCCATTGTTATTCTAAATCCCATCACATAAAACCTCAAAAGGATATCAAGGCCTTTAAAATAATGATCGTAATTACTTTTAGCATCCATTAATTAAAATAACACTACATTATAACTAAAAAACTATACGTAGAAACTTTAATCATTCAACTTTATTCATATCCCTTAAGAATGATTTACCATATTATTCCTTAATATATATTTCCTTTAATAATAAAAACGATTCTAGTATAATGATACATCAATCTAAATATCATATAATTGGAATAAATATTAAAATATATAATATATCTTATATTTCCTTCACTATTTTTAACGTAAACTATAATATCAAATTACTTTTCTTAACCATTATGCATACTGTTTTGATGATTTCACCTTTAATTTTTATATTAGAGAATACATTATAAAAATATCCCATACCATTAAAATTAAATAATTCCACTTCATATTAACAATTTCTATTCTAATTATGGATCATTTATCATTTCAATGTAGTCACATGAAAAATGACTGATCTAAAAACACTAGTAACAATTCCATGATCACATTAGACAATTCCTATAATTTTTAATTCCTTAATTATAGAATGGTTGAAATTTGACTTAATATATCATTTATTTCTATTTTTCATCATTTTGAAAAATTTCTTATTTTTTAGCCATGTTGTTATTTGATAAACCAGTGTAAATAAAATACATCTTAAACTTCTCAAAATACTGAACAATTTCTTTATTTATCCCAAATTCATGAGTAAATTGGGACCTTCATTAAATTAGTTTAAAAAATTTATAAAATAGATCAATTTTAAATTCATTGTATAGAATAAAATTCAGTCTATATCATCCTAATATGGTAAAATTGACTTTATAAATATCCACCATATCCTCCATTATTGGATTTAACACTAGAAATTATCCTTCTATTATATGTTTAGCAATATAAAGAAATAAATTTTATGGGAAAAAATGGTAACTACCTTCTCCTACAAGGTATAAATCCCATTATTCTATATAAATTTCATAAATAAATACAACCACTATCCAAATTCATCTTATAGATGATAAATTATAGGAGTAATCCTATAATGATTTAAAAAACTGAAAACATTATATATCTTCTCTAAAGAATTGACTCATACATCACCTACCACCGACCCTGAGGTTCTACCAAAATATAGTTGTTGTTTTTGAATAAAATGACCAACTATTGATTTTCACATATATGGAAGATTTTTTCATTCCATTACA
Source organism: Viscum album (assembly GCA_963277665.1). NCBI lineage: Eukaryota > Viridiplantae > Streptophyta > Magnoliopsida > Santalales > Viscaceae > Viscum > Viscum album. Next base: position 1,637,426,323 of record OY728143.1, on the reverse strand, counting down.
CAAGTTACATTTATAACCTATGATAATTGTGTTAGAAAGACCAAAAATCAATTAGCTCTAACTCTAACCATTTCAGTTTTCTAGTTTGGACATATATTATCATCTTGATGAATTACAACATCCTTCACCTAAATTTATCTGTTGAAAACCATTATATGATATGAATAAATTACTAGGGGCATCATGGTAATCTTGAAATAATTTCTCCTGAAAATATAATATTTGATTAACATCCTTAAAGTGTCTTTTATTTGAAATATCATAACATTAAATGTTATTTGATCCTTTTCTATGAAATTAATTATAATTACATATTTCTTTAAAACCCCATAATTACATTATTTATTAAATGAGTAGAACATTATTATATATATAAAATCTTATAGGTTTAGTGTTTAGTAAAATCTAAAAATTCATTATATAAAAAGGTGGACATTTATACATAATGTATATTTTTCTAAAAAATAGTTTAGAATGTTTATAAAAATTTTCAATCGTTACATTTTTTATTTATTTCATATATGCTACCATTTTACTTGTTATAATTCCTACAAAATTATTATGACCTATTAAAAAAATTAGAAAACATGAGAATTGAGAAAAATATCAGAAAGGGATATTAAATTAAAAGATAATCATTAATCTGTTTGAAATTTTGGAAAATTATTTAGGGAGTTTTAATTTTTACATAATTAAAATTAATCTAAAATAGACATTTTATTATAGTTGAAATTAATTTTAATAGTAGAAATTTTCATAAAAAAATTTCTGAACATGAATAGATGAAAAAATCACAATTAATGAGGATTTATTGAAACGTTTAAAAACTATTTTTTTTAAAATAAATCCATCTATCACCACAATATTTAAGAATATATTATTTCTTTGAATAAATTTTATTTTTTAGTATCTTATTTTACACACAACCTCATGTCTATATATACCATTATATAGAAATTTATATTACCTAGAAATTAAATTAGTAGGTCTGAGTAGTAATAAACAAATTTTTTGAAATATTTATATGGTTTTTTAATCATAAAAAATCATTGATTGATATATAATAAATAATTACTATATTTTAAGTAATGTAATTTTATTATAAAAAAAATATATTGTTATCAAAAGTGGTTTATATTTTATTTTAGGAGACTAACTTTATAATAAATTTACTCAATGTTTTTTAAAGATTATTTTTGGAAATTAATATCATTTTTGAAATCATAATGTCAACATTATATCAGGTTTAAATTTTATTATTTTTAAAAAATTATCTATCTGTCAATAGTGAAAAGTAACGTTTTGTTTTGCAAAAAAAAATTCCATTTATATTCTTGTGAATTTAATACTTGGTTTTAAATTTTATCTTAATATAATGTAATTATTATTTATTTATAAACAATATAACTAATTACAAGGTAATGTAAATTTTAATTTATTATAGTATACGTTAATTATAAAGCATAAAAGTACATTTTTCAAAAAATTATTTTTATATGTGCAATGTATTTTAATATTTTTACATTAATTTAAAGTATATTGATTTATTTTTTATTAAAATTTATAGATTATGTATACAAGATTATATTTTAATATTCCATATTTTTATATTGCACACAATATAATTACATTATGTTTGATGATTAAAATATTATTTTTCCAAAATGGGTTTTTGATGCGATCTAAAAAATAATTAAAAATAAATTTTACTAATTATAAAAAAAATAATCGAATAAAATTTATTATAATTTTCTTGTTAGAATAGTTAATATATTTTAAAAGGTTTAACATGATTATTGGCCACAATAAATGGTAAAATGGTAGAATTTTGTTTCCACAATTATGGTTAAAATGTGTTTCCCTACATGTTAAACCATGAAATGAGGGAGTATTTCTACCCAAACCAATCCAATTATTATTTTATGATGCGATTTCAACCTTATATTATTATAATTTCAAATATTATTCCATTTTAATAAACTTGAAATTGAAAGGAACCATATATAATTGAAATCATTTATGAAACTCAATGACTATCCCTAACCTCATTTATAAAAGGACACTTATCCTTATCTAATTTTTAATGAAATTGAAGCCTTAGATATCAGAAAATAAAAACTCAAAATACCTTATATAATACTACCCTTCATCCAAGATATTTATTTTCTTATTTCCAATCTTATAAGGCTTAAATTGTAAGCCAAATAAAGTCTCTCAAAGAAGTTGTATAAATCGTAACCATGATTATTCTATTTTATTTATCTATATAAAATATAGAAAAATACAATATCCATTAATGATGAAAAAAGTCTCGAAAAATGTACTTGGAAGTTTGTTATGATTATTTCATGTAATTTACAACTTCTTATAAATAATATTGGAGATGAACGTATCACTCGTACATATTTGTGTACTACTACCTCCAGGCAGTGATATCATAAATTTTCCATCACCATCATTAATGGTTGGTTAGAAATATGATATTAGTATTTATATATGGTATTTATGAAAAAATTATGCATCATTAATGAAAATATAATATCTACCTTCTTAGCTGTTGATCCATTGGTAAACGATAACATTGCACGTGGAAATGAATACAATACCACCTCCACGAAGTGATCAGATCTATTTATAATTTACTATTCAATTAGATAGTAATGGTATATATTAAATTAATATTGATGATATTTTTCAAATAATTATAGTTATGTAAAGGTAAATTATCATTATATTTATGTAATTTCATCAATCAAAAAATGAGCACATCACTCTTGTGTATTTATAGACTACCACCTCCATAGAGTCTTGTAATTAATTTCTCAACACTACTTAATATGAGTGGTTATATGTATATAATTATTATATATTATAATTATATCAGGATTTGAATTCATCATATACCTAAGCCATGATAAATTTGAAATGTCTATAACCACTGAACTAAAACATACATGAAATATAATGAAATTGACACAAAAATAATGATTTTAATAAAGTTTTTTTAAAAAACTAATGTTAAAATAATATAAGTGACACATATATGACATGATCTGAATTAATATGAATCAAATATAGAATTATCATAATTATATGTTTATTTTTAGGTATTATAGTTTGCATACAAATGAATTCGGATATATGGTAAAGGTTTTTCATCTAAATTTTTCTTTATTGAGACACATTATATTTTTATGCAACCATTTAATATCATTTTATTGTATATAGTTCCCAAGAAATTATTTTGGAATAATAAATTATTCAATTTAGGGTATTTATATATCCATATTACATTTATGCATCTAAATACTTTTTATTTAATGATTACCAAATTTGTATGAGTTTTGTCTTACAATGTCATTTCTGCTGGGATTGTTAATACTTTAATTATATGATGATGAAAATTTATGGTCTAACACTCCCAAAAGAATTTCTCATTCTTACAATATGGGTATTTTTTTTTGATTTCATGTTTTCCTTAAATTTTCTCTCATTCATTAATGAATATAATAAATGAATGGTTTTAAGGATATCTGACATTGTTTTTCTCTTCGTCTAGGAATATTCTTATCCATGACCATGTTTTTCAATTAATTTTTGTCAAGAATGTATTAATATTCTCCAAATATTATTTTATATAATTTTATTCTATATTTTATTTATTTACCAATTATTAAATGTAATTTTCTTATCATTTTCCAAATGTGGTATATTACAATTTCACTAAACAATGTTAACAGATTATTTTATGATACAATGCATGAAAAAATTCCAAATCCATCATAATTCCTATATTAATTCAAGAATAATATATTTGTTTCCTTGGTTCTTCTAAAAGACAAATTTTTAACTAATTTCTTTTATTTTTTAATTCTTTTAAAAATAAATAATTTATTTTCCTCAATATATTCTAAATTGATCCTTTAAAATAATTTTCATCTAACACAATATCATTTATTGGTTTTAATGATTTAATTGGGATAATATATAATGTAACCATATTTATTATTTATCTATATGTTTTATTTTTATAATTATTTAATTTTTATAAAACCATTCTCCATTTCATGGATATGACATGATGATATGATGAATGCTTTATGATATTGTGGAAAAATATTCATTGGTATTCATTATGAGATGGATTGATCTCTAATAAACCATAAATGGGTGGTTAATTTATAAAAAATTTAATTCGGTTCCATTATTTTCCACCAATTCATTTGCTAATGAATGATATATAATGGGATAGTAAATATTTTAATGGGGAGTAAACCTAGTTCAGTAACAATCATTGTCCAATAAGGTCATCTTGGTAGTGAACCTTGACTAATGATTTGATGAAATGAGGTGTAAACCCAGTTTAGTAAAGAATTTTTTTGAATATTTTAGTCTTGCGAGTGAACCATGAATCCTGGAATAGTGACATGTGGAGTGATCCAATTCAATTGTGAGAGTATTAATTGTGATATTTGACTAAGGAAATGAATTTCAGTGTTTATGTGTTTTCTAAATCCTCATGTAAGATTATTATGATATTTTATTATGTGTCAAGATTGACTATTGATGATTACAGACTATTATATCTTGTTTTATAATTGATATAAAATTCATGATTATGATATATAAATTTATGTATATCATTAATTGTTTTTCATGTTATCATACCATTATTAATATATTATTATAATTTATGTACATAAATTATATTTCCCATACTGGGAATCTGATATCACCCTTTTTTATATTTAACTTCCTCGTGTTATGGAGAGAGGTTTTAAGTATGTTATTTCTACGAAGGATGGTAGTTGTGATAAACTAAATGCATAATGATATTGATCTTTTATATAATAGTTTTTTACATATCCAAGATCCCAAATACAATAATCCAATATAGTCATAACACAATTATTATTGTTTAATATGAATAATATTAATCTAAATAGTTTTATCTTTATGTATGAAATGTATGGAAAACTATAGTTTGTATCAGATGTAAGGTGTAGTAAAATTTTAAAACTAAAATGAGGAATAATTAGTTGGAAACCATAAGATGATCATAAGTACATGAGAACAACCTATGTTATGTTAGTGAGATTATATTGGTTTCCCTATGAAATCAAATCCCTTTATGAATACTATACAAGGACATGGTTTTGGCACATATGCATCTAGGGGTGATAACACCAAAAAGAGTTGGTCTATTACATCTTTGCCATAATTCTGGTGGATGGTGAATGATCCCTTACTCCAAAATTAGTTTGACACTCCTAGGGGATATGGTTAGGTTTTATATTATTTTATTTATGAATAATTGAGGTTGATTTCGATAGATAATGTCCATGGACAACAAAGGTTAAACTAAATGATTCATTGGCTGGCAAAATTTGTAATGGTTTAAAAATCCTCCAAATTACTTTTCCTGATTAGATGATTAATAATTACTATTTCTAGTATTATTATTATGATTTTAGTTAATTGATATAAATAGAAGTAATTTTGTTAATTATGAATGTGATTGATGGCACAATGACTGTCCTCATGAACAGCCAAATTAGATGGAAGGTAGAATGTGAAAGCATATGATTATGCCTATGAATCTATATTATCCTATAATTAAAAACCGATATATATTTTAGTTTTTAAATTAAACAAAATAAAGTAATAATGTAATTTTATGAAGATAATATTGGAAACAAGATTAAATTTTATATATATTGAGATTTTGTGGAGAAGAACACGTGTAAATTTCTCATAAGAATAAGAAGATGTTTTTTGTGTGGAAAGGAAAGACATAGAGAAATAAAATTACTTTGAGAAAATAATTGTTCAATATAGGTACGTATATAATAACCTATTTTAACAATTTATGTTTAATGACTTATCTTTTTTAGAACATGGGAATTATCCATGCCAATGAACTATTCTAAGGGATAAGATCTAGATACAGAAAGGGCCTATGTTATGCCAAATATTAAAGTGGAATTATATAAGTGATTATGAATTATGATTTTTAACTGTATTGTGTATTTCTTTTTTAAATTATATTATTATTATAAGAAACATGAATCATTCGAAGGATTATTCCATAGTTTTATTTAATTATGGATTTGAAAAAATATTTTCAATTGAGTTGATAACCTATAAAATTGGTATAGTGGTAAGGTAATATATTAGTAAAATACACTATTCATGTATAGAAAACCATTAACATATGCATTAATATTATTTATTTGTTATAAAGAAACGAATGATATTGATAATGTAAATTGGATTCTATTGGTGACATAATATTAATTAGATATTTGAGTGTAATGTGATTTTTGATAAAATTGAAAAAGTTTACATAATTTTTGGTTTTATAAAATATATTTGATTGTTTTTTATTTTATTTGATGAATAAATTTAATTTTATTTTTTATAATGAAATAAATCTTTATAGAGAATCTACACTGATTCATAATTTTAATATTTTTGAGGAGTATATGTGATCAATGTATTGATCTATTAAGTATATGAAATTAAGAGATAATTTATATTGATTGGGTATTAAAGATAACATGATTTTTAAAATTTTCCCAACTTTTTATAATTTTTTGTTTTATAATTTTGTCAGAGATATTTTTAAGAAGTATTAATGATAACTATTTATGGTATAACTTATATTTAAATTTGGGTGTTATTGCTGATCTTTTAGATATTGGTGTAGTATTTCGTCATATTATTATTTATCCACATTTAATAAATTTTTCTAACCATTTTTTGGTAAATGTTTATAGAAAATATAAATGAATTTTTATTCTTTTATAAATATTATGATTCGTCAAAAAGTAATTTTAGTAATTCATTTATATATATTTCTAAATATATTGATATATTGAAGTTGAAGATAATTAAAATGAAAAAAATGATAAATATATGTTTATGAATCTGATGAAATAAATTATTGGTATCTTCTCATATTCCTTAGTAAAATAACTCAAAAATATTAGAAAAATGATCTTGAAAATGAAATTTTTTCCTTTCATTAAATTTTTTCTAAGAAGATGATGGTCTTTTCAACTATATTTGATTTTTGGTTTTGTGATCATTAATTTTATTATGGCCATATTATCAATCACCCATTTTTATTATTTGGAAATTATCATTCTATACTATTTAAATATTTTCACTTCCACTATTGATCTTTTTATTTGGAATCAGTATTTTGTGTTATTTAATCCAACATTTATTTTTCCAACTTTTTCTTTTTAAGGGATGTTTTATATTCCATTTTATAATGTTGGATTTCAAAAAATCTATTTCCAAATATTAAACCTTTAGATACTAAGATAAAATATAAATGAATAAATTTTATTTAATGTCGGCGAATATAACACCTATATAATTTAGAATATATAATTTCTTTAAATAAATTGAATATTTTTAGTAACTTTCCTTATATGAAACCCTTAGTCTATATAATTGATCATATAATAAGAAATCATATCCAAGATATTGAATTGGATTTTATTACTATTAATAATAAATTTATGAAAAATATTTATAATTTTTATAAAGTTAGTTTATTTATTAAATCATAATAAATAGCAAATAGATTTTTAGAAAATTCATTCAATACTTCAAAAATATATTTTCTTCAAAAAAGTATTTTATCATACTTTTCTCATAATATTTTTTTAATTAATTACTAGAATTATATGAAAGAAAATTTAAGAAATTTGAAACCTTTTTGAAGTCATTATGAATGCATAAGAATTTGGTGGATTGTTATGATTTTTATAAAAAGATATATTTTTATGTGAACATTGAAAAATACAGATTTTTGAAAAAAAACATATATTTTCAAGTAAATATACAATTAATTATTTAAACTAATATTAAATTATATTAATAATTATTTAGTTACAAGTAAACTAATTAATTTTTTAATAATCATCATTATTCTTGGTTTAGGTATAGGTTAATTTTTTTTATAAAAACACATTTATCTAATAAGTATTTTTACACACACAATGTGATTTATACTGATAAATCAATTTTTTGTTAATTGATTAGTGGGATTAATTATATTTATAAATTTTATATTAAGCCTTCTATTTCAAAATTAATTTTAAATTTTTTACAAGTTGATGAATGGATGTATGTTTTATTTTATACATAATGATTTATTTACTAGAAAACAATTTTCATTGATGTTTTTATGTTTAATTAATATTAAATTCAGCCACATATAAAAAATACACTAGGAAAAATAGATTATATATTTTTATTTATAATTATTAATATAAATTAATATTTATAACTCATTTTTTCCATAGTGATGTTTGAAATTAATTGAATTTTGTTTCCACTGCTACTGTTAAAACGTGTTTATTGAGGTGGGGAGGGTTAAAAAAGATAAAATGTTTAGATTTCCAAAAAAACCTAAGAAATTATTATTAGTTTAAGATATTTCAACATTAAGTTATCAAATTTATAATATTAATTTATTTGGAGGTAGATTTCTTTTAAAGTGTCATATAATTGATATCTTGTAAAACATTCCGCGTATATCAATCCGCTTAATTAGAAATTGGAACATCACAGCCTACATTTTCCACACCATCTGATAAATATCATTCAAATTTTTTTTACCTAAAATAGTTCCTATATTATTCTCCTTCATCCTATAAAATCGTTTTTGTACTTATAAAAACCCTTCAAAGATTAAGGTGTAATCTAAAGGAGGTCTTTAAATGAAGAGTATCAATCTTTATAAATATCCTTCAATTTTATTTCATCTTAAAAATTATCTAAATATTTTATATCCATAAAAAATGGTGATTTATATATCATAAATATAATAATATGTAATTTTATTATTCCAAAACCATATACTACTTCTTATTAATCAAATGGGAGATGAAAGCATTGCTCATGAATACATGTGTACTACTATATCAATCTATTAAAATTCAACCAACATAATTCATAGTTGTTTATTATGACGGGTTTAATGTTTATATATGATATTTACAACATAATTATTCTTCAAAAATTATAATATCTTATCTAACTTCTCACATTATGATGAATTGGTAAACAATAATGTCACTCTTGCATAATTGTAGACTACCAAATTCATGAAGTTACATGATTTTTCATCATTAAAGGAACACTTGAACGAAAAAAATGATAGATTTATAGAAAATATATAATATATTTTATATAATTATGTATTTTATGTTTAATTGTAATATAAATTACATTCATTTAATCCATTTAAAAATTAAAATACCACTTGTGCGTATGTATGGACTTCCGTCTCTCCATAGTGATGTAATTCATTTTTCCTCACCTCTTAATATTAATGTTTATAAATATATATTTATATTTAATTTATAGGATAATTATATCATTATTCACATTCTAGAGATATAGTAACCATGATCAATGTGAGAGGGCCACAATCTTCTAATAGAAATATACATGAAAAACAAAGCAATTATCACCCAAAATTATGATGTTTGTATAGAGTTATTAATAAATGATTGAGGAAATTTTATAAGCAGATCATACATAATATTTTATATATGAAAATTATTTTATGAAACAACTTTAATAATTATAAATTTATTATATATTTGGTTGGATATTTTATGAATCAATTTGGATATAATGTAAGGATTTATCATCTCAATTTCTCTCCATTGATTCAATTTTAAATATTATAAATCAATTTGTAATTTATATATACTACACAAATATATATTTTAGAAAACACAATTATTTAATGAATGTTATTTACTGATCCTACTTATTTTCAAGAACCTAGTGACTTTCGATTCAAATATTACTAAATCTATAAGGGTTTTATGATTCAATCTCATTTTACCAGGGCTATTTATATATGGATTATATATTGATGAATGTTTATGTTATTAATCAATATTTTTTCAATTCTATTTCTATTGTAAAATGTTGGGATTTCATAGTTTCCCTTCATTTTCATTTCTTTTTATAGTCAGGATACTAAAATAATGATTCTATGGAAAACTGATATCATTTTTTTCTTCATCAGGGAATCTTTTCTTCGATGTATATTTATTTATCAAAATAATTCCAATTTTTTTTTAAATTTTAAATAATTATTATTTTAAAAATAACTATTTTTAAATTTATCAACCAATTTTAAAATTTTATTTTAACATCATTTTCTAATTTTGGTATTTTTTAAATTGTATCTAAAATTTGAAAGGAATTTTTGTTTTAATATACAACACATGAATAAATTTCACCTCCATCAGAGATACCATTTTCATTGAATCATTCATTATATAGTTACTTGGTTCCTTTATCAAATAATTTTTCTCTAATTATTTGAAAAATAATATATTCTATTTTTTTAATATCAAAATGAAGAAGTTATTTTCCTCAATAAATGATTTAGTGATTTTTTATACGAATTTTACCCTAAAAATTATTTTTATACTTTTTCTAATTTACATGGGATATATTACAAGGACATGATATTTATTATTTTTTAAGATGATTTATTTTTATAATAATGAAAATTTTAGGAAAAATATATCAATTTCATTGGTTATGACATGATACAAGGATAATTTTTGTATGATATTATGGAACACGTGTGTTTGGTTTTCATTATGGCATAGATGGTTTCATTATAAACCATTTATGATTTGTTGTATTATAATCCAATGTGAAGTGGTTCTATGATATTCATCTAATTCAACATGTAAAGTGGTATGTCTCATGAGGCAATAAGCACTATAATTTGTAGTGAGCCCAACCCAGTAAGAGAAATCTTCCAATAATATAATCATAGTAGTGAACCTTGAATAATGAAATAATAGAATTTGGAGTGAATAAAAGATAATATGATAGTATTATCTATGATCCTTGACTAATGAAATAAATTTATATGCTTATATATATGCAATAAACTTATTTATTATTCTTCAAATACGTTATCATACCTTAATATTGACTATTTATGATTCCTTAATTTAATTTATAATATATTAATATTGATAAAAAATTATGGAATGATTCATTATTACGAAATATATATTTATGTGTATGATTCTATAATTAATTTTATTGATCTCATATTATTACGCTAGTCATCTACACACATGTGACCATCTCTAATGTTTACCCTTACTGAGACTCACAGATCACCCACTATTATGTTTCCATTTCCTAGATAATGGATAAATGTTTTAAGTATGTTATGTATAAGAAGTGTGATAGATGTGAATTACTAAATTATAAATATTGTTGTTATTTTTTGTACCAGTTTTATATGTATCAATGTTTCTAATGAAACTAAACTTACACAGTCCTCATGTGTTTATTAATGTAAGATTTATTGAATATTCATATAAATTGATTTGAAATTTCCGTGACAGAATTATTGGTATCTATAAACCATTCACCTCTAGAGAGGAAAAAATAATTATTTAAATCATAAAATCATGTTCATACTTACTAAAATGACTCTATTTTTATAAAAACCCATAAACATATAGGTATTTTGGGGAATTATCTTCATATCACTCTTACAATAACACTTATAAAGGAGTAACATACCTATAAAATTACAATTAATTCAAATGAGTAACAAATATATATTTAATTTAATAAATTCTTTAGGGGTAACATATATAATTTAATTTATCAACATAATAGGTGAAACATATAAATAGTTAGACCCATGCAATTAATTGGAGTAAATTATAATAATTTAACTTTGTCTACATTACACAATGGATTAGAGAGCTATATCAAGCTCACTAGTCATCCTTAAAAATGATAAATGAGTATAACATAAATTAAACCCATATAATAATTCGTTTTCATCTTAATATCTCATAATATATTATCTTTATTATATATTTAGAATCACATTAATTATTCATGATAAAATAAGGATAAAATTTTCTATAAATTGTAAGAAACAATAAATGGGAAAAATTTATTAATTGGAAACTGGATATTATATAAAAAGAGAATAAATTTTAGGGGACTATTCTTATTGAATAATATTCTAGATAGCAGGAAATTCTTTTTGATTTTATATATGTTCAAAAATGATTCATTTCACACTTTTTTTAAAACATAAATATAAAATAATATATATATATATATTGAAACCACTATAAGGAATGTAAAATATATTTATATTATTTTTAAAATAAACATTTGAGTATGAAAACAATATTTTTAAAACATTTTAAAAATAATTTATATAGAGGAAAAATATACAGAAAGAAAACATTATAACACATTAAATAAGTTTTTATTGAAAAATATCATAGGGATTTATTTAATTTTTAAAAAAAATTAAGGAGATCACATGAAAAGGATTGAAAAAAATAATAATTTCCTTAAATGAATAGTTTAATACATCCATGTTGATATATATATATATCACATGAAGAAAACATGTGGTTATGATAATAATAGTCTCAATGAAATGAAATTGATATGAGAAACCCCACACCTTGTTTCTTGACTCAGCACATATGTCTGCTAGATTTTATAATAATAAAATTGTATTAATCATTTAATTCCTTAAAAACCTTTTTTATACTCGTTATCTTATTATTATTACATTTACTTCATTTATTGCCATGAATTTGTTTAGTTTCTAAATTTGTTTTTTTTTCATATTGGATGTATTGATGGTGTTTGATCCATAATCCCAAAATAAATTTGGTAGGTAAACCGTGGATAACAGGGGAATTATTCAATAATATCAAAAACAATATTAATTATGAAATAGTTATTATGATTGTAAATTTAATATACTTTTAGATCCATCCATGTAAGGTGACCAAGAAAAATAATGCACATTGTTTCATTGAGATGTAGTTAGTATGTATGGATGAACAATATTTTATTTTTTATTTATTTTGGAAAATAAATAAATTAGGTTAAATTACACAATAAAAAATAAAGAATATGTTAAAAGTGTCATAGTTATTTGTTATATTTATCCCCATGAGAATCCATGTGAGGTGGTAATGAATCATGAATCATATTTCATTGTGAAGGTGTTAGTACAAGAAAATTTATAATTTTTCATTTTATATATGTTTAAGAAGGTATATAATATATTATAATTATATTATAATGAAATTCATCGCATCGTAGAGGTGTTTGTCCACATATACACACTATAATGTTTTAATTTACCCATAAGATGGAGAAAGAGATGAAAAGGTATTATTTCCTAAACATAATAAAATTTCACTATATTCAATATAATTTTAATATTGTATCGTAATGGTGACAATAGGTCTAAAGAAGGTATAAATTAAAAGAGAACTCATTCAACAGTAACATATTTTCTTTGAAAAAAACCTTCTTTTGGTTACATTTTATTTCTTCTCAAATAGTATTTTGGGTTAACAAAAACTTATTGAACATGTGGAGTAATTTTGGGGATTTTTTGGTAAGTATTTTCCAAGATATAGTTCTCAATTATTTGGAACATGTGGGGAGAGGATATGAACATTAATAAGTGAGGGGAGTGGCACTCTTGTAATTTTTCTTAAATTTTAAACACTATAAATATCTTACTCATAATAAAGTGGAACTAAATAAAAAAAATCTATAATATTTGGGTATAATTGTGTAAATACACTTTCCTAATCCTATTTTAGAAGAGAATTTTGGATTTATCAAAATCTATTATAGTTAATGAACGTGATATATCCTTTACCATAGTGATAACAAATTACCATGTTCACAATTTAACATTAAAAAAATTACATATCCTCATGAATATAATTGAACCTCATAATTTCAAATATTAATTTCATTTATAAATATTCAATATTTACAACTTTAATAATATATTTTTAATATAAAAATATAAAATTCAATGAAAATTGTTTTTTTAGAAATTTTTTTATCCTAAAAATGAATTTACACCGAAATCATGTACATTACAGATTCATATTTAATTATTTATACCTTTCATATTAAAATATTACTAATTTTAATTTAATAACAATCCAAAATAGAATTGAACTAATTAAATACTTGATAATGAGTGATAATTTTTATAAATTTTTTATTTTTCACATTACGTCCAAAAATCAATATTTTATAAAAAGTGTCAAAAACTAACTACAATAAATTTTAAGTATATTAAATAATTTATTTTGATTTTACGATATAAAATTTAAAATTTTTTCTGATAATGATTCAAATTTTTTTTAATAAAATTAATAATTTTTTAGAAATAATTCATTTTTAAATTATAAAATATATTTATTCCTATTCATTGATTAGTAAAAATGTGTTGATGAATATTGATATATTTTATTATATAAATTGACATAAAAATCAATAAAAATAATTAATATATAGTGATAATTTTTTTTATAAACATAAAAATACATATTCCAATTAAAATAGGGATAAAAAAATATACCTTTCACCATAAAAATCTTCTTAGCATCATTTATAAAAAATTGAAAATCAATTTATAAAGTATTATTCAATAGATTAAATGTATGAAAAATAAATTTTTAATAAATTTATTTCAATATAAAAAACATTAAAATGAAATACATAAATAAATCCATCATTTATAGAGAAATAAACAATTTCAACATTATAATTTCTTTACCTTATATGATTCACTATTACCATTCAACATTGGCCACTTCTTTCTTATGAAATAATAGATATTGTTTATTAAGAATGAATCCACTAAAAATATTTCATTTATTGGAAACATATATCCATAACCACCAATCCAATAGCTACGTTATAATGATAATTTATAAATAATAATATTGATTTTTATTTAAGCTCGATGTTATGTATGGTACATCCTATCACAAATACAATTTGTTGAAACGAATAGACATTATATAATATAAGTGCTTAATAAAGAGGGTGTGAAAATTACCCTATCATGGATGGTTGGTGTTGACATGGTTTTTTCCATTAAAAATAAATATAATGAATCATGCATTCAACAACCCATATATATGAGTTTAAAAGAAAAAAATAAATTTTCATACATTAAAATGATCATTTTGGATTATATTTTTATATAATTAAGAAAACTAGTAAATATAAATGAATTTTCATACAAGGTGTAAACTTCCACAAAATGTTAATTTTTCTAAAAAAATAGCATTATTAAGTTCAAAATCTTGTTCTATTCTAGGTATATTAGCATTATTTCAGATAAGTAACCACAGTAGATAATATGACTAGGTAAAGATTTATAGTCAGCATTCTATCATATGGAATTAATTTTAAAACATTATATTAGTATAAAGAACAGATGAGCCTTAGCCCGGTTGGAAAGGTCTCTGTTAGGGCATCCAAGCGACCATGGATCAAATCTAGGCAGATGTAGAATTTCCGGGTTATTGTAGCAGTACTATAGGAGGTACTGTAGTAGGAACTGTGTAGTACTGTAGTAGGTACTATAGCGGGAACTATAGCGGACACTGTTTGGCACTGTATTAGCCAGGAATATTCCCCCATTTGGGCTTTCGGGCCTCCGATTTGGTCCCTGAGTCCTTCATAGGCCTTCTGGAAACCAGGCCTTCGGGCCAGTAGGGCCTTTTGGCCATCTGAAGGCCTTCGGGCCCAAAATACTACAAGGAACAAGCTCTACAAGGAGGATGAGGAAGGTGCTTTCACCACAGCAGAAGCTAAAAAGATTGCACGAATGAGAGGGTATGACACCTTTCATCGGGACAAGCCTGTTCATGCACAAGAATGCCTAACCGAACAACCATGCGAAGGTGTATAGCTAATTTCAAGATGAAGATGCTGGGGAGGAGCAATTCCTAGTTGTTAAGGCTGGGTTGTATGTAATGTTTGCGCCTACGGGCAATGAATTCCTCTATGGCCTACGGGAATGTAATCTTTCACCTACGGGAATTTTAGGGTTCCACCTCATCCCTTGAAAGGTGGATTATCAAAAATCAATATAAAATGAAGGACTTCAGGACATTGGTATAAAGATCTAAAAAATGGATATAAAAATAATAGAAAAACTATTAGATTAATTAGAACATCAAAAAAAAATAAAAGTCATTCCTTTTTCAAAATAAAAGGTTGAGAACATATATAGATTTAACCAAATGATAAAAAATACATTTTAAAAAAGAAAATATTTTCTACCAATTAGAAATAATAGTAAAACCATGAAATCAACATTAAAACCATTCTAAAAAAACATTCACCAATAAAATACCACAAACATTCTACCTTATAAAATCAAAATATTTCAAAAACTATATATTTATGTTTAGAATAAATTAGTTAACTTGGAGAATCATATTAATATCACTTTTTTAGTAATTTGTAATCCATTTCGTTAATCATTTAAGACCATTTAATTCTATAATTGTGACCTTTGAGGTTAAATCCATCATTTTTCACCTTAAAGATTAATCATTACCCCCTACAATGGAGACATATATCCGGATAACCCATTTTCACAAGATATATCAAGCTCAATCATCCTAATATATAATTATCTAATATCATATAATGTGTTTAAATTTTTTAAACATTCACTTTTTCATCATAAAATCCATGAAAAACTAATTTTCACCGAATCACAATTATGTTTCCATAAAAATTCAAGGAATTATCCATTTTCATTTAAAACACATTAAAAATTAAAAGTTACAGGAATATCGAGAATATTATATTTTTTGAAAAACCATGTTAAAATATTTAGTAATATTTATAATGAATAACAGAAATTATTTTGGAAAAATAGATCAATCCATTTCTTCCAAATAATTTTTTTCTCTTTTATAAAATGATAAAAATAACCCACATAAAAATATTGAAAATATTATTGTTTATACAACTCTAAAAAATGTAAAAATTAGTTAAAAATATCCTCTTTAAAACATTTTATCATTATTATTAATATTCTTTATGTATATAAAATATCCTCGATATGTAAGAAAAATATTTGGAATGAAAACCAAAAAATCTGTTTTTAAAAGAAATTCCCTTAAATTGAGTCCTCACTCATTTAATTCTTATGCATTCCCAAAAAATTACTAAAAATATTTTTTTCATACTTTCTTATTAATACTTCTTATCTGTATTATATTATAATTATTCATTTTACTTCATATGTTACCATGTTTTATTAAGTTATAAAAAATTTTAAGTTCACATTGGTTGATTTGAAGATGTTTAGTTTATGAACTAAAATACGGTCACTGTAATAAAATTAGTCAAAGGTTCTATTATTCATATACCTATAAAATATTAATAATTTAATAATTAGTATTTCTTTACATTATACACTTATAAAGAAAACCATGTAATGGAACTATTAAAAGTGAATCACAATGTTTCATATAGATGATAGTCATTACATGTACATAAATAGAATTTTAATTTTCCTACTAGGTGAAAAAACCAAGTGGATAATATTTTTATTTTATGGAATAAAAATTATTATTTATATTCAATACTTATTCATTTTTTCCCATACTTGCGACAATCCTTGAATTGAGGAAATGAAAAATCAATCACATCACTTAGTGAATGTTTTAGTCCATACGTACGCACGAGTAGCATCATAATTTTCTAAAGGATGTTAAATTTAAGATAAATGAAATATATAACCTTTAAGAATCATAATTACATCATATATATCATATATATTCGTTTTATCCATCATATTAACTATCATATAAATACCTGATGAAAAACAAAACACATAACTTCAATGAGGTGGTGGTGAAACGTACACAAAAAATGGATTAGTTTCACTAATGATAGAAAAGGAGATAAAATAGGATAGCAACATAACCATTATAATAATTTTTTATATATAACATATTGATTCCATTATATCATCATTTTTAGGATTATTTTAGGGATATATGTGAATTAATAGACATGATACACTCGATTAATAAATATTACTCTAACTTAGAAAACCGACATTGAATTAATCATTAAGTATCCATTGGATGGTCTTTTAGTGACAATATAACATTTATGAAATGTGAGTTATGTTTTGGAAGATATCTAGAGAGATTTTATTCAAGGAAAATAGGTCATAAGGTGTAAGTAAAATATAATATGAGATTCCATTTTTAATGTGAGGTTGGTTACAATCTTGTAAATATAATAAATATTAATATGTAATACGTTTCTTACTAATTTTAATTGGGTCAAATTATCCATAGAATTTAATATAATGTGGATAATCTAGAAATATATAAAAAAACTAATTTATTCTAGTTTAGGCATCAATTTAAAATTTATCTTTTGAATTAACCCCTCTTTAACCTTGTTTAACCATTACTGTTGTAACAAAATTACCATTATGTAAGTAATAGGAAAATAATTTTAATGATACCAAGTGGAATTTAAATGGTCCATCAAAAATATATTTTACATTTTTTCTATATAAATTTTTATGATAAAATTATTATGATTTTATATATATCTAAAATTATTTTTAAAGATTAAAAACAATTTAATGTTATTTTCAAAACTATTTATGAGGTTTAACAGTAATGGAATCAAGATAATTATTCATTTAAAATATAAAATTTTCACCATCAATAATTAATTATTAATAACCATTAAATCCACAAAAAAATATAATTAAATAAAAAATATATTAAATTTATTATTATTGAAATCATTAACATATTTTTCTATTGTATGGATAAGTGTCGCATCAGTGTTCTATCATAATTGATGGTAATTATACCATCAACAAAAATATAAATTAATTTAATACCATAACGGTAACTTATTAATATATAATAATAATCATTCATAAACAATCATAACTTACTTCTATCTTTATAAAATCATATTAGAGATATTAAATGAAAGAGAGTGATATTTTGTAATTGTTCTTCACTTAAATTTTCTTAAAGGTAATAATCTAAGTAAAGGAGAAAAATAAAGTATTAATTTAAATTTTTAGGTTATATGGTTTTATATAATATCATAAAATAAGAATTAATGTGATATTGTGGGACCTTATAATAATGTTTTAACCAAAATTAAATATTTTTATCCTTAATAGTGTTGGTAACTTTTAACCTTAGAAAATATTTAATATAAAATTAAATTAAATTAAACTCATAAAAAAATTTGAAAAAAATTCCAAATTTTAAATCAATGTTACAAAACTAAAATTTTATGAGGGAAAGAATTTTTTTTAATATAAGTATGGAAAATTTGTAAAAAATACTTTTCAGAAAAATGGTTTTTTAAGCCTAATAATTATCATATAAAAAATAAAATACAATGTTGAATAAAATTAAATTAATTATATTATGTTCAATAAATTAGATTTGTTAATTTAAAAAAATATAATACAAAACTATAATTTCAAATTATGTGATTGATTGAAATAAAATTATGGTTTTTCAAAAATAGGTGTTTTCACAATTCACTCAAAGATTAATCATTTTTTAGAAATATCCAAACTTCATAATAAGACAACTATGAAATAGTGATTTAAAAAAATATATCTATTTTTAAAAAAAATTCTAAATGTGTCTGTAATGAATTATAACATCTATACAAAAAATGATATAATACACAATTTTAATGAAATTGTATTTTTAACTATAAAATAACAAATTTTCATTCTACACCCAATGTCCATAAATATATGAATGATAATTAAATTAATTGAAAATATTATAAAATCTATTAATTAGATTTTTTTTCAATAGTTATTGATTTACTTTATTTATATAAAAGGAAATTGTCCACAAAAAAATTCCATTTAAAAATTCCATTTTTCCAATCCCATTTTTTAAGACAATTTTCTCTTGTTTAATACATTTCACTATAGAGGAAATATTGAACTTTGTTAAATTTATACTCATATTAATATAAATTGAAATAAACATTAATGAATGAGATGATTATTAAATTCTTATTAATGGATATAATAATAATTTAAATCCACAAATCAAATAAAAAACATTAACACTCATGAAAATGATTACCTTTTTCATAAAAAATGACAATATATAAAATTATAAAGACATGATATATTTTTTTCCAAATAAATCTCTTTCAAAAGTATTAAAAAAATCCATGAAATCATAATGATATCATTTATTTTTAAAACAATAATTTCAACTTTAAAAGGTCACAAATATTATTTACCTTAAGAAATAAAAATATTTTTATAGAAATATATTTTAAGAAAAAAATTTATATCTCCCGAAAAAATATTCATAACCTCTGTTCATTCATGTATATTTTTTTTGAAATAACTTAAGCATAGTAAATTCTATAGTAGTGATGTACTAGGTTATATGGCTCTTTTTTCCTTCAATAACTATTCATTACCCAATGCATTGGTCATCTATATCAGGCCCACCCATCATCATGGGTTATATCATGTAAACTCATTATAATATATAATTATATAACACATTTTCATGAGTAAAATACTTATATTCTACATGTTTTTAGCATAAAAACATTCAATATCTCATTAGAACCAAATAAAAATGCATTGTCCTTAAAAAGTCATAAAAATATCACTTTTATTTTAAAAAGTCTTTAAAAATGGAAAATTATCAATTTATTTGGAATATATTATTATTTTAAAAAAAATTTATTAACAATTCTTTATAATGAATAATTTCTATAATAGTGGGATAAACTAGTCAATTCATATAGGTTAAAAATATTTTTTTCACTTTTTTAAACGGTCTAAAAAATCCCATAAAAAAGGTGACAATATTAATTTTTAAAACATTGTAAAGAAATTTAAATATTGTTAAAATTTGAAAATTGGTACCATTTAAAAATAAGTAATAATATTATTGAAACCTTTAAGATCACCTAAACATGGATGAAAAATATTTAGAAGGAAAACATTAAAATAATATTTTTAAAAATTAGTTCCTTGCCTCGAGCTCCATCTCGTTCTATTCCTATGTCTACAATCTTTACATGTAAATTAAAAAGGAATTATAATTTCATTAAACCATTTCCTAGTGATTAAAATTTCATTTTTCCAATTATTTCATGTGTTATCTTGAATTATATAGTTAATAAAATGGTTGTGATTATGTTAGACATTTGGAGATGATTTAGTTTGTATCCTCAAATCACTATCGATACATTAAGCATTGTCAAATAAGTTATGGTCATTAAATTAATGATATTTTTTATACTATAATATTATAGGGCAGTGAATACAATATAGAAAATAAATGAGGGTGTGAAATATCATTCATGTCACACTGAATTTAAAATAGTCAGAAATCACACTCATGAATTTAGAAATATTTGAATTTAAACATATTTAAATATATAATTTGAAATATAATATTAAATTACATAAATAAAAATATTCTCATGATATAAAATATCAAGGGGTATTTAATCTAAATATTAAATATAAAACATGTTTTATAACATAATCATGTATCAAGGAAGGTAAATTTCAAACAATGTACCCCTTACAAGTAACATAATATTTATTTTAAGAATCATTTGAGAAAGAGATAATAAGAAATAATTGAAGAAACTGGGAAATAAGTTTTAAATAAAATAAAAAGTATTCATTAGTTATAGTAATTAAAACATGTAATATTGGTGACTAATAAGTATGCTTGTAACTCAATGTAAGAAAATTGAGATAGCACAATCTCTTAAATTAGTAATGATTTTCTCAGTTCATTTTCATGTATTCCTAAAAATGAAACATAACAATCTTAGTATTATGTTTCAATAATATAATAGTAGATTTTACCTTTTCAATACTCTATTTATAATGAATTATTAAGAATATATTAGTTACTTATAACCAATTTTCACCATCGATTGTTCATAACTTTTATTTTTTTATGTATTATCTATGATGGGGATTTTTGTACCCATTTATTAATATTAAGTTCATAGTTTCTAGTTAAAAAAATTTTACTATAAAAGATATCATATATTTATTTATAAATCTAAAATATCATTACATAATTGTTTTGTATATTTTTTTTTGAAAATAGAATCATTGTCTTCTTATTTAGTTAATTTTAGTGATCAAATAGGATATATTAATTATAGGTTTAGTAGGTAATATAAAATATTCGATACCATAAATAAACAATATTATAATTAATATCCTAAAATAATATTTTTTATTTATGTTACCATATTCATCCATGATATAATTTTACATAGAAGTTCATGTATGTAGTCAAACAGACCCAAACAAGAACATATTATCACTTGATGGCTCAGTGTGGTTAAGGATGTGAATAATACCATAATGAAAAAAGTAAAATTATATTTAATGGATTTTTTTATTTTTTTGATTCATATTTGATAATGTTTTTAGGAATAATTAAAATCAATATGAAAAATAAAAAAACATTACATTGTGAAAGCGGTAGTTCGTACAACGAATGGTTCATGCTTTCATTCTCCAAAGAAATGAGAGAGAATTAATGTGGATTGTAATATGGATCTTTGTAACAATATCATATGTTTAGACCTTCTTATTTAATTATATTCTTATAACAAATTCAGATAATGAATGGTGAAATCGGAGGATGTCCCTTTATGGAGGGAGTGGTCTACAAAAATGCATGGCCGATGTTCTATTATTTTTTATATTTAATGTCATGAAAAACATAATGGTTGATCCATTAATATAAGAACATAAAAATATTCTAATGATGATTAGGTTATTATACTAAAATTATTAATTTTGTTTTTTAAGAGATATATTAACAATTAAATCATAAGGATAAAGTAATACTCACATTAAAACTATAATCATTATCTTGAAAGTATCATTGGAAATGGAGTTTTTAGGATAACTTATAGTGACTAGTAGATTGAAATAATTAAAGGTGAGTCAGAGAGAGAATAATATGGTATGTTTTTATAAAAAAAATTATATGAATGTAGAAATTTTATTGGGTTGAACTAACACACATTTTATAATTGAAGAGAATGGGACTTTTGTGAACTCCATTTTTTGAATTGTGGAATGAAATTATTCTAGTGAAAATAATTCCAAAAGTGAGAAATAATTTATTTTTTGGTGATATAAGGTCAATAAATCATCAAATATTAATTTTCACTCATTTTTTTAAATAAAATAAACTCATATACCATTATGTTTTGTTTTATTTGAGAATTTTATATTTTACATAAGTAATTAGTTTTTAGCTATTTAATTCACTTTATTATTGTCCAAAAAAAATTACCTTATTAGATAATTTTTACCTAATGATTAAAAATGTGATTTTTATTTTATCAAATATTTTTGATATGATTATTAAAAATTATTTTGATTGTTTTAAAATTAAAATTGTAAAAACACATTTTTATAAATAGTATATTTTTCTGATTAAATTTAATGTGTTGGATAAAATCTTAAATGTATAATATTTTCATGTTAATAATTGGATATTAAAAAATAAGTAAACTTTATGCGGATTTAAAATCAATCCAAAACTGAATAATACCCAAATAATATTTAATTAATATAAAATAACAAAAATGGATTATTCTTTTTGAAGATATTACATACGTTCATAAAATGTTAAACATAGAATTCATAAATTAATAATTTTTTCAGAAATTTATATTTTTAGTACTAGAAACATATTATATCAATTTATAGGTTTTATATAATTTTGGGTCTTACTTATATAATGATAATTTTATAAAAGTTAAAGTTTTTTAATCTATATTTTTAATTTTCACCTAAAAATAAATTATTTTAAGAAAACCAAAAAAATAAAAGTGAATATAATATTATTATGACAAATATAACATTTAATTTTATATCTTAAAATCAAATTTTGACTGTTGATAATTAAACATGTAAGTAAAAATGAAAATTTATAATGAAAATAGTTTTCATAGAAAAATAACTTTTTAAAATGTTAACTACTATTATTATAATTTCCTATATATTAATAATAAAAAATATTGTAAATAAATTATTCATAAAAATATTATATTTTATCTAGAATATATCTGGTATCTTTATATAAAGTGAATAAAATTCAATTTTATATGGGTTACAATTTAAATCACAAATATGTATTATTGGTTACTTAGTTAATCTAATTAAATTTTGTCAATTCCTCTATATTGATAGAATTCATTATTTTTATATATAATTTATTTCATAACTCAGTTACCTATTTTTTTGAAAACATCGATAGCTACATTTTAAAGAACATATATTATTCCATGGTTTTTTTGTGGTATGCTTTTGTGTGTATCACATGATATTGGACAAAATTGGTTTTAAAGTAAGATATATAATTTAAAATCATATGGTTTTACACTCTCTATATTAAATAAATTAAATTAATGAAATTTCAATTATCCCTTACTAATATTATTATTTAAGGGTATTTAAAATATTAGCATAACCCATGATATAATATCAAATATGGAATCTAAATTAATATCTTAGCTAAAATTATTAAACACATATTTCTCCCAATACTGTTAATAGATTGATTTATATTTCAATATAAATTATTACTATGATCCCTAATTTTTATGTAAATGAATAATCTTTCAATTCTTTTGAAAAATTAGCCTATGTGATTCTTCTCACATTTTTTACATGTTATAAATTTAATCCTCTTTGCTTTATCTTCATTGTCACCTTAACTTCCATGAGACTATATTTAACTCTGATTATTTTTTTAGGAATTAAGCTAGGTTCATGTATTTAATAATAACTCATAATAGTTTCTTTGGTATAAGAAAAATATATATCAATTCAATTATTCTCTCATTAGGTTTCTCACTGAGAAAAAATCTTTTATATGTATGGTATCAACTATTTTCCTGGTTCTATAGGGAATTAAAAAATACTAATAAAAAAAGTATTTAATGTTATTTATGAACATAATAGGTTAGTTATTTTTTTAATCATTACATGAAAAAATAATGTTCAAAATGTATTATTCTTCCACATTTGTACATTATCTTTCAGTTCCACAAAAATCACTCTCGAGTCATTCAAGGATACTTTTGGTAATATTTTATAAAATCCCATAACCTAATTCCTATATATAATAAATCCTTCATTATGGATTGTAATTGGAATTTTATTAACAAAATAAAATCAAATGGGAGTGTCTTGTTAGTTGCTACATCTTAGGCCACCTCAACATACACCAGAGTGAAGATTAATTTGATACTCAACATATCTTTTTATGGTGCTACCCATAGTTGGATCTATACCATAGATGAATACACATTCTAATATCCATATAGGGATGTAGTTTCTATGAAACCATATAATCATCACTTTACCAAAACAATGGTATTTTTATTTTTTGCATAGATTTATCCTAGGTGTTTTCACTAATGTTATATTATCATAATTTGAAATATATTCAATATTACCTCATAAATTATGATCAGCCCTATCTTACCAATCATTTTCTTTTCATATAGTAATATACTAACCTTTTAAATTTTCTAAAACCTAACTTGATTGTAATTTTGATGCCCATATATGCACTTTAAGATCTAATACTAAAAAACCATAATTTACATACTATTTTAGATACCAACTATAATTTTTTTCATAATAGACCCATAATTATGTGTTAAACTTAATTTTTTTCAATCATTAAAAGGACCATTTACATTAAGAAACTTAAATTATTAGGTTTAATTATAACTAATAAATACAATTCCTTTCACAAAAATAGATATTTTTTCACATTATTATGAACTATGAAATAAATAATATATTTTTAACATCTCCCATAAAATATAAACATATATTATTTATTCTAAAAATATTATGTGCAATAAATTTCATCATAACCCTACTAAATGGAAACATAAGAAGGATGACCTAAAATTCTTCGTAAGAGAAAATGTATATGAGATGCTATCATAGAATGGATAATATTGACGGAATAAATTAGTTACTTATAATGCCATAAAACAAAACCCATGATATTCAAATAAATATTTGGTTTGAATTATAATATAAATAACCACATAAATAATAATTATGAAATTGTTCACGATGAAATTTATAATGTCAAATGTATTTTACTATCAATGCCTTAGCCAAGATATCAGTCTCATTATCAATTCCATGTCGAAGACATCATTCTTCTCATCATAGTCGTAACCAATACATCATTTTTTCATTAGGTAAGCACACAAAATACAAAATAATATATTCATGTGATAATGAAAAACACATTAAGGGGTTTTATAATAGAAGTCCCTTCCCATAAATTTTATATATCCAATTCATTATCCATGATAATTATATGAATATCAATTAAATATATATTCCTCTTTCCTTGGTAATTAATAAACATATAAATTGACAAACAAAAAATAGAATGTCAATAAATTTACAATAAATATATGGATATATTTTATCTAGATAAATATGGTGGATGGATGAATAGTATATAATCAGTTTTCTTGAGTAATAAGTAATTATCTTTATTTGAATATCACATATATTAATTCTCAATATTTCCTTAATAAATAAGGGGAATAACGTTTCAATTTAATATTCCTAAAAATAACTCCATATTTTTTATTATTACATTGAAAATTAAATAATTTTACATAATCAATAAATTCATGGGTATCTTGCTAATTTCCATCCAATCAATGCTATGAAAATAGTATAATCATAAAGAAATTTCATTGAAATAAAAAATGTTTCTATAAGAGTGTATTATTTGGAATGAAAAAGGAAGTGATGGATTTACCTTTTTTTAATATCATAATGTAAAATCGAATGAGTGGATTTATAAATTAATCAATATCTAATAGACACACTACACAAAGGAAACAAGTGCTGAATATATTTCATATTATAATGAAAAAAAATTTAGACTAAAACACACCAGGGGTAATGATGATGTTATAATAAAAAAATAACATGAGTGGGATACCATGAAAAAGAAATATAATAAAATCAAAGATAATTATTATACATGAAATAAATAGTGTAGTGAGTACACTATAAAAAACAAAATATGGTGTATAATTTATTCCCTATGGAAATGAAAATATAGAAAAATATCAATTACAACTTAAAAACATTCGAATCAAAACCCACGAATATATATAATTTCATATGGAATATTAAATAAAAAAAATTTGGATAAATATTATCAAAGAGATATTATGTAAAAAAAATATAAAACAATGTGCATTGAATAAATTTGTCTCAAAAATATAAATTTTAGAAAAATAACCCCTTAGTAGTAACTTAATAAATTATTCAATATTCATTTTATAATTGGGTTATACAGAATATTCATGATACTTAGAAAATAAGTAAGTAATATAAAATAAATTATTCATTAGTTTGAATAAATCAAACATTGAACAATCAAATTGAATATGAATCATTGTAACTCAGTGGAAGAAAATTGAGTCTACATAAACCCTTACCTTCATCAAGATTCACATAATGCATATGCCTATCTTATTAAAAAAATAAATAAATTATCTTAATATTTTATTTAAAAACATTAATATTATACATGACCTTTAGTAAAAATTATTTATACTCATTTACTATGAATATAATAGTTGGTTGTAGCTTATTTTTTCAATACGGTGTTTGTAACTTTAATTGTTTCATGCATGATTTATGATATCTATTTTGATACCTAGACTATGAAAAAAAAATCACAATTCATAGATTTATAATGTTAATTTAATATGAAACATATATTTAATAACAAATATATTATCTCATTCAATAATTTTTTTAATTATGTTGGGTAAATTTAGCAATCAAATTTAATATTTAATAAAAAGTTAAATACTTAATATAAAAATATTATAATAATAAAAACAATATTTTTTTCTTAATATCTAGTAGTAAAACTATTATTATTTTCTATGTAGTCTTTTATGATAGATCTTTATTATGTAGTTCATGTAGGTTGTCAAACTGACCCAAATAAGAACACACCATAACTGAACTGGTGAGTGTGGTTAAGAAAGTGAATAATATCATCAAAAAAGAGAATAAAAATTGTATTCATGTTTTTTATTTTGGTGAATTATATTATATGTGGTTATTATATATAATTAAGATCATGATGAAATATTATAATTATTAGATCATAGAGGTAGAAGTATGCACAATGAACTATTAGTTGTTTCATTTTCTTAATAAAGAAGAGAGAAAAAGTAAGTGATTTATAATTTGTATCATCACAATAATAATTCTATTATATATTTCACATTTATTCTTAAATTCAATTCATATAATGTGAACATATATGCAGTAGTAAAAAATAGAGTTTTTCGCTTCATGGAGGATGTACTTCACCCAAATGCATGATCAATGTTCTAATATTTTTATTAGTAGATATAAGGGAATAAATTATGGTTATTACATAAATATAATAACAATATAGTATAATAAAAATATTTAGATAATTATATTATATTATTTAGGATTGTTTTTTAGGATAATGATCTAGAATAAAAGGATATGGTTTATGTAATATTCACTTTTAATCAATGAAAATTATCTTGATTTTATCCATATAAATGAGGGTAATCGGATAAGAGACAATATAAAAAGGATTTAGGTAATTAATTTTGATTATATAAGTTTAAAATGGTTAGGTTTTCTGGGAATTTTTGATGGGAATGTGTAGCTTTGAGTTGTTGTAAGTGATTTAATTTGATAAGTGATAAAAATGAGACTTCTGTGAACAATAATTATGTTTCAATAATAGAATTGCATTGTTTAAATTATAGATTTTCAAAATTAAAAATTACTGGATTATGGGGTGAGATTAGTTGTATAAATCCTCTACCACGCATTCTCAATAATTTTATAAATAAATTTCTAGTCATTTGACATTAGTATTTTACATTTTAACATTTTTTTCTTACCTAAGTGACTACCTTTTAACTAAGTAAATCACATTTTTATTCAAAAAAATAAAATGAAACTTTTTATAAAACTTTTAGTAAGTAAATATAAATATGAAATATATTTTATCAAATAATAATTATATGTGTAATTATAAATAATTTTTAATTTTTTAGATGTTTGCATAAGAACCTG
Source organism: Viscum album (assembly GCA_963277665.1). Lineage (NCBI taxonomy): Eukaryota > Viridiplantae > Streptophyta > Magnoliopsida > Santalales > Viscaceae > Viscum > Viscum album. The sequence goes on along the minus strand of OY728143.1, from coordinate 1,637,397,237 downwards.
TTTTTTGGAAAATTGAAATCTTTGGCCTGAAATTTTTATGTATGATTAAATTATTATTTTGTATGGTTTCTAATATGAATATTTTTTCCTATAAAAAATAAAATTTTATTTTCCTATAAAATATAAAATAATTATTTTATTAAATATTGTTGAATTAAATTAAAATACAACAACTATTTTCTTTTCTTTTAAAAATATTACGTTTGTTCGTAAAATGATAAAAATCAGTTTTCAAAATTTAGATGTTATTTTAAATATTATTAGATTTATGCCTTAAATACATATATGATAAATTTGTAGATTTTATAGACTTATAGGTTTTTCTCATAATATTACAACGCCATAAAATTTATAACTTTTGAAAAAACAATATTTTCATTGTTTACTGAAAAATAAACTATATTAGAAAAATTTGAAAATTTAATATTATGATAATTCTAAATTACTAATTGACAAAATTATGTTTATTTTTCAACTTATAATATTAGATGTTTAGTATTTATCTTTTAATTTATAATATCAATATTTAATTAAAAATGTTTTCATTGAAATTTTTTTTTAAAATATTATGAAATCTTATTCATATATATTATAAATTACAAGTAAAAATTAGTCTTAACATATTATTAATATAATTAATATCATTTATCCATCAAATATCTAGTATCATAGAAAATGGATCCACGAAATCTAATTTTATCAGGGTTATATTGTAAAACATAAATAAATTTTATGATTTATTTAACAATAATAATTTAATTTTTTCAATACCATAGAGTTAATAATTACATTTATTTTATTTCTGCGTGTTTTTTATTCCTCGATTATATTTATTTCAGACCTCCAATTCAATAGATATGTATTTTTCAATGGTTCAATGCGGTCCAATGTTACATTTATCACACTATCAAACATATATAGATTTTAACAAATATATATTATTTATAATCTCATTGTGTTGCAAGGACACCATGGAAATTAATGGAGAGATCCCTATAGTTTTCCCTTGAGAAGTCTATTGAAACTGTTCAAATAATCAATCCATTTTTAAGAAATAGTTTTTATATGCCCCTGAATTCTTTTTAAAAAAATGACATCATGGGGAATAATCAAACCAAATGGTGCTAGTATTCCAAAATTCCCCTTGTTAAAACAAGAACATGGATAATTATCCACTACTGGAAATCCAGCCTTTCCCAACGGTTCTAAACCGTGGGGAAAGGCTACAGAACCGTTGGTATATGTTATACCAACGGTTCTGCAAACCGTGGGGAAGTAAGCCGTTGGGAAAGGCTTTTCCCAATGGTTTACAGAGAACCATTGGGATAGGTTAGAAAAAATCAACCTATCCCAACGGTTCTGCCAAACTATTGGGAAATGCCTTTCCCAAAGGTTTGGCCCGTTGGGAAACCACCATAGAATTTTCTTTCCCAACGGTTTACAAACCGTTGGTAAAAACAACCCTTAAACAGATATCCCAACGGGTTGAAACCATTGGGATAGGGTGTTTTTACCAACGGTTCCTTGAACCGTTGGTAAAAACAGCTACATAGAGCCTATGCCAACGGTTTTCAAACCGTTGGCATAGGCTTTGCTGTGCAGATTGCACAGCAGCCTACAATTTGCACAGCAGGTCTGGTTTTTGGGCATTCACCCTTGGTTTCAATTCAATTTTCAATCCAATTATGCCCTCGTTTTCAATTCATTTTTCAATCCAATTATTGTACCTGCAACACATATAATGCATACATATAGAGAACAAACCAACACATACAAATAATGAAAACCAACCAACCAACACATATAATGCATCCTGAAAATATACTCATCCATAATTAAAGTAGAATTCATAACATAATTATAAACATACATAATTCATTTAGAATTCATTTTAAAATTTAGATGACAATCATATGTGGAATCCGGAATTCAATTCATAATTTGATTGGTTTTTCATATACCATATATTTTTAATAGAAATGATATCCATTTTAAACAAAATACATACATCTGGAATGATACCGGTCACACCGTGCCTCGGATTGAGGCGAGGTTAACTCTAACACATCACAAATGAATTATTGATCGTTGTCCTAAAGTATCAACATATTCCGAAATCGTTTGGTCGGTTTTCCGTATGTCAGCTGTTGTTTTCACTTAAAATGAAGTGTTTTTTAAATAAAAGAGAGACACTTTGAATGGTGTCGGCCACACCGCGTCTCGTATTGAGGCGGGGTTAACTCGTACACATCACAAATGACCCATGGATTGTTGTGCTAAAATATAAACACAATCAGAATGCGTTTGGTTGGTTTTCCATATGAATTTAAAATGTAGTCCATTTTAAAGAAAAGAGATACACTTAGAGTGGTCTCGGCCAAAACGCGACTCGGATTGAGGCGTGGTTGACTCGTACACATAACATATGACCCATGAATCGTTGTCCTAAATTTTCAACAGATTCCGAATGCGTTTGGTCAGTTTTTCATATGTCAGTTGTTTATTTCACTTATAATCTTGTCCATTTTAAACAAAAGAGACACAGTCAGAGTGGTACCGGCCACACCGCGTCTCGGATTTAGACGGGGTTGAATCTTACACGTCTCAAATGACCCATGGATCATTTTCCTAACGTATCGACACAATCCGAATACGTTTGGTCGGTTTTCCGTATGCCAATTGATGTTTTTCACTTAAAATGACTTCCTTTTGAAACAAAAGACGGACACTATGAGTGGTGCCGACCACACCGCGTCTCCAATTGAGGCGGGGTTGATTCGCACACGTCACATATGACCCGTGGATCGTTCTCCTAAAGTTTAAATGGAAACCGAATGTGTTTCGTCGGTTTTCCGTATGTACTTAAAATGTTGTCCATTTTAAACAAAAGAGTGACACTTAGACTAATTCTGACCACACCACGACTCAGATTCATCCCGGGTTGGTTCGTACATGTCACATATGACCCATGGATCGTTTTGATAAATTATCAAAAGATTACGAATGCGTTTGGTCGGTTTTGTGTATGTCAGTTGTTCTTTTCATTTATAATCATGTCCATTTTAAACAAAAGAGACAGAGTTAGAGCGGTGTCGGCCACACCGAGTCTCGGATTAAGATGGGGTTGACTTGTACACGCCACATATGACTCATGGATCGTTGTTCTAAAGTATCGATAGAATCCGAATGCGTTTGGTCGATCTTCCGTATGTCAGTTGATGCCTTTCACTTAAAATGACGTCCTTTTGAAACAAAAGACGGACACTTTGAGTGGTGTCAGCCGCACCGCATGTCGGATTGACGGTAGGATGATTCTTACACGTCACATATGACCCATGGATCGTTCTCCTAAAGTTTCAACGGAAACCGAATACGTTTGGTCGTTTTTCCGTATGAACTTAAAATGGTGTCCATTTTAAACAAAAGAGAGTCACTTAGACTTATCCTGGCCACACCGCGACTCAAATTCATCCAGGGTTGGCTCTTACACGCCACATATGACCCATGGATTGTTGGGATAAATTATCAACAGATTCGGAATGCGTTTGTTCGGTTTTCCGTATGTCAATTGATGCTTTTCACTTAAAATGACGTCCTTTTGAAAAAAAAGACGCACACTTTGAGTGGTTCCGGCCACACCACGTCTCCGGATTGAGTTGAAACCACCGTGAAACATTCTAATTATTATTCGTGACGTGTACGTGCAGACGGCACGTCAATCGGACGTGCGGTTTGCGCGGTACGACTAAATATTCGTGTTTTAAGTGATGCGCGCGCTTCGTAAACGCGAGTGAGGGGGGTCCAAACGGGACGAACGAAGTCGAAATATCCTGAAATCAGATGAAAAATACGGGAGAGTGATTTATGAAGTGGTCGAGTAGACGACACGTCAATCGGACGTGTCGTGTGCCCGCGGTGACCGACAACGTAGTTCTGGTGTCAGAAACGGCCAAAACGGGCGTCCAACGGTCAAATTCATAGCGGAAGACCTCAGATTGAGCTGAAACCACCATGAAACATTCTAATTTTTATTTTTGGTGTGTACGCGCAAACGGCACATCAATCGGACGTGCGGTTTGCACGGTACGGCTCAATATTCGTATTTTAAGTGATGCACGCGCTTCGTAAACGCGCGTGAGGGTGGTCCAAACGGGCCGAATGATTTCGGAATGTCCTGAAATCAGACGAAAAATACGGGTGAGTGATTTATGAAGTGGACAAGCAGACGGCACGTCAATCAGACGTGTCGTGTGCTCGCAGTGACCGACAATGCAGTTCTGGTGTCATAAACGGCCAAAACGGGCGTCAAATGGTCAAATTCATAGCGGACGACCTTGTATTGACCTGAAAACACCGTGAAACATTCTAATAATTATGTGTGACGTGTACGCGTAGACATCACGCCAATCGGACGTGCGGTTTGTGCGGTACGACTCAATATTCGTGTTTTAAGTGATGCGCGCGCTTCGTAAACACGCGTGAGGGTGGTCCAAACGGGCCGAACGATTTCGGAATGGCCTGAAATCAGACGACAAATATGGGTGAGTGATTTATGAAGTGGTCGAGAATAAGGCACGTCAATCAGATGTGCCGTGTGCCCGCAGTGACCGACAACGCAGTTCTTGTGTCATAAACGGCCAAAACTAGCGTCAAACGGTCAAATTCATAGCGGACAACCTCGGATTGACCTGAAAACTCCGTGAAACGTTCTAATTATTATTCGTGACGTGTACGCTCAGACGGCACTCCAATCGGAGGTGCGGTTTGCGCGGTACGGCTCAATATTCGTGTTTTAAGTGATGTGCGCGCTTCGTAAACGCGCGTGAGGGTGGTCCAAACGGGCCGAACGATTTCGGAGTGGCCTGAAATCAGACGACAAATACGGGTGAGTGATTTATGAAGTGGTCGAGTAGATGGAACGTCAATCGGACGTGCCGTGTGCCCACGGTGACCGACAACGCAGTTCCGGTGTCATAAACGGCCAAAACGGGCATCAAACGGTCAAATTTATAGCGAACAACCTCGGATTGACCTAAAAACACCGTGAAACATTCTAATTGTTATTCTTGATGTTTACGCACAGACGGCATGTCAATCGGACGTGCGGGTTCCGCGGTACGGCTCAATATTCGTGTTTTAAGTGATGTGCGCGCTTCGTAAACGCGCGTGAGGGGGTCCAAATGGGCCGAACGAAGTCGGAATGTCCTGAAATCAGACGACAAATATGGTTTAGTGATTTATGAAGTGGTCGAGTAGACGACATGTCAATCGGACGTGCCGTGTGCCCGCGGTGACTGACAACGCAGTTCTGGTGTCATAAACGGCCAAAACGGGCGTCCAACGGTCAAATTCATCGCGGACGACCTCAGATTGAGCTGAAACCACCGTGAAACATTCTTATTATTATTCGTGACGTTTACGCGTAGACGGCATGTCAATCGGACGTGCGGTTTGCGCGGTACGGCTCAATATTCGTATTTTAAGTGATGCACGCGCTTCGTAAACGCGCGTGAGGGGGGTCCAAACGGGCCGAACGATTTCGGAATGGCCTGAAATCAGGCGACAAATACGGGTGAGTGATTTATGAAGTTGTCTAGTAGACGGAACGTCAATTGGATGTGCCCTGTGCCCGCAGTGACCGACAACGCAGTTTTGGTGTCATAAACGGCCAAAACAGGCGTCCAACGGTCAAATTCATAGAGGACGACCTCAGATTGAGCTGAAACCACTGTGCAACATTCTAATTATTATTCGTGACATGTACGCGCAGACGGAACGACAATCGGACGCGCAGTTTGCGCGGTATGGCTCAATATTCGTATTTTAAGTGATGCACGCGCTTCATAAACGTGCGTGGGGGGTCCAAACGGGCCGAACAAAGTTGGAATGACCTGAAATCAGACGACAAATACGGGTGAGTGATTTCTGAAGTGGTTGAGAAAACGTCACGTCAATTGGACGTGCCGTGTGCCCGCGGTGACCGACAACACAGTTCTAGTGTCATAAACGGCCAAAACGGGCGTCCAACGGTCAAATTCATAGCGGACGACCTCGCCTTGGATTGAGGTGGCGTTGACTCGTACACGTCACAAATGACCCATGGATCGTTCTCCTAATTTTTCAACAGAAACCGAATGCGTTTGGTCTGTTTTCCGTATGTACTTAAAATACTGTCCATTTTAAACAAAAGAAAGTCACTTAGAGTGGTCCCGACCACACCGCATCTCGGATTTAGGCGGGGTTGACTCATACGCTTCTCAAATGACCCATGGATCATTGTCTTAAAGTATCAACAAAATCCGAATGCGTTTGGCCTGTTTTCCGTATGCCAGTTGATGTTTTTCACTTAAAATGATGTCCTTTTGAAACAAAAGACATACACTTTGAGTTGTTCCGACCGCACCGCGCCTCGGATTGAGGCGGGGTTGATTCGTACACGTCACATATGACCCATGGATCGTTGTCCTAAAGCATCAACACATTTCGAATGCGTCTGGTCAGTTTTCTGTATGTCACTTTTGGTTTCCCCTTAAAATCTTATGGAAATTCATATAGAATATTTTTATATCATATTTAGTATGGATTGGATTTTAGTTGATCGTGATATGAATCATTTCAGAGCTAATGAAATTAAGGAAGGTGGAGGGGCTGTCCGGGGGGCTGTCTGGTGCGTGTCCGGGGGGCTGTCCAGGGACCAAGGAGGAGGGTGGGGGGTAGTGCGGGGTCTGTCCGGGGGGTGTTTGGGGGTTGTTCAGGGGGTTGTCCGGGGTTGTTCAGGGGGCTGTCCGGGGGTTGTTCAGGGGGTTGTTCAGGGGTTGTTCAGGGGTTGTTCAGGGGTTGTTCAGGGGGGTTGTCCGGGGTTGTTCATGGGGCTGTCCGGGGGGTGTTTGGGGGGTTGTCTGGGGTCCAAGGGGGAGGGTGGGGGGTTGTCCGGGGGGCTGTCCGGGGGGCTGTCCGAGGGGGCTGTCCGAGGGGCTATCCGGGGTCCAGGGTGCAGGGTTGGGGGCTGTACGGGGGGCTGTCTAGGGGGCTGTCCGCGGTGGCTGTCTGTGGGGGCTGTCCGGTGGGTGTCCGGGGGGCTGTCCGGGGACCAAGGAGGAGGGTGGGGGGGCTGTGCGGGGTCTGTCCGGGGGGTGTTTGGGGGTTGTTCAGGGGGTTGTTTGGGGTTGTTCAGGGGGCTGTCCGGGGGTTTTTCAGGGGGTTGTTCAAGGGTTGTTCAGGGGTTGTTCAGGGGGTTGTCCGGGGTTGTTCAGGGGGCTGTCCGGGGGGTGTTTGGGGGGTTGTTCGGGGTCCAAGGGGGAGGGTGGGGGGTTGTCCGAGGGGCTGTCCGGGGGCTATCCGGGGTCCAGGGTGGAGGGTTGGGGGCTGTACGGGGGGCTGTCCGCGGGGCCGTCCGCGGGGCTGTCCGGGGGGTGTTTGGGGGGTGTTCGGGGTCCAAGGGGGAGGGGGGGTTGTCCAGGGTCCAAGAATGAGGGGGGTTGTCCAGGGAGTTCAAAAACACACAACCACTAAAAGACAACAACATCCATAAAAACAGACAATATATAAAAATAACTCAACTCCAATACTATACTACGAGTCTAGATAAAACCAACAACTAGAATAGATTAAACATCAAATCTCAGTAATATAAGTCAAAAATGTAATGGATCAATATGTCCCACATCAACATCAGCATCACCATCATCATCATCATCACAGCCCTCGTCATCGTCCTCCTCATCGTCCTAACCCTCCACAGTGCCTTCCTCCTCGCCTTCGCCCTCCTCCTCACCCTCCTCATCTCCCTCCTCTTCCGCATCAGACTGCTCGCCATCATCATCTTCAAGCTGGACATCGGCCTGACCACCACTGGAACTGCCACCTAGTGCACCATATATAGAATGTATCGACGACATGTATTCATCAATCGCTGGGCTGGCCTCTGCTGGAAGTGTTGGACGTAGAACTTCAATAAATTTCATAAATGCACTGTTTGCCCTAGCAGACAGTTCTGCCGTCTCTGTGGCCCTTTTCTCAGCCTGTTCTGCCTGTGCCCTAACTTGCTGCAGCTCGGTGGCACTACAACTCGTACCTGAGGCAGGCCAATACCTCGTCGGGGCTATCCTAGGTCGGCAGCGTACTCTTCCAGAATGATCATCTCCCAACACCTGATGTAAGTGATCAAATGGTCCAAAATTGTCTGCTTCTTGGGCATCGAGGGCCTCTAAAGCATCCTGTTACAAATATAAATATATAATTAAGTTACGAAATAGATATTAAAATATAAAATCAACAGATTAAAACTTACAATCTGCTGCTGAGTCGCTTCATTGACAACACTTCCATCCTTTTTTCGTCTACTCGAGCAAAACAGTTTTGCTCGAGACACACGTCCTTCAATATTTTGTACTTTCCTATACAATGACATTGAAACAAAAGTTATATAAAAACTTTAGCAAATAATTAAATAATTGAGGAAACAAAAGAAAATGTAAGTCGTAAAGAAAACTTATAAACAATTGTCATACCTGCTGCCTCTCATGATCCGGCATCGTCGTGCGTCCTAGTGTATGGAGGTATTTTTTTGCATCAATGTTTTTTTTATTTTTTCCAGATGATTCCTAAATAAAATTCGATAATGCAAAGGATAATATTAATGAAAAACTTGAAAGTTATTATTTAAATACCTCAAATGTAATTCATACCTTAAACTGGGTACTCGTCCGAATGAGTAATCATCTGAAGATACTGCTCTATAGGACAATCATCCACGACTGGTACCGCCTCTAACTCAGTGCCAACTCTAGCACGCCAGCCAATATACAACTCATGCTTGTAGGCTCTCCAAAGCTCGCCTAAATCCTTTAGACGTTCCAGTCGTGCACCCTCACCATCAGGAAAATTAAATCGAAGCTGAAATCAAAATATTAATTCATATAAATACAAAACAAATTCATGGCATTAAATACAACTGATTTTTTACCCATATCTCTGCCCAAGCTCTATCTTTGACCTCATGTGGAAAATGTCTCCATGACAGCGGGCTGACGGGAATGATGTCAGAGTATTTGGCAAGCATCGCCATAAAAATCCGACATTGCCGCCCTGTTTTCTCAACCATCTGATTGTCTTCATTATATTCCACCATAACCTGTGTGCGACGGTTCCACACCGAACGCATGCGTGTATGGCCCCGCCCCCGCCTCCTGTCAGTAGATGTATCTGTCATGAAAGAAAAACAAATATTTTATCAAAACATGTTATAATGAAAATAAATATTGCTATAAAAATTTGTTAGGGTTTTATAAATATACTTGCGCTAGTCTGATCAATGAGTGGCGCCAGATCCACAGAACCTGATGGAACACCCTCTGGTGGAACAGGAGTCGAAGACGATGGAATATAAAATCTCGGAGAGATAGAAGTAGAAGGAAAAGAAGATGGAACATCTGTATGACCTGATGCTGACTGGGGAGTGGGAATCATCATGGGATGTGAAAATGATGGGGCAGAAGATGCAGAAGGTAGCGAAAACATGGGAGGTCTAAATATCCCGTGTGTCCCTAACGACACACCAGGATCAGAATGTGGGAAGGCTGAAATGTCCGTGGGAGGGGCAGGGTCTAGTCGGGCACGCGCGGCTCTACGTCCACCTCTGGTACGAGCCCTCCTCGTACCACCGGCCTGAGTACTAGGATCAGTACTAGGCTCCTCGTCGAATAACTGTCGACGTAATGGTGGATCCTACAAAAAACGTTTACAAAAAAAATTAATCACATGACATTATATATTCTGTATATATATATATATATATATATTTGAAATAAAGTACTCACTATAGGCACTAATGGTGGAATGCCCATCTCCTCCATCCGACGATTGTACTCCGCCATTTTTTTTCTTCGTCTCTCTTCAATTGGCTGCATTTCCTGCATTGGAAAATAAATATGTAATTAATTAGAAAAACATAATTAATGTGTAAACCAAAAAACTAAATATATGAGGGAATGAAGGGATTCATTGGTAATTTAGCTATCAATTGTTTTAGAAGAGCTTGAATGAATTTAATAAATCATACAAGTTATAATGTTCACCAAGTTAGAAATATTGTTTGATTTGGTTTGAATACAGTTCAATTCCAAATTAGAAAATGCAATTCAAATAAAACAGCAACCAATAAACATTGAAAATTTACATAATGGTCAAGTCAGCTAAAACATATTTGTGATTAATACTAAATAAATATGAATATTACCAACCTTAACAACCCAACTCGAGGTAAACCAAAAAAATTGAGAACATGGATGAAAGATTCTATATATTTCCAACCACAACTTCAGGTTCACAATCATCTCTGACAATTGAGCTATTGGAGTCATCAAAAGAAATAAATGGATTGGTTCCAATGGCAATAGGGACAGTGTCAATTCCATCATCAACATCATCAAAAATATGTCTTGGAATTACTTCAACTATGACACCAAATTCAGGTTGAAGTTGATCATTGACATAAAAAACATGTTTAGCCATTGATGCCAACACATATGGTTCTTCAGTTGCAAGAGTGCGGGTCATATTAATTACTCAAAATCCACAATCATTAATAAATGTGCCATATCTCGTCATCAAATCAAACCAATGGCATTTCATCATTGTGACTCGTCCATGAGAGTAATAATCCAATATTATTATTTTCTCAATGACTCCCTAATAACCCACATTTTCAAGTCGCGGTCTACTATCTGATGCACTGGCATAACAATCTGTTGTGGCAGTAACCATAATACCATCATGTTGTGTTCTCATGTTTTTGGCTCATTCAGTGACAATAAATCTGTACCCATTGATAACAATTGATTTACAGTCACGAACCACGATATTAGGACCAAAAGCCAAAGCTCTTTTTTCCTCAGAGACAGAGTCAGCAGAAAAACTCAATACCTGCAATATAAATGATAGTTAAACTTATGTAAATATTGAAATATTTAATTTAAACAGTAATATTTTTACCTTCAATTTTAACCAAGAAGAAAACTCTTTGCTATGCAAAGTCTCTCTCCTTCTCAAAGATAAAGAACGATGCTTCTTATTTATCATTGTTTTATGTTCCCTGTAGATAAAAAAATATGAATAGTTTAATAGATATATATGTAAGATATACATATTCAATTTTGTTACCTGATATAGTCATCGAACAAATCACAGTTGAACAAAATTGTGCGATGTGCCATCTCCCGCTCTTCATGGCTTAATGTCTTCAATGTATATGATCCTGAAATTCCTCATGTTTGAGGAAGTGAGGGAAAACTGGGTTCAATTTGGTCATATTGTTCTTCTTCATTTATCATTGGTCTGTTCATTCTTGTAGTAAGATCAGACAAATACATTGAACAGAAATCCATACATTCTTGAGCTAAGTAACCATTCACGATAGAACCTTCGGGATGATTCTTGTTTCGAACATAAGACTTTAATGTGAATATGTTTCATTCAGTTGGATACATCCAACGAAAAGAAACAGATCCTCTGAGAAGTATTTCAGTTGGAATATGGACAGTCAGATGCAGCATGCATGTGAAAAATGATGGGGGAAATATTTTCTCCAACTCACACAAAATTAATGGGGCATCTGTCAACATTTTTTGCAAGAAAGACTTGGAAAACTTCTTAGCACAAAGATATCTAAACAAATGGCACAACCGAATAACACACACCCTTACATTATTGGACAAAAGATGACAGATTGCTATTGGAAGCAACTCATGCAGTAGAACGTGATAATCATGAGTCTTCAAAGATTTTAGCTTCAACTCTCTTATGTTGACCCGTTTAGATATGTTTCTTGAATAGCCATCAGGAACTCTAATAGTCTCTAATACTTCCAAAAATTGTTTTTTTCAGTAGGTGTCATTACATAAGAAGCACATGGAAGTTGCCATTTATTTTCACTGATACGCACATGATGCAATTCTGGTCTGATGCCCCAATCCACCAAGTCACGTCGAGATCGTAAATCATCTTTTGTCTTCCCCTTGACATTTAGAAGAACTGAAAGAAACATTTCACATATATTCTTTTCAATATGAATTACGTCTAAGAAATGACGTATCAAATTGGTTGACCAATAAGGCAAATCAAAAAAGATACTCCTCTTCCTCCAATTGTAACAGGTTTCTGTGGAAACATTCTTTCTCTTTCCAGATTTCATTTGACCCTTCCCGAACGAAAAACTGAAATCTTTCAATTCATTAAGCACATCAGTTCCAGACATACGCTGAGGTGGATCATCGGTCTCTATAGTATTATCAAATCTTCGACGATTCATTCTATATGGACGATCCTTTGGAAAAAATCGTCGATGTCCCATAAAACTGAAACTACAACGATGTTTCAGTCTTCTGGATCGTGTATTCTTCATACAAACTGGACTTGGCAGTTTTCCCTTCGTGCTCCATCCAGACATCATTGCATAAGCTGGAAAATCATTGATCGTCCACATAAGCGCAACACGCATCTGAAATATGTCTTTCGAACATGCATCGTATGTACGCACACCCACATCCCAAAGAAGATTCAACTCTTTTATTAAAGGTTGCATGTATACATCAATATCAATGCCGGGATCAGAAGGACCAGATATGAGTATACTCATGAAAGTGAAATATTTATTCATACACAACCATTGGGGAAGATTATAAATGTGTATAAAAACTGGCCATGTGCTGTGCGAAGTAAGAATCTGCCCAAACGGATTAAAACCGTCGCATGAAAGACCCAGCCTCACATTACGCACGTCAGCTGCAAAATCAGGATGTCGAGCATCAAATATCTGCCATGCAAATCCATCTGCAGGATGAACCAACTCATCATTAGTCTTCTTTCTCTCGGTATCATGCCATCTCATTTTTATTGATATGTCATGAGACATAAAAAGATTCTGGAGTCTGGGGATCAATGGAAAGTGCCACATTACTTTCTGTGGAACGTGGGATGGTGTTCCATCAGATTTTGACTTCCAGCGGCATGTTCCACATTTTATACATTCATTTCATTCAGCGGTTTCTTCCCAGAATAAACTGCAATCTTTCGGGCAAGCATGAATTTTGTTTCTGGAAAATCCAAGTTCTTCAACTAACTTCCATTCCATATAGTGGTTTGAGGGAATATCTGCATCATCTGAAAGTAAATCCTTCAAGAGGGTAAGAATTTAATCGATTGCTGTATTAGAAATCCCATACATAGTTTTTCCATGAAACAATCGGATTAAAAATTCCATCTTTTTCATTTTATCGCATTGTCGATATACTGCAGTTGTGGCAGCATCATTCAATTTTTTCACCCTATCAATATCATTATTTTCACTAGATGCATCAGTTGTCCTCATATCGACGTCTTCTTAAGTCGAAATCCTTTCTTTTTCATGATGACGAATAAACGGAAACCAATCATCTAACAAATTCTCCATTCCAGTCCTTTCATTTCGATCATCACCAATTTGAGATTTCATTTATCCCCATTGTGATACCACACAAAGTAGTTTGCTTGAAAACCATTTTTGGTTATGTGGTAGCTGACTTCTTCACGACTCAACCAAGGTCTACCAACACAATTGGAACATGGGTGGTGTATGCGACCACTATCTGAAGCATTGTGAAATGCAAAATCTATAAAGCTCTCCAAATTGTTTTGAAAATCGCTTGAGATACGATCGGTTTCATACATCCAACTTCTGTCCATTCTGTAAAAAGAATTCATATAAGTCATTTTGTCATAAACAATTCAATTGGATTGAACTTTAATATAAAATACATTTAAGTAAACGATAAAGGAAGAAAATAATCATGGTATCAACTACACATGTGAAAAAAACATACTAATGTGTTATTGAAAAAATGTAAAACCAACAAGAACTTAATGTGTTATCACATCAGAGCATGCCTCATCCCATAACCATATTAGTAGGGTGCCCTCGTGGACAGCCCCGCCCACCCCCGTGTGTTGTACCCCTCTCTCTTGGATTTTAATGATCACAATCACTCTCATCGTGTTCTAACTTGTTTTCAAGTGTTTTGATGCTAGGAAAAAGGTTGCCCAGGAGTTGGCCCAAGAAGGCTGAAAGTGGACTCTCTGAGTCCACCGGCCAAACGGTGGATTCCCACCGGCCAGACGGTGGTCTCTAGCAGAAGCATTGCTTTCTGCCAGAGCCACCGGTCAGCCGGTGTTAGCTCACCAGCCAGCCGGTATGGGCACCGGCCAACCGGTTCTTGACCACCGGCCAGCCGGAGGATCCAGGCAGTAGGCTTGCCCACTGCCTGGTGCCAACGGCCAACCAGTGGATGACCACCGGCCTGCCGGTGGAACCCAGACAGAAAGCCTGCTCTGTCTGGACCACCGGCCAGCCGGGAGGTCAGTACCGGCTAGCCGGTGGACCACCGGCCAGCTGGTGAGACACCACCGGCCAGCTGGTGAGACACCACCGGCCAGCCGGTGTGCCCAGTCAAACTAGCCGTTGGGCTTTGACCAGACTTGTACTTTTGACCCCCAACGGCTTCGGAATCCCTCCAACGGCCATATTGAAGTGTTTATGGGTATTTCTCCTATAAATAAGAAACCATGGATGCCGGGAACACAATGGAATGATATTTTGATGTCTTGACGCTCTAATGACAAATCTCCAAGGCCTCTTGTGATCCATTGCCATCCTTGAAGCTTGATCTCCCTCTCCATCAGCTGGTCTCACACTTTTGGCGCTCAAGGCTTCCGTGTGTTTATATTATTTTATTTGTTTAGTTCTTCATTGGGTTTGGATTAAAAAAAACCTCTCATTTCCATTCTTTCTTTCAATTGGGTTTCTTGCTAAAACCATAATAAAAAAGAAAGTTGTACGAAGGTGTTATAGCCTACCTTAAAATGGCTAGTGGGTTTCTTGCTACAACCATTAAAAAGCAAGCTGACATATACATCTCTCAACGGTTCTTGTTGGGAGCGGAGACGTAGGCTTTGGAATTAAGCCGAACTTCGTTATCAAATTCTGTCTTGCCTTTTTTATTTCCGCTGCATTGATAATTGTTTTAAATTGTTAATTATTTTTGAGATGGCAATTCACCCCCCTCTTTCCATCCACTACGACCCAACACCGTGGACAACCCACCCACCCCCGTGGACACCCCTACCCCCTATGCAGCCCAACCACCCCCGTGGACAGCCCACCCACCCCCCTCGACACCCCTTCTCCCTATGGACAGCCCCCACCCCCTTGGATAGCCCACCCACCCCTGGAAACCCCTACCCCCTGTGGCCAGCCCACCCACCCCCCCTGGAAAGCCCGCCCACCCCTCCTTGACAGCCCGACCACCCCCGTGGACAGCCCGTCCACCCTTGTGGATAGCCCGCCCACCCCCGTACCCCCTGGACACCCCCGTACCCCCCCGGGATAGCCCCTCCCACCCTCCCAAACAGCCCACACCCCCTCCCCTACAACCCCACCACCACCACCTAGACATACCAACCCCCCTGGACACCCCACACACCCCTCCCCCACCAGGACACCCCACCCAGACCCCCAGGACATGCCACACCCCCTGGACAGCCCCGCCCACCCCCGTGGATAGCCTTTCCCACCCCCGTGGATAGCCCCGCCCACCCCCGTGGACAACCCACCCACCCCCGTGGACGCCCCCTACCCCCTAGACAGCCCAACCACCCCCGTGGATAGCCCTCCCACCCCCCTCAACACCCCTTCTCCCTATGGACAGCCCCCACCCCCTTGGATTTCCCGTCCACCCCCCTGGACACCCCTACCCCCTGTGGCCAGTCCACCCACCCCCCTGGACAGCCCGCCCACCCCTCCTTGACAGCCTGGCCACCCCCGTGGACAGCCCGTCCACCCTTGTGGACAGCCCGCCCACCCCCGTACCCCCCTGGACACCCCGTACCCCCACTGGATAGCCCCGCCCACCCTCCCAAACAGGCCACACCCCCCTTCCCTGCAACCCCACCACCACCACCTAGACATACCACCCCACCTGGGCACCCCACACACCCCTCCCCCACTAGGACACCCCACCCAGACCCCCAGGACAGCCCACACCCCCTGGACAGCCCCGCCCACCCCTGTGGACACCCCCTACCCACTAGACAGCCCAACCACCCCCGTGGACAGCCCACCCACCCCCCTCGACACCCCTTCTTCCTATGGACAGCCCCCACCCCCTTGGATAGCCCGCCCACCCCCCTGGACACCCCTACCCCCCGTTGCCAGCCCACCCACCCCCCCTGGACAGCCCTCCCACCCCTCCTTGACAGTCCGGCCACCCCCGTGGACAGCCCGTCCACCCTTGTGGACAACCCGCCCACCCCCATACCCCCCTGGACACCCCGTACCCCCCTAGATAGCCCCGCCCACCCTCCCAAACAGCCCACACCCCCTCCCCTGCAACCCCACCACCACCACCTAGACATACCACCGCCCTGGATACCCCACACACCCCTCCCCCACCAGGACACCCCACCCAGACCCCTAGGACAACCCACACCCCCTAGACAGCCCCGCCCACCCCCGTGGACAGCCTTTCCCACCCCCGTGGACACCCCCGCCCACCCCCGTGGACACCCCCGCCCACCCCCGTGGACAAACCACCCACCCCCGTGGACACCCCCTACCCCCACAATCCATTATCCAAAACATACCAAATTGGTTTGAACACAATCCATAATTCCCACAATCCATTATCCAAAACATGTAAACGTTCACGATAGCCTCCCCCAACTCTGATTTAAATGTTTTGAACACTCTCTTTCCAAACATAGAATACAAATACATTAAAGAAGTCTTCACAAACACAAACAATCTCCTATTTAGATATTAATTTCAATAATCAATTAAACCACCAACACCTCGAAAAAATCTATTCATTAAAACAACTACAACAATATGGTTGAGATCAAATTTTACCTATTCGTATCGGGTGTACCTGTTGGGATGGGGGGTGCTGGTGTTCGGATTCGCGAGAGCAGTGGAGTCGGATGGGGTTCGCTAGAGCAGCGGAGCGGATAGATTAGGGCTCTGTCCGAATGGGGAGAGGAGATCGCGATCTGGAATTTGGGGGAAATCTTTTCCAACGGTTTATAAAAACCGTTGGCAAAGGCAACATTTCCCAACGGTTCACTGAAACCGTTGGGAAATTTGTGAGTTTAGGACCCCTTTCCAAACGGTTCACTGGAACTGTTGGGAAAGGGTCCACATTTCCTAACGGTTTCAGTGAACCGTTGGGAAATGTCTGAGATTAGCACCCCTTTCTCAACGGTTCCAGTGAACCGTTGGGAAAGGGTCCACCGAAATTCCCTTTGCCAACGGTTCTTTTAAACCGTTGGCAAAGGCTCCATATACCAACGGTTTACTTAAACCATTGGTATACTACCATTGGTAAAAGGCCAAATTCCAGTAGTGATCTAAAATGTCCTCCTAGAACATTTTTATTGTATAGACTCCATGTTATCCAAGAAAACCATTAGCATAATAACCCCTTCCTAATAAAATTTTGGTAGTCCGTCCCATATGGACCCATTTTGATGACCATCCTAATGGAAATAATATATGATGTTATTTAGGATGATTTCAATGTTATTAATAACACTCACATAGATCTACATATAAAGATAACGTTAAAGGGGTTATATGATAACATGTTATTCACCATAGTGATTTTATGACATAAATATAAAAATTATCTCTTATAATTGTGGATCATATCCTTGATTATGTTAAAAATACCACTAATATTTTTTTATTTCAGTACTCTTAATGGATATGGGGGAACTCATATAGTCGAGACGTAAATTCCTTGTAGAGTTATCATTTCACTCCACAATATATATGGATCATTTGGTTATGAACTTATTTGAGATATAAACACTAATTTTTCCAACATAAAATCTTGGACACTTCTACTGGTATATGAATTCATGGTCATCATGAAATTATGAATAGAATTATAAATAACATTAATGAATAAAATCATATCATTATAAATATTTATCTGATATTTCATAGAAACAATAAAGACCACTAAAAGGGTGAATCAAATATTCATAATTTCCATTATTTTTATTTTTTATAAGGACATACTATGAAATAAAAAATCATAAAATATTGGAGATACCCTTGTAATAAGACTCTACCTAATTTTATAGACTAAAATATCTTACCTGTAAGGTATTTATTGAACTATGGCGAAGATATGTAAAAAAAGAAATGGTCACAAAACAACTTCGAGAATATACATATCATAATAAAGTTAACAAATGAATAATTATTCCATTAAATCACAAGTCATAACTATGTAAACTTTTACCCAAATATTGGATCCCACCCACCCTATATCAATGTATAATATCATCTCTTAATACAATCAAATAGATCCCTATATTATCATTACTTTAATAAAAACATGTCGTTCATATAATATTTGAAGAGGAACATACTAGGAAATAATTATATTTAAAAAAGTAGACATTTGTTTGAATGAAATGATGCACATAATAATTTATTAAAATATTATAAAGAAATTAGTTTTTTCATCTTGGCTATGAGGAAAATAATGGTAGTATAAGTGACTATAAGAATAGTACCCCCTCATAATAATATTGAACCACTTCAGTAATCTATGTCTTTATGATGTCACATGATATAGAGTAAACAAGCCCTATGCATCAATCTGGTCTTAGAGAACTATCCATATAAAGTGTTATAAAATATTAATTTATGTAATCCTATATTATAATTGTAATGACCCAAATATTTATAAATCAAATACCTTTCCAAATGAATAAATACCTTAAAGAAAACTCATGCACTATATTTCAGTTGGTATTTTGAACTATTATAAAATATATCCACAATTATTATACCATACATAAAATACTGTTAAAAATTATTAATTTTGATAATAATGTAATTTTATTATGAAAATAAAGATTAGTGTTTATATATATATGGTTATGATAAGATTTAATTGAAATGGTAGGATGAAGCAATGGCCTCACCTAGTTGGATCACACCCCATAAAGACCATTCATTATAGTTTCTAAGAGTGGTGGCCCCACTAGGATTTACACTTGACCATGCCAAAGATGTTATTCTACAACTAAAACAAGAGTGAAACCTATTACATGATATATTCAAGATTATAACTGTCTTTTCACAAACCATTATTTTTGAACCCCACAAAGCAATTTCAACCATTACATATCTTTCCCTTAGGTTGTACGCTAGTTTTGTAAAGTGTAAAACACTTAAATCATAGTGGTGTAATATTTTATATTTTATTTTTAATAAATAATTTCTATATTTATTAGTTTTAATTATTAATTTATATACATGATTACATAATGAGTTTATAGAAAATAATATTTTGATATGAAGAAATGAAAAAAAAATTTTTGGTAAATATATTGATTCAATTAAGATAAAATATTTGATAAATTAAATTATTTTGAAATAATTTGTATTTTATTAAATTATTCTAAATAAATTACATTTATTAAAATATAAATGATAATCTAATCTAATGAATTATAATTTATTTTTCATAACTATCAGAAAGTTGATAATGTCATAAGAATATGTATTTTCACGTAAATTATTATTTTTAACTAAAAGTGTACAGTATCATATTTGAACATTATTGTTTTAAGAAATATGGTTTTTTAAATAATAACATGATAATTCCACAGTGATGATATTTTAAACAATTTGAGAGATAGATATTTTCTTTCTGTAAAAATAAATAAGGTATAAATATAGGTTATGTATTATGACATCATAACATCCTAACATCTATTTAATACATACTATAAAATTCATCCATGAAAAAAATATTTCCCATTTAAATTAATTTATTTTAAATTGATTTGATTAATTTTATAGATCAATAAAGAATACTTTAAAACCTATATAATATTTTTTGTTTTTAAAAACAATTCTGTATGAATGTGACTCTCATCCTTAGTAGGAATGGTATTATTTTAATGTTATTCTATATAAGTATAATAATATACTAAAATCCACTTCTCATTTTCGGATACCATAGGAGAGAAACATTGTAAGAATTTTTGTTTTGATTAATTTATTTCTTAGACTCCAAAAACCTATGTTTATAAAGTAGTAATGAGTTCCCCTCTTTCTCTATAAAAACCCTCCCACCCTAAAACTCCTCTTCAATGAAAACCCATTGAAAAATAGTTTCATATCCATAACCCTCTCCAAATCCATCCAATATTCTCCAAATTATCTTAAGAATCCCCCACCAATATTTTAGAATCACCTTCTCAAGGTAATCTTTTCTCTCCACTTCCTTATTATTCTTTAAATTTATTTATACTAAACTATTTTAATTCTATTTTTTAATGTCTTAATGTTTTCTTACATCCATTTACTATCCTTAGGATGACCATGTAATGAGACCACACATTTCATTCCCATTATATCCTTCCATGAACCATTATGTACACCCATCATATAGAAGAATTTATCCTATGATTTTCCATGAAAAACATTTGTGTTGTTAGTACCCATCCCCATTTCCACTAATGGTTATTAACCTAGATATATCTACCCATAAATTACATTGTACTTCAATTTAAATATTCTATACTCTTTAATCGTGGATTAAATGTGGAAAATGAATTTCATATGTTGTTTGATCATTGGGTTTCACAAGTGTATATCAAAATTAAAAATGTGATGGGTTGTCCAAAACATATAGAGTTTTTCAATGCACTGGGTAATGTTTTCAATTCTTGAGTCACCATGTAATATGTATGATTAGTTATAGTAATGAAACTATTTTATGGTATCTCAGTGTTTCTCCAAATAATATGGTTATAATGTCATGTTTTGTGTGGTTTCAATGTTTCTATAATATCTTGATGTTAAAAATAATTTATTATGCATCGTTGTTTATGATTATGATTCTCACCCTCTAATATCATAATATTATTTCTCATGAATAACATATTATAACTTACATAATGACATGATTTTATTATTCTATTCCTAGTATTTATAGTTTCCCCATTGATTATATACATTCTCAGGTTGTCCCATGGTGTATTAAAACAACAATAGATTTTAAGGTCTTGTTTTGGAGTTTCAAATATTTCCATTATAACCCCATATCATGTTATTATAATATGTATATGAAATCCCATAAACACATGGAAATTATATTTTTTTGTATTATATATATCTTTATATATTTAATCATAAAATAGAATACTTAAAAAGTATGGATTAAAAATGTTTTTATTAGATAATTTTCTATTTATTTTTTGTGTGTTATATTTAGAAACCAAAGTGAAACCCATATGGATTATAATAAACAAAGAAAACATCCATTATGTTTGGGAATTTAAGGGGTCCGTTGTTTTCAAGAAATAAAATCAATGTCTAGATATTAAAATTGGATGCGGCTTTGTAATAGTCGAAACAAATGGTAATAAACCCAAAAAGGACAGATTGGGTATTATCACAATCATCACCAATGGATGATAAAGAGGCCATACAGGACACCGAGTTTGAAACTCTCAAGGGATATGATTTAGTAAATTCACATTATCCTAATGAATCATTATGAATGAAAATTTTACTATAAATTTTAATATTAGTAAATATTCCATGGATAACATACATTAAGTCCTATAAATTCATTGGTTATTTAATATATTTCGTTCAATATTTATCTATTAAATATTATTTATTTCCCTTTTATATGTTTATTAGTTTGAAAATTATCATCACTAATTCTATTTTGGATCAAGTAAATGATTAAAACCAAAATAAAATTGTGAAATTAAGTCTTGTATCCAATTTTAAACATCAAATTTCATATATGAAAATGTATTTACATGTTATTTCAAATAAAAAATTGTTCATAGAGATATTCAACAAAATCCATAAAAACATGAATTTCATGTTATCAGTTAAAACAAAAATGGGTAAATTATTGCATTCCCATCCCAAAAATTATCCCCTATCAATATTTGTGGGATGTACCTTCTAGTAAACCTTATTATACCAACTTTACTATAATTAAATGATATAATGAGTATGGAGTGGATTTCCTTGTATATTGAAAAATAATTCTAAGAGAATAAAATCATCCTCCCTATCATGAATCACCCTTTGATTCATTATAAGTGTAAAGAGAAGGATATATATCCTTTTAGAACAACATATCCACAATAAATATTATTTACATATAATCATGTGTATATAGATAAAATGATTTAGACTATATAAATGATCATCATCGAAGACATGACCATTGTAAGAGAATAGACTGATGTGTTCCCTAATGAATTTCATGATCTTTCTCTTAGCCTAGATATTGAAATTAATATAGAACTTTAAACCATATATTTCTTAATATTCATGATTATATATATAATGGACACTATTCAAATTGAAAAGCTGAAGATGTAACTACCATAGAATCTGGATAATGGGTTTATACACTCTTGTTTCTTACAATGGGGGGGGGGACACCAGTCATTTTTTTAGGAAGAATGATGTGTAAATGCACCTTTGTATTGATTATAATTAGATCAAAATTATCATTATAAATAAGAATTATATTTTAACATAGATTTTTGAATTTATAGATTATCTACGTGAATCCTATTACTTCTATAAGGATGATCATTGATTGTAATATTATCATGTAAAGTTGTAGAATAAGGTTATCGACAAGACTGATTTTCATGCAAGTTATACGAAATAAGAGTTCAAAAAGTTGAAATTTATAATCAATGATGCTACAATTATTATAATAGAATTAATGAATAGATTCTTCATGGATTAAATTGAAATATTTGTGGTTGTTTTTATAGAATATGTTCTTGTCTCCTCAAAAAATAAGGATAAACATGAAGATCACTAAAATGTCCTACCAAAGTCCTTGTGAAAAGAAACTATTATTTGATATGTGAATTAAATGTTATTCCTGGATTAAGAAATTAATATTTCTAGGTCATTTTATTGAAATATATATAAAAGCACAAAACTATTTTTATTTGATAAAATTGGATATTTTTGGGAATTTTGATAAATAACATGGAAATAATATAAGGATGCTACTTCCTTTATATGTAACCATCATTAAAAAAAATTCTACTTACTTTAAACTAGAACATACTTTCTAGAAATTCCAAAATATCATTTAGGGTTATAGTTTTAGTGATTAATGACATTAAACTCCCATATATTAAAAAGTGGATACTTTAACTTAGTATCCAATTTTCTAATAAAAAAAATCTAAAAAAGAATCATGTTTTATTTTCATGAAATATCATCAAAAAATTTATCATGACCTCATAGTTGACTCTAATAATCATTATATCCTATTAATTACATTTTTAAATTTTTTATTAGCATACAAATCTAATTAAGGTACATAAAGGAAAAAATAAAACCGTTTGTCCATGAATATTTATAAATACATTTGGTTTTCAAAATAAATGTTATGCTCAAATTAAAAATTTATTAACTAAAACGTTTCCCTCTATTTCGAATAATGTTTACATAATTTCTTGATAATTTTTAAAGGAAAAAAGAAAACTCATAATTTTTTCTTTTAAGACCTGAAAATTTCATAAAATCATTTTTATAATGTTATATTTTTCACCACTTCAATAGTAGCATATGAATTCTGTTAAACATAAGATCATTATCTTACCTTGAAAAAACATAATATTCCTATCAATAAAAAAGAAATAATAGATAAAAATTCAGGTTAATATGGACATCATGTCCATATAACTCTTAAAATAACTCTTACAAATGGATTAACCATACGCTTGACTTCTATACACAATGAATTAGAGGTCTCTCATGGAACCACATATCTTTGGTTTATCACTAGGCCACTATTCATTGTCTAATCACATAACCACCCATATATGGTTTATTACAAAACTACCTATAATCCTATCAATTATAATAAAACATGATACATGCATGATTTCACTTTCATTATTACACTCTTGTAATATTCTTATGGAAAATAACATTTCTATTTTATAATTACTTATTTAAAAAACTATGAAATTAAAAAAAATAGTTATATTTAAATAACACTTTTCAAAAATAAAATTAAACTTTACAAAAAATATTATTCATGGTGGTTTGAAAATATTTTAATTACATAGAAGTTAAAAAAACATTCCCTTAATACTTTTGTTTGAAATGTCAAAAAGTTCTTGATTTAGATAATTTAAAAATAATTTCATTAAATCCATTTTTTAAAAAATAAAACATGGGTGAAAATGACTATAAATAAAATTAATATAGTTTAAAACATTTTAAAAACATTTTTAGAATATATATATGGTAGAAAATGAGTGTTTAAAGGGAAACTTTAAAATATGATTTTTAAGTCACTGACCTTGAGTCTGACTCGTCAGGTATGTTCTTTATCATCCTGAATAGATAAATTCTATTAATTTTCAACATTTTTAAAAAAAATATAATTTTTAACATTATTTTATATCATTTAACACAATTTTATATACAATTAAAAAATTAATTAAATTCATTTCAGGCATTTCTGCTGATATTTGGATCATATGTCATAACTTACTTTTGTAGGATGTCTATTGTAAAAGAGGTTATTATTCCACCATACAAAAAAATATCATGAAATAATTATAATTTTTATACATCAATAATTATGCGAAAATCAATAATAAAAGATGTTTATGAAAAATGGACTATATTACAATCAAGGAGATGGTAGTCCATACTTATCCATGAGTAATGTTTATATTTTTAAAAGATAATTATGGAAAATAATAATAATTATTTAATCTTTCTAGAATGATAATAATATAATAAATATCATATTAATTTTCAAATATTCTTATATGTATCATCCATGTTATGTACTGATGAAAAATGAATCATATCGCTCTGTAGAGGGGGTAGTCCACATATATGCATGAAAGATATTATAATTTTTTGGTGACTAGAATGGTAAGAAGGTAAATGACATATAATGTTTTAATAATCATAAATATGTCCCTAAATAATATATAAACAGTAATTCTATGATTATAATCCCACCAATAGTTACGATGATTAAAAACAAATTATTTTAGGTTGTGATACAACAGATTGCTATACACACGAACGATGGTTTCATTTCCCATTTGATAGAAGAGAATATATATATAAATAAATGTATGTATTTTCATTGCCATAAAAACACCTAAGTATATTTAATAAAATTGATTTATTATATAATCATGGTTAATTACGATTTTTAGTAGGTGTAATATGATATAAAATAGAAACACATGGTTAAGAATAATACCTTTTCTTTTGAAAAAATCATTTTAATAACACCTTAATACCACTAATTTTGGTTTCATACACTAAATCAGGCCTATAGACGATGGTTATATATTTTAGTAAGGGTTTGTTTGTATAAATTTGCTGAATAAAATGGGTTTTTACATTTTATGTAAAATGAAGAAGATGTTCCGTTTATTAAATTGGGTGGAACTCCTGGAATTTCTCAAAATATTAATGGATAAAGCCATATTTATTTATAGGATAGGATGGGTATGGGTTTATAACCTCACCTAAAATTAAAATTATACATGTGTTGATCACATTGTGACCCTTATATTTTTTTGTAACCCCTCATTAACCCTATTCAACCTTTCATTATAAAAAAATAAGTTTACTCTTTTAGGGTCAATATAGTTAATATAAATGTATTAAAGGCCCAAAAAAGTACCATGGTTGATTTTATATAATATATACTATTTACATGGACAAATAACTGTTTTTTATGAATTTTATATCATTTAATAAAGTATTATTTATTATAATATATAATTAATGTATATTTTAAGAACTAGTCATTAATGTCTCTCTAATAATATAAATACAAAAGGTAAAATAAAAAATATATATGTAATTACATTCATAATATATCAATATCATTTATAAAATTCATGCATAAAATAAATTATCTAAAATTATATTTCTTTCAATAATTTTAATATTATTGATTTGATTATTCCATTAATTGAATAATTACTACATCAGTGTTTTGTAATCATTAAACTACTTAATTTTTTTAAATGATAATAAATTACCAATATTAAGATAAAAATTTTATAAATCAAAATAAAATTTATATATGAACATATCATTAGGTTATCCCTATTATAAAAATATTTTTGTCACTAAAAACAAGAGCGTGGCATTTTTAATTTTCATTAAATAAATTATTATGAAGGTTTGAGTAAAACCCAAATGGAAAAAACCACATAAAATCATGTATGATTATGTATTTAATTTACTAAACCAATAAACTCGTGTTATGTGTTATGGTCATTTTATAATCATTAACAATTTATTTTTTACTTTAATTACTTGATTTACGCTTTACTATGGAAAAAATAATCACTAAAGTTTATATTCATATTGAAAAAAGAGACCAAATTAAAAAATGTATACCAATGGATTATAAATATTGGATAAATTTTAAGAAATTAGAAAACATATAAATTATAGTGTTTAATTTTCAAATAAACTGGAAAAAATGAGACAAAAATCTGTCTTTTTAAGGACATTTTAAAACATATAATGTTTTTATATTAAATTCACATATAAAATCACTTACCAAAACCATATTCATATTATTTTTTTTATAAAAAATGATTTAATATTATATTAAATAAAATCTAAAATTTAATTTAAATTTTAAAATACTTAAACATGAAATAACTTTTTTAACAAAAACTATTATTCTTCACTTTTCATAGAAAAAGAAACCATTTTCAAATTTTCTAAAACATTCTTTATAAAATAATTCTGATAATATGAGTTCAAAAATAGAATATATTTTTCAAAATAAAGTTTAAAAAATTTCTAAAAAATAAATATAATATTAACTCATAAAAATCAAGAAAAATACATTTTTGAAGGAAACTTATTTTTAAAAAATAAAATTAATTTATAAAAAATATAGTTAATATTTATAAATAAATAAATAATAAATTATAAATGATTAATATAATTATATATTCTACAATTTATTTAATACTATTTTTACAAACAAATTTAATGGATAGGTTATAATAGTCACATTAAAAAAATAAAATTTAATTTTTTGTTTAATCTCTGTGTTGTGTATCTAGTACACTATTGAACACAGTCACTGTTTTTAGAAAAATATATCACGATATTAAATTATATTGAATTTATGAAATTTTTTCCTAAAACATTTATCTAAAGATAAAAAATCACAAGTTTTACATTTCAAAATACCTTTTTTTAAATTCCCAAATCGAAAAAGGGTTAATAAAACTACCACATAGAAAGAGAGGAATGTAAATTATGAAGGCCATTTAGAATAAAACATAACGAGGTTTCCATGTAGTAAAATAGTGATGAGAAGTGAAATCATGTATATTGAATAAAAAAAACTTTTATTGATATATAGAATGTGATAGAGAATATGGTCTTGAAAAAGTTGACCACCACCAAGCCATAAATCTTTTATGGGTTAAAATTCACCTTTATAAAAAGTTTGATGATAACATTTTTATTCCAAGATCCGTTTCATATATTTGAGTAATTCCATTATCATATATACCTATATAAAAATGAAATATTTATACTTTTTTATAAAGATGTCATATTTTACTAAACATTCACCACAAATTAAAATTTCATCCTAACGAAGACTATTCAAGATGAATTTTTTTCACAATGAATTAAAATCAGCTACTAATGGATCACATAATCTATCAAATAATAGATTTATATTACTGTTAAATTTTTTAATTGAACAAAAAAAAATGTTCAAGACAATATAGGATAATTCCTAAAATGAATAAACCATCGTACGAAGAAGAACAACGTAAATATGAAAATTTAAATTATAATACCAAAAGATCAATATAGATCACTAAATACATAAATATAATTAAAATTCCAAAAAATATTACAGATTGAGATGAAAACCTAAAAATTTTAAGTATTTAATCACACTCTTCCAAGATTTATTAAAAAGTTACCTCTAAATAAAAAAATCACACATAATTTCTCAATCTAATAAAGTGTTTTCCTAACAACATAATCTCTAAAATATGTTTGATATTTCTAGAAATAAACTGAATCATGATAAATCTAGATTAAAATCATATTTTATTTCAAAATAAAATTGAAAATTTATTCGTAAAATAATATCTTAATATATTATATTTACATCAATCATATAGAGTCCAAAAAATTGTGAATTTATTCCATAATAAACGTAACACATAATCTCCAAACCACTTTTCAATCTCATGATAATCTTTATAAAAAAAAGTATATGCCAAATATTAAAAAAATATTTGTTTAATATATAAATTAAATGAATAAATAAAATTTTATACCAACCATTTCATCATATAGGCTAGTGGTAGGCAATGCACACTTTTTTCCCTTTTGTTGCGAGTTCAATCCTCATGGTCGTGCAAAATGTGATGGGTTGTCACTCAGCATATAGGTTGAACTTTTTGTAAATATATATTAATATAATCCTTATAACATTCATATGTTTTTGATGAATATACCAAAATATAAACTTAATGTTTTCCAAATTAAATAAATTTTTAACCTAAAATTTTATCTTATACAATTAATTTTGAATCCCCAAAAATGTAATAACCCACAATTATATCAAAATACAAGAATATATGAACACAAAAGTTTATCCATAACTTTAAAAATATTTCCATTTAATGAAAAAATCGTTATTCCTAAAATAATTTTTTAACATGATAAACATAAAGGTTACATATACCATAAAAATAAAAATCTCTGAAATTAATTTTATCAAATAAAGCATCCAAACAATATTAATTCTTATGATCATCCTTAAATAAAAATCTTGAATCCCTATTTGTAGACACCTCAATCATTCAATCTTCTTCATAATATTTTAGAAGTTATTTTATTTATTATTCCTTAATACATCCTTTCTAGAAATAATATATGAATAATTTACTAAGATTTAATAATATGAAAAATATTCCAAGATATAATACAATCATTTCTTATGTCCTATGGTGTTTCCTCATTTTAAGAAATAATGGAATCAGACATTTCCAAATATTCATATTTATGGTCTTATTAATAAAATTTTTCATCTTTCTTCCTAGGAAATCAATTATCAAATTGACCATTCTCCCCATATATTAAACATTAAATTTGTATTTCATGAAGAACATAGTTATAATTTCTAGAGTTAATTTAACAATTTATTACATGGTAGAATATTTCATTTTGTCCTCCTTTACCACATATAATACATATTCAAATTCATTTTTTACATTTTCCTCAATGTTTCACTCTACATTCATTCAATAGGTTACTGAATACATTTACATTTATTATCATTAAAACCTAGAAATCCATAGGGATTCATTTACCTTATATTTTATTCATTATGAAACTCCCCAAGGATTGGTATGTTGATAATTTTTCATGATATATTGATAAAAATAAATGTAATAGTTCTCACTAAATATCCCATTATCTTTAATATCTCAATCATACAACCATTGCATTCTTCTTAACATCCATTATTACTTTGGTTCATGATGGATCAATACATTTACAAAAACCATAAATGATTGTGTGGTAATATCAAAAAATAATATTTTATAATCCTATTAGGGGGATAAAATACATGAAATCCTTATTATTTTTATCTCAAACTCTATTTAATAATCCAAAATATCTATGATTCACAATTATAAACTATAATTTCTGAATATTTATGACTTCTAACTTATATTGAAATAATATCCCAACATATAAAGTTATATAAACCATGATCTCATATCAAAAATAAAGACACATCTATAAAAAATACATACCCTCGTGACTTTAAACTAGAATTTACTTAAAGTAAAAAATATTTTTTGGGTATAAGGTTTTAGAGATTTAGATCATAACAATACGACATATTACAAAAGGAAAACTTCTACTCAGTATCAATTTTTGTAACATCCCACGTAAGTAATGAATAATATATATTTTTATCTATGTCTACTAATTAATTAGAGAGTGTTTTAGAGGCTTAAAATGGGAATAAATCCAATCTTAAGCATGGAATACAATAATATTTTTAAAATATTGTTTTATTTCCTTTTGATGGAAAACAATTTTTAAATCAATATTTTGACAATTTTATAAGCTCTATTTTTTTCAAAATTAACTTATTATTTATGATTGGGACATTGAAATTTACATTGGATAATTTTTTGGTATTTTCCTGACAGTGTTCATTTTTTTAATGAATAGTGAAAAATACTGCAATTTACATCAAAACCGCTTTTTCATATAATTGAATTATATGGATAGATTAACATTTGAATTGGTTTTAAAGAGAAATTAGAATATATTTTTACCATTTAATCCAATATTGGTCGTTGGAATTAATTTCACCATGAAATTGGACTTAAACTAGTGTCAATATTTTGATACTTATTGTTTCATAAAAACACGCTATTTGCTCTGACATCGGGAATTAATTATTAAATTAATTAATTTAACTTATATGTTTTGAATTTTGTAAAATAGACATAATTTTTGAATTCGGAATATCAAATATATCTTAGGGTGAAGTTTTGTTATTTTTCTTAAAAACTTCAATTTTTCATGAATAGTGAAACCACTAAGTGGTACTTAAAAAACTGATTTTTCGTTTAAATGAATCTTTACCACTTCTGTGTTTTGATTTTCAAAAATCCTACATACATAGTTTTCATTAATAAGTAAAATTTGGATCAATGGGATTAAAATAATTTTCTGGTGAATAGTAACTTTTAAGTTTTTAATCGCGATTAGAGGTAATTAGTGTCATTTAAGTTAAAAATAAAGTTTTAATAATATGAAATGACCTAGAAACATTTCCTACCCTTATTTTATGTGTCATGGACGACCAAGAAAATCCATCGGTCAACTTGGGGACCCCATGGAGACACTTTGGAAGGGAAATGACATTAATATCTTTTTATTTAATGTTAAAGTAAAAATGACACAAACATGAGTTGTTTTACTAAATAAATTTTTAAATGGGGTTATACAAGTCAGATGTTTGACTATAAATATTAATTAGAAAGATAAAAAGAATTCCTACATCATAGTATTTTTTTATAATTTTTATCCATTAAATAATTTAAATTATTTATCACATCATGATGATGCAGCGATTACCTCATTATTTAACGATTTAAATAAAATAAAACGATAATGTAAATTATAAGAACTACACTTGTCAAAAACCTATTTTATGGGTATATTTTAAACCCTTATCACCTTATCCTAGAATTATATCAATGTGGGCCCTTTTAAATCCAAAACACATTTTAAAATAATGTAACATTTCTTTACTTTCCAAGAGTGCCCCTCCTCTCCTCTTATAAAAGGCCCCCACCTATACCTCCTTACCCAGACTTCCAAAGCCTTTGGCTCGGCCAAACCCTGACCATATAGTCTTTACACATCCCTCTCTTACTCCTAGAGGACTCACTTTGTGCAGAAGTCTTCCCAAGGAAGCCTTTGAGCTCAAATCAAAAACAGTTACCTGTTTTTAAGGTAATGTATTCACTTGTGTTATTTTGTTTTATTTTGCTTCTCCAACCCCCTAAAATGTTTTTATTCATTTATTTTGTAACACAATCAGTATCTTCATTATACTAGGATGTTTTTATAAGAAGGATTATAGCTACACTTAAACACACCTACATCTAATGGTTAAAGAACATACTGTTTCCGTGGATGGCGAATTTCTGCCTCATGAAACGATGATTGTTCAATATTCTTTTAACACCTTCAAAGGTGGCCTTTAAGATGAAACTATATTTATATATGATATATAATATGCTTAAATTTTACTTAAGCTTCTTTATTTTTCATTTATGGCATATCTTTATGGTTTCCATTTTGGGTATACAAAATATCTTCATTTTAGGAAGTGCTGACTACCGCCCCCTCAATGTGATTTGATTCCGTTAATGAAATATGTGGGACGTATAAAAGATTTAATTAATTGTATTATATATGATACTATACTGGGATTATAATTTATCTTTATATCATTTTGATTCCTTTCCATAAAATATGAAATAGAAATGAAAGTAGCGTTCATGTGTACGTACGGCTTACCGTCTCCATGAACGGTGCATTTAATTTCTTAACTCTAAACATTATGTAATATTATAAATGAATGTATATACTAGATATATATGATATATATTATATCTACATCATGAGTATAACTCTGGATATAATGTATACATGATCAACTTGTAATTATAAAGAGTTTATTTTTGACTCATGTACCAATGATCATTAAAATGACCGTTATTAACTTAAATAATTACATAGTGTTCATGACATGGTAATAAGGGATATAAAAGGAATAATTAACTTGAAAAAGGTTCTTAAGAATGTATAAATTAACTCAAGTTTATTATTCAGGAGGTTAAATAATGATCGAGTCAAGTCGGACCCGAGGTAAGGGACTTCGTCTCAATCTCCATTCATTGAGGCATATTTTGTTTTATACACAACCTTCTTTTATACGGTGTATAAAACCCTTTGACTTTTACTCTTATCCAAAGGGTTCTTTTTTATACAAATTGTTTTACTAAATGACAAAAGGGAATGTTTTTGTCGTACGTATGCGGCGACAATGACTTCTCCGCCGCCATGACCATTATTTGAGTTTCGGCTTCCTCTACAAGCCACACCTTTTTTTAAAAGAAATATAAATACCATGTTTTACTTTTCTTTTATTTTGGTATTGAAAATGGTTTTAATAATTTTTTTATATCAATGTGTTTTATTGATATATTGTGATTGAAAGATGGAAATTATATGTTTCCTTTATGCATGTTTTATGTGATACAATTATGTTGTGGTTCTTGGGCATTATTTTGAAGACGGGTGGTTCCATGATATACTAAAGGTGGGTGATCCCGATATAGATTTCCAATGCATTGGGTAATGTGAAGGAGTTAAACATTAAGGTTTCTCCGAAGAGATTTAGGGAATATATTGTGATGGGTATTCCGAACGTAACCAATAGGGTTACTCCCTATGTAAGAATGTTATGAATGCCTCAAGTTACCTTTATTTCTTATGATTTCTATGATTTATTAATGATTTGATGAGATATGTTAATGTGATAATGTTTTATGAGTATAGTATGATTTCATTGATTCTTATGTATAGATGTACTCATGTTTCCTTTCCATATTTTTATATCCCTTACTGAGCGTTTTATGCTCATCCCAAGTTTTTGAAATGTTTTTCACAGGTCAAGGGAAGGGTACATGATATGATGATAGTGTCAAGGAAGTGTCAAGAAAGAATCCATGTTTTATTTTAAATATGTTGTCATTGATTGTAAAAAATGAATACTATATTTATATAACCACTTTGTTTAAATGTGGAATGTAACACAAGTTTTATTATCTAATTCTCTAAAACTCTAAACCTGAAAAGATCCTCAATGTGTAATCTTGTAATAACTCAAGATTAAGTATGGTTGAAGGCATGGATCCTTATAGTTGGTATTAGACGTCAGTTTAGACAACTTTAGGAGTTATAATTTTATTAAATGATTATCCAAAAATAATTTTTTTGGGTCAAATTGAAATGATATAGCATTTGAAGATTACCATGTTGATTCATCTAAGACATGTTTGTTCAGAATGGTTTTTCACAGAGGAAGCAGGGAAGCAGTGCTAGGAAGGCATACAGAAGGAAATAACCTTCTGAATCGGCATCCCGCGATGGTCGGAATTGGAATTGAACTGTTTGTTAAAGTAATGGCACAGTTGACTCAAGATATAAATGGTAGTGGTATCCATGCATGAGATCAGCCAGATCAACCACAGAGGAACATGTCAGTGGTGGAACATTTCATGAGGCAACATCCCCCATCATTTAGAGAATCATCTAACCATGTACTAGCTGAAGGGTGGATTAAATCACTGGAGAAGATTTTCGATGTCATGGGGTGTTCAGACAATCAATGGGTTAGTCTTTCTATTTACCATTTGGAGGGTGAAGAAGATCGGTGGTGGTCGATGGTTAAAAATATCAGTGACGCTGATGAGATTGATGCTCTCGACTGGGATGAATTCAAAGGTATGTTTCTTTAGAAGTATTTTCCTAAGGTTGTTCGAATTAGGATGGGAAAAAAATTCTTGGAATTGAGGAAAGAGGAATACTCAATGGAAGCCTATGAAGAGAGGTTCACTCGATTGGCAAGGTATGCTCCATATTTTATCCGAGACCTTGATATTAAAATCAATCTTTTTTACTCAGGATTAAAGCAAAAATATCGAAGGGCATTGGCTTCTTGTGAGTTTAAAAGTTATGAAAATCTTGTTCGATGTGCTGAGAAGGTGGAAATGGAGTTTGCCGATGATCAAGTGTTCTATAACAACCAGCAGAAGAAGAGACCGAGGTGGAAGTGGAAATGAAAGAATTCTTTAAAATGGTATAACGGTAAGAAAACTAAGTTTCTAGTTTGTGATAAATGTGGTAAAAGGCATGCTGGGGAATGTCATCTGAATTCTGGAAAGTTATACCGATGTGGTAAGATGGGAAATAAGGCACATGAGTGCACTGAAAAAGATCAGGGTGATGGTAAGACCAAATTTGATTTACAGTTAGTGAAATCATTTATGTGCAATGAGATGGGTCACTATGCAAAGGAGTGTCTGACAAAGAGCTTGAGTGATGGGAAGCAGTTAGACTACAAGCAGAAAGGGGTGGTGAAATCCTTTGCAACGACTTCAACAGATGTCGGGCCATCAAATGAAATTGTATCAGGTAGTTTGTTTGTTTTTTCATATTATTCTAGTGTGTTGTTTGACTCGGGGTCTACACATTCATTCATTTCAGAAAACTTTTCTAGTAAAATGGGAATACCATCTCAAGAAATGACTCCTGAACTTTTGGTAAAAACACCTAGGGGAAATGTTGAGGCAAAAAGAATTTATAAGAATTTTCCTATCCTTATCTGTGGAAAGAACCTACTTGCGAACCTTATTGTTTTACCTTTAGTAGAGTTTGATGTTATCCTGGGTATGGATTGGATCTCTATTTACCATGCTAAGATTGACTATAGAGCTAAAGAAGTTTGTTTTCAGAAATACTTTCAGTTTGTGTGAAAGAATGAACCCTTACTGTTGATAACATATCAAGAGGCCGAGAAACTTGTAAAAGATGGAAATGAATGTTACATTGCACATATTGTTTAAAACAAGGGAACTGTTCAGATTAATGATGTGCCAGTGGTAAATGAGTATCCTGATGTTTTTCATGATGAGTTGCGTGGAATAATACCTGATCGGGATGTTGAGTTTACTGTTGACATAGTTCCTGATGCTAAGCAAATTTCAAAACCCCCTTATTGAATGACTCAAATTGAACATCTAGAGTTGAAGGATAAATTGCACGATTTATTAGAGAAATGTTTCATTCAACCTAGAAAATCACCATGGGGTGCTCCTGTTTTATTTGTTAAAAAGAAATATGGTTCTATCAGACTTTACATTGATTATAGAGCCTTGAATAACATCAATGTTAAGAACAAAATAACCTTTGCCTTATATCGATGATTTGTTTGATCAGCTCTAGGGAGCTCAGTATTTTTCAAAGATTGACCTGAGATCGGGGTACCATCAGTTGAAGGTAAAGGAAGCAGATATTCCAAAGACTGCATTCCATACAAGATATGACAATTATGAATATGTAGTAATGCCTTTTGAGCTAACCAATGCACCTGCTGTATTCATGGACTTAATGAATAGAAGTTTCCATGAGTTCTTGGAGAAGTTTGTGGTGGTTTTCATTGATGATATTTTGGTGTTTTCTAAAAGTAAAGGGGAGCATGAAAGACATTTAAGGGTTATTTTGCAAACCTTTAAAGAAAAGAAATTGTATGGGAAATTCAGAAAGTGTGAGTTTTGGTTGCAACAAATTTCTTCCCTTGGTCACATTGTTTATAAAGATGGGATAACTATTGATCCGGCAAAAACAAAGGTTGTTGAAAAATGGCCAAGACCCACAAATGTAACTGAGATTCGTAGCTTCCTTGGTTTGGCAGGATATTACCGAAGGTTTGTTAGAAATTTTTCACGGTTATCTAGTCCAATGAATAAGCTAACTCGGAAGGGTGTTATGTTTATATGGAAAAAATAATGTGATGATTGTTTTCAGGAACTGAAAAGAAGATTGATGAATGCTCCAGTTTTGGCACTACCTTCCAGAAATGGTAATTTTGTTATCTACAGTGATGATTCAATGAAAGTACATGGTTGTGTCCCTATACAGAATGTTCTGGTAATTGCATATGCTTCAGGTCAGTTGAAAACTCATGAGGTAAATTACCCTACACATGATTTGGAATTATCTCTTGTTGTTTTCACTTTAAAATTTTGGAGGCATCATTTGTATGGTGTAAAGTGTGAAATATATACTATTCACAAAAGTATAAAGTATATATTCACCCAGAAATAATTTAACATGAGACAGCAGAGATGGATAGAATTAATCAAGGATTATGATTGTACAATTCATTAACACCTGAGAAAAGCAAATAAAGTGGCTGATGATTTGAGTCGAAAAAGTAATGCTTCATTAACAATGTTGTGTTTGGAACGTGATCCTTTGGTTACGGATTTGATTAACTTTTGCATAGAAGTTTTTGGTGTAGGATGTTCTTCTGTTTTGTTTCAGGTATTAGTGAAATCTTCTCTATCAGACAGAATCAAGCAAGCACAGAAGCATGACAATGAGTTTCAGAAAAAGGTAGAGCTAGTTCAGAAAGTTAAGTTGCCCGAATTCGACATTGATAATGATTTTGATTTGAGATTTGGGAATATATTGTGTGTGACATATGATTAACAGTTTAAGAGAGAGTTGTTATGTTATGCTCATAGTTCTCTGTTTTTAGTTCATCCTGACATTACTAAGATGTACAGATATCTGCAGTATTATTACTGGTGGGATGGAATGAAAAGAGATATTGCTAATTTTACTGTGAAGTGTTTGACATGTCAGCAGGTTAAAGTAGAGTGGAAGTTACCAAAATGGATGCTTCAGCCTTTACCAGTGCCATAGTAGAAATGGGAAAATATATCCATGGACTTCATTGTGGTATTGCCGAAGACACCTCGAGGTAATAATGCAGTCTAGGTTATTGTTGATTGCTTGACTAAATCTGTTCATTTCCTTGATATACGAGATAATTTTTCCCTAGATCAACTTTTCCGTTTGTATCTTAAAGATATAGTCAGGTTAAATTGAGTTCCTCTCTCCATTTTATCTGACCGTGATCCCAGGTTCACTTCTAACTTTTGGAAAGTCCTTCAGAAGTCATTGGGTTCTGAATTAAATTTTAGTACAAATTTTCATCCTCAATGAGATGGGCAGTCAGAATGAACAATTCAGTCTTTAGAGGATATGCTACGTGCTTGTTCGATGGATTATCAGGGAAGTTGGGACCAACATCTTTCTTTGGATGAATTTTCTTATAATAACAGTTTTCATTCCAGTATAGGGATGGCTCTGTTTGAAGCATTATATGGGAAGCGGTGTCGAACTGTAGGTTTTTGGGATGAAGTGGGTCAAAAGAAGCTGATGGGACCAAAATTGGTAGAAGAGATGGCAGAAAAAGTTCAGTTGATACAGAAACACATGATAATAGCTCAGAGTATGCAGAAGAGTTATGCGGACAACATGAGGGTGGATCTCTCTTTTGAGGGAGGTGATCATGTTTTTCTCAAAGTATCACCATGGAAAAGTGTGATGCGATTTGGTATGAAAGGAAATCTGAGTCCATGTTTTATTGGACCGTGTGAAATTCTGGAGAGAGTTGGATCAGTTGCTTACTGAGTGGCTTTACCTCCAAGTTTATCTTAGGTACACAATGTTTTTCATGTTTCGATGATGAGAAAGTACATGCAATATCCATCTCATGTTTTGAGTCCAGAGGTAGTTCAATTGGAAGAGAATCTATCTTATGAGGAACAACCGGTCCAGATTCTTGACCACAAGGAGCAAGTGTTGTGGAATAAGGTGATTCACCTGGTAAAGGTTTTGTGGAAAACCCATATGGTTGAAGAGGCAACATGGGAATCTGAAAATGCAATGAGGGCTAAATACCCCCACTTATTCGATAAGTAAAAAATTGCGGGGACGCAATTTTCTAAAGGGGGGAAGGATGTAACATACCAAGTATTTAATGAATAATAGATATTTTTATCTATTTCTACTAATGAATTAGATAGTGTTTTAGATGATTAAAATGAGAATAAATCCAATCTAAAGCATGGAATACACTAATATTTTTAAAAGATTGTTTTACTGCCATTTGATGGCAAACCATTTTTAAATAAAACATTTGACAATTTGATAAACTCTATTTGTCAAAATAAACATATTATTTATGATTGGGACATTGAAATTTACATTGTATAATTTTTTGGTATTTTTCTGACTATGTTCATTTTTTAATGAATAATGAAAAATACTGCATTTTACATCAAAACTGCTTTTTCATGTAATTTAATTATACGGATAGATTATCTGTTGAATTGGTTTTAAAGTGAAATTAGAATATATTTTTACCATTTAATCCAATTGTGTTCGTTGGAATTAATTTCACCTTGAAAGCGGATATAAACTACTGTCAATATTTTGATACTTATTGTTTCATAAAAACACGCTATTTGCTCTGACATCGGGAATTAATTATTAAATTAATTTTTGTAAATTATATGTTTTGAATTTTATAAAATATACATAATTTTTGAATTTGGAATATCAAATATAGCTTAGGGTGAAGTTTGGGTATTTTTCTGAAAAACATCAATTTTTTATGAATAGTGAAACCACTAAGTGGTACTTAAAAACTGATTTTTCGTTTAAATGAAACTTTACCACTTCTGTGTTTTTAATTTCAAAAATCCTACATAAATGGTTGTAATTAAGAAGTAAAATGTGGTTCAATGGGATTAAAATAATTTTTTGGTGAATAGTAACTTTTATGATTTTAATCACGATTAGAGGTAATTAGTGTAATTTAATTTAAAAATAATGTTTTAATAATATGAAATGACCTAGACACATGTCCTACCCTTATTGTATGTGTCATGGCCGACCAAGACAATCCTTGGGTCAACTTGGGGACCCCATGGAGCCACTTTGGATGGGAAATGACATTAATATCTTTTTATTTAATGTTAAAGTAAAAATGACACAAACATGAGTTGTTTTACTAAAACTATTTTTAAATGGGGTTATACAAGTCAGATGTTTGACTATAAATAGTCATTGGAAAATATATAATTATTTCCTACATTATATTATTTGTTTTATAATTTTTCGACATTAAATAAATTAAATTATTTATGACATCATGATGATGCAGTGATTACCTCATTATTTAACGATTTAAATAAAATGAAAAGATAATGTAAAATCTAAGACCTACACTTGAAAAAAACCTATTGGATGGGTATATTTAGAACATGTATCTACTTATAATTGAATTATATCAATGTGGGACCTATTAAATCCGAAACTCATTTTAAAATAAAGTAACATTTCTTTACTTTCCAAGAGTGCCCCTCCTCTCCTCTTATAAAAGCCACCCACCTCTACCTCCTTACCCACACTTCCAAAGCCTTTGGCTCAGCCAAACCCTACCCATTCAGTTTATCCACATCCCTCTATTACTCCTAGAAGCCTCACTTTGGGCAGAAGTCTTCCCATGTAAGCCTTTGAACTCAAATCAAAAAGAGTTACCCGTTTTTAAGGTAATGTCTTCACTTGTGTTCTTTTGTTTCATTTTGCTTCTCCAACCCCCTAAAATCATTTTATTCATTTATTTTGTAACAATAAAATTATATTTTATATACTAGGATGTTTTTATAAGAATTATTCTATCTACACTTACACACACCTACATTTAATGGTTAAAGAACATACTGTTTCCATGGATGGCGAATTTCTGCCTCACGAAATGATGTTTGTTGAAAGTTATTTTACCACCTTCAAAGTTGGCCATTAAGATGACACTATATTTATATATGATATATAATATTTTTATGTTTTACTTATGCTTCTGTATTTTTCATTTTTTCCATACCTTTATGGTTTCCATTATGGGTAAACGTGATATCTTCATTTTAGGAAGTGCAGACTATCGCCCCCTCAAAGTGATTTGTTTTCATTAATGCCATATGTGGGACGTATAAAGGATTTAATTAATTGTATTATATGTGATATTATACTGGAATTATAATATACCTTTATATCATTATTATTACATTCCATAAAATAATAAATAGAAATGAATGTAGCGATCATGCGTACGTACAGCTTACCGTCTCTATGAACAGTGCATTTCATTTCATACCTCTAAACATTATGTAATATTATAAATGCATGTATATAATGGATATATATGATATATATTATATCTAGATAATGAGTATAACTCTGGATATAATGGATACATGAACAACTTGTAATTATAAAGAGTTTATTTTTGACTCAAGTACCAATGATCGTTAAAACGACCGTTATTAACTTAAATAATTACATAGTGTTCATGACATGGTAATAAGTTATATGAAAGGAATAATGAACTTGAAAAAGGTTCTTAATAATGTAGAAATTAACTCAAGTATATTATTCAAGAGGTTAAGGAACGATCGTGTCAAGTCAGACCCGAGGTAAGGGACTTCGTCTCAATCTCCATTCATTGAGGCATATTTTGTTTTATACAAAACCTTCTTTTATACAATTTATAAACCCCATTGACTTTTACTCTTATCCAAAAGGAATATTTTTTATATGAAGTGTTTTACTATACGACAAAAGGGAATGTTTTTGTGGTACGTATGCGGCGACAATGACTTCTCCACTGCTGTAAACATTATTTGAGTTTCGGCTTCCTCTATAAGCCATACCGTTTTTAATAGAAAAATAAATACCATGTTTTACTTTTCTTTTATTTTGGTATTGAAAATGGTTTTCATAATGTTTTTATATCAATGTGTTGTATTTATATCTTGTGATTGAAAGGTGGAAATTTTATGTTTCCTTTATGCATGTTTTATATGATATGATTATGTTATGGTTCTTGGGCATTATTATGATAACGGGTGGTTCCGTGATAAACTAAGGGCGGGTGAGCCTGATATAGCTCTCCAATGCATTGGGTAATGTGAATGAGTTAAACGTTAAGGTTTATCTGAAGAGATTTAGGGAATATACTATGATGGGTATTCCGAACTTAACCAAGAGGGTTACTTCCTACGTAAGAATGTTATGAATGACTTAAGTTACCTTTATGTCTTATGATTTCTATGATTTATTCATGATTTGATTAGGTATGTTAAAGTTCTTGTGTTTTATGAGTACAGTATGATTTCATTGATTCGTATGTATACATGTACTCATGTTTCTTTTCCATATTTTTATATCCCTTACTGAGGTTTTTATTCTCATCCCAAGTTTTTGAAATGTTTTTCACAGGTCAAGGGAAGGGTACATGATATGATTATAGTGTCAGGGATGTTTCAAGAAAGAATCCATGTTTTATCTTAAATATATTTCCGTTGATGTGAAAAAATTAATATTATCTTTATTTAACCACTTTGTTTAAATGTGGAATATAATGCAAGTTTTATGATCTAATTATCTAAAACTCTAAACCTGAAAAGATCCTCAATGTGTAATCTTGTAATAACTCAAGATTAAGTAAGGTTTAAGGCATGGGTCCTTATAATTTATCCTACTATACAAATAATTTAAAATATTAAACACTATTTATTTTCATGAAATATCATAACACGTTTTATGTTGACCTCACCCTTATCCTTATTTATCGTTAAACCCTACGAAAAATAATTGTTGGATGAGTAAAAAAATCATAGTAAAGGACATAAAAGGAAAAAAGAAAATTGTTAATCCATGAATAATTATATAAATTTACCTTTTCCATAATTAAAATTCTGCACAAACTAAGAATTTTATTATATATGAAATAAAATTATATTCCTAATTCCTTTCATATAACATTTCATAATAAATATAAATAGAAAAATGAAAAAAACCTAAATTTTAATTTGAAAAAATTAAAACCTAAAAATACATTTTTCACAAAGCTATACATTTCACCATTTAAAAAATATAGAATGATTTACTTTAAATATAAGATAATTATATTACCTTGATAAATCATAATATTCTTATAAAATCCCTTAGAATTTATATTTAAAACATGTATGCCATATGAGACATTATTTCCATATCACTCTTATAATAACTCTGGAAAATGAAATAACCATATGGTTGATTCTGAAAACCAATACACTGGAGGAAAATTACAGTTCCACTCATAATTGGTTTATTATATAACCACACATCATTGGTTTTTATTGTAAACATGTATTCATGGTTTATAAAATGACCAATTTTCATCAGTATAGTTCTAAATAACAATATAAAATGAAATCTATCGTTTTTATCATCATAAACTTAAAACATACTTGCGGATAATAACATTTCAATTATGAAATTACTTATTTAATCAAACTATGTAATTAATAATGAAAAAATTCTCTTTGAAAGTAAAATTTTAATCTTTTAAAGAATGAATACATAATTGTTTTTTAAGATGGTGTAAAATATCTTCTTGTGGTATTAGTTAAAACAATCCTTTTATTATTTTGTCAGAAAAGTCAGAAAGTGCCTCATTTGAATTATGAAAAAATATTCATTTAAAAATAGTTGTTTACTAATAAAACATGAGTAGAATTGAATATAAATAATAATAGGATAAATATAAAATCCTTTTTTAATTATTTTTTGATAATATGGTTATGGATGAAAAATATATTTTTATGGGGAACTTTGAAAGTTGATTTTGAAAATAAACTCTATTTATTTAGGCCAAACTCATTGTGTATGTTAATTATCAACCTAAATGAAAATGTTTTGTAAATTTTATACTATATTAAGATCTTTTTTCAGGTTATTTATTCATTTATTTCATTTAATACCATGTTATATAAAATTACATAATTGATTAAATTCATGTCGTGTGTTTCTGATTATATTCAGCTCATATGTCAGAAATGAATTTT
Source organism: Viscum album (assembly GCA_963277665.1). Classification (NCBI taxonomy): domain Eukaryota; kingdom Viridiplantae; phylum Streptophyta; class Magnoliopsida; order Santalales; family Viscaceae; genus Viscum; species Viscum album. The sequence goes on along the minus strand of OY728143.1, from coordinate 1,637,354,004 downwards.
GTGGGTTCAATATAGGCAAATAGGTAATTACTCCAATATACCCAGAATAATAATCATGAAATAATTATCATTTTCATAGAAAAATAATTATTTTTAAATAAATCATAAAATATTCTTATGATAAATGAACTTTGATACAATCATTGAGATGATAGGTTGAACATAAATACGAGTGACATTTTCATTTTTCAATAATCATTATCGAAATAATATAAATATTATTTTATATTTATATAATTATAATAATATCATAGATATAATATTAATTATTTTAATATTCTTAAATATATCATCCATATGATGTTGTGATGAGAAACAAATCACATCTCTTCCAGGAGGTGGTAGTCTAAACATATACATGAATGATATTATCAATTTTTCATGATTGGAAATGTAAAAGGGTAAATACTTTATTTTCATTACATTGATAAATATATAATTAATGTTATATATAAATACTTATTTAATAATTATAATCCAACCATTAGATACAGTGATGGAAAAAATTAATTATATTGGTTCGTGATGTGGTAGTCCATTGTACACACAAATGATGGTTTCATCTCAAATTTGATGGAAGAGGACATATATATAGACTATGACACAAACCAAACAACACCTATATATAGTTAATATATATTATTTAGTATATAATCCTAGTAAATTAATATTTTAAGGATGTGGAATATAAAATTAAATAGAAACACTCGGTTAATAATGATAACTTTTTATTGGACAACATCCTTCCCTTAACACCTTAAGACCATAAAGGCTGGTATTATTCACAAAATATTACCTCTAGAACATGGAGATATATGTTATTAAGGTATTTGGGTAGATATTTCTTGATCTAAAATGTTAATTATGTTTTATATAAAGGTAATAAGTCATTCCCTTTTATAAGATATGGTAGGGGCACCCTTGTAATTTCACAAAATATTAAATTATTATAAATTTATTTTCAATAAAAAATCGATCCAAACAAAATTATATATAATATAGGATGATAATTAGTCTAAATACTATCATAAAATAATCATTATACCTGTTTGTATCACATTTTTATGCCTATATGTTTTTATAACCCCTCGTTAACCTCTCTCACACATACCGCGACAATATTGATTTTTACACAATGAGGGTAAATATAGTTACTTATGGAAAAATTGACCATAAAAGGACAAAGGTTAATATTATAAACTATATTTGAATAACTTTTATAAATATAACATATTTTCTTAAATTTTAAATCATTTAATAAAAAAGTCTTTATTATAATATATAATTAATGTCTATTTTTATAACTATTCATTATTTTGACTCTAATAACATCAAGACAACAAGTAAAATTCATAAAAAATATTTTATTAGAACAAGAACATTAAATTTTAATATAGAAAATTTTTTTAACATTAAATATCTAAATTTATATATATTAAATTATATTTAATTTCATTTATTTGATTTTTACATTAATGGAATAATAATTTCACCAGCATTGTGTAAAAATTTAATGTACTTATTTCTTGACTAAATATTAAAATAAAATTTCCATGTCGGAGATATATATTTTATATTTGAAGTAAATATTTATAATAACCTATTTACTCTAGTTATAAAAATTATAAAATTATTATATTTAATAAAAACAAGAGTGAAATTTTTTACGTTTCATTAAATAAAATATTATAGAAGTTATAATCCCAACAAACTGGAAAAAGAAATATATGGAATTTAGGAAGATTATGGAACAAATTGAATCATCCAATAATCTTAAGGAAATAGTTTGGCCCATTATATAATCTATATCTTTTTATTTTTAACATAAAATACCCAATTTACATTTTACCATTGTCACAAAAATTACTAAGGTTATTGTAAATATTTTCCAAAAATAAAAGGGAAAACTTAAACAAATTTGGACCCACTGATTCCAAAAATTGAATCCATTTTAAAAATTTTAAAATATAAAAATTTAAGAATATAATTTAAAAGAAAAGAAAATAATGTGATGAAAAATCGGTTTTCAGAAAAATATACTTTTTAAATATAAATATTTTCATACCAAATTCTAGCATAAAATCCTTTTTAAAAACCATAATTGGGGTTTTAAGAATAAAAATGAACCAATTAAATTTTTAAACTAATCCCAGATATAATTTTTTATTGTAAATACTTAAAAATAAAATAAAATATTAATAAAAATCTATATTTTTCACTATTCATTAAACAATCAATGTTTTTAAAATATTATAAAACATTGTTCCTAAGATGTTTATGAAATTATGAATTCCAAAATAAAATTCATTTCTTTAAAATAAATTTTCTAAATTTTCTAGAAATTAATTATAAAATTAACTCGTAAAAAGTAAGAAAACTCATTTTTTTAAAACATATTTTGGAGGAATAAAATGAATATACCAAAAATTGAGTATTCCTATATAAATAATTAAATAATATATTATAAATGATTATGCAAATTATACATTTCATATTGTGGTTAAAATTATATATTTCTATCAATTTAACAGTTAGGTTCTAATGGTCACAATAAAATAATAATAATTCATTTTTTCATTTAAGCTCACTAATGCATATCTTGTAAAATATGAAACATAGACATTAATTGTAAAAATTATTTTGGTATATTACCACTTATTTCAATAAAAATTGAATATAATCATATTCCATTCTTAAAACTAAAATATCAGTTACCTTCCACCAATTATATTATAAAGAGGCATTATTTGAGATATAATTCCATGGATTAAATATATAAGATGCATTCCGAAACCAAAAATGGTATTTATTTATGTGTTTAAACGCATTAAAAATGGTAGGATAAACAAGTATAATACTTTATTTCTTATTTATCCAAATCCATTTAATGATAGTGTGGAGAAATTTCCCTTACACTCGGAAAACATTCCCCAAACCTGATTATCTATTTTCTTTCTCCATTGAATATGAGATTATATCACATAGTAAATGGAATAATTATTTCATACGAATGTGAGATGATTAAAAATTCCATGGGGATAAACTATAGAGATGGGAGACTTTTTTCCCACATTTTTAAAATTTATCAAACCCATGTGATGGAATTTTAATATGTTTTGAATTTACTTCGATTTATGGTATACTTATTTAAAATAGTTATTTATTTATATTTCTATATACATTTTTATATTTATTTCATTAGAGATCCCCATATTTGGATTCATCTTACTTCTTCTATGTCTAATAAGCGCTATTAAATTTATATAAAACCTAAAAATTCTATCAAATGTAAATCATTATTTATATATATTAATTATTCTATGGAAATGAATAAGAAACATAGAGATGATAATTATATTCTCATTTTATGAAAATATGGAATGATTCTTTACTTTTAAGTAGATGGGCTACATAATGGTATCCAAGGTTTTACCATTACAATGAGTAGTCTATATGAGGGAAATATATCTTAACCTTTATATAGTCTTGCATATGTATGGGTCACCTAGAAATAACCATTTGCAAGTATGGGAACCGAAGGCTTACCTTTACGTGAAGGGTTCATGTAAAGGTGGTTTGGAGGACAAATATTATGTAAATGGGTTGTATAAAGGTGTTACATAAGGTTATGATATTGATTACACTTACAAATAACGGTAGTTTATGGTTTTATAAGATTTCATAAATGTATTCATATATTTTATCTGAGTTTATCTTTACATGAATGGTCCACATAAAGGTAAGATCTTAGGAACCCTATGCAGTATGCGCAGCATAAAGGTCAATCTAATTTACCCATAAATAAACTATCTACATAAGGGTAAACAAAAATTATTTAAACAATATTCTAAATTATTAAATGGTCTTACTGATATATAATTTTGTTTAAATATTTATATTAATAGAAATTGTGGAATATTTATTTTATAAAATTTTTATTAATTATTTAATTATATAATTTTTAAAATAAAACAAATGTTTATGAAATACTGTACTCCAATATATTAAATGTTAATATTTCATATACAATTTCGCCAATTATTTGGAATAACATATAATCTGGAAATAAATTTAATTTATATATAAATAACTAGATATAATTTATAAATGGTAATTAATTATGAAATAATACCACATTATAAAATGTTTATATTAAAATAATTATTTTCTCATTATTGATCATTATGAATTTTTCAAAATTAATGGGGTCATTTTGGTTATTATATAAGACACATAAAAATTTGTTTTAATGGTCTATATGAACAAGTATTGAATAATAATTAAGAATATTATATTTATGTTATGTTAAATGTTTACATAATATAAATATAATTATAATGTTTTTATAATTCATACAATATTATTTAATTAAAATTGAAATGTCTTATAATGTTTAATATGAAATTTTCCATATTATAATGAATATAAAATGTTAAAATTCATAATTAGATAATGTCCACAATTTTAAAGATGAAATTATAAAAGGGATTATTGTTACCTTTTATTGATGAATTTTTCATAAATTCTTTTCTTATATTTAAAAATTTGAATTGTTTAGGTATATAATGGTTATCCCCTAGGGTATTCATATTTATTAAATTATATATGAAATGAGAATGTTATTTATGCTTTAGTTTAAGTTGTTAAATTACATCTAAGATATATCTTTTCATTACATGAATGGTATAATAATGAATTTAATTTTTCATCTATCATGACCTCAGTTTGAAGTGCAGTTATGGGAATAATTTTATTTTCTCAATATTTTTTTTCATATTATGTATTATTTTCATGATGAATTAGATTCTCTATTGAGTAATGAATCACTAGGTAGAGGAAATTTTGGATGGACTACCTACTGAACTTGTAATTTATTCCTTATCTAGGATGGAGAATGAGGATATCTATATGTCTCTATAGGATTACTTATGTGGAGATAATCACTATCACATAATTATAAAACATTTCATGAAGTTTTTCTGTATATTATTGAGATGATGTATTTGTATATGTATAATTATACTGTACTTATTATTTTGGTTGAATAACGCAAACTTATAGGTTGTGTAATCCGTTATAAATCAATAAAGTTCTAAAATATTGATTTATTGGGGTGAATATAATTATAAACTAACTTATTTCCATCATAAACACAAAAAAGGGAATAAAATGTTATAATATAGAAAAATTAAAATATCCTTCAAGTACTAACTGTGAGATTAATTTCGTATAGGAAATTATCAAGACCTTGATCATTCAACTAGGTAGGTTATATTATAGAAGGTTTCCCCTAAATTATCTTTTATAATGAAAAAAGGTACTGGGTGAAACTGGATCATTTATGGGTATGTTCTTCTATAATAGTGTGCCCATGGGATACCTTTTTACTATATTTTATTTATATTTTCTTTTGGTTATAAATTTCTGGTAAATCATTATGAAGGATACTATAGGGATAGATTTGAGTGTGTCCATATTATAGAGTAGACAAAGGGTAATCCTCTTTGCTATCCAAGAATTTATATGATATTATTATAATGATTCTCAACCAAAATAATTATTTAATGAGAGGAAATCCCTATAGATGTAATTTATTTGTGAAATATGGAACTTTTTTCACTAATGGATATGATGTGATTTTAAATTTGTAATCATTTTAGTGGGATCTAATTTAAATTAAGCCAATATTAAATGATTTATAGACCATGATAAGCATTTTATAAATGAATTTTTTAGATAATATAATCCTCAAAATTAAGATAACATTTTTGATCTATACATGGAAGGATAATCTTAATGTATGATATTAATAAGGATCATAACTTATGAAATGTTTTAGGCTAGATTGGTACTTTATAAAAAGTTCTTAGTAAAAAAATATTTTTGTGATAAGAGATCCTTCTTTATCAACTATGTTTTAAAATTATTTGATAGTTGAATCTATATTATTATGTAATCCTAGATTGATTAATTTAATATTTCAAAGACATTAAATGTAAAATGACCAAAGGAATCATAGTCTCCCAACAATTTAGTTTCTTATGTCACATTTTAGACTCATATACTAAATATCATGGGTTATTTCCCATAAAATTCCTTGTGATTTAATATATTGATTATTTAGTGAGACTAATGGTTTCCATAAAGCTTGATTTTTTATATAAATCAGTTAAATTATTAAGAAATATATATTATATAAACTATACAGTTTTAAATTGTTCTAAATATACATAATGTTGGAAGATAAAAAAAATTTAATATTGAATTTTAATTTCATGTATTAGAGTAAAGGAGTTTTTACATTGATAACATGGATTCTTCAAGCATTGATGAAATCATCATAACATGTGTATTTTGTCACATTTAGATATTAAGAAGAGCATGTAAACAATGAATCTTTAAATAAAATGTCTTGTGTGTTTTTTATACATATGGTTTATGATTTTTATAATCCCATAACATTCTTTAATGGGATAATAACATGGAATTTTCCGGTAAAGGAATTTATCATATTTAAATTTTTAAAAATATTCAAAAAATATGATTTAATTCAAATAACATTTACCCGATATTCTCAAAGGTTTAGGGAAAATATATATGAATAAGGTACATATTTTCTAGGTTATAAAGTATTGTATATAATGTTCATGTAGGCAATGGTTCAAAGTAAAATAATAAAATATGGTTGAAATATCCTACAATTTTTTACTATAAATCCAATAATGGTCATTAAAATATATGGTTATTAAAAAGGAAGAGTAAAATTTCAATTTGGTTCAATTACAAAATATATACCAGAAATATAATATAAAAATCCATTTAATTTCCATGTCTTGTATTGAAATTAATGAAATTAATTTTTAATGTTATTTGATACTAAATGTGTATTTTAATGAAGTGTTATTGTCTTGTAAAAGTGTTCTAGAAACATATAACACAATATATGATATAGGTTGTTAGTTTTTTATACCTAATGAATGTAAATAAATGTTATTTATTAACACAAGATGTTTTGTATCATATAAATATATTATCAAGAGAATATAATGTCTAAGTGGCTAGGGGGTTACATTTTAACTTTTATATTTTTAAAGTTAATAAATTATAGATTATAGTAGTCTATGTTTAAAATAAATATTACTCAATATCTTAATATAGATTGGTTGTATTAGTAAAAAAATGAAATTAGTCACATTATTTTAATGAAAATATTTAATTTGATAGGATTCCAAGGATGATGAAGAAAATAAGAAAATGTTCTATGTAGACAAATGAAGAAAAAATCATATCGTTTTATGTTTTATTTTTAAGATGTTTGAATATGTTTATGAATTTAAAGAGTTGAAATTATGATTTCTATGTCTCTTTATTATTAAAATTTCTATAAATCATATATTTTTCTCACTAAAGGGGTTATTTGGTTGATTCTATTAGATTATCACACAGATATGTGAAATGAATTATATATGATGTAATGCATTTACAAAACCAAGAAAATCTAGTAAACACAATATTGATCTGGTAGTTTCTCATTTATGATATGATAAAGAAGTTCTTATGTTGGTTTTGTTAAATATTATTAATTATTTTAAGAATATTAATATTTATCATATTAAAGGTGAAAAAATTTTTATCATTCCATCACATAGGATAAATAAATTTATATACATATATGTATTTCATGATGTGAATTGATAATTGACATATAAATGTTTGAATTTATGTTTTCCTTTACTCATGTTCATCATGCAGTATTATAGGTTTTGATGAAATGTAAAGTTTAGTATGATTATAAGTCTTGGAAAAAGAGATATAGATTATTCCCATGAGGCAAAAAATAATGAATGGGATTCATTATGTGTGTTATATGGCCTAAAACATATACTACAAAGACAGTCATAAAAAATTCTTTGGTATACTAGAGGTGTATGGATAATTTTTCAATCCACAATACCTAATGTTTTTCAAACACTTAACATATGAACATTCATAATTTGATACCGTACTTATGCAAGTCAACATATTGAATTAGCTAATATTCAGATGATTGGTAATGTTGTTTATAATTTTATCAGTTAGAGCTTAACCAAGATAGGATTTTCCTCTCTTATGATAAGTATGATACTAGGTCCCTCAATTGAGATAGATGTTTGGAGTGTTCATCCACACCTATATATTATATATCAATCCAGAAAAGGGACATGAGATGTTCTCGTTAATAATGATTAATAACATGTGATGTATTCAACAATAATATCAATATATACATTAAGAATCGATACTAGATGTGTTGTATCATTGGGATTTTCATGTCCCTTGTAATGCGGTTACATGATGCCTCAGATAAAGAGAAAATATGAGAATTAACATTTTCATATGATATAGACTTGTAGAAGTATGTATAGAGATACGTGTTGTTGATTGATATCATGAAATATCCCTTTATTTCATCAGTATCATTGAAACTTTTTTAAATTATTATCTTTATAAAAGTATATTTATCTAGTTATTTGTATTTTTTCTTAATGTTATAAATCCATGCAGTGTCAGACTCTTTAGTTGAATGAATGAGGATTTATTTTGACATAGATAGTTACTTTTAAATTATTTTAATGTTAATCCAATTGATTTTTGGATGTGTATTCATAGGGTAATACCTATGATGTGATATGAGGGGAAGTTTTTAATATTATTCTAAAATAATTTTGGAAGATATCCAAAAGGAGTTTTATAGATGGTTTCCCATTTAATTTTATATGGATAAATAAAAGATGAAATGTCACATATAATATTTGGATATAGTGAAAGTGGAATATTTATGTATATTCTTTTTAACTAAATATATTTTTATTTGATAAAAATGGATATTTTGTGTTTAATTTTAATAATATGCCTAAATAAATGATTTATGTGTAGAGTATTATATTTATATAGCTTGCATGAAGTAAGCTTCCAAGCATGAAACCTATATATGAGTGTTCTTCCACCAATGTTTATCATTAATCGGATTTATATGAGATATAAGGATATATAGTAAATGAATAATATACATTCACGAACTGGTCATGGTATTTATTATTGAATTCCAATGTATGAATAAATGAGAGGATAACAAAGGATCTTATTTTATGGAATATTTAACATCTTACATATGATGAAAGTGTATATGAATTTCCATTATTCTGGAATAATCCTCCCACAAACAAGATTCTCTATTTTATTTCATCTTTGTATACATGTTTATAACACATCCTGAATAGAATAATTATCCCATAAAAACTTCATATGATTAGTGTAGCCCACCGAAACCACATGAATGTGGGAAGATTTTCCCTCAAAATTTTTAGATCTTTATCAAAATTATGGGATGGAGTTTAAATATATTATAGATGCTCTTTTCTGTATGGTATGCTTATATACAACAATTATTCAATTTTTATTTTATATGTAGTTTAATATTTATTTCATGTTATATCCTCATATTTGGTTTCCAATGGCTTGCACTATATCTAATAAGTGTTATTAGATACATAAAAAAGACAATTATCACTATCAAAGAGAAATATATAGATCTTCAAAGATATAAACAATATAATGATGATCCCAACCACCATCTATGATGGTGATCTATAGTTTAATTATAATATCTTTTTACGATCATAAATGATTAAGAAAATAGTCATGACATACAAGCCCAGTTACTAATATAAATCCTAAGGGAGATAATTTTTTAGACTAATTGATGAAAGGAGAGCATTAAACAGATAAAATAGAGAATAATAATTGAACCTATGATGACATTACCCACTAGTGGGGATGTTTTTTTGATCAACAGTGATGCATCTAAAAATATCTTCTGTATTGTACACATGAAAAATGAAAAAGTGATTACCTATTCCACCCACCAATTAACGATTCATGAGATGAACTACCCGACATATGATCTAGAATTGGATTTTGTGATCTTTTCAATAATAATTTGGTAACATTATCTATTTAGGGAGAAGTTTAATATATATATATATGTCAATCTCAAAAATTTTAATTACATATTGGTAAAAAAGGATCTCAAAACGCACTAATTAAGGTTATCAGAGCTTATCATGTATTATTACCATTCAATCCATTAAGATATTGGGAAGGGGAACAATATAGAAGAATCCATATTTAGAAAGGATCATACAACCCTATCCATTATTGGTATTGGAAGGTATACAATCATATTTTACATAAAAAGGAATATATATATATATATATGGGGATATTAAAATGAACATAATGCTTCCTTACTCATATAACTGTTGTAAAAAAATTCAAGAGAGGATATATGAGGCCTAAAAAGATAACAAGGATCTATAAAAAGGTAGATAATATTCTGGACATAAAAGCATGCTAAATATGGATTCATAATGCTTTTAACCCCTATATGTTTCCCAAAAAATCCATAATTGATTTTGGAACTTCTATATGATGTGAATATCTCAGTATTAAATATTTATCAAGGAAGCACTATGATGTATATACATTAGAAGCAAAATTTAAGGTGGGATAACATGAAGAGATATATTGGAGAATTTAAAATTCATTTAATGTTTTTACATAGATAAAATGTGTATTGATATATGTATAAGGTTATAATGAAACCATTTATCATACCAAATTTATAAATGTGAACACATATAATCATAGATTTAATTTTATTTTCCCCTTAATTAGAAGTAAATAATTACATTTTAGAGAGATCTGATCATCTTAAAAATTTAGAAAATTTCAATTTTATCAAGTGTGATATCTATCTTGACAAATACACAAAGATATACATATTAAAGTGGTAATACGTTATGGATTTTAACTCTTCATTATATCTAATCGAGACATAAGGCTTATCTCAAGGTTATAGATAATCTTTCAATAAGTGTTTGATACATAGTTTAATAATAGTATAGATTATCACCTAGGAATCTATAGTTATACTAAAACAACAAGTCATAAACTTGAGTATATGTTGATATCATGTTTAATGTATTTTCAAGGTTGTCAGGATCATAATATTCCTTAGTAGTGTTATTGTGTAACAATATTTGTAATTCCTATATTCAAATGGAACCTTATGTGGTTCTTTGTAGGAAGAAGTTTTGGACTCCAAGATGTTAGGATGTTGTTATAGAGAAAAAATCATATGGGGCCTGATCTTATCTAAGATGGTATAGAGATGGTTTAAACCATTCAATTATATAAGAAATCTATGTAAATTCAATATAAATGATACATAGATAATCAATTATGAGACATAGAGTTTTAGGTTGAAGATAAGGTTGTCATTAATATATCACTATACAATAATGTTATGATTTTTAGGAATAAGGTAATGATTATATCATGATACATCATTCCCTTTCAGATCTTAATCACAATGAAGTTGTTGTATATAGACTAGTACTCCCACCTAAACTATCTCAAGTATATAATATGTTCCATGTATCCATGTTGAAGAATACATATTAGATTCTTCAAATGTACTGAATCAAGAGGTGGTACCTTTGCGGAATGTCCTTTTATCTAAGGTTCAACCATTGAAGATATTTTATTATAGAGATAATGATAAATGAAACCATACCACTCACTTGGTCAAGTACAATGGGAAAACCAAAATGTTAATGATGAAACATGTGAACCAGAAGAGGCCATGTATTGTAAATTCTGTCATCTATTTTAGTGTATGATGAAATGAAATTTCATCAGTGAAATTTTTGAATCAAGGAAGAACGTAATGATATATACTTTTTTAAATGAAATTATTCATTGAAATAACAAATGACTTATAGAAAATAGATGAGCTTTGTTTCATTATTTATTTTGGAAGAAAGAGATATATATCCATAATTAACATATCAGGCATAAATAACAATTAAAAATAATATTTTTTATAATATATATATTAAATAGTGACCATTATAAATAGTATATAAACAAGGTTATGGTAATATCTAATTGACATTGAAGGAAGAAGTGATGGCCCTGTCCAGTGGGATAATACCCTATAAAGACCATTTATCATAGATTTTAAGGTAGATGGAATCACTATGATTTTAATAAGACCAATCCCAATATAATATTGAATAATTGAGACCTGAGATAAATCAATTATAGATTATGTTCGATCTTTTTTAGAACAATTCCCAAAGCATGTTCATTGAACCACCCTAAGAAAGTACCACCATCACACCCCTTACACATAGATAATATTCTTATGGAATAGTGTGTTATGTATCTTGAACCTTGTAGTATGATATTTAATATTTTCATTCTAGAAAAATAATTTTCATATTTAAATATTTTCAATATTACTTTATACAAATTATTATATAATAATTTTTAGAAAAAAAGGATTTCGATATGAAGAAACCAAAATTATATTTTTAGGAAATATATATTTTCAATTAATGATACCATGTTGATAAATTGAAAAAAAAATTAAATAAGTTATATTTAAATGAAATATTCTTACTTGATAATATATATTTAATTTCAAATTATAAAATAATTTAATGAGGTCCAATGTAATAGTTATAAGGGTACTAAAGTTATTAGTGTCGTAAAACTAGTATTTTCATGTGAATTTATTTTTTATTTAAAATATTAAACTAAGAGATTTAGAAAATTATTTTTTATGATGGATATTATTTTTTATGTTATTATATCAAAATAATTCAATGGTGAGGTTTTTGTAGGATTCAATGATAGATGAGTTTCTTGATAAAATTTAATTGTGCTATAAATATATAGCTTGTTTTATGTATCATAAAAGGCAAAAATTGGAATGTAGATTATATCAAAGGAATCCATGACAATAAATAGATTTAAGATTTAAAATAGAGTATTTTAAAACTTATTTGATCAATTTTAAAAATCTATAAAGAATATTCTTGAACCATATTCTATATTTTATGGTTAAAAAAAACCTTATGAACATGACTCACCACCACATCAAGAATGTAATTATTTTAATGAGTTTGGTTATTAGCCCAATATAATTTTTAAAACCACTCCTCTTTGGTAGAAACCATTAGAAAAACAGATGGGATGATTGGTGGTTTTGACTATTTTAGTACATTGATTCTAAAACTAATGTTTAAAATATAAATATTAATACCCATAACTATTGATCTAAATACCCACTCATCCTCCGATTAATCTTTGTTGAACTTGCCTATTTTGATAATCCCAATTATGCTTTTACATAATTTCATAATCCCAAATAATGTGCATCTATATATTAGTTCTTTTAATCTATGATCAAGTTGATAATTATATTAAAATATTCTTTGAAATATGTTAATCAATGTTTATCAATGTTTGTATGACTTTTGAAATAATTCTAACTGAATCAGATATGTTTTGCATAAAATAGACAAGTGTTAAGTCACTGATATGCCTATAGCTACTAATACAGATCTACTGGTACTTAGTCTACCGATAGACATAGTCACCGATAAGAAAAGGTCACCAATATGCAGAGCTACCGATATGTGTAAGTCCACCGGTAAGCACATGTCACCGATAGATCAAGTAACTGATACAGACAACTACTGATAGAATAAGTCTACCGATATACACTTCACTCGCATAGAATGGAGCTAGTGGCATGCATAAGTCTACCGATAGAACAAGGCTACCGACACAATGTCTACCGATAAATGTGGTTTGCTAAACAGAGTCACTGAGACAAGCAAGCTACTAATAGAAAAGCAAGATACTGATAGACAAGCGAGCTACCGATAGACTAAGAGATACCGATAGAAGGAGTCACTGCTATATAGAGCTACTGATACACAGAGTTACAGCTTCCGATACAAGGAGATAATAGTACAAGATCAAAGATCTACCGATAGGAGCTCTCTACTATACAAAGTCCACCATTACACTTATACCGACAGAAGGATACTAATGAAAGACTGACAAGTCAAACTCTATACTCTCAATATTATTTATTTACTAAGTAACAGTGATATTTTATGTTTTTAATGATGTTAATGTTATTTAATGATAGTTTTTGGCATGTTAGGGAACCATACCTAGTACCCATGAAAAGGTAATCATTCCCATTGCGAGAGTTGAAAGCTATAAAAGGAAGGACAATGATCGGGCACAAAACATCAAGTGAAAAATTACTTGAATGAAGAGTACATACAACGGGAAAAAGAATACTGAAAAGGGGTGCGTACAGAAAGACTAATTCCATTCTCAAAGATCACTAAACATACACAAATCCATTCTTCTTGAAGGAGAACACAATCTTCATCTTAGTCAAGCAGTGAAGAACTACAAAAAAATCTCTTCATGCACTCAAGTTGATCAAACTGAACATGCAAAAAATGACCCTCTGTTTTTCATAAAAAAACTAGAGAAGGACTTAGAGCATCATTTACATTAATACAAGGAGTCCAAATCTTCACTCAAAACACATAGATCACTCTAAACTAATATCTATCTATTTAGATCTATTTTGTTTTATTCATTAACTTTTTGAGCAGTGTATTTACACACTGAATCCTGGACTAAACTGGAGGGTACTAAATCCTCACTCCAAACTTCTTACACATTATTATATCCCATAGTGAACTATGGAAGAGGTCAAGTGTGACCTGGAAAGCCTATGTGCTATTGTTTTTTTTCTTCATAGAACTGTGGTAGAGTACTTAGTACCTAGACAGTCTTGGACTTTTGTTTACCCTGATCCAGGGTGTGGATCAATTTATATAAATTGTTTTAGAGGACTAATTATCACCTTGAGACTGAACCTCTTGGTTATATATTTTGTGGATCTTAGTTTAAATCTAAAGTATATTTTATATATTTTCTATCCCGCTACTAATTAATTTGAAATACAATTTGTTTTAAATTTAATTTGATAGTTAAATTAGAAAGTGTTTATACTTATTGTGAACTAGTAAGTTAGTTTCAAAAGTTAATTTATTCTTCTGATTAAAATAACTGATACCTAATCAATCTTTGAGAAACTAATTGAACTTTTAGAATATGTGTAAATTCACTGCAATTTAACTTGTTTTCAAATTGGGGGATTCAAAGAGATATATTTTTAAAAAAAATGTAATTTGAACTCAATTCACCCCCCCCCTCTTGAGTGTCCACTCCAACAAACATTTGGTATCAAAGGAAGGTTTTGATTGTAAAGGGTTTTCAAAACACTCTGTTTTTCAACTGTGATTTTAGTAATATCATAAAGATCTTAAATTACTGTTAGTTTTAAATTTTATATCTATACATATATTTTTTTTCTAATCTCTATCTATTGACAATATATTAGAAGGTGTTGCTACCAAAAGACCACATTTCATTAATGGAAGAAATTATACCCTATGGAAGCTTAAAATGAAAATTCATTTAGAAAGTAAGGGATTTGATATCTGGACCACCATATAAACACAATATAAGATTCCAAAGACTATTAGAACTACTTGTGATGAACCTACTAAAACAGCGTACAATAATTATTGTAAAGTTGTGAATGACATGTATTGCTCTCTAGGTGATGAGGAATTTAATAGAATATCTTCTTGTAAAACTGCTTATGAAATTTGAGACACTTTGGCTATTTATCATGAGGGAACAACCAATGTTAAAGAAATGAGGCTGAATACTTATACTATTAAATATGATAAATTTAAAATGAAGCCTGATGAACCCATTTATGATATGTATATCAGGTTCAATGAAATTTTCAAAACCATGAGATCTCTTGGTAATGTTGTTCCAACAAAATAACTGATCATGAGAATATGAAGATGTCTTCTAGACCGATGGAGAGGCACATCTGTTTTAATTAGAGAATCGTGCGACATCAGCACACTGCCTGTTAAAGAATTAATTGGTAAGATTATGATGTATGAGGAAGTACTCGAGGTGAATAACGAATAAGATGATGAACCTAAAAGAAATTTAGTGGTGTTTAATTATACTGCCTCAAGAAGAAAGGATAATGAGAAAGTACACATACAAACATAAATCACAACAAGTGAATGTTTAGATTCTGATAGTGATGATGAGATGGCTTGGATAGCCAGGAGATTCAAGAAGTTCTATAGGAAGAATAAATTCTTTATAAAATCAAACTACAAAGGAAAATATGATAAAAATGGTCATTGGAAAAAGGACTGGAAAAATCCTGATAAACGTCATGAAATTGTCTGCTATGAGTGAAAAAGGAAAGGACATGTAAAAGCAGACTGCCCAAAATTTAAGTTCAAAAAGAAACATGAATAAAAAGAAAATAATTATAAGAAAGAAATGAAAGAAACTTAGAGTGCTTCTGAGGACAGTTCAACTGATTCTGATTCTATTCAGGATGAAAAATCTCAAAAATAAAACATGTGTTTCCTGACAAACTCATCTGAAGTAACATTGGATACTCCTGCTTTAAATTCATATTATGTTGGAGTTGAATCTGATTATGAATCTAAAAATATATCTAGTGAAGTGTTGTTTTAATATGTTTTAAGAAACCTGTAAAGAGCTTACGTACAAGTATAAATAATTAAAGAAACAACATTCTCTAACTAGTTCTGTAAAATTTTCACTAGATGTAGAAAAGGAAAAGAATGCTCAATTACTTATTGAAAATACTGAACTAAAATAGTCTAATGAGAAATTAAGGAAGTACATAGAAAAATTCACAAATGGAAAACTTACGCTTACTCAAATTCTAGGAAAAGAAGTGGCACCAACGTATACTAGTGGAATAGGCTATCAGCCTGGACATAGACAGTTTACTAAAACAAGATTCATTTCCAAATCTGGACAGAATGCTTCTAGTTCTAATTCTATAAATTTGTCTACATCAACTAGTTATTCATATGGTTATAGACCAAATAAAGTTTATCTTTCAAAATCTATTGATTATGTAAATTATATGAAACCCATAAGACAAATTTGGGTACCTAAATCTTTGTTTTCTAACCTTTCTAGACCCAAGAAGATCTGGGTACCAAAATCATTTTCCATCTAAACCTGTTTTGTAGGAAAACTGCTCTAAGAGTTCTCATAAGAAGGTGTGGCACTTTGATAGTGTATTTCCAAGGCATATTTCTGGAGACTAATCATGCTTTAAGAGTTTAATCAAAGTTTATGGAGGCCATGTCAGCTTTGGTTATAACTTTAAAGGAGAGATCATCGGCATTGGCTTGATTGGTAACACTGATTTAGTTTTAATTTCCAAATTTTTATTTGTTGATGGACTTAAATATAATATGTTAAGTATTTCTCAGTTATGTGATGATGGTTATAATGTTAAATTTGAATATTATTATTGTAATGTTTTTAATTCCAAAAATGTTTTAGTATTGTTTTCCTTGAGAAATGGAAATGGTTATGTTGTTGATTTGAACTCTTCAGCTAAACAAAATGTTACTTGTTTAAATGCATTTCATAAAGAATCTTAGTTGTGCCACAAAATATTAGGACACTCAAATGTTCATTCACATAGGAAATTGAATACGAAGAACTTAGTTAGAGACCTACCCAAAATTGAATTTCCATCGGACAAAATTTGCAATCCCTGTCAAAAGGGAAAGCAACATATAGTTTCTTTGAAATCAAAGAAAGAAGTTTGAACTTCTCATCTTCTCGGGTTGGTTCACATGGACTTGTTTTAACCTTCTAGTGTTTCTAGTTTAAATGGGAAGCACTATGTCTATGTCCTAGTATATGAGTTTTCTAGATATACTTGGGTATACTTCTTAGCTCAAAAAAGTGAATCTTGTTCTTACTTTATTAAATACTCCATGTCTGTAAAGAACCTTAGTGGACTTAAGATTTAGACCCTGAGAAGTGATCATGGTCATGAGTTTGAAAATCATGAGTTTGAATCTTATTTCTTATACAATGGATATAGTCACAACTATTCTTCCCCTAGGACCCCTCAAAAGAATGTTGTAGTAGAAAGAACAAATATAACCCTTCAAGATATTTCTAGAACAATGATTAATGAAAATGACCTGCCTATTTACTTTTGGGTTGAAGCTGTAAATATAGCTTGTTATACTATTAATAGATTCTTTATTAGACCTGTTATTAAGAAGACCTCTTATTAGTTGTGGAATAATAGGAAACCTAAGGTCAATTACATTAGAGTTTTTGGCTGAAAGGTATTTATTCTTAATACCAAGGACAGTCTTGACAAGTTTTCACCCAAAAGTAATGAAGGAATTTTTCTTGGTTATTCATTAACTAGAAAAGTCTATAGAGTTTTCAATAAGAGAACCAAATGTGTGGAAGAATCTGTTCACATCAAATTTGATGAAACTGATACACATGAACCTAAACCTTCTCTTGAAAATCTTGAAGGGGATTTGTCTATTCTGAACCTTAATTATAGAATCAATGAACCTGTTGTAAAGACAACCAGTTCGGGAAATATTTCATAATATTCTTCTATAGAACCTGAACTTAGAGAAGATCCTGAAATTTCTAGTCCTACCTTTACTAGATCAACTAGGATTCTAAAGAATCATCCTTTAGATGTAGTTGTTGGTAATCTTGATAGAGGGACACAGACTAGACCTTCTCTAAGAAACTAGGTTGAACATCAAGCTTTTCATTCACAACTAAAACCTAAAAATGTCAATGATGCAATCAAAGAGGAATTTTGAGTATTTCATATGCAAAAAGAACTAAATAAATTTTAAAGAAACAGAGTATGGGAATTAGTTGATATACCTAAGGAAACTTTGACAATAGGCTCTAAATGGGTTTTTAGAAATAAGGTTGATGAATTAGGAAATATAGTGAGAAAGAAAGCTAGGTTAGTTGCACAAGGATATATTCAAGATTAAGGAATAGACTATGAAGAAACCCTTTCACCTGTTGCTAGATTAGAATCCATTAGGATCTTACTTTCCTATGATGCCCATCTGAATTTCAAGTTATATCATTTAGATGTCAAAATCGCTTTTGTAAATGGTTTTTTAATTGAAGATGTTATTGTTGAACAACCACTTGGATTTTATAATCCTCATTTTACAAATCTATTTTTCAAACCATCTAAAGATTTATATGGTTTAAAATAAGTTCCAAGAGGTTGGTATGATAGACTTAGTAATTCTCTTATTTCAAAAGTTTTTTCTAAAGGGATTTTTGATCAAAATCTTTTTATCAAAAGAATTTCTAAAGATGTTCTGATAGTCCAAATCTATGTAGATAAAATTATTTTTGGATCTTCTAAAAATTCTTTATGTAATGATTTTTCAAAGTGTATACAAAATAAATTTGAAATGAGTTTAATGGGAGAACTCAAATATTTTCTTGGATTTCATGTCTTTCAAGATGAAAATTGTATTATTTTAAAGCAACATAAATATAAAAAGGATCTTTTAAAACGTTTTGGTTTGGATAGTAATAAGGGAAGTGACACAACTATGAGTACCACCTGTAAGCTGGATGATAATGAAACTGGGAAACCAGTTGATCAAACCAATTATAGAGGTATGATTCGATGCGTACTTTACCTTACTACTAGTCGACATGATATTATGTTCAGTGTATGTATGTGTGAATGATTTCAAGATAACCCAAAAGAATTTCATTGGATTGCTGTTAAAAGGATTTTCAAATATCTTAAACACACTGTAAATTTAGGTTTGTTTTACCCAAAAGGAAAATCAATTGAATTAATGAGTTATTCAGATGCTGACTTTTCTAGTTGCAAGTTAGATAGAAAAATCACATCTGGAACATGTCATTTATTGGGAAAATCCTTAGTATCATGGTGTAGTAAGAAAAAAAATTGTGTAGCTCTATCTACTACCGAAGTAGAGTATATATAAACTATTAGTTGTTGTGCCCAAATTCTGTGGATGAAACACACTCTTTTGGACTATGGATATTACTTTATATATATTTCAATAAAATGTGATAACACTAGTGCAATTAACATTTCAAAGAACCATGTGTCTCACTCTAGGACTAAACACATTTATGTAAGGCACCATTTATAGCGATATTATTACCAAAAAGGTGATATTACTCTTGAATTTATAGGTACTGAACATCAATTAGCAGATGTTTTCACCAAAACATTATGTTCTGATTAGTTAAGTAACATTATACATGAGTTAGGAATGATAAACCTCACTGATGTAATACCTCACTGATAAACCTCATTGATGTACCTCACTGATGTAATACCTCACCGATAAACCTCATCGATGTGATACCTCACTGATTGATAAACCTCACTGTTAGGAATTCTCACCGATATACCCTACCAATGTGCACTGTTTTAAACTTCTGTCTGCCACCATAATCTTAATCATTGATACTGATAATATTTTAATTATTTATTTTATGATTACTAAATAATAAAACTAAGTCCTAGTTACTTCTCAATCCACCAAACCTTTCTTTTACCCTTAATCCTTAGCTCATGAATTTCTAAAAAAACCTATGTTCCTCGAACCATAGATGGAAAAAACCAAAATGCCTACTCTAAGAGATGACAGTGATGAGATGAAAGAGAAGAAGCAGAAGACATACCAAGAAAGAAGTAGCAGTGTTGGTAGAACAAGGTCAGGAAGATGACCAATGAACCCGCATTTACAAAATATAGTTATTGTGATTGAAAAAGAGCTATGTGTGGAATGGTTGTTGTTTAGTAAATCATTAGTTTTCGAGGTGTTGGAAGATCAGAAGTGGGAATATTTCTTTTCAAACAACAATGGCCCTTACTATCCGAAGCTGGTGAAACAGTTCTATGAGTTTTTATCTTTTGAGAAATCGGAAGATGAGAACCGAATGATTTCCTTTGTGAATGTAAAGGAGATATCTTTTTCATCGGTTGAGTGGGCTAAATTATTGAAATTTCCACATGAAGGAGTTCCTGGATATTTCTCTAGATCAGTACCACCTACAAGTGAAATATTTGATTATGAGACTTCTTTAGAGGAGCTTATTGGTAGTGGAAATAAGAGACAAGTGGTGGCTGCTGAAATGGATGGAGAGAACAGTTTGTTGTCCAAGTTTGTTCAGCATGATTTAATTCCAAGGAGAGGGGACTTTGGAAATTTATGATATCAAGATATCAATTTGTTATATTTTTTGAGACATGGTGTGAAAGTGAATCTTTGTAGGCTGCTGATGATTCAAATGGAGGATATGATTAGACAAAAATGAAAAACCAATGCCTTATTATTTTCCAAGATGATCTCAGTGATGATCAAAATAAAAGGGGTATCTGAGTCTCAGGATGAGATAATGGTAGTAAAGAATAATTTTTGTATCACAAGCACTATTTTAAAATACATGAAAATAAACTGGAATCCATGGAGAAGAGAGTGGGTTAATGATGACAGGAAGTTATATGATAAGTTCAATCCTTTGGATCATCCTTCAAGGCCTAAGTATGTGAGGGATCCAGATATAGGACCTAAGGAAGAATAACTTGAGTACAATGATGAGTCTGATGAATAGGAGACCTCTATAGTTGATGGAAGGGATTCGGACTTTCCCCCAAGTCCTGTGGCAGAAATTATATCTTCAGGAAAGGAAACATTATTAGAAGAAGAAACACATGTTGTTGAGAAAGACTATCCAGCTCCGGAGAATGAAGAAGAAAGAGAGAATGAACCTGAAGCCTCTGATTCTGTCTACTTATGTCTGAGTCCATTAATTGGAAGCTCAGTTGTGCCTGTTAAGAAAGTAGTGGGTGAGATAGAAGGACCATTGCCTAATCTAGAGAAGCCTCATGTTATTGAAAAAATGGAGTTGATTGTAGAAGACTCTTCTGTGGAAGAAAGACCTGCTGAGAATTCTTTTGTTGTACAATAGAATTCACCAGTTGAGGGGGAGAATCCAATCAGGTTTGGTAGTGTCTCATTGGAAGTTGAAATTGAGGATTGGTCAGAAGACCCAAGTTTTGTGGTTTGTGGATTGTATTATCCAGATTATGATGATGAGACATCCCTCAATAGACCAAAAATCCATTATGATATTCAGACTAAGTTGTTACCTGAAGATGTGGTCAGAATGCATGATTTGGATAATCTAAAGTCTGATCTCAAAATCAGTTTTGTGGAAGAAATATGTAAGCTTCATTGGTGTCATCTATTAAATCAATTATGAATGACTCTGTAGTCAGTATAGTATCTGAAAGAGCACCTGTTGTGGTTGCACCTACTGATATGATCACCTGGGCTGATGTTTAATCCTTAAATAATGAGCTGAAAGAGTCTTTTAGTGCCTCTTTTGCCAAATTAAAGCACTGATTTGTTGAATATATGAGCAATTTGGAAAAGTCTTTTGAACTCTCTCTTGGATGTAATGTCTATACCATTGTGGAAAAAATAGTGGATGATGTTATTTCTTGCCAGGATCAAGTATCAAGACTGGAAGAAGATGTTGAAGTTATAAATAATTCGATTATCTCTTTAGAATCTTATATGAGTTCTAGACCTCAAGCTGACAAGGGCATAACCTATGTCAAAATTTTTGTGAGGCAGATGGTATCAGTCTTTGAGGGATTTAAAACCTCCATGAAAGATCATGTTAGCACCCAGGATTCCCAAGTGAAGAATATTATCAGTGGGTTGACCAAAAACATCAAGTAAACAATAACCTTCTCTATTGGTTCTCTTACCTCTAGACCCTCAGTGGATGTGGATCAGATTAGAGATGTAATGAAAGAGGAGCTTGGTTCAGCATCAACCAGTGGCTCTGTGGACTCATCTGATCTGACCAAATTGGTGACTTCTACTAGAGATTTAGCTAGAGAAAAAATGAAGATAGTCTAAGACTATATGAGAGAGGATTATGCCACTCAAAAAGAGGTGAAAGACAGGGTATACTATTATTTCCAAAGGGTTTATACCAAACATCAGCTCAATAATAATTTCAAGATTATGATAGAGAACATGAAGCTCCATCCTATCAATCAATATTTCAGAGAACAAGTCAGCATGCTCATAGAGTTGACCCTTGCACTGGACAAATTTATGGAGAATAAGGATGATTTCATATCTGATATAGAGAGATGAGGAGGAATTATTATGGATTTAGAAATCTCTTGTTTCCTTTATTGAATGTCGATTCTAGTAAAGTGATATTACCTCCAACTTTACCTGCATCTACCTCTACTACTTCTCCTGTTCGGATGACTCTAGCCCAAGCCATCAGAATCCTTACTCCGATGGTCACTCAGAGTGCTACACAGTACAGACCAGGAACAGATTCAGTAGCCCAGCCACCTCTGATCATCTATGGTGTTCCTAATCCTTCACCTGAATCCACCACACCTGAATTCTCTTCTGATCCCAAGGAGAAATCTCATTTTGAGGATGTTTATTGATCTGTGATTAGGATTTTTGATAGGAATCACATGTATTTCTTTTTGTTTCATTTATGTATTTCTTTATCTCTGTTTGATCCAAGTAATATATATGATCTTACTTTCTTTTACTCATTGTCACTTCTCTTATCTTGTTTTTCCTTCTTGACCCACTTTTTTCTAATCACAATGGGGGTGAAATAATATCATAGGGAAACATATATGGGGATAATCACCTTTATGAGAAAGGGGATAATCACTTTTATGAGAAAGGGGAAGAAATACTATCTTTTATGAGTTTAATTCCATTCCCTAAGGTATATTTGTTTTATATATTATCTTTGCTATATATGTGTTATAATACATTTTTTTTCTCTGATACAATTCGATTTAATATAATATCCTCTGATACATTACTAATTATTTTGGGCTTATCATATCATAAGTTGTGATTATCAAAAAGGGGGAGATTGTTGACCTCACCAGTTTTGATAATCCCAATTATCCTTTTACATACATTGATAATCCCAAATAATGTGTATCTATATATTAATTCTTTTAATCTATGATGAAGTTGATATTTATATTAAAATACTCTTTGAAATATGATAATCAATGTTTATCTATGTTTATATGACTTTTCAAATAATTCTAACTCAATTGGATATGTTTTTCATAAAACGGACAAGTGTTAAGTCACTGATATTCCTATGGCTACAAATACAGATCTACCTGTACTTATTCTACTGATAGACATAGTCACTGATAAGTAAAGGTCACTGATACATAGAGCTACTGGTATATGTAAGTCCACTAGTAAGCACATGTCACCGATAGATCAAGTCACCGATACAGACAGCTACCGATAGAATAATTCTACTGATATACACTTCACTATAAAGAATGTAAATACTGGTATGCATAATCTACCTATAGAACAAGGATATCGAAACAATGTCTATTGATAAATGTGGTTTCCGAAACAGAGTGACCAAGACTGGGAAGCTACTAATAGACAAGAAATATACTGATAGACAAGTGAGCTATAGATAGACCACGAGCTACCGATAGATGGAGTCACTTGTATATAGAGCTACTGATACACAGGGTAACAGCTAACGATACAAGGAGCCACCGGTACAATATCAAAGAGCTTCTGATAAGAGATCACTACTATACAAAGTCCATCGTTACACTGAAAAGTAGTGCATACATAAAGGCTACTTCCATACTCAAAGATCACTGAACATACAAGAAGAC
The DNA here is from genome assembly GCA_963277665.1 of Viscum album. NCBI lineage: Eukaryota > Viridiplantae > Streptophyta > Magnoliopsida > Santalales > Viscaceae > Viscum > Viscum album. Next base: position 1,637,329,409 of record OY728143.1, on the reverse strand, counting down.
ATTATTTCTGAAGGAGAACACAAGATGCATCTTAGTCAAAGAGTGAATAACTATAACGAAAGCGCTTCATGCACTCAAGCTGATCAAACTGAACATGAAGAAAACAACCCACGGTTTTCAGACAAAAACCAGAGAAGGACTCAGAGCTTCATTTGCATCAATCCAAAGAGTCCAGAGCTTCACTCACAACACATAGAGCACACTAAACTCATCTCTATATATTTAAATCTATTTTGTTTTATTCATTTACTTTTTGAGAAGTGTATTTACACACTGACTACTAGACTGAACTGGAGGATAATAAATCCTCACTCTAAACTTCTTACACATTATTATATCCCACTTTGAATTGTGGAAGAGGTAATGTGTGACCTGGATAGCATGTGTGATATTGTTTTTGTTCCCATATAGAACTGTGGTAGATGTCTTAGTACTTGGATAGTCTTGGATAGTTGTTTACCCTGATCTAGGGTGTGGATCAATTTATATAAATTGCTTGAGAGGACTAAGTCTCGACTTGATACTGAACCTCTTGGTTACATCTGTTGTGCATCGTAGTTCAATTCTAAATTATATTATATATATTTTCTATTCTTCTGGTAATTAATTTGAAATAATTTTTTTTAAAGTTACTTTGATAGTTAAATTAGACAGTGTTTATACTTTTTGTGAACTAGTAAGTTTTATTCAAAAGTTAATTTAATATTCTGATTAAAATAACTAAGACCTAATCAATCTTTGAGAAACTAATTGAACTTTTACAATCTTTATAAATTCAATACAGTTTATCTTGTTTTAAAATTGGTGGATTCAATGAGATATCTTTTTAACAGAAATTTTAATTGGAACTAAATTCACCCCCCCCCCCTTCTTGAGTGTCCAATTAGACCAACAATCTTAATTAAAAACCTATGGGGTTTGAATTTAAACTTCGTATAGATCTTTATATCCCTCCCAAAGTGATCCCAATATCTTAAAAAGCACCTCCCAAGCAATTAAAACTACCAAATAAACATAATAAATTCTCTCATATTCCTTTTATATTCATGAATTTTTTTTACTAAGACTTTGGATTTCCAATTTTTTTAGATGTATTGTGTTTTTAAACGCATTAATTATATCCATATGATTCCTAGGTAATGAGATACCACCAATCAATACCATTAAACCCTTCTATAAACTGAGCCTTCATTGATCTGGAACTTCCATTTTTGGCATCTCACACCCCATAATAATGGGAATAAATGTGATTAAAGAAGTTATAATGTGGTATAATGAATGTGGAACACAATTAAATGTATATAATATTAATGTGATAGGTGGGACCATAATATATATCCATAAAATTCATTGAATAATGTATTTATGTCATGAGATACCATGTGTGTTTCATGGAAGATTATATTAACAACATCATGTGATGATGTCTTGGAAGTTATCATTGACTAAGTATTATGATGTCATGTTTTATGTTATTTTTACATTCCAATAATTCATTATTATTATCATCCCTTATTATTATTTAATGTTCATGATTATTATAATCACCCTATTATCTCATCATGTTATGTATCTTGACTAAAATGTTATTCTTTACTTTAGGACATGATTTTATTATTCCCATACTAGGATTTATATCTTATCACCTTCTTATGTATATCCCTAGGTTATATAGTGAAATATTAAAATATTAATGATTGTTAAGGGAATATTAAGGGGTTTTAAATAATATGTTTTATCCATGATTCATGTTATTGTGATACATTTAAAATTACCAAAAGAAACTAGGACTCTAAATCTACCAGGGTTGTATTATGTGCATTGTTATATATTAAATCATGAAATAAACGGTATAAAATGTATATTTATTCCTAGGAATGTCTTTCTTTAGGAAATTAAGCTACTCTCATACATATATTTTTATATTATTAAAAAACTATTCTTCCATATTCCCTATTTAGAACCCCCTCTCAAAAATTGACTAGGATCTAAAAATAATATAGAGATTAAAGAAACTTATCTATGAAGTAAAATTCTAGAATTATTATTTTGTGAGACATAAAAATGGAGAATATTGATCATTCAAGTAAACTTATTCACTCATATACATAAATTAATGTAATCTATATTATGGTCACCTTCCCTCATACACATGGTCCAAGATATTTCTTATGAATTTCACTTAATTTCATGATGTTACTAATAATTATTTTGGAACCTATGAGACAAACGTCATATTAATTCATCATCTCATTGATATTGAAACATATTATCCAACAGAATAACTTCATTTTTCAAGGTATCCAAGATTGAAATTTTACATAGTTTTTTATTTATCCACATGATAATGTCATTTAAAAACTTATTATCTTGTTATGATGTATGAACAAAAAAAACATATTTAAGAGCAACCATGATAAAAAAATCCCCATGAATCTTTAGATTTCCAAATATTTATTAGAGTAAAATATTCCTCTATCTAACCTATTCAAAATCTATATTAAATGAATCATATGATAATGATTAGATAGTGTCTACTAAATATTTTTGACCTGGGATTTTAGGAAATTATATATGTCATTAAGTTTTCTTAGGAATCATCATAGCCCATCAAGATCCTAGTAATACATATTTTTTTATTACACCATGTATAGTATTCACCAGAAAACCCCATATAAAGAAGATTATTATGATAAATAAAATATTAAAACATATCCAATTTTATATTAGAGTATAAATCCCCTTATATATTCTCATATTCATTATGAATTGTGCAAAAATGTCCACCTAAAAACTAGTAATTAGATCTGGGGTTGAAGGATAATATTTTGTCCCAAAGACCCATCCTCCCAACTATATCACATTTATCAATAAAAATAAAATTAAAAAAAGGTGTTGTTTATTTACCTTTATTTTCTTTTTCCAATGATCCCATCATGTAGTGATTTGAAGTGATTTTATAGAGTGGTATGTATCTATAAATAAGAAACAACCCCTCCTAGCTTCCCAACATTCTGTATTTCCAATGGAATAAGGCATCCACCATTGTGACTGATGATGCCAAATATTTGCTTAAAATGGGGAGATGGGGTATATACTCATCCATCCTAGTATTACTCCTTTTAGAATTCAACCTAGTTCATGTCTCCCCCACTAATCAATGATATGTTGATGAATAAAATTATTATTGATAGGTTTTCTTGGACACTAGAAAATTCTGACACATTCTTTCATGACATGGTAGCTACCTACTGTCAAAACTCATGATAGTGTTATGTTTGGTAGGAATCATTAAGGGAATTTGGTATATTAGGAATCTATAATGTCTTAATAATTATGTTTAGGGGATATGTTTTCTATAAAGTAAGTCTCATCTATTGAGAAACCTAATGCATCCTCTGATCATCATTAAGAAACATATATTGTACCTCTAAGGAATTTAATGGCCATCACCTTAGGTATATTGTGATTTTCACAAAAGGAAACTCAATTTTGTTATTTTTTCATGAGACATCAGGAACTTGTCACACAAGTAAACCTATTCATGTCACAAAAGTATTCCTAAGACCACCACAGAAGTAATCTCAAGATCATAACATGAGATTGGGACTTTGGTTCCTCAACTATCACCTGAGTAGTGGAAGGAGATTAAATCATAATCACATTCAATTATTAGGCTCATCACCCAAGTCACTCTACAATCATAACCTAAAAATGGGATTCATATTATCTATTAGGGTTGTCGGTTTAATGGTGATTTAGGATGGTTCACATATTTAGAGTCCCATGCATAATTTTCTTGATATTATAACCATGTATGGTCATTCATTGCTTTAATGTACAGTGGGGAGTTTTTTACCAATTTAAATTATATTGAATACTATTCTGTATATGCTCATAATGTATATAAGGTCATGGGTTTAATTTTCTATGGGTATATTTCCCATGAACTCTCATAACATACTAGACATGGATATTTATTGTTATAGGGTGAATCATTGGTTATGTGAGGACCTCAAGTTTAGATGATGAGATGTTTAATTGGTGCAATTCAAGCTCAAGGAGGAGTCCTATGAAAACTAATAATATAAATGGATTAAAACCCATGAAGTTTTACTACATAGTTTATAGTTATATGGAATGAATTATCTAAGTTGTTTAATTTCATGTGGTATAGAATCTTGTATAATAAGAGGATAGATAACAAGTGATGATATAGATATTATACATAGAAGCTTTGTAGAATATGTGGTGTCGTCTCATTCTTGTCATGAAAGACATCCTATTTTCTCCATAAATGGTAATTCTATAATGTAATGTCATGTTTTTATGATCTTATCATGAAATATAACTTCATGAAACTAGGAATTTGGGATATACATTTTAAATTACTACATCACAGATGCTGGTGCTATGAAATTTAAATACATACATATCTAATGGCAGTGTTATTACATTAAAAGTATTATATCTCATATTTTTAAGTGATTAATAATATATTTTTCCATTCTAGATTAGGAGAGGATGAGATAAGGATCTATGGGTCCCACATGTTCTTATTACAGTAGAATGTGGTTAGTTTTCCTTGATGATTCCACCGATGAGGATTACTTGTCCACTTCACAAGTTATTTCAGATATAAAAATGTGTATACATTTCCATTTATGGTAGCATGAAAGGGTATGAGGTAAGGGTTCCTATACAAAGTTTCATTATGAAAAGAGGATTCTCAAAATAAATATAAAGAAAAGGGAATTAGAATAAGGGTTTATGATATTAGTATTAAGGATGTATTTTACACAAATAATCTGGTTTGGGTGGTTGAAGGGAACCTGAAAACTCAAATTATGTGAAAATATGATTGAATGAATGAGGTAGTGTGTCAAGGACCCAAGGTTTTTGTCACACAAATTTTGATTTTTATGCCCAATTGAAGTTGAATGATCCATGAGATCTAGGATAAGGATGGGTCAAATAGGATAGTGGAAAAATTAATCATAGATTTTGGGGTTTCATACAACATGGAGTTTCATGAAATGGTTTCTTATTGTGAAAATATAAATGTTTATCATGGGAAGTTCTATTATGTATTTTAAAATACAGTAAAAATGATTTTGGGCCTATGTTAAGGTTTTCATTAATGTTCCCAACCTGTAAGAGTCCATGGGATTTTTTTGGTTATTATAGATACGTAAAAGAGAGCGGTTTCATGAATAAGAGTGGGACTCTTGATATTATAGATGACTCTCCCCAAAATTGGTGTGATTTAATATTTATAATGATTTTATACTCTTGGGGTTATCTATACTATAACTACACCTATTTCACACAATATACATCTGGTTCACACAACTGTGAGCTTCACAATTACCATACCTTTTTTACTGTAGTTCGTCCATAGATCTCATCCGCATGATGATGTTATTCTCCAGCAACTCAGATTTATTATATAGGTTTTTAAATCTATTAAAAATTTCATATGACCATAAATATTTTTTTCAAGGCATATATATCATATCATGTAATTATAATGTTTCAGATAACATTTCTCACACAAGTGTGTTACGTGAGAAATTTGATAGTTGTGTATATGTTTCTATTTATGTGCACAAGGATATTATTTTATCCGAAACAATTTTCAAAGATGAATTTTTTCCTTTCATGAGTAAAAAAATATGTTCTAATGTTCAAGATTCATTTTTTGAAAAAAAAAATTTTATCCCTCAAAATTGAAGAAAACATGGAAATTGGAGGTATATTTAAGATAAGGAATGCTTTTTTTCAATATTATACCATTTAATGTAACATTATATCTGGGTCATAGAACTCTGTTTTACTATTGCACAAACCTAGGTGGTCACATGACTATATATAAAGGAAATGGGGTCCATGTATGACCACATAAAATTCTCACATGTTTTTTTTCACTCATTTACAAAAAATAATTATTTATATGAAATACAAATATTTCGATCTATGAGATTCATGAAAATCCCATCTTTCATGACCCATGTTCTACAAAGTGGATTGTGTGAGCTATAATTTTCCTTTCCATAATATAAAATTTCAGGATCCATATTTATGTTTCCTAATAGTGTATAGTTTTCATAAGTTAGGGAAATGTTCATGACATTTTCCTTTTGAATTTAGAGGAAACTAAAAAAATTCTAACCATTCCATAGATATCGTCATCATAATTACTAGAAATAGGTACTAAATAGAGAGATATAATGTAATCCCTTATAATAGGAGGGTAGTTTCTAAGAATGAGGTGCTAATAAACATGAAAATGGAAGGAATATATATATATATATATATATATATATATTCTAATAAATACATTAATTCTCTTCAAATTCATATTTCTCTACGATATGATCATCTAGAACATAGAAATTCATACATCGTTGTTCTGGTTTTCATGATGTCATTATTTATAAAGATAAAACATCAACACTGCCAGTCACTAGTATGGGGAGCATGATGTGGGTGAAGTTTATAACCATAGTAAAAGAATTAGGATTGTTTTTGGGGAGGATTCAATTGAAGATGAATTCTTAACTTTTTATTTGAACATTATTCCAAACCATATCTATAACAACCAGATGGGGTAGTACAAAGGCTATGATATGAGGCCAGGGATAAATTCACAGATAAATGGGTGTGGCATTATTGTGTATGCTACATTTTTTAAGATTATGGGGTTGATATGTGTTGCATCATTTTAGAAAATGAATTTTCTTTATACCAATTTCGCATATATCACTAATTATAACATCTATCAAATATCCTCAATTGGTGGTCACCATATACGAATGAATTACACCTCATTATGGGGATGTGTAAATCAAATTATTTAGTTTCCACAATATCTATATGATCTTGCTGGTGGTATAACATCATGATGACATGAACAAAATTCTCAATGCTTGGGGGTCACAGACATGATTCCAGTATTGGTGAAAATATTTCTATATAAGATGAAATATATTTTTAAACACCATTTTCTCTTTCATTGTGCATCAATTTTAAGAATTTGATCAGTTTTTTAATAAATATGTATGATGATAAAATTCTTGGGAGTCTAAATAATTTTCCTATTGTATAACATTGGAGGAGGATAAGGTCGTACAATTTGACATTTGTAGAAGGAATTCATGATACAATAGACTACAATATGTAGGACTATCATATGGTGGACTTATAGGCTGTGTTCTTAGTGATATTCCTCAGTGAGTGGTTTTTGATGATCAGGAACATAGGGATGAGCATATGACCAAGGACCATGGTGACAGAATTTACCATAGAATTAGATATCGAGGTATTTCATTGAGATTTGTTTCCCTATAGGTTTTACAGCCAACTTGAACATCTCAAGGGGGGATATACCCATGCACATATATGATCTTTTCCTATTTATAAATGAATTGATCATGAACAATTTTTATTGTATGAGTTTCCAAATGTAATATTACCCTCAAACACTATCCTTTGACCCTCCCTCATCAATATCAATAATTTTTTTTCAAGTGAAACTCATTAAGGAATGGGTGGTGGTACACATCAGGAACATCGTAAACCTAAAATTTAGTCTCTTTTTAGACCAAATCAGGTGAAATTGAAGAAAAGATACATGCAACCCTAAAGAAAACACAACATCTGTAGGCCTTATAAGGTTGTTTTTTAATTCCAAGGATCCATAAAAAAAATTATTGAAAACTATACACCCCTTCCATGTTTACTGAAGTGTTTAGATATATCTAATAGATGATTACACATGTGTATATAGGGACTTTTACTTAAAGGATACCTTTAATTGATCACTCAGTCTGGGGGATGATCACTAGGGAAGGCTCTAGGGAGGTAATCATGCTTCCACCCAAACATATATATTCTAGACTCACCCAAAACTAGGTTAATAAATGTATGTATTCATAACCTTATAAGAAGTTTTATAATTTTATAAGTTAGGTGGTGACATTTTAGGGATCCCAATAAGAGCATAAATGTTTCCAAGATTCTATCTAGGTGGCTCTCCAAGAAGGAATAATTTCTTATTTAGAAGAAAAATCAATATAATTTGGGGATCAGGGGCCTCTCATTCCTCTATATTTTGGTGGTTCCCTTAGTGTTATTATATATATTGTTACATGTATCCCTCATAAATGGACATGAAGTAAGGAATATAGTTCTAGGATTGACGCAAGTATAGCTTGAGATTCCATAAGGAAAAGGTTATGATACCTAGTGTTAGTGTCTATGGACAAAATACATACTAATCAATGGGAGGCCTAAAAGAATCTTTGGATATACCAAATTCTAAAGAAATAATATCATAATATCACTATTGGAGGAAATGGGCTTATAGAAGTTGGACATCGAATATTTTTAACCTACGATTCCTACATGGAATTGTACACATATGTGGATGATTTGGATGCCTGGACATGCTAGCTTGAAGAGGGTCATCCTTTTACCTTCCAAGTGTTGGTTATGCCTAACAGGTATCAAAAAAAAATTGATTATCACTAATGTTTCATCCCATGATGCACTAAATCATGGAGCCAATTCACATTATTGAGGTGATGAGAAATCATGGGGTTCTTCTATTTTAGAAGAAGCTTCTTAGGGTTTTAGGGAAGTACCCCTCAAGGAAGATCTAACTAATTGGTTCATTAGTGGTGTAACCTTCTAGTTCATGAGTCAGATTCCATATTTTAATTTATTATCTAGTGGAACCACTAATTCATACATTCAATTTTGTAATGAATAATTAGGATTGGACCAAGAATATTCTATTGAAGGTATAGATAACACCACTATGGGCACTGATGATACTACCTATAATTCTATCCTTGAGTCCTCAATGAGAGACTCTATGGAACAAGATTTAGTAGAGGATCCCTTATCTCTCACCCTCCTGGTTAATTATAGGGATCTTTATCCCATCTTATCAGTTGTGACTTCTTATAATAGTGGGGAGTGGTTCCCAAGATGATTTAACATCATTATTATTTTATATCCTTGAGGTAAAATACAAATATATATTTTTCCCAGTTTTGGTTATTCATGATTATTACTTAAATTTTATCTATAGAAAATCTCATTTATCTTTTACTTCTCTATGACATGAAATTACTGGACTATGCGCTAGATACATATGTACCTATCCGTGAAGTTGAAGCTCCAGTAGTTGAACTCTCCTTTGAAACCCTAATACTCAAAATATTTTTTGGGATAGTATCTACTCAGGAAATATTTGTTGAATGGGTGATATATATATATGTTATATATGACTTCTCATCACATAAGTCTCATATCACATGGGTTTATTTACCCTATTTATTATAACATATTTTGATAAAAACTTATTTAGAATGATTTTTTTGAAAATTCATCTCCTAAGAATCAAATAAAGTGTGAGGTGACTGAGATCCTGATTTGTGTCCTAGTGGTTAGACCAGGCTCTAAGGAGAAAAATTCTTAGAGATAGTGAACACTAGTTTTAGTATAGAATCCCATAGGGTCGACATACATAATTGATGGGTATTTTGAATCTCATTTTAGAAAGGAGGTCAAAACTATCAAGGGCTTTTGAAATTCCAATCACCTCATTTTCATGGATCCTAACCTATCCGAGAGTGTGCCTAAGTAATATCGCACTATTGACATAATTTCATCCTTTATAGAATACCATCCCATTAAACCCACATAATTTGATGATTATGAGTCTGATGTTACCAAGGATAATAAGGATACTCAATGAAAATAATGTATAATTGTTCATGGATTTACTAACTGAACATCATGTGATGGACTAATAGGTGTGATTAGGTCCCTCCACCACTAGTTATTAAGCCTAAAAATGTTTTGTGTGGACTATCACACCTTCTATGTGTTGTCTCAAGACATCCTAGACAATAAAATCCATATATAATGAAGAGAATTTTATGTTCCCCAGTCTGATAAAAACATTAAAGGAACCAAATCATTCTAGGTGGTTGAAAAAGAAATCACTCAATTGGAGGAGTAGGTGAATTAGTTTGGGGACATCAACACTACCATAAGAGAAATCATCATCCATGTTGGGGTATGATTTTAAATATAAAATGATATGGATTTAAGAGTACAATCCATGGAAGAAGGGTGCTGGGTCGATTAGGGTTGGGAGAAAATTTCTCATAATGAGGTTCATCTTATAACTGATGGGGATACATTAGAGATTTCTAGGTGGAAACACTCCCTCAATATGGTCTGAAAATGGTTGTCCTGACTGGAGAATTCTCTTCCCCATTAAAATAAATAAGGTAATTTATGATGTAATAAGGGAGAGAATATTACCTAGGTATTCCCCCTAGTCATTATTTTTTTATAGTAATAATGTTTTTTTAACTCTTCATGATTTTAAAGATGTATCTCCAATTTAGCAATATAAGATTAAATTATAGATATCTATGACCCCATGAGTTATGATCATTGTATGAAACAACATTCTAATAAAACACTTCTCATTTCTATGAGTTTTCCAGTCATGGTATGAAGGGTCGACATTATAATGTCGCATCGATCACCTCTTATAGTCATGGTTTATGTAATCAGAATCATTCCATTTTCGAGAATTGATAAATTTTAATGATGAGAAATATCAATGAGGGTACCACCTAAAATGTTCCAGGATACCATATGAAAAGGGTTAAATTTTATGATAAGAGATAAATTAGGACCTTTGAAGATTGTATCGATGGATGGAGGAGGCAGGCAGGTTGAGGATAATAGTTGACCATGTTCAAAACACGAAATCTACAAATATTCTTCTAGATTTTACCTTTTCAAATATTTTCCTTGATTGTAAGGAAATTCTATTGTATCCATGCTCCATCACCATTGGGGAGTCCATTTAGGGATGGTGAAGTTGACTCCTTCAAGGCTTATTCCATGGATGAGTGTCAAGCTTATTTTGGACGTACACCATCACCATAAGGGAGTCCATTTGAATGATAAATGTGGATATAGATCAAAATAATATGGATACAAATTTTATTTATGGTGGAGAAGAATTTTTCAAGGATATGTTAATGGTTCTTAAGGTTTCATCATTTTGAATTTGGAATACTGATTGAATCTGGACAAATTGATAGAATGTGTGTAATTTAGTTGGGTGAACACAAATTCCAAGTGGGAGAATTTTAAGGAATAAAATATTGATAATGTTTCAAGAAGGAAGGATATGGTTCCAAAATATTCTTGATTTAAGGTGATATTTTATTAAATAATGGATTTTCTTTATTGGATCATGCAACATGGACCATAGGTTGTTCTTTTTAAGGATGTGTGACAATGAAAAATAGGGGAGCTCGAGTTTATGTTCATGTAGCTAATACCATGAGTAATTCCTTTTATGGTAATGTAATAAGGACCGATTTAGGATATTCTATTTATCTTTAGGATACTATGACTATGGGGTTTTGAGATTTAGGGTTATATATATTTTACCATGGGGAGTTCCGATAATAGGACACATCCAAAAAAACATGACATGAATTAGAGAAATGAGATGGATCCAATTATTGCACAAACCGACTCAAAAATGGAAATACGTATGTTATTATACCCAAATAAGAGGTATGTGAGTCACAATGTATCATTAAATGGGAATCAAATCAAAAAATGTTCAATAGATAGTAATAGTAGGAGACCAACAATGAAAGTCAACAGCTATCCTCTCAGGTGAGGATTATGATCCAATTTTGTAGCTTAAAATAGATCCCATGGAGATAACAGATATGATGCTTAAGGACATGCATATAGGTCTATGAAATTATATTTATATTAAATACATTACTCTATAACTATGAAGGGATATCCTCACATAAATACAGATCCACATAATCATCTTGGAAAACCAGCCGCTATAACTTCTAAGACCACTTGATTTACACTAGATGGGGGAAAAAAGAAGTAAAATAGGAATCTATGTTCCATGAGAGAGTATATAATAAGTTCTAAGGGTTTATGGTTAGAATGGCACATTGACCCTTGGATGTTAAAGGAATCATACGGAGGCCTTTGTCCATTCGAAAAAAACTGGGATGAATGGTACAAATTTTATATTCATGGTGCATATATCCATGGAACATACTTCTCATTATTTTTTTGTCTCCCAATAATGTGATTTGGGAAGATCCTACCAGAACACATAATCCCATGTTGTACATACTTTGTGTGAGAAGAAATGAGTGGTAGTGGTCCTCCATTATCACAAGGGAGTGAAATATAGGGGCAATAAGAACCATTATTGGGAGGATCCCATTGTCATATAATTGCTTAATAAATATAAAAAAATGTATATAAATGTAACATTGATGGTGTTATAAATCTACAAAAATAAATAAGTGGATTGAGAGGAAATAAAGTATAAATTATGAGATCTAGTCTATAGAATGAGGAGATAAATGGGTGGGAGAAGTGTACTTTCCATGATTGAAACAATGGTTCTACAACTAAATCATTAGCATATTGGTTGATAATATTGTTCATTAGTTATTGACGATTTTAAAAATATATAAAATTTCACCTATCATAGGAAATCATTTATGATATGTGACTTGGATGGTAGGAGATCCTATTTTGGAAACATTCCATCACTACATGGGATCTTTCCTCATAATGGGATGAAGATTTGAATCCCAATTAAAAAAAGGCCAATGTGTTAAGGTGAACATGAGGTAATGTTAAAAGAGATTTCAACACTCACTACTATAAAAGTGGTATTTAACAACACCAAAATAAGAATTTATTAGTGCAAAAAAATCACTAATAATTAGATTGTGGTTAAAAGCTTGAAGCTTTTCTCAGCAATAAAAAAGAGCTATTAAAGGCCACATTTAATAGATCTAAAACAATATCGGTTATAAGTTTCATTTAACAGTGAGTTTTTTTAGTACTGTTAAAGGCCCCTTTTAATAGCACATTTTTAGAGCTATTATTTTTTAGTTCTGAAAAAGGAATCACTGTTAAAGGGGGTAAAATTAAAATTTTTTTGATGTCCATCAGCCTGAAACCTTTATTGGTGCTTCCATGACACCTTTAATAATTATCCCCCAACCTTTATCTGTAATTTTCACCCCAATATTCCTTTTTTAAGTGCTTTGTGAATTTCAATCATCATTTGCGCCTGGCGGGAATCAAACCATGCACCTGTCCTTCAAAGATGGGATGCATTTAACACTTCACCATGTTGTTTTTTTTTCTATTTAATGATATTTATGTTTATTTATATATATGGTTTTACATATATATATTTTTATTCACATATCTATATAATTATTTTTAAATACATTTATACAATATATTTGTGTGTGCGAAATATATATCTATATACATACTTATATTTATTAAATATATTATATATTATATTCATTTGTTTATATTCAAATATAATGTAAATATATATCTTTTTATTAATACAAACAAATATTTTTATAATATAAAAATGGATTCATATTATTTTAAATACATTTATAGAATATGTTTTGAGTTAACATATTAAAATATAAATTTTTACATAAATATATTGATATATGTTACTAATTGAGTGATTTATTATAAGTATATATAATAAAAAATATATATTTAATTATAAATAAAATTACATTTTGAAAAATATCAAAATTTAAAAATTATAATATCAATTTCAATGAAATCCCAGGGAATAAATTCATTCTCCACTAAAAATGGTAATAATTCCCCCTTAAATGAGTTTGAAAATCCATCAAATGTTAAAAAATTGGGGTACCACGACTCAAAACTGAGTTTTTGAGGACTTTTGGGAGTTTTTTTGCCTAAAATTGTAACAAAGATTCAATTATGTCTCCAAGGACATGGATCTCTTCGTAAGCATCGATTTGACAAATTGTACAACCCAAACCGACACCTAGATACAAAGTTGTGACTGTTTGATGTTCGAGTTAGGATTTCAACTTATTTTTGATCTTTTATTAATTTTTTGATTTTTTATCTTCAAATTGTTATTAAATGACTATTAATCAGTAATAAAACAAAAATTGAAAATTAAAAATATTTTTTTAATTATTTTATAATTCATTTTCACAATATATCTTATATATTATGTGTCGATTCTTATTTACCTTATCTAAAACATATTTTAAAAAACTTATATTATATTTATATCAAAATAAAAATATTTATAAATTAATATATTATTTCTAATGAAATATGTTCTGTCATTATACCCTCATCAGTGCTACTAAAAAAGCACTGAAAAAGGCGGTCATTATCAATGCTTCTAAAAAAGCACTAATAGATACCCACCATTTATCAGAGCTATCTTAAAAGTTCTGATAAAGGGTAGGCCTTTACTATTTCTTGAAAAAAAAATTATGATAAGGGTCCCCCTTCTACAAATATTCTTTAGCACTGTTAAAGACCCCTTTAACAGGGCTAAAAACAGTGTTATTAAAGACCCCCTTTAACATCGCTTTTTTTTGCACAAACAAAGGGGGTATTTAATAGCACTTTTAGCTAGCATTTTTAAAGAACTAGCACTAAATATACACAGTTTTGTAGTAGTGAATCTGGGATCTATTATACCATGTTTCTAGGAATGTTTAATGGTCATATCAGTTAGTGATATACTAACTAGTTATAAATTCAAGGTCATAATATAGGTGAGTGTCTTGTAAAGAAAACAAATGTGACATCCCTATATCTTGATTGTCCTAGAAATTTGGGAATCAATACATATTTAGCTATATAAGTGTTGTTGTAGGATACTTAAAGTTTAGGTCCTCCCCTGAAAGGGATAGTGTATCATGTAGTATTATTTCATGGGTTGAGGACGCGTACCATTCATTTTAACTTCTTTCGTCAAGGATGTTGGACTTGTAATTAATGTCATATGGTAAGGATAGAGTGTAATATATTTTAACACATTCTAATAAATATTTTTTCCAGTATTTTAATTTGAAGAAACTAGTACATATTGGGGTATTCAATCGTTCTTATGATAAAATAAATCTGAAATCACTAGTTCCACATGGGACATGACTGGTGTGATAAATTAAATATATTATAGGGATTCTCATTTAATAAGAGATTACCTAAACATGTCAAGTTCCTAGTGATGCATCAAATCCTAAATTAACTTCTTGCATGAGGATATTAATTATGCAAGATTCTATATAAATGATTCAAATGGGCGATACAATGAAGGGTATACATTTTGAATACCATGAGAGATAAAATGTCACCTAATAATAGGGGTGAGTATGGGTAAAATGTATCTTCTTGGGATTTAATTCCATAGGATTTGAAATTTTATTTAGGGATGAATTTTCACCATTTTTAATATAGAGGTTCCATTAACACATCATTAGGAATGGAGTTAAAAAATGTGTGGAAACAACTAACCTTGTTTCTAAATAATAGGTCCCATCATTTTTTTTCTATAATTCCTCTAGGTCATGCACCCTAGATGGTAGGTTATCCTATTTTTTGATATTAAATAAATATATGGGTTCTCATTCATACATTGTGGATTAGTATGGAAACTCAAATTCCAAATACATAAGGTGTGGTGATAAGGTAAGTACATTAATGATATATTTATTCATCCAATGGGTACAATGTTATTAATTCGCATATATTGTTATGTTGGATGTTCATGACCTCAAGAGGATTTGGATAGGGACAACCATGCTCTGAAAGGAAACAATTAAACTAATCATCTTGCTGGAAATGGGATCTCAATAATAGAACATTGAGTATAACAATCAGAAAATATATATTGGAGGTCTAGGGCTGGACCCATGATAGGATACCTTGGAATCACTATTATTCTAAAAAATGGGAATCAAGCCACAAATATTTTTGCAATGTTTTGTGGTATGAGACCCTCACTGAAAAAGGATCTCCCCACTAGAGTGTTCTAAAGTGTCATGTCGTTTTCTTCCATGATATGGGGATGTGTACCACGTAGTTTAACAACTTACATAAACGACGTAAGACATTCAATTTAGTTTCGTATAATATTAATAGAGTGTCATAGATTTTATCCTCTAATGAGATGGAAGTT
Organism: Viscum album; assembly: GCA_963277665.1. Lineage (NCBI taxonomy): Eukaryota > Viridiplantae > Streptophyta > Magnoliopsida > Santalales > Viscaceae > Viscum > Viscum album. The sequence goes on along the minus strand of OY728143.1, from coordinate 1,637,313,316 downwards.
TTCCCATAATCTACCATCTTATTTCCATGATATATTTTTGTATAGTATAAAATCGTATGAAAAAGAAATTATCTCCAAATTTACCATCATCCATATGGGAGTTTTGTGGGGTGATATAATGAACTGCATGAATAACCTTGTATTAGTGGGAGCTACAATTCACTCCCCATACATGGTGATAAATTAGTATAAACCATAAGAGTATAATATATTAATGATTTAAGGCTCCTCCCATTTTGGATTTATCATGATTGGTTTCATTTTAGGTGTTATTGGGGTCCTCACTGCTATCACCTTGTCACCCTGGACAAAGGTGCAGTGGTGAAAAAAATTCAATATATGGCCCATCTAGTTTTACTGAAAGTTGAGGTTGTTTAGTTCTTGGAGCCTCTTCCCATCAAGGGATTCAACATGATTCAATTGGACCTAATCTATCTTTTCTGTTTTATATTGACCATAACTGGTCATCTTATGTGATCCAAGATGAACCTCTATAGGTAATACTACCTCTAGCCCATATACCATGGAGAAGGGGGTCACTATGGAATAATTTTTTTTCCATTTTCCAATTTTTCTTGAGAGTGTTATATATCATGTCAGACAAACTCTTTTTTATCACACTATTTTTAATAGGATGATGAAGAGGTTTTTTTAATTCCTTGATCAATCTATATTCTAATGAATCCTACGTGGAGGTATGATTGGAGAATTTTTTTAATTTAAATACAGTTAATTTATCTAGGAATCTCAAAATATGGTGTCCTTTTCTATGATAATGGTTTGAGGAATCCCATACTGATTGATAATGTGAGATCTCCAAAAATAAATCATGAATTGGGCCTTAACCTATTTAAGGGTGTGTATTTCATCTATTTAGAGTATAAATTAGTAGCACTCAGGATGAGTCTATACAAATAAGATTTAACTTGTGGTTAACGATCTACTACATAAAATCCCCATGTTGGAAAGGATCAAGAATACCTTGTGTCATAAATGATCTATGGTTGATAATATATGTTTTTTTCTTGGATTTTGGAATGAATGAAACTTTTTTGATAATTCAGTAATGTCATGAAACATGATGGCCAAAAATTTCCCCAATCGTTGAATCATATGTGATAAATTTAACCTACCATGATGGTACCCACATGGATTGACAATAACATCCTATAAGACCATGTAAAACTCATATTATTGGATTCATTGAAGCATCATTCCATAGAGGACACATTTATAGAAGACATTATCTATGTTTGGGCTATCATAGGGGGATAAATTTATTACACTTTGATATATTTAGTCATACACATCTTGATTTGATTGGAGAGACACTTCATATAAGTACTCAACAAAATGGTTCATCCATTAAAAAATTTATTCCATCATATGTGAATTTATAATTTCAATAAAAGAGGTACCGGTGGAAATATGGTTCACATTTTGGTCCTCTCCATCCTAAGTGATGGGGGAAATAACCATTTGATGTGCCACAAAAATGACCAATTCATCTTATTCAAGCTCAGAATGTGATGAATCTAGTATTTTCAAGGATGTTTTCAATTATTCTGGTATTGGGTAACATGAGTCACTATATGATGAGAATAAAAATGGGTCATGAACTCATGGTTTTTTCAATAAATTAGATGATATCTTTTTTTTCTTATGAACTCATTGTTGATCTTCTTCATAACCATCTCTAAATCACCCCTCACATAAAACTGTGGTTCCTTAATCATGATAACCAATATTAGGAATGTGATAAGGTCCTAGTAATCAAACACACTTCTATTGAATCCTTATATAAAATTAATTAGCATGATATGATATATTTTTCATGAGTGATAAAAATGATCCCAATTCCATCCCTATTGAGATTATGGTTATCGATCCTTATCATAGTTAGACATCGAGATGAATTGTGAACATGAATTTTCTAACATGGAATATCTTGATAAACAGAAATGATAGCATTATCAGGAAAGTAAAATCTAAGGGCATCTCCCCGTAGGTTGGATGTATGGCTAGGAAAGATACCAATATGTAACCATTGAAATATTTATAAGGGATTAAACTGATGTTAAACTATATAAAATTACTAACCATAATTTCTTGAATGGACCAAAGGCCTTCATTTTTTATTGATTTTTTATAACCCCCCATTTAAGGGATGAGCCAGAATCCTTACAATGCTCGTAGGCTTAGTGATTTTATGGCCAATTGGCCTAAGAGACATTAAATTACCCAATGGTCTTAGGGAATTCAACCAGAATATATCTATATGGAACTGGCCCTCCCTAGCATCTGCATCATGATGGTAGCTCCCCACCATCACATGGCCATCTAGAAAAGCTTTCCATGAAATAATAGGTTGGTCTCGAGGGCATAGTCATACCTTTTAATTCTTCCAAATCCATTGGTTTTTCTCGAGTGAGTGCACCTACTCTGAATCCTCCTCTAGGGATACTCCTTTTTTTGTAGAGTCTATCTGGGGAAACTGCATGTGGCCCGAAGGCCTTGAGCTGGCCCTCAAGTCCTACTAACCCAGAGGACTAGGTGGCCCAAAGGCCTTAAGGACTCCAAGAAAAAACCAGTGGCCCAAGGTGAATAGTACTAGTTCCTATAGTACTGAATAGTACCTACCACATTTTCCTACTTCTCCTCTAAGGATATGACAATTCTAATTATCATTATCCTCAAGTATCCATTAGTGATGATATTTACTTGAGTTAGATCATCTATTGTGGTGGAGAACCCTTCCTTGATGGTAGGAGGTGCCTTATCTAGGTCATCTTAGTCATTAAAACATAAGGAGAAAAAATAATGTGACTCTCCTAAGTCTTCATATTTCCAAGTATTGTTTTCACATACTTTGAAAGCGGTGTGACCCTTTGTGAGATATTCCATATATATAGGGGCCATGCTGAAAACATATGTGGACATAATCCCTCATAGTTTCTATTTAAGGGGGAAACCATTGATACTAAAATGTAAATGATAGGTGTATTTCAATCTGGTTATCCTTTCACGTGGAATAAGGTATTTCTTAGGTGGTTTAGAAACTAATGGACTGAACTTAGTGAATAAAATTTGAGTATTTCACTCTGAATTAAATGGTTCTTATCATGTCATGTAATTTGAATTAATGTGTGATCATTCCTTTTTAACGGGGATGAAAAAATGATTCTAATATTTTGGGGATGTTTATTCTAATCAATGGATTGGTAATATGAAGTTGTCTTTTATATCCAACCAAGGATCTAGTGATTCATTTTTCAGGTCCATGGGATCATTGAAAAAATCAGCCACATTGAAATTGATCTAATTCCCACCATTTTTTAATTGTCCATATATAGGTATAAGACTTCATAGTAATTGAATAGAGAAACATCACATTGATGTACCCCTACCCGACCGTTGAGGGAGTATTTTAAGTATTAGAGGTATGAATAAGGGACCAATGTACGTAGAGGGAGCTAGGGCCCTCCATGAAATTCAATTTTGGTAGTGTTATTTGAGATTACCATGAACTTGGAGTTGGATTACATTTTTTAAAATTGAGTTTCCATATGATTCATGTTTCATGGATTCTACACACTTTTATCACATCCCTAGATCATTATATTGCATTGGGTCAAGTCCTCCTTTGTGAGTCCAATATTATGGAGTTTTCAATATTTGATATGATTAATCCCAAAAATATAATTTACAAAGATGTTGTGAATCTCTATGAAATTGAAGAATCCTGATACATATTGTTGGTGTATACTCCCCATGAATGGCGTCTCCCTTGTCTTTCTCAAAGAAATATATGATGGAAAACTCTTCATCATCATCTTCCTTATAGGGATAATTCTTACTGATATATAACATAGTATTAAATTGGAGAGGTATTACCAAGGATTTAATTATTGATTCAAATAACATAATGAAAATCAGACTACATCAAGGATCCATATCATTGCTAATATTCTAGCATTGTTGTTTTTTACATCATAGTTTTGGGATACGGTCATATTCATACCTCATAGAGGTTTCTCTTTGAGGTGAAGAATAGTAGGTAAAATTAAATGTTTTATTCAATCATAAATTTTTTTTTCTAGGTTTTGATGATGGTTTGATAGATTAAGCTGGGTACTATGGGTTTTTTATCTATCTTGGGACTGTTGCAGTTGATCACTACACTTTGTAGCTAAGCAGTATTCTCAACCAACCTAGTCAGTTATGATAGTATACATAATTTTGCAACATGTTAATAATGATCTTACTGAGCCTTATGAATATCATATTTCACTATTTCATTATAATGGACCATACATTCTTTCATTCAACACTGAACAACATGATTTACATTGGCCACCTACTCCTCTTCGGATTGTGTTGGCCTATGGTGCCTAAAGTGGTTGGATGACATTCATTGTCTTTGGTTTGCGCACAATGACCCATCATCAAAAAAATGGTAAATGAAACCTAATTATATTCTTCTTATATGGAATATTCTAGGAATATATGGATCATGGGGCCTTTATTGAATTTGGGGGGAACAAAATCACTCAGAGTGAAAAGTAGTTTTGGTACTAGTAGTGGATACAGATTGTTGTGACACTATTTGTATTTATTATTATTGTTCCTCAATGATTTTTATCTCAACAAGTTATCTATAGGGTACATAGATACCACAAGATTATTTCATTTTCTCAATCAAGTGTAGATGATACAATTGGAATGAGAACTCATCCTACAACCCAGTCATTCATCAATATTTTGTGATATTTTTATAGGAACCTATTAACATTTGATGAGGCCCTTATCACAACCATAAGCGGTGGAATAGACATATTTTATATTTTATGGAACATCAACTGACTCAACTAAACCATAGTCTACCTGATATTATAGACAATATTTGAAGATGATTCACTCTTTGAGGTTATTACCAGAGACACTATGGTAGAGAAAATAAGTGATGTGGTATGTCATCTTGGATTAATGGGGTCTCCTAGATCATGGAAACATAATGAGGTCATTTTACAAATAATGAATGAATAATTTTGGTACCAACTCATATTTTAATGAGTAGACATTATTATTTCAAACTAAAAATGAAATGTTGGGTTCTTATCCCTAACTCCGGGATTGAGAATCATTATCATGATATGGTTATTCTTGAAGATGTTTTTTATATAGAGATTCTTTGAGGTAGAACAACTAAGTAGCCTGAGTCTAAAAAGTAAAGGCAATATTTAAACTCACATTCTTCTACACTGGAGAAAGAATAGGTAATGTGAATTACCACTTCTTGGTCATCTTCAAGGATTTTTTCAAATGTATTTATATCATAAAAAATTACTTAGACCTGCCTTGATTATTTAGGGAGATAAGGTTAGGGATTATTATATATAATAAATTCTCCAGGCACATCCCCAAAAGAAATTATAGAGAATGATGAACATAGGCGGAATATATGAGCCCATTTTATCAAGATATTAAGTAATAAATTGTTTCATCAAACCTATATTTTCACAAAAATATTTTAGTGATGATTGTTTTATAAAATGTATGGTTGAAATGGTAATGAAACTTCTCATAGAGGTTTTGAAAGAAAGTGAAAAAACACAATAATTTATGAATTTAAATGATAAAGTATTTTACCTCATTAGTATGAACAAAACTCTATAGTTTTTCAGCCTCATACTACTCTTTAGTTCCCATTATTAGGAAACTTTGGGGGAAAAATGGTACATATGTTATAATAGGTCTCATATACCCTTGAATTGGGTGAATCTAAAATATCAAAATTCTAGGGGATGACTCACTTCATGCACCCATGATAAGTATGGATTCTATTTAGGAGGTATTGAATATTTTATCTTCTTTTATCCCTCAATATGGGTAGTCAGAGCAGTTATCTTGTTGTTCAGATGAGGGTTAGTAGTCATCAACTCCTTCACTGGACTACTAGTCTAAGAATCAAAGAAATCATGGTCCATATTTTGGGATGTAACATTATCAAACTAGGGTATATGGTTAATATATTAGTCATTTTCTAGATCCACTAGCTTATACCCTTCAACCCTGGGAGACTTACCAAGAAATAACTACTATTCAGATGAAGGAAGGATAATGAGAACTCATATATATTCCCATTATATGATCTATTTGGAATGGTTTTTTAATCCAATTTAAACCCTTAATCCCTTATATAAATTAATTTATTCAGGTTTCTTCATTAGTTTATGGCATGATAGGTTAGTCAATGTGCTCAAAAATTTCCTTTACCTTATCAATGTGTTAGTGAGTAGGAAACATTGTCTATGTGGCACTTTAAAGGCCCAATTTTTATCTTTTTTGATGGGTGTGGGAACATACTTAGATATCATCCCTCTGATAAATCTCGTATTTGGGATCAATACCTCTATCATGATCTAAAATACTAGCTAGATCTCTCTAATAATCCAAAGGGTTGATCAGGTTGAGATTCAGAGTAGTTGAAATAGGATGGTAATTTGACCATAAATTGGTTGATTAACCTAATGATCATGGTTTATGAATGATAGGTGGTTTAGTTTTAGGTTGAGATACTAATCTAATCCTCTAATTTGTAAATGGGGAGATAAAAATTCCATGATTTAGTGGATCATATTAAGAATTGTGATTCATGTCCATTGGAAGGTCTGATGGTACCCATATGAGTCAGGGAGATGAGCCATTGGTAATTCTATAAAATAATCCCAATAATACCATTTTTGAATTGCCTGTTGTTGTTTGAAACATCTTTCATTGTTTAGATAGTGAATCTATAGGTGATTTAATATCACCAATGTTTTTTGGAGATGGCACACTACATGGTCCTCAACAAGCGACTACGAGATTGTGAAGTACTATGTGGTAGGTGGCCAAAACATGAATTTGAGTTAGATGGTAACCATAATTTCCCTTAAATGTTAAAACCATTATTCATATCATATTTTAAAGTATGTAAATTATTTTCCACATGACCTAATCCGTGATGATGAGATAGTTAGGGGAGATAGTGGTGAAAAACTTCTCTACTATTAATGTTCTAACATTACATGCATGACATAGGTGGATCATCCATAAAATGATGGTGTATATTCATATGTAATGCCTTTATTCTTAAATATATCCATATAGGATGAGGTGATCATGGCCTCTTACAAGTAGGTTGATTCTTCATGTTTATTTGTGTGGATGAGGATACCACCTTCATCTGAGTGCACCAAAACAGGCCCGGACATGTCCCATATTTTCCAAGTGATGGTTGAAGGAGTGATGATGATTATAATGGAGTTAGTTTAAAATATATTAAATTAAAAGATTCAATTATTTCCTCCTAATATAGATACTTATGATCATACCTAGAGATATTGTTGGTATCTACTTCTAGAATAGTGAGTCTCAATTAACAGGCTCATACCCCTAGCTCTAGTGGTAGAGGTGGATGATTCTCTATAGAGTCATTCATTGTATTAAGCTTCAAAAGGTCAATGGTAAAAATTTGTTTCCCTAGTCCCCTCTATGATTATGATGTAGTAGTTACCTAATCATGATCCCATAAGGGTTACTTGTATTTATTATATATGTTTCATGGTAGCTTCTAGGTGAAAGGAACCCAGGACAGTTATCTATCATTCTACACCTAGAAGTACCTTCTCTGTGTTGAAAGTATTTTATATGTGGAAGACCTATTTGAATAATGAAAAAATTTGGGGGAGGACCTTCATGGTGTATCTCATCACCATGGATATTCCCCTATGATTTTCTCACTATAACCCATGGTAGGGAGAGTAAACCCATGACTCCTGATGGATGTTTGTGGTCTCAATTCGAATAAAGAAAGGAAAATCCTCTAGACAGTTCACATTGTTTAATTAAGTGCATCAATGGTTGTAGGGGCCACTATAGATGATGAAGAATCCCCATTTTTGGTAGGTTTATAGAATTCCCTTGATGTTGATGTTGTTTTTTATAGAATAGGAACAGTGAAGTTGGGATGGGGTCATTTTTCTCATCATCATGTTGATATTTTCAATATTTTTGGAAACACTAGATTGTGGAGGACCTCCTAAGTGACACCTTGGATGTGATTACAACATGTGATATAGAGGTATCCCCTATATCTTTTCCATGTTGGAAGGGGGTGTCATATTATTCTGGTAAGTGGATCCATAAATTGTTTTTTGATAATGAAGAGATATAACCCCCATGTGGCCCCTGTGGGAAATAGAGTCTATGCAGTGCCCTATATTTTATATCTTGATAGGAAATATCCTTGGTCGATATAACCCCTTCTTGTTCATATATAAAATCAAGGTAACTGTTAAACCTTAATTGAATGAGATCAAATGGTTATATAGGACCAAGGGAACCCAAGAGATATAGGAGAAGTGGTTACTGAAGAAAAGTGTTATTTGGGTGGGATTTCAACAGTATAGGTTCATATACCCCAATGTCGATTGGTGGTGAGATATCAAACATTACAGGATGTAGTAGTTACATAATGATCATGAATCAAACCCTCAGTATGTTCTTAATGATTTCAATGCCCAATTTTACAACAGTAACCATCCTATTCCCGGCAGAGAATGGATTCAAATCAATGTTTTCTTCAATAGGGGATAACTATCATCCTACAGTGGCCACCATTTTTAGGAGAATAGATTCACATTGGGTTCACAAATTTGTTTCCTTATACTTCCATTAGGGCTTCAGTTGATGTGATCTTTAGGATTTGTCTACATCATTGGACAATTTATTTCCCATAATTCTATTTACCATACAATATCGTATTCCAAAGGCTCGTCGCCTCCACCATCATGACTAATGTTGCTTTCTCATTGATCAGAATAGGATGATAGGATGTAATCTTATTCTTACACGGTGTCATCCATGGAGTTCATCACCTATTCTAATTATACCTTATATATCCAATACAGGTTTTTGAATCAAATTCTTGAAACTATCTTCTCATGAATACCTGTTAATGATGCATCTTTCTTCATGATAGTGATAATACCCAATTTTATAGCATATAATTAAATTGGTTTTAGTAGGAAAATATGAGTGAGTTAGGTGTATTGGGATTCTTAAATTATTCCACATTAGGTTTTCTTACATCTAATTGTAACACCCGAGACATTTATGAGAAATATTTTATTTTTATGTTATATAAATAATCAAAGGGATCTTTCACTACACACAACACTATCTTGTCTTTTTTTACACACAATTGTGGCCTTCCTTGATAGCTTGTGTTGTACGCAATATCGAGTTTCACTAAACAACAATATGCTATTAAAATATTATTAAAACTATCTGTTATGAATAGTAATAACAAATTTTTGAAATATTATAAATTTTAATTTTGAAAATGGACTTCATTTTTGGATTCGGAATATCGAAATTATCCTAGGGTTATATTTTAGTATTTTTCTGAAAACTTTCAATTTTTGATGAATAGTGAAAACACTGGGTTACTATTTAAAAACCGATATTTTATTTAAATAATTATTTATTTTATTTAAATTTATTTTACATCAAAATTGATACATAATACCTATATAAGTTCAATTCAATTCATTGGAGTCATTTGATAATAATTTTAGATATATAAAAATTTTATTGAACTTTTCACCGTTTAAACCCACCTCCTAGGAGAATTTGTAAATTTACATAAAACGTAATTTTACCGCTTTTGTGAATGAACTTTCAAAAATCTGAGAGGCATGGTTGATTTCAGTAATTAAAATGTGGTTCAATGATATGAAAATAATTTTTGGTGAATAGTAACTTTTTACATTTATTTACCACGGTAAAAAGTAAATGGGGTAATTAAGGTTAAAAATGATATTATTATTACCCTAACACATGTCTGAATTCTATTGTATAAGTGTAATTCGACCAAAAACGACCTTAGAAATAAAATATGACCATTTAGGCCCACATGGATTAGATTAAGATATTTATTATTAATTTACTTAAATAAGGGTTAAAATAGTTAAAATCAATGTTTAATAACTAAATCACTTTTAATATGGAGTTATACATTAGATAAATTCGACAATAAATATTCATTAGAATGATAAAAAGATTTCTTACAGAATGGTATTTTATTTTTAATTTTTAGACTTTATTTAATTTAATTTATTTATGACACAATGATGATGCAGTAATTATATTATTAATGAAATATTGACATAATTAATGTTATAAATACCCAAATAAATGTAATTTGAGACTTTTTATGAAGTCCAATAATTTTATCTGTTAATATGACATGTTAGTATTGATTTAATTAACTTTTTTAGAACGAATATTTCTGTTATAATTTTCAGAGAAATCAATTACCAAATAGCGTCAAAATTGACATAAAATAGTTTTTAAAACAAATATTATATTATAAATTGTTATTTTATTCTTAAAAATCTAAGGCTCACGAAAATTAATTTTATAAGGTTATATATATTAATAATAAACAATGTGGGGTTAGTTTGGCTTGTTATAGTAAGTTTATTAACCTTATAGTGTAAGAAAACAAGAAGACACAGTAAAATATAAATTATCTAACTTAAAGTTAAAGCTAAATGATAAGGTTAAAATAGATACCTAAACTTGTATAAATTCTATTGGATTAGAGGCTTTTTACCCATCCCTACCTTACATTCTAAATAAATCAATTTGGAGCTATTAAAAACAGAATATGACTTTATAATAGAATAATATTTTTAGTTTTTCCAAAGGTGCCCCTCTCCTCCTTTATAAAAGGGCACCTCCTCCCTCTCTTCCTCACACCACTTTGAGCCTTCAAGTTCGGAAAAACCCTGCCAAATTCTCTTCTCCACTTCCCTTGATTCATCCTAGAGGTTCTGGTTTTCTTCAAAGACCAATTTTAGTGCCCTAAGAGGAGGTCTCAAAGTGGCGCTTTAAAGAAGAGGTAATGTTCGTTACCAATTCTTTCAACATTATTTATTATTCAACTTATTCATCATTAGTTGTTCCATTATGAAGTAATAACATTAGTATCACTCATATACTGATAGGTTATTATTAGTATGAAACAACTCTATTTCACCATCTATCCATCCTACGGAAAATGAAATCACTGCGAGTGCGTACGTACGGAATACCGTCTCCACGCCGCGGTGTAATCTATTTTCCACCACCACCTTACATGGAGGGGTATAATGGTGTAAATAATGACTATATATGTTTATTGTAAATTGATATTGATTCTGAAATAGTATACATACACTCCAATACAATTCCACGATCATGGGAATGATATCATCGCTCGTGCGTACGTACGGAACTCCGTCTCCATGATGTGATGCGACTCGTTCTACATGATCTTCATTGCGTAATGATTATATAAATGAATTGAATGAATAAATATGATATATATTACACTAATAACATTATGTAAATGAGGTATCTATAACCTAAAAATAATAATGAGAATTTATTCGAAAAAACACACATAAGAACAAAAGGTAATAAACACCCGAATAACAAGTAGCAATGAAATATTATTAATAAGAAGGTAAGAATATGACCATATATGATATCATAACAATGAGGATGATTCTGGAATAAGTCAATAACATTATTTAAATAATTATACAGGGGTTTCAGACACTTACGAATTTAATCGCACCTAAGGTAAGGGAAAATCTCACAATCTCATTTTTATCCGAGATTGTTTATACATCAGAATTTACTGGGGAATATTTATCATCCACATCAATGTTTCCTCAATATGTACTATTATTTCCATCCACCTAAAATTTTTAAAATCCAATTTTACCCTTTAGTGAGTTTTTAGTAAAAGATATGAAAAGAATCTTTTGTCGTTTTTTCGTACGAGGTGCTTTTTGACTTTTTCGGCCAAAGTACGGGAAGAATGTTTTTTTAACTTATACGGCATGAATGGATTTTTTTAGAACATTATTTCCATGAAGATTCCTTTACAAGTTTTAAATTTTATTTTTATTCAACTTCTTTTTCAAAATTATATGACATGTTAAGAAAGGAAAATGTTTTTGAAGTAAAAAAGATATTTTCCTCAAGAATGGAGTTCAAGAATTTTATCAAAATTATTTTCCAACTAATATAATATAGGGTTATGTTTCTATACCTAATTTTACATTGATTTGACTATGTTATGATTGAATTATTTTTATTATGTCCTTTCATCTTATATTGATTATGTTATGATGACATGATGTTTAAGATTCCCATTTTTATTACATGGGTTATGCAATGATGTATGAGTTTTGATTTTGTGGAACACATAAGAATGGTATCATTATGAGATGGGTGGGACCTATATCTCCCTCCAATGAATTGCGTAAAGATTTATATCTCATGAGATAGACATAGCTGGAACAACAGGTTAATCCAGTTTAGTTAAATAGGACTGAAACGAGGAGTGAACTAGGTTCAGAAATGAAATTTGTCTGCTAAAATAGTCTTGGCAATGAGTCTTGACTACTAAGAAATGATTTTCTATGATTATGTGTGTATGCCACAAAGTTTCATGTTTTCAGTTATTATTATTGGGAATGCATTTCACTACTATTATTTATCCCATGTTATGAAATTTTGATCTCTTTTTCTGGTTAGGATTTCCAAAATGTTATGTTCTTATGAATATGATGTGATTGATATTTCTTTTGTTTACCCCTACTGAGCATTTGACCTCACCCATTTGTATGTTTTCTTTTCCCCAGGTCATGAAGAAGGATATTAAGAAGGATATTCCAAAAAGGGACTCTAGATATGATGAAATAAATGGGAGACAACCTAGATGATTTATGAACCCGTTGTTTATGTTTCCCAGTTTCTAAAGACACTATACCTATAATGTCCTTTAATGGATTCTTTATATGTTGTAATAACTGTACTTCAATTTTGAATTATTAAAAATGCATGTAAAGTACGGGTCGTTATACTATTTTTTTTTTGTATAAGGCTTCTTAGGAGATAACCCAAAAGGGTCCCTCAATCACTGTGGGAAACTCGTGTTCTATGCATATGGAATTCAAGGAACATCATCTTAATAGTCCAATATTCATCATACATAGAACTCAAATTTGTTTTAATGAATTTTTAAATCATTGTGTTAGGGATACTATTCTCATAACATAAGTCTTATAGGGGTCTTCACATAAGGAATATCATTATTCTTAAATGAGGTAGGATCTCAATATCTTCATCTTTCACCTATGGGGTGAAATGAGATTATATTCTCTTAACATACACTTCATACAATTACCACATAATTTTCTCTTGGTTTTATACCTACGGAAAGGATTCTAATGCATCAAGAGGGATCAGATGTTCGAGGTTGAGTGATGGTGTTCAACATATTTAGATGATAGTGTGCATTGTTAATCATATGTTTTTCTACCATGATCATTCATATGCTTAAATTAAATTGGGTACATTTAATATTCTTAAATTCAATTGGGGAATATTTAGTAAACACTCGTGACATATGGGAATCCATGAGTTCAAATTACAGTGGGGTAGTTTCATATGTACACTATTCAAAAACTAGGTTGGGGTACTTTTTGTCACATGGAGATGCCAATATCCATTGGGGACATCATGTTTGGATGATGAAGGGTTGAAATAGAGGTATTGAACATCATGGATATTTTTGACATACCCAGTTAAGAGATAGGGATAAAAAACACATGTACATAGATTTTATATTTTACGGTCTTATGATGGGACCCATCTATGCATTTTAACATTGTGTGGTAAGGATTACTATACCATGATAGAATAAAAAATAAGTTATGGTTTGTGGATTAATATTAGAATCTACCTATAAGATGGTGTATAATCTCATTCTCATCACATGAGGCATATTGTGATTATCACACAGGGTAAAAAAACAATTTAACCTCATATATTCAGGATTTTTAATGCAATTTAACATCATGTGACTATGAAATTTGGGTTTTTAATATAAACTCTCATATATATTATAATGGTGTTTCATATAATAAAGTATTAAAGATTATATGTTGGTACAATGAAGATTAAAATATTATATCTCATATATTTTTTGAGATTACTAAGGATTTTCTCATTCCCAATTAGGGTTGGATGAGATAATGATCCAGGGTTCCATAATTTGTTCATCGAAGGGAAAAGAGGTTAGTTTCTCTTTATGATACCATTAATGGGGATTATGTTTCAACTATGTAAGTGCTTTTAGCCTGAAAATGTTGTATACACTACCTGGTTCGAGAATCATGAAGGGGGTGCAATTTTATGGTGCCTGTGTTTTGGAAAATAAGGCAACAACATTCACCAACCAAATCATGGAGTAATGGTCATGGGCATGATGGTTAATTTTATAAGTCATGTCGAAGAGGTTTTCATGAATAATCATGGTTTGGGGGACTATAGGGAACCTCATCACTAAAAATGAACACCACAGTATTTCACCGAAGGATAAACCAAGTCATTTTCCCCATGGGTTTTGTCACATAAAATTTAGTTTCACACCTCATTATTGTTTTATGATCCACATTTTCTAGAGAAATGATGGGGACTAGATGATGGGGGCATAATTATATGCAATTTTGGTTGTTGTACATAGACTAGAGTTTCATGAAGATGTTTCAACTTGAGCAAAATTATATTTATTCATGGAATGTTCCAAAGAGAATATTATAATATGATTCAAATTGATTTTATTCCTATATTTTATTTTTCATGAAAATTTCATAAATTTATATTTTTACATTATGTTTTATATGTGATAGATTTGAAAAAGATTGGGGCTTCCTTAATGAGATTACAAGTCTAATGGTGAAAAGTTATACCCCCCCAATGGGCCATTGATACTTTGTCTATAGGTGTTTTACCCTATTGGGGGGTTTTTCATGTAACTCTTATAGTTTCATGAAACATACATCTAGAACATGAAACATTGAGTTATATAATTCATGTACATATGTATATGAATTCCAGTTAAGGAACTTAGCCATTTGAAATCTCATTTTTCATGTGACTTGTGAGTTTTCATGAAGTAAAATAATGTATTGGGTGGACTATATATTATTTGTGGTATATTAATCATTTTTGTATATTCTAGTATTTTACTTCACATTTCTCATGCATTTGAGATACGTAAAAATCATAGAGTTCTGTTTAACTACCTATAGATACACAAAAGGGATCATTTCTTCCGGAACACTCTTCGAGGATAAATTTTTTCCCTAATCAGTGAAAAAAAATTGTCACGAGTTTCTAGAATTATTTTTTCAACCAATAATGGTTATTAGTTGATGGTTGAATCAATATGATTCACCTATGTATAATTATCCTCGAAAATATAAATGTGACAATTGATCAATTTACTAGTAATGAAACATTCAACATGATGTCTTCTATAATTTTTTCTCATGGAAAGTGCCTTGATCTTGAGTTATAATTATTCAATAAATGAAGTTTTATTAATGTGAAGGACCATATAAGGTTATATACTTTTATCTAGTGAACCCATTCCATGGATTTGTAATTCATGGAAGGCATCATAGAGAAGTGTTGGAGTAAACTAAAAGGTCAAAATTATTTTTTTATGCCCATTTTAGTCCTTATTATTCTTATAATATTATCATGTCACAACACTCCCTAGTTGGTGGTTTTATTTTATCTTTATTTAGATTTCTCTATCTTGAGGATTTATAAATACATTTTCTATAATATCACCATGAACTTCAAATATATTAGTTCAAACAAAGGACAAATCCAAATGAAGAGATTTAGATCCTTATATGATGTCCATAACGATTCATTGCGAGTTGCAATATAATGGTGGAAGGTATCATAGGATATGTATAAACCAATGGTATTAGTTATGTTGGATCACCATCTTTTGTTTCCTCAACTTATGATTAAATCACTAAAGAAGACATTTTTATATCTATAAGATGTATATTTGAAACAATTGGGAGACTCGAAGGCTCCACATCCATGAGGGAATAAAGAGGGAAAGAAATCATGTTCTTCATATATAGTGAATTAGGATGGGGGTATTTAATAGCTGATAGAATATCCTCATTAGGAGACACTACCATCAGAGTAGAACCTGAATTTGGGCTAAGATGCTAGTATATCATCATTGTCAAACCTTTCACTTTTGATCCCATCCTTGCATGATTCTAGATAAATGTTAACATCTAGGGAAAGAGTATGTGTAACAAGATATAAATTAGGGATGTATCCTTCTATAATATAGTTCCATATAAACACACTCCTATATCTAGTTATAACAACACTGCATTTAAACATGTTCATTGATGTAAAGTGATATTAACTTAGCTAAACATATATTAAATTACATAATTTCTATAAACATAAACATTTAATCTGAGAAATATTTTCAAAATCAAAAAATAAATAGAAGTTTTTCATCTATCTAGGTATTAGATATGTAATAATATTATTTTTAAAAACTTTTCAACATTTTCTCATAAGTGACCCACATTAGACACCATTTTATGCTTCATATTATTTATCTCAACTTTGTAAAATTCTGAATAGAAACATTATAAATTGGTGTTCTATAATTATAAATAAGTGAGAAAAAATATCAACAAGTCATCAATGGCTAGATTATAATTATATGAAAAAACATTAGTATAGTATAAACATCTTCTTGAAAATAAAATGTAATAATAACCATTATCCATAATCCATTATAGTAGATCATGTTATCTAAAATAAAAAAGCATGTAACCTAGTATGAAAGAGGGAAATAAACAAAGAAACATGTAATAATATATTGACTTAATATTTTATGTAAACATATAAATATAGATAAATAGATAACTTCAAATCATTAAGACAAGTAAAGGTTCATCCCCAAGACAACATTGCGTAATGTACATAGAGTAACCACCCATTCATCATAAATGGTATTTTATGAGATGAAAACATTACCCAATGAATTATATCACTATCAGGTTTAAACTATATATTCATAACATTTATATGAATATTTTTCCTATAATAATAAATAAAATCATTTATAAATAATAATAATAATAAAATCCATGACAAGTAAGTGGGTCTCATAATAATGTCTTAAGTCATAATCAAATTCTATATCATAAGGATTAAAAATGAAGGAGGAATAAAATATTATTTGTTATTGAAATTTGAAAAATAAATATATTCCTTAAACATTTATTTCTTATAAATAAAAAATTATAAGAAAGATCAGAGAAAAAACTAACCACTTAGGATATTCATTATGAAATGAGTAAAGTATATTTTAAAGAGGGAAGGAGTAAATAGTTTTCCTTTAAACTGTGAAAAGACATGGAGGGTTTTAATGAAAATAATTTTGGTTCTAAAATTCTTTTAGGTTTAAAAACATTTAATTGAGGTGTTAATAAAAAAGAAATAAAAAATGTTGATGTCCCCTTATATCGAATTTACATAAAAATAGAATCATAAAGAGAACATAAAACATGTATTATCCCCAAAAAATAAAGGTAAAGTAAAATATTTATATTTTTAATAAACATATATATATAATATATGTAAATGAAATGATAAAAATATAGGGTAAATAGAGATAATGTAATATAATGTGTAACATAAAAGAAATTATGTATTTTGAATGATAAAACATATGATCACTATAATGACCCAAACATTACAAACATTGTTAATACTTCAAAATTGAAGCACACTTATTACAACATATGAAAAAACCACAAAGGACTGTATAGGTATAGTGTCTTTAGAAACTGGGAAACATAAACAACTGGTTCATAAATCTTCTACAGTGTCTCCCATTTATTTCATCATATCTAGGGTCCCTTTTAGAATATACTACTTAATATCCATCTTCCTGACCTGGGGAAAAGAAAACATAAAAGGGTGAGCTCAAATGCTCAGCAAGGGCAAATAAAGGAAATAAAAATCATATCATATCTTTTGGAAAATCATAACCTACAAAAGAGATCTTAATATCTTAACATGAATAAAACATAGAAGTGAAAATGATATCCCCATAATCATAACATAAAACTTGAAACCTTGTGGAATTCACACATAATCTTGGAAAATCATTTCTTGTTAGTCATGACTCATTGCCAAGACTATCTTAGCGGACAATGTCCATTTCTGAACCGAGTTCACTCCTCGTTTCAGTCCTGTATCACTGAACCGAAATAACCTTCCATTCCAGCCATGTCTATCTCATTAGATATAAATCTTTACCCAATGCATTGGAGGGAGATATAGGTCCCACCCATCTTATAATGAATCCTTTTTTATGTGTGCCACATAATCATAAATCATACATTATCGCATAACACATGTAACAAAAATGGGATTCTTGAAACATCATGACATCATAAAACAAATCGTATAAGGTAAATGACTTCATCAAATCAATGTAATAATAGGGATAAAAACAGAAACCTTTATTATCTTAGATGGAAAATAATTTTGATAAAACACTTGAACTCCATTCTTGAGGAAAATATCATTTCTTCTTCAAAAACACTTTTCTTTTCTTAACATGTCATACAATTATAAACTAAAATAAGTTGATTAAAAATAAACTTGAAAACTCGTAAAGGAAGCTTCTTGGAAATAATGTTTTAAAAATCCATTCATGCCATATAAGTTAAAAAAAACATTTTTCTCGTACTTTTGTCGGAAAAGTCAAAAAGTACCTCGTACAAAAAACGACAAAAGATTCCTTTCATATCTTTTACTAAAAACTCACCGAAGGGTAAAATTGGATTTAAACAATTGTAGGTGGATGGAAATAATATTACATATTGAGGAAACATGGATGTGGATGATAAAATACACCCCAGTAAATACTAAAGTATAAACAATCTCGGATAAAAATGAGATTGTGATATTTCCCTTACCTTAGGTCTGATTTGCTTTGTACGTGTCCGAAGCTCCTGTATAATGGTTTAAATAATGTTATTGACTTATTCGAGAATCATACATATTGATATGATATCATATATGGTCATATTATTAGCTTCTTATTAGTAATATTTCATTGTTACTTGTTACTCGGGTCATTATTGCCTTTTGTTCTTATGCGTGTTTTGCCGAATAAATTCTTATTCTTCTTTTAAGGTTATAGATACCTTATATCCAGAATGGTATTAGTGTAACATATATCATATTTATTCATTCAATTCATTTATATAATTACTATGTAATGATGATCATGTAGAACGAGTCGCATCACATCGTGGAGACGGTATTCCGTACGTAGGCACGAGTGATGATATCGTTCCTATGATTGTGGAATTGTATTGGAGTATATATATATTATTTAAGTATCAATATTAATTTATATTAATCATAAATAGTTACTCATTACACCATTATACCCATCCTTGTAAGGTGATGGTGGAAAATAGATTACACCACGGCGTAGAGACGGTATTCCGTACGTACGCACGCGCAGTGATTTCATTTTTCCATAGGATGGATAGAAGGTGAATTAGGGTTGTTTCATATTTATAATAAAATATCAGTATGTAAGTAATACTGATGTTATTACTTTATCATTAAACAACTAAATAAGATGATGTTGAAGAAGAAAGAAATTGAAAAGATCGGTAATGGATATTACCTCTTCTTTGGAACGCCTCTTTGAATCCTCCACTTAGGGAACTAAGATTGGTCTTTGAAGAAGACCAGGACCACTAGGATTACTCTAGGGAAGTGGAGAAGGGATTTTTGCAGGGGTTGGCCGAACTTGAGTGCTCAATTTGGAGTGAGGAGGAGGGGGAGGAGGTGCCCTTTTATAAGGGAGGAGAGGGGCACCTTAGGAATATCTCAAAATATTATTTTATATTAAAGTCAAAATCAGATTATAATGGTTTTAAAGGGTCTTATTTCGAAGGTAAAGTGGGGATGGGTCGAAATCCTATCAACCAATAGGATTTAGACAATTTTAGGTTATTATTTTAACCTTATCAATTAGATTTAACTCTAAGGTAAATAATTTAACTTTTACCGTGTCTTTTTGTTTTCTTACACTATATGGTTAATACACTTACTATAACATGCCAAACGAACCCCAAGTTGTTTATTATTAATATATATATCCTTATCTAAGTCATTTGGCCGAACCTTAGGTTTTTAGGAATAAAATAACAAATAATAATATAATATTTGATTAAAAACCTATTTTGTGTCAATTTTGACACTATTTGATATATGATTTTTGTGAAAGTCATAACAGAATTATATGTTCGAACGAAGTTGATTAAATCAACACTAATATATCATAGTAACCTAGAAAATTAGTTTAATTCATAAAAAGTCTCAAATTACATTTATTTTGGTGTTTGTAACATCAATTATGTCAATATTTCATTAATAAGATAATTATTGTATCATCATTGTGTCATAAATAAATTAAATTATTTAAAGTCTAAAAATTATAAATAAAATAAAATTATTTAGTAAATCTTCTTATCTTTCTAATGAATATTTATAGTCGAATTTATCGTATGTATAACCCTCATATTAAAAAGTATTTACTTATTAAACTTTGATTTTAACTATTTTAACCCTTCTTTAAATAAATTAATAATAAATGTCCTAATCTAATCCAAGTGGGCCTAAATGGTCATATTTTATTACTAAGTTTGTTTTTGGTCGAATTACACTTGTCCAATAGAATTAGGACATGTGTTAGGGTAATATTAATATCATATTTACCCTTAGTTACCCTATTTACTATTAACCGCGGTAAAAAAAAGTAAAACGTTACTATTCACCAAAAAATTATTTTTATCTCATTGGACAACATTTTACTTACTGATATCAACCGTGTCTGTCGGATTTTTGAAATTCCATTCACAGAAGTGGTAAAATTAAGTTTTATGCAAAATTCAGTTTTTAACCTACCACTTAGTGGTTTCACTATAAATCAAAAAATGAAAGTTTTCAGAAAAATACCAAAATTTTACCCTAGGCTAATTTCGATATTCTGAGTCCAAAAATGAAGTCCATTTTGAAAAATAAAATTTTAAAAAGTGGTTATTACTATTCATAACGTCTAGTTTTAATAATATTTTAATAGTATATCGTTGTTTAGTGAAACTCGGTATTGCATACAACGCAAGATATCGAGGAAGGTCGTGATTGCGTGTAAAGCAAGCCAAGAAAGTGTTGTGTAGAAAAAGATTCCTTTGATGATTTATATTACATAAAAGTCTCGGGTGTTACATTCTACCCCCCTTAAAAAGAATTTCTCCCTCGAAATTCGTCACATTGTAACAAACAGATGATGATACTTCTCCCTCATCATATCCTCAAGCTCCCATGTAGCTGCTTCAAGTTGGTGGTTCCTCCATAAAACGTTTATCAATCGAGTGGTCTTATTTCGTAGGACTTTTTTGCTACGATCCATAATCTATATCGCTTGTTCTTCATAAGAAAGATCTTGCTCTAGTGATACAACTTCTGAGTCGAGTACATGTGAAGGATCTGGTATGTACTTTCTCAGGAGAGATACATGGAACACATCGTGAACTTGAGAGAGATTCGGTGGAAGCGCCAATCGGTAAGCTACCTTCCCAACACGATCCAGTATTTCTAAAGGACCGATATATCTAGGGCTCAACTTCCCCTTCTTTCCAAATCTCATAACCCTCTTCCAGGGAGATATTCGTAAGAACACTTTATCACCCACTTCAAACTCTAGGTCTTTTCTTCGGTTGTCGGCATAGCTTTTCTGTCGACTCTGAGCTGCTCTTATGTGTTGTTGAATAGATCTGACCTTTTCTGCCATTTCATCAACGAGATCAGGTCCTAATAGCTTTCTTTCCCCAACTTCATCCCAGCAAGTTGGATTCCTGCATTTCTTTCCATAGAGAGATTTATAAGGAGACATCTGAATACTGGAGTGAAAGCTATTATTATAAGAAAATTCCACCAAAGGTAGGTGTTGATCCCAACCTCATTTGAAATCCATAGAGCAAGCTCTCAACATATCTTCTAGGGTTTGAATTGATCTCTCAGACTGACCGTCTGTCTGAGGATGATAAGCAGTGCTGAAACTCAACTCTGTATCCAGAGTATGCTGAAGACTTCGCCAGAACTTCAAGGTAAATCTCGGATCCCGATCAGATATAATAGAAAGTGGTACTCCATGCAATCATACCACTTCCTTTACATATATCCTGGAAAGCTGATCTAGAGAGAAATCCTCTCTAATAGCAATGAAGTGTGCAGAATTTGTAAGACGATCAACTATGACCCAGATAGAATTATTGCCTTTGGATGTTTTAGGAAGTCCTATGACAAAGTCCATAGTGATGTTTTCCCATTTCCATTCGGGTATGGGTAATGGTTTTAACATCCCCTTAGACTTCTGTCTCTTAGCTTTAACTTGTTGACAAACCAAGCATCGAGAGACATATTCAGCAACATCTCTTTTCATGCCATCCCACCAGAAGTACTCTTTCAGGTCCCTATACATCTTCGTGCTTCCATGATGAATAAAGAATAAAGAACTATGAGCCTCATCCAGCAGCTCCTTCTTTAATTTGGGGATGGGAGGAACAAAAACCCGATTCCTGAACTTTATTATCCCATCAAAATCAAGGTTGAATTCAGGAACATTTCTCACATTCTTTTGTAACTCGACATCTTCTTTCTGTGCCTCTTTAATCTTCACATGTATAGATGGTTGAACATTCGTTTGAGAAAGATAAGATTTTTCCCCTTCCATTATAATTCTAAGATCCATCCTTTGTAAATCCATAAATATTGGATCTTTTGTGATCCTCATCATGGATAAACTAGCATGGTCTTGTCAACTTAATGCATCTTCCACCTTGTTCGCTTTCCCAGGGTGGTAATGGATTGAGCAGTCATAATCCTTAATCAGCTCCAACCATCTTCGTTGACGCATATTCAGCTCCTTTTGTGTGAAAATATACTTTAAACTTTTATGATCAGTATAAATATCACACCTTTCACCATAAAGGTAATGCCTCCAAATCTATAATGCAAAGATTACCGTAGCCAACTCCAAATCATGTGTTGGGTAATTTTGCTCATGGATTTTCAACTGAAGTGAGGCATAAGCTATCACCATATCATTTTGCAAAAGAACACACCACAATCCCTTCTTGGATGCATCACTATAGATCACAAACCATTCTCCACTACAAGGCAGTGTGAGCACAGGTGCACTAGATAACCTTCTTTTCAACTCCTTCAAATTCTATTCACATTCCTCTGTCCAAACAAACTTAACTCCTTTCCGAGTCAACTTGGTGAGTGGATTAGATAATCATGAAAAATAATTTACAAAACGTCGATAATATCCAGCCAAACCAAGAAAACTTCGTATCTCAGTTACTGTTGTTGGTCTCGACCATCTTTCGATAACCTCTGGTTTTGATGGATCCACAGATATCCCCTATTTTGAGATTATGTGACCCAAAAATGAAACTTTTTGAATCCAAAATTCACACTTGGTAAATTTGGCATAAAGCTTCTCCTTTCTCAGGGTCTTCAATATAATTCTCAAGTGATCTTCATGCTCTTCCTTTCTCTTTTAAAAGACAAGAATATCATCTATAAAGACTATCGTAAATTGATCAAGATA
Source organism: Viscum album (assembly GCA_963277665.1). Lineage (NCBI taxonomy): Eukaryota > Viridiplantae > Streptophyta > Magnoliopsida > Santalales > Viscaceae > Viscum > Viscum album. The sequence goes on along the minus strand of OY728143.1, from coordinate 1,637,289,657 downwards.
GTCTTTAAAGACTCTATTCATTATATCCATGAAGATAGAAGGGGAATTAGTAAGACCAAATGGCATCACTATAAATTCATAGTGTCCATACCTTGTACGGAAAGCCATCTTTGGTATATCCTCCCTTTTGACCCTTAATTGATGATACCCTAAATGAAGATCAATCTTGGAAAAGTATTGAGCTCCGCGTAGTTGGTCAAATAAGTCATCAATGCGTGGGAGAGGATATTTGTTCTTGATAGTGATCTTGTCAAGTTCTCGATAATCAATGCAGAGTCTCATTGATCCATCTTTCTTCTTAACAAATATAACAGGTGCTCCCCACGGTGACGTACTAGGGAGTATGAATCTTTTATCAAGATTATCTTAGAGTTGCTTATTCAATTCCTGCAACTCAATTGGGGCCATTCTATAAGGTGTCTTTGAAATAGGCAAAGCACCTGGTACGAGTCCTATTGGAAACTCAACTTCACGATTTGGTGTAAGACCCGGTAATTCTTCCGGAAAGACATCATCAAACTCCCATAAGATGGGCATATTCTTAATCGTGAGTTTCTCACAAACCATTTGAGATAAATAACCTTCATTTAGTGGAATCAAGACCCATAAGATGGAAGGAATTTCCACTGGAAGGTTATATTCATCCTTGCATCGATAGACAATCGTAGATTGATCTAGAATATGAAATGTGACTTCCCTTCTTTGGAAATTGATATGAGCTCCATGTAGAGAAAGCCAATCCATGCCAAGAATCACATGAAATTCCACTATAGGAAGTATCACAAGATTTACAGGAAGCACTTTCCCACAAACTTAAATTGGAGAAGAATTATAAACTTTTGATGCGACTGGTGTGCCATTAGGTGTTGTCACAGCTAACTCAACATCTAATTGTTGAGGTAATACGGTGATACCCTTAGAAAATCTTTAGAAATAAAAGAGTGGGTGGATCCAGAATCAAATAAAACATGTGCTACTTTAGAGTGGATGGTAAGTGTACCTTTCACCACTTCGTTATCGTACTCCACATCGCTGATAGAAATTGCATGTGACTTTCCTTTGTATTTAGCCTTAAGAGTTTTTTGACGTCGACCATCATCATCAACCCTTGGATTTGGGCATTGATTGGCATAATGCCCCATCTCCTTACACTTGAAACATTGAAGTGTAGTAGGTTCATTCTGTGTATCCCTTCCTTTGTTTGCATCATTAGACATCTTCTTCCCATTATCGCGGCATTCAAATGCCCGATGACGTTCCTTTCCACATTTGAAACATTTACTTTTCCCTTTAATACAACTCCCTTCATGTTTCTTTTCACACTTTAAGCATAAGGGAAAGCTCATCTTCTTTTCAGTGTCCTCTTTAGATTTTCCTTTGAATTCCATCTTCCTCTTCTTATCAAACCCATTTGACTGATGGGTTACTCCAATCTCCATCTCGACTTTGAGAGCACATAGAACAATTTCCTCGTAGCTATTGAAGTCCCTTATGGCTAACGCCCTTCGAAGACTTGGTTTTAAGCCACTAAATCGATCGATCTTACTCTCAGGTTGGATAATAATACCAGAAGCGTACCTTGCAAATCTTGTAAAATTTGCTTCATAGGTACCAACAGATTCATCATGCCTTTGCTTCAGTTCAAGAAACTCTTTCTCCATCTTTGTTCGGAGAATACGAGGGATTTACTTATTGAAAAATAAGATCTTGAACTCGTCCCATTACATGGACTCAATTTCATCCCTTTGCCTCATATTCTTAATAAGATTCCACCATTGATCAGCATCTCCTTCCAAACGATACACTGCTAGGATGACTTTAACATGTTCAGAACATTGAAGAACTGAAAATATCATTTCAGTAGTACTAGTCCATTGTTCGGCAACTAATGGATCAGAAGACCCGCTGAAAGAAGGTGAACGCTGCCTCATGAAGGATTCAACAGAATGTTACTCCTTCCTTTTCTCGTTTGGAAGTCTTGCATGATTCATAGCTTGAGAAAGTTGTGTGATCATGGATACAAGATATTGCCTTCCAGCTCCCATATCGTTTGGTTGCTCAGGGGGACAATCATTGCATTGCCTATCACATTCCACATTAACACTGTTCCTTCGGGTTCCAGCCATTGACTAAAACCAAGAAGAATAGTGTGAGCAACAGTAATTATAATAGGAAAACCACATAATTCATGAATAAGATTTTCATGCTTAAGGTCTTATCCTAGGTTATTCATGGCCATTTCTAAAACACTAAGATTGTGTTCTATGCTTAGACTTATCCTTAGGGTTCTTACTAAGGCTTTCACATCCTAGTTTCCAAAGGTTGACTATAACATTCCTCCGATACCAACTATAACGACCCATACTTTACATACATTGTTAATACATCAAAATTGAAGCACACTTATTACAACATATGACAAAACCACAAAGGACCGTATAGGTATAGTGTCTTTAGAAACTGGGAAACATAAACAACTGGTTCATAAATCTTCTACAGTGTCTCCCATTTATTTCATCATATCTAGGGTCCCTTTTAGCATATTCTACTTAATATCTATCTTCCTGACCTGGGGAAAAGAAAACATAAAAGTGTGAGCTCAAATGCTCAACAAGGGAAAATAAAGGAAATAAAAATCATATCATATCTTTTTGAAAATCATAACCTGCAAAAGAGATCTTAATATCTTAACATGAATAAATCATATAAGTGAAAATGATATCCCCATAATCTTAACAGAAAACTTGAAACCTTGTGGCATGCACACATAATCATGGAAAATCATTTCTTGTTATTCATGACTCATTGCCAAGACTATCTTAGCGGAAAAAGTCCATTTCTGAACCGAGTTCACTCCTCGTTTCAGTCCTGTATCATTGAACAGAAATAACCTTCCATTCCAGCCATGTCTATCTCATGAGATATAAATCTTTACCCAATGCATTGGAGGGAGATATAGGTCCCACCCATCTTATAATGAATCCTTTCTTATGTGTGCCACATAATCATAAATCATACATTATCGCATAACACATGTAACAAAAATGGGATTCTTGAAACATCATGACATCAAAAAACAAATCATATAAGGTAAATGACTTCATCAAATCAATGTAATAATAGGTATAAAAACAGAACCATTTATTATCTTATATGGAAAATAATTTTGATAAAACACTTGAACTCCATTCTTGAGGAAAATATCCTTTCTTCTTCAAAAACACTTTTCTTTTCTTAACATGTCATACAATTATAAACTAAAAGAAGTTGATTAAAAATAAACTTGAAAACTTGTAAAGGAAGCTTCTTGGAAATAATGTTTAAAAATCCATTCATGCCGTATAAGTTAAAAAAACATTCTTCTCGTACTTTTGTCAGAAAATTCAAAAAGTACCTCGTACAAAAAACGACAAAATATTCCTTTCATATCTTTTACTAAAAACTCACCGAAGGGTAAAATTGGATTTAGAAAATTTTAGGTGGATGGAAATAATATTACATATTGAGGAAACATGGATGTGGATGATAAAATACACCCCAGTAAATACTAAAGTATAAACAATCTCGGATAAAAATGAGATTGTGATATTTCCCTTACCTTAGGTCCGATTTGCTTTGTATGTGTCCGAAGCTCCTGTATAATTGTTTAAATAATGTTATTGACTTATTCCAGAATCATACATATTGATATGATATCATATATGGTCATATTCTTAGCTTCTTATTAGTAATATTTCATTGTTACTTGTTACTCGGGTCTTTATTGCCTTTTGTTCTTATGCGTGTTTTGCCGAATAAATTCTTATTCTTCTTTTAAGGTTATAGATACCTTATATCCAGAATGGTATTAGTGTAACATATATCATATTTATTCATTCAATTCATTTATATAATTACTATGTAATTATGATCATGTAGAACGAGTCGCATCACATCGTGGAGACGGTATTCCGTACGTACGCACGAGTGATGATATCATTCCTATGATCGTGGAATTGTATTGGAGTATATATATATTATTTCAGTATCAATATAACTTTATAATAATCATAAATAGTTACTCATTACACCATTATACCCATCCTTGTAAGGTGATGGTGTAAAATAGATTACACCACGGCATGGAGACAGTATTTTGTACGTATGCACGCGCGGTGATTTCATTTTTCCATAGGATGGAGAGAAGGTGAATTAGGGTTGTTTAATATTTATAATAACATATCAGTATGTAAGTAATACTGATGTTATTACTTTATCATGAAACAACTAAAGAAGAATAAGTTGAGGAAGAAAGAAATTGAAAAGATCGGTAATGGATATTACCTCTTCTTTGGAACGCCTCTTTGAATCCTCCACTTAGGGAACTAAGATTGGTCTTTGAAGAAGACCAGGACCTCTAGGATTATTCTAGGGAAGTGGAGAAGGGATTTTGTCAGGGGTTGGCCGAGCTTGAGTGCTCAATTTGGTGTGAGGAGGAGGGGGAGGAGGTGCCCTTTTATAAGGGAGGAGAGGGTCACCTTAGAAATATCTCAAAATATTATTCTATATTAAAGTCAAAATCGGTTTATAATGGTTCCAAAGGGTATTATTTCGAAGTTAAAGTGGTGATGGGTCGAACTCCTATCAACTAATAGGATTTAGACAAGTTTAGGTTATTATTTTAACCTTATCAATTAGATTTAACTCTAAGGTAAATAATTTAACTTTTACCGTGTCTTTTTGTTTTCTTACACATATATGGTTAATACACTTACTATAACACGCCAAACGAACCCCAAGTTATTTATTATTAATGTATATATCCTTATATAAGTCATTTGGCAGAACCTTAGATTTTTAGGAATAAAATAACAATTAATAATGTAATATTTGATTAAAAAACTATTTTGTGTCAATTTTGACACTATTTGATATATGATTTTTGTGAAAGTTATAACAGAATTATATGTTCAAACCAAGTTGATTAAATCAACACTAATATATCATAGTAACCTAGAAAATTAGTTTAATTCATAAAAAGTCTCAAACTACATTTATTTTGGTGTTTATAACATCAATTATGTCAATATTTCATTAATAAGAGAATTACTGCATCATTATTGTGTCATAAATAAACTAAATTATTTAAAGTCTAAAAATTACAAATAAAATACCATTATGTCGGACATCTTCTTAGATTTCTAATTAATATTTATAGTCAAATTTATCTTATTTATATCCCCATATTAAAAATGATTTACTTATTAAACTTTGATTTTAACTATTTTAACCCTTCTTTAAATAAATTAATAATAAATGTCCTAATCTAATCCAAGTGGGCCTAAATGGTTATATTTTATTCCTAAGATTGTTTTTGGTCGAATTAAACTTGTCCAATAGAATTAGGACATGTGTTAGGGTAATATTAATATCATATTTACCCCTAGTTACCCTATTTACTATTAACCGCGGTAAAAAAAGTAAAAAGTTATTATTCACCAAAAAATTATTTTTATCTCATTGGACCACATTTTACTTACTGATATCAACCGTGTCTGTCGGATTTTCAAAATTCCATTCACAGAAGCGGTAAAATTAAGTTTTATGCGAAATTCAGTTTTTAACCTACCACTTAGTGGTTTCACTATTCATCAAAAAATGAAAGTTTTCAGAAAAATACCAAAATTTTACCCTAGGCTAATTTTGATATTCTGAGTCCAAAAATGAAGTCCATTCTAAAAAATAAAAATTTAAAAAGTGGTTATTACTATTCATAACGGCTAGTTTTAATAATATTTTAATAGTATATCGTTGTTTAGTGAAAGTAAGTATTACGTACAATGCAAACTATCGAGGAAGGTCGTGATTGCGTGTAAAGAAAGCCAAGAAAGTGTTGTGTAGAAAAAGATTCCTTTGATGATTTATATAACATAAAAGTATCGGGTGTTACAATCACGAATTTAAAAAACAATTAATTTTAAAAAAAAATTCTTTTTTTGGAACACGCATCATAAAAAAATAGAAAATATATAATTCTTTAAAAAATTGGGAAAATTACATTGAAAGATCATATGTTATAGAATTAAATTTTGTATCCAAGTATAATATAGTCCATTGATGGGAATAAAAAATGTGGATATTGAAGACAGAGAGATTACTAGTGAGGGATGAGAATTATTTTTATCAATAAAAAGCTCTTATAGGTGAAAACATAATTAAGGATGAATATTTTAATTATAAGTATTATTTTCCATATATAGGATTAAAATATTTAATATAAAATATTAGGGTATTAATAAACCAGTCATAGAAATTAAATGTTTATGATGAAACATTATAACTCAAATAAAATATGATTGAGTTAATAAAGTCTATTTCATCATTAAAATCACTTGAAAAAAACCCTTAGATAAATGTAGAGTAAATTTTAAATACATTGTATATATATTTTTTTATTAAAATAACTCCATTTAAAATATTTACTTTACAATTATCAAAAAACTATGGAATATAAATCATTTTCCAATGAAGAAAAATTAATATAAAAACCCTTACTTTATATCCCGCTCTATAATGTGCATGTGATTAATTTCCCAAAAAATAAAATTAAATTTATTAAAAATAATTATTAAACTTTACCTTATATATTTTATTCTATAATTTATATTTATTATCATCTGAATTTTAGTTAATAAAATGATTTTTCTTATGATGGATATTGATATTTTCCAGTTAATTTATCTGAAACACCCTCAGTATATTGATGGCAGTCACATGTTTCATAAAATACCATGATAATTTATATAATTTTATATGTATATGGCCTTTATTATTTCATTTGACCAAAATTTTTATATTTTAATATGTTATCCAAAATGGAATAAAATTAGAAAAAATTCCTTGATAATTTCATTTATAGAGATGAAATTTTATATGAAAATATATTGTTAATATTTCTTATAGTATGTGAAATATTAACAGTCCATATTTGTAATGTATCATAAATATTATGTTTCTAAATATGATATATTTATAACAAGATATGTGTCATCTTTAATGGATAAAATTGAGATAAATTTAATATCGATCTTATGGGTCCTAGAAATATTAAACAAATATTCCTCAATTATTTATAAAGTAAATTATTCACAATCATCATTTTGATAAGTTCAAATCCAAATCCTAGTATGTAAAATTTCCAATGTTACCTAAATATATTTATTGTTAGATAATGGAAAAATTGGTCCAAAAACCTCTCGATAATAGGGGTATATGATTTATGTCAATCACTCATAAATGTTCTATAATAAAACATTACTCAACATGAACTTCTAAAATTCAATACAAGAATGATAAAAGGAAAGATTCATAAACATGTCACTAAAAAAATATGATTCATTGAACTCACATTACTATATTTCACATTGATCATCCAATAACCCCATATTACGTTTTTAATTTAATCAACTTGAACATAATTACATGGCATTATGAGGATCCAAAAAATTCAATGTATCATTTCTTAATATTAAAGCACCAATCTATGTGCAGTAGTGTATTTATTTTCATTAATGCTATAAAAACTCTGAAAATATGGGAGGAAAAGTGAGTACTAAATTTTAAATATTACTCCCCATAAAAGTTTGTTCTCATATTATATTTCCATTTTCATACTGTCTTAGGTCCTTCAATTTTCAATCATTATGGACCTAAAAATTTAATACAAATAGAAAAATTTCTTTTCCTTTTTGTTTAATGTCATAAAAATAAATATAAATTCATACCTAAAAGGGTTCTTAAATATAATTATAACAAAATTTAAATTATAAAGCATAAAAAATTTGGGTTCCCTCTTAAAATTTCATTGTTAATTTTCATTGATTTTGACTTTACCTATTGAATTCAAGAGATCAAGGGTATGAATGGGGTTAACTTGTCTGAATCTACATAGTATCAATGTTATAATTATTCTATATTAATGGGTCCTCTACCTTTTTCTACCAAAATTACTCTTTCTCTCAGAAATTCTTTATCAAAATCTATAGTCACAATTCAATGGTTTTTTGCCTATCATTATTATCCAAAATACGATTCTATACCTATATAATATAACTAACCCTAATTTAATTCATCTAGGAGAAAATACCCCCCAAATTATCTATATTTTTTCAATAAACAATCTCTTATCTTTACAAATATTTTTCCATATTCTTTCATTTTGAAATTTTCTACAACAATTTTTTTTATGGAAAACAATTTCCTTAACTCCTTAAAACTTATCTTCTCTCAAATCATTACCAAATTATTCTAGATTATTCTTCAAGTAATGTATGTTGAAAATAAAATATTCTCCACCAACTCATAAACACAACTATGCACTTTGAAAATTAATAATTTCATTTCCTAAATATGGTAAGTCTCTTTCAATGATTATTGGTTCCTTTTCTAAATCCATGTTAATCAAAAGAAAATACACCCAAAAGTAAAACTCTACTACCTTGACAAAGGTATTATAATTATTCCTTGGGGAAAACACACTATTGTATCCTCAATATAAATTTTAACTCAATTTATATTTATCTATCTCAATACCAGGATATTGAGTATTAAGTGTGACATTATGTTGAAATGTTCACCTAAATCTCATAAAACACTACCAAACCATTAGAACCTTTATTTACTATAATAAAAAAAACTACCTAGATCACATTACTTCTTTTTAAGAGTCATAATTTTACATCTAATTATTCCCCCATCAACATTGTAATTCTCACTTCATTATGATTTCTTTTTTGACCCCAAATCCTATATAAACTTTGTGTTTGTATGCATGTTCTCAATTTCTTCCACAAAGTGTACATTGATATACTATTTATTTAATATTTCTAAAAATGTTTCTCTCTTATAATTGAAACTCACATAAATACTCACTTCATAAATGGTACTGGTGGTTGATAAATTGGTGGTTCTTCCTCACAGAAATAATTCTCATTTTCCATTAATTTTTCCTTTCTTCCTTCCATTGGTTTTTCCTCCTCCACATATAAGTATTCAACATATTTTCCATCTTATTCAGTATATTCATAATTTTTCATTCAACTTATTAGAGTGATGGATATGATCTCACCATGTATCGGGACATTAGATTCACCTTATAAAACTCTTATTGTCTTCTCCTTCATTTTTTTATAAATTTAACCCAGTTGGATTTCTTGGTTACTCATTTATACTCATTGATTTCATGATTCATATTCTAATTCCTGAATAGATCCACATTGATCCTTGGTGTAGGTTGTTAACTCCTTAATTATTTATCCTATTTTTTCATAAAACATTTTAGGGTCTCTTCCAGTTCATGGGATTTACTTTTAAGTATTTGGCCTTAGTATTGAGGATTAAAACCTTGTACTCTTATTTCAAATCATTTTTCATTCACCTTAATTCTATTTTTGTGGTTGTTGTGGCCACCATCCCTGTGAACAATTAGTATTCGTTATGATATATATTAGTAATTCTATCATAATACGTACCATTGAGATGTTTATTTGACATATTTAATTATAGATTATTTGATATGAAATCAATTTGGTTGAAAACCACGAATTTTCCTACTATATAAACTCATTGAACTTGAAATCCATACGAATTCCATAGAAATTTGTTTATGCATATTTCATCCAACAACTCGTAGCTCCCTTTTGGTGAATTTATCATGATAAATTCTTGTGTGGAAGCATCAAATACTAAATGATTTTCATGTGATAATCCATTATTAAATTATTAAATAAATAAATCATTGTTGATGTTATGGTGAAGATATCATCTAATAATACTCATAAATATTTATTTATCATTGTAAAGATATTGATCATTTATTTGTACAAAATCTAATATATATATATATTTTTAGGGAAGTGTAATCCTTTTCAAAGTCATACTTAATATATGTTTCATGGTTTCTATGGAGTGTGGGGTAGTATTTTTACCCATTCTTTATAATTTTAAATTAATTAAAATATGAGGAGTATATTCTCATAGCTTCCCTTTTTGTGCTATCGAAATAGAATATGTCTCATAATTAAAAGAAACTCCCAATGTGATAATTTAGGTCTTCATGTGGTATCTCGATGAATTGTAAATAAATGGTGATCATTTTAATGATCACCATATTGATCTAAAATTACTAATATGTAACTGATGGTAATAAGATCATAAAATTAAACCCCATGATTGAGGGTCTTTCATAATTTATAAATATTGAAACCCCTAATTTCTTTCATGTATCTCTTGTATTTCTTCGTATCCAACTACTACTCTAGATTTTTGGCCTCATAATTGGTCTAATTATCTTCGAGACATATTTTCCTCATAATATGTGTTATTCTATTATTTCTTATGGTCATTTTGATCTTGGGATCAAAAAGAGGATCTAATTATTTTAATTACCTACAGTAGAGTATTTGTGTAAAGAATTTGTTCCCAAAAAATAGCATAATAAGACCAAGAATAAAATTTGGAGAAATAGAAAATAAAAAATAATAAAATAAAAAATATATTAAAATATATTAAAAATATATAAATAAATATGGTGATAGTTGTATAATTGAACAAAAAGGCTATTAATTATCTTAATTAATTCAAATTACAAAATTTATAATCAAACAAACAATAAATAATTTCACACTATAGGTCAATGGTGGTTTAGGTATATCCATAGAGAAGAGGTATAAAATTAATATACAGTATCAAGAAAATATAATGAAAACCTAAAGTTTAATTTTTGGTATTTGAATTAATTATATAAACATGCCAATTAGTATAAATAAACATTTACATAAATAGTTTAATAAAAATGATGTAATTTTGATTGTATGAAATCATAATTGATTTTTAGTTACCCTTATCTCATTGCACTCACTATCAACATTATAAATTAAAAATTCTTCACTTAGTTATAATGTATAATTTATCAGTCATTATTAAATTTTATTTTAAAAAAAAACTTCCCATAGATCATGAATTTTGTATTCCATGAGAGTGATATATTTTTCTTCATTAAAAATAGCTTATCTTTTTTCACAAAATTGGTTGTATATTATAATAGGGGATAATATTGAAAATAAAATGAAAGGAAGTAAAAAAACCATCGTAAATTTAAATCTCACTCATAGTTCCTTACACTAAGAACATTCCCTTTATTCTTATTTCTTTGTATTGAAAGGTTTAACCCCTCATTCTAGCCATGAAGGGATATGAAATTAAAAAAGACCTAATATATAATAAACACTCAACAGTAGTAGTTGAATGGTTTTTCTCTTTTCATACACTAATATTCAAGTTACAACCTCTATTCACAATATCCTCCTATCCTATTTTAAAGAGGGAACTCTATATACACTTTCAAAATTATAATTCCTCTTTATAATCTCATTTTATATAAAAATTTATCATAATACTTTAATGAGATAGCGGAACACAGTTCTTCTCTGTTGTATAATTTTCTTAAAATCATCAACATCAAATCCATGATTCATTGTGTTATTAAAACCCATAAATTATAGATGAGGTTAGCTACACTTGATCATTATCATTCTTTATATGGGACTTGGTCATAGTGTGTCTATGGTCTTAAGTATTTGGGTATTTGAAGATGTAGTAGTTATAACCCCTACATGTTCAGTTTATACATTTCAACATACCATTTTTAATGAGTACAAAGAAATAAAAGGACACAGTGAATCACACATCCACTGTGAAATCTTATTCTTCAATTAAAAACTTTATAATTTTTATACTACAAATCTACATGTCATAACAAAGACCATATGCTGCATCCTCCTCTATAAATTATCTTTCTTTTCATGGATATGAATTATATTTTTGGCAAAGGAATAACCTCCTTTTCCAAAATTTTAACTCTAGAGAACCGTTGAATAAAAGTTACTCAATGGTTTAGCTTGTTTTATTAAAGATCCAACTAACATGGATATAGTATATAAGGAACTCCATGTTGAAATAGTTTCTTTATTAGTTTGGAATTATCAATAGACTATAGTGTATGGTTGAAGCCTTTATAAAAGTGGTATAAAATTTTCTAGTGCCATTAGAAATCATCATTCATCATCTATAGCATTTTTATAGAGCATTGTGTGTCTACTATGACACAATTTCAATTATGGGTATGTCCATGTAAGAATATGTGTGAGTGGCTTGGGATTATATCACTTTATTATGTGAATAATTACACACATATGTAATCACACCTCAAATTTTTTTGGAATGGTATGGAAGTGCTTAATAATTAATTAAATCCCACAAAAAAATGATCATGTTGAACTAGTTTTAGAGGATGCCTATAACTTCCATGCACCGCCCCACACTGGTGACACTCTCCTTTGACCACTAGGTTGTCCTTCCCCCATTATTCAGTTCTCACAACAACTTTTAGGCTTCTAACATTAATTAAAATAAAATAGGGGATTACACACCTACACGGACCTTCTATGGGTCTAGATTAGCTACCCATTGGGCTAGCCATATGTCTTTATCCCCTTAGATGATGGCTTCCTGGTGGAGACCCATTTTTTTGAACCAAGTCCCCTTATTTCTTTTATCATTCCAACCTATACATCACACACAAAAATGACATATAAAAAAATAATGAAAAAAAGTATTTAATTTTTTTTATTTTTCTAAAATATCATCACAAATTAGAAATTAACCAATAATGATAATTAATTACTAATTCATGGGTGTTATAATTTAAAAATAGAATTCATTTAATAATTTGAATTTGAAATATTTTGCAGTTGCAACGAGCTCATCAACTGTGGTCCAATGTGTTATAATATAGAAATATAATTTTTTATAATTGTATATTTTTATTAATTTTATTATTCTGTTAGAAACAATTTTTAATAGTTTCATATGTTTTCCAAAATTTACACAAATTTAAAAAGCTTCCATGATATATTAATTTAAAGAGATTTAATTTACTATATATGTTTATTATAAATGTACCTAATTGAATGTACAAAATTATCATTACATATTTTTAATATTGTCATAAATATTATTTTTATAACTTTAATATATTTATAATTGAATCCTTGTTAAGAGACGAATGAAAATATAACACATAGTTTATGGAGGCCACAGTCCACATGTACTCATGCTAGTGTCTTCATTTTTTAATGGTCTTGGAGGAAGTTAGAAAATGTAAATTATATTAATATAATAATATTTAATCATTTTAATAAAACAAATGTTATAATAGTTTCTTGGATATAATTTAATTTATGAGGTAGAAGAAGAAATGAATTAAGAGTGCTTGGTTGAGATCATTAACTCTCATGTTACATGGTATCCCTTGTGTAACACAATAAGTACCTTGTTCCTGGTATTCGAGAATTTATAAGGATTATAAGACATTAAAAGCTAATTTATGAAAGAATAGATTAAATATTTTCTTAGAATAATTCTTTATAATGAGTGTCGAAATCGAGTTGTGAAGTGGGGTATTTTTAAGTGAGAAACGTGTCATTTTTGAAATAATATAAAATGTTAATTCACTATTCAATGAATAAAAGGATCCAATAATAGGGAATGAGGTAAGGTCAACCCACCTCTCATTAACTCATTTAAAAGACATGTATTTTAAATCATGTATGTTTCTTCCACTTAGTTCAACAATTTTTAACTTAATTTATCATTTACTATGGTAACTAATTTTTTTTCTTTAGTAATTCATTTTTTATGAATGACAATAACCTTGACAATATTAAATTATTTTAACCTAAATATTCCTTATAAAAAGTCAATTTTTCCAATTCATATTTTAAATTGTGATAAAAATAATATTAATTTTTTCAGGAAAAATATGTAAAAACCAATTTAAAAGAATATATTTATAAGTGTAAAAAAAAATTACGATATAATTATAAATGTTTTTGATTTAAATGAAATTAATGCATTTAGAATTATGTTAATAATTGTTATTTTTTTATATAAATCTTATAAAAATTTAATTATATATATTGATATCAAAATTAATTGAAAAGATGAAAATAATTAATACATTAAAATATTCTTTAACATAGAAAATATGCAAAATAAGTTATAAATGTTAAAAATTGTATTTTTAAATGAGTAATTATATTTCTTAAATACATTATTGTTAATTAAAAATGTTTTATAATATATTTCATTCATTATTATATCATGATAATGTAAATAATGCAATATTATTAACAAGAATAGTAATTTTAATTATTTACCAAAAAGTAATCATTTTTAAAAAAAATAGAAACATATCAACCTAAGTTAATTTAGTCAATAAGAATTAAAAAACAAATTTCATTTCGTCAAATTTTTTTCCTAATATATATATATATATATATTTAAAAATACAAAATACAAAATATATTAGTTTTATAGAAAATATTACCTCTAAATGTTTAATGTTCTTAATCTTATTTCACATAAATTTATAAAGAGATTATTATTAATATAATATTTTGAATTATTTATTTACATTAGAATCAAATTTTAAATGTAATAAATATATTTTATTAGTAAAAATAAAATTATAAAAAATAAAGTACTCTAAAAATATCTCTATTAATGTTTAAAAGGTTAAATCACATGTCATTAATTTTTTATCATCTAACCCATATATTAAATCAATACATCAATCATTATTTACAAATAATAATACTTAAGGAAATAAATATTATTTTTTTAATAAATATATTTATTATATTCAATTTTTATTATGATTTATTATTATTGTAATTTTATTACTATTGTTTCACATCCTATAACATTATTTTGATAAGTTTAGTCCCATTCCATTTTATTTTTGATGAATAATATGATGAAACCTAAAAAATATATAAGAACTATTGAAATGAAATATATATATTAATATTTTTGTATGTTATTAAATAAACACCCATTGAGGAAGCAGGAACAACACACATTTATTTTGTGTAATTACCTTTATTCCTACACATAGTGGTCAAGTTACCTTATTTATGTACATAATAAAAAGACCATAGATAATTCATGAATCAAATTATTTTCTATAATTAAATAGAAATCCCTATGTGAAGAATGATACATTGAGGAATTGGGAAGGAAAATCAAACACTACACATGTATATATTCATTATAATAATAAAATAAACTTTATATTGATTCTCCAATTAAATTAATTATTCTTATAAATAGTATCACAAATCAAGGACCGATAGGTTCAATGTCTTTGATTACTAGTAAAAAAATCATCATACTTCAAAAAAAAATCATGATCATATCTCCTTAAAGTTATCATTTTTGTAAATATTATACACATGTCATTAGTAAGAATCATATTAATAATCTATGTAATGAAAACATAATAAAGGGGTGGCTTTAAAAACATAGTAAGGGGTGAATAATTATTTTATAAATGAAAAGTTCATAATTAAAATAAAAAATTTGATCATAGGAGAGATATTATAATTTCACGAGTGATAACCATAAAAAATAAGTGAGCATCAATGTACATGGATTATGAAATTAAACCAAATTCCCTCACCCCATCCCTCCAATGGTACCCCCTAGTCTAACAATGAGGGAAGAGTTATAATGACCCCTAATTCCCACCTTTTGTAGGCCTTGATTTGGTGATTTACACTGAAGGTGTAAAAATATCACATTTGGATGTCATTAACCCATTATTAATATATGATTTAGAGATATAATGAATTATCACCAATAAACTCCAACATTGAATATATAATTATACCCAATGATATCACATAATGCATGAAAAATGTTAATAAAATTAATAAAATTTCTCCTAAAAACACCAAAGAAAATTCCGACGGAATTGGATAAAAAACTCTAAATACAAGATAATAATTTTCAAATCAGTCCCCAAAACCCTTTTAGAAACCTAAAAATGTATATGTATTCAAATAGTGAGCCAAACAATATATACATAGTAGGATCATACTAATGGTTTCTAGTTCATGTGTTTAAAAATAATATTAATGATTCAGTGAAAAAATATTTGACATAAAATGCATATAAAAAAGTAAAATAACGAATCCCTACCGCACCATAGTGTACTCACCAAGTCACGAATCCGATAGTGTATCCTAGTATAAAAAAACAAAAATTAATGGATCATCACAAACACTTACCCATGATTATCGACTCATATAACCCAAAATTAATATTCATGTTCCCCCATCACTTATATTCATATCACATCACATATAAAATTATCTATGATGTGGGTTGGGATACATCCCAACTTATCTAAACCTCTCACTGTGTCTAAAATTTGGTTCTATCATCAATCAAATCACATCATAACCTCATTACATTACTTCGGAAGTAAGTATCATCAATATGAAGCACATTAACCTCATTACATACTTCAACATGCTTGAACTCTACAACATATCACATCCTCATAATTATTGTGAGATCTCTAACAGAAACTCATATAAATATTGGGCAATCTCTAACACCAATCTATATCGTTACGATTTTCGAAGGGAGAGAAGATAAGAGGGGGTATAATACTATTTTAATCACCACCATTCTAAGTGTTAGGGGAAATAAATGGAACCCAAAACATTTGGGCATTTATATGGTTTCCCAAACCTAGAATGGGAAAATTTATAAATAAAATTAAAACACAAAATAGGTATAAATCACACATTACCCAACTAATATGATAACATAAAATACACAATTATATTCCACAACACCACCACTATATCAAGAAAAATCTACCACAACATCTACCATCGATAATTAGATCACACCTCAAAACAACTACACATAACAACCTGATTTTTACTTTCTATTAAAAGGTCCACCATTTCCAAAATTAATGATTTTTAAACTAAATTTAATTGACTCATAACTTTCATACACATTATCATTTCCCAATAATTTTTAATTAATTTAATCTATGAAAATTACTATAAACATTGTCTACCCAGTCTCATATTAAAAATTCCCCCTGATTATTCATTTCCCAACCCATGTTATTTCAATTTTAGCATAATCAAATTCTTTCCCTAGCTAACTAGAAAACCAAATAAATAACAGTACTAAAAAATATTTCATATCACATCATTCACTACCTTAAAACATTGTAATAAAAGACATCTCACCTAAACCATACCATTTCACTATAAAAACCACACATCAAAACCACTACACACCATCCCACATCACATCAACTATCAACCCACACATGCATCCCTACCAAACACATTACGCTGTAGAAAAAAAATACTATAATACCCATAAGATAGCAAACATAAAATAAATCAACACATAAATAATATAAAGTCAAAGAAAAACATTTTTTGTTCCACTACTAACTACATTTTCAAATTTATCAACGGATTCAATTAAATTACTTTATTACATATTGTGAGGTTTCTCACACAAATTAAATAGTTATGTGAAAAATAATAATTATATACATATATATATAATTATATTCTTATCCTTTTATCCAAGTTGATAAAAAATAATAAAAACAACCATGGTGTTTACTATTAACACATTTATAGCACAATAAAGGCTCCTAATAGTAGTGATTTTGATAAATGGGAATAAGAATGTATATTCACATAATAACTAACATCAAAGTAGTAAAAACATGTTAATTCTCTCCATTAAAATTTAATTTAAAATTTATACAATTAATTATATTCTTATGATGAATTATAATATACACAACATTGGAAAAACCATGAAATTCCCACACATTCATGTAAATAGAGAGTGCATGAGGATCCCATATCTCTGGAAGATTTCCAAATCATTATACAGAATAGGGAAAAGGAGAACAAACCAAGAGAATAAAACTAAAGAATGAAACATCTAATAAACCTGAATCACATCATGGTTCATAAATATCTTTAGCACTCCAAAATCCCTAACCCAAAACAACATCACCACCAAATATTATAAAAGAGAAACCAGAAATATTGGGGGAGAAAATGATATTTTCTCACTTTGGAGGTCAAAAAATCAACATCAAATTGCCATGGATCAAACAAAGAGTAAATGGGACGCAATCTACTCCCAAATAAACAATGTTTTTTGGGAAATTAAAGGGGAATTAAAGAATTAGATATATCTTCTAAATTTAATAATATGTTGTACCTAGACACATTCACAATGTGAATCCCATATTCACATCCTGTTTTTTCATAAGGGCCTCTAATTTTGGTCATGAAATAATTTTATTATTTTAATCCCTCGAAAAAAACCTTGATGAACATCTAATTTTTTTCATGATACCTCGGTTTAAAAAAAATGATGTTTTAATTTATTATTTCACGTTGTTTCCTATTTAAACAATGAACTCTCATCCAAAACATCAATCTACTGACAACCAACCTATAATCCACGAACCGACTCTCACAATGTGAATACATATTCATTGGATGAATAACATGTTGTAGTATAATTATATCTCCAATCTCAATTAAACCATCCTATAGTCTCCTCTAAACGCCCCCAATGCCCAAACTAACAATGTAATAAACCATGAAGGCATGGAATGATATAATATGTTCACCTAAATTGACTTCAACAAAAAACCCTAAAAGAAAATTATATATATGAACTAGCATCATATGAGATGCCTATTAGGGATTTAATCGCCATATAAGCACTACCAGTAGCTAATCAGATAAATCAAATATAAAAACATCTACAAAACACCCCACACAATAAAAACATCTTCTCACCTGCCACAACATCACACTAGATACATCATTCTTCTACTCCACATAACCACTTTTATGACAATTTAAATATCTATATATTCAAAAAAATCAAACCCAAACACCATTAAACACTACACTATACACAAAAAATATGGAAAATCACCCTCTCTATTAAAAATATTTGGATACTTCGGTAGAACTGACACACCCACATGATCTTAAAACATGTTGTAAATATAACTAATCTTTATTTTAATTGGGTTTTACCCTATTCATATACATGAATCCATAAAAACACTCGTAAAAAGGTAAAAAAATCATATCTATTAAATCAAAAACATTTAAATTTCACATCATCACAGAAGTGTAGAGCAAGGAAAGCCTAAAAATAACTCTAGGTACTGGGAACACATTTCAATTTCATAATCCCACGTAATATCCTCTAAGCCTCCATGCCTCCACAAAACATGAACCAATGGTATTATTTATCCATGTATAAATTTACCTTAATGATAATTTATTTATTCTAGTCACTCAAAAAACATCACACCATCCTCAATATCCAAGTCTCCATTTTCAATTACATGGGAATAACAGTGAATATATTGATGAAATTTGGAAACATGGAATACATTGTGAATATTTTCCCATTATGGTGCATTTTATAACAAATATTCCACCTTACAAACATTCACTAACAACTCAAAAGGCCCGTGGAATTGGGGATAAGGATTATACTCTCTGTCATACCTAAAATGACTTCGATTAGTGGAGACAATCAAGAAAAAAAATTATATAAACTAAAACTGCAATGGACTCCTGTTATGATGAACATATTCCATTTGATGGTCTTGTAACACCCTTATTCCGTTTTATAATATTTGGACCTTATTAGTGGTACTCTGCACATCATCAGGATGAAGAATCATTGAATCCACATCCTACATCTATAATAATAC
The DNA here is from genome assembly GCA_963277665.1 of Viscum album. Lineage (NCBI taxonomy): Eukaryota > Viridiplantae > Streptophyta > Magnoliopsida > Santalales > Viscaceae > Viscum > Viscum album. Next base: position 1,637,269,967 of record OY728143.1, on the reverse strand, counting down.
TGAATGACATGACCACTCATACATTTCCTTAAATGGATCCATTCCAATGGAAGAATAATAGTTTTTTATTGGGAAATTAAACTTGAGGCTGGTGATTTACTCATAATACACCAAAATCAAAGACACATGATTACAATATATCATCATGTGTCCTGATGGTTCACTCAATCTATCCATATATTTGATGATAAAAAGTAGTTTTAAGGATCAACTAGGAGCCAAAGTAATGTTGCAATCCCCTCTAGAATAGTGTGGTAAAATGAGGATCTTTATTAATGAGGAGGTTCCATGGTACCCCATTAAGTCTCAATAAATTATCCATATACTTCATTGTAAAAATATCCACATTAATCGATTCATGAATCACTATAATATGATCAAACATCATCAATTTGTCCACAATCACCAAAACAAAATAACATCCTCTTGATAATGGATTAATAAAATGAATAAATCCATCAATATGTCTTCTCATTTTTAGTCAAAGACATCAATGGGATACAAAAAAATAATTTTTTAAAATGTTGTTCATCTTGTAACTAATTAAAAAATAGACACATCCCTAGAAACACCCCCTTTGATAGTTTCAACCTAGGCCACAAAATTTGTGTCCTTAAGACATGATACTTCTTATCCATGCAAGGATATACCACTGAGGGTAATCTATGAAACTCATGGGGAACTTCATCTCTCAATAAAAATATAAAAATATCCACCCATGAAATTAAATCTCATTTTGAACATCATCTAAACATCCCTATGCAGAATCACTATATAAAACACGATCACACATCACCTCTAACTCTATTTATTCCAACATTTACACTTACACCTAATTCATCCAGGATGATTCCATGATCATCAAATAAATAAAATATTACCATTTATTTACCCCATATCAAGATTAATCATCAAATTCTCATTTATCCATTTCAAAACATCATTTTAAACACAAAGAACATCTCCACGAGACTTCTAACTCAATGCATTAGAAGCCACATTATTTTAATATATGGAGTTAGAGAACTGAAAATGATAATATTATTGAAACTATGTCCACTACTTTTTGTTTTTATTTACATTTCATTGAGAAAAAACATATTTTAGGCTCTTTGGGTATGTGAAAACCTCAATGAACTTTTTATTGAGGTATTTTAACAAAAAAATCATAAAATACACAACCACCCATAACATTATATCTTTTGAGGAATAGTTATACTCTAGGGGATGTAACTTCTTATAAAAATAAAATATAACCACACTCTATTGTATCAGGATGCATCATACACCCAGACAGAACACGTTGCAGAACACCACAATCATCACTCCCTCCAAAGGCAGCCCAATCACTTAGGAGTTAATCAAAATAACTATCGCATAACTGAATGATACCAAGAACTAATCATTCCACATGAAATCCTAGTACATAATTGTCAACGATATCAGAGGGTCCATAACATTATTTAAATTAGACAAAAACCACAAGTAAAACCCCAAATTACTAGGAAAACAAGGAACATATAATTTTTTGGGAGATACCTTTGAAATAGTTAACTAAACCTTCAGTAATTCAACAAGTATACCCTATTATGAAACTAAATTATAGGGGAAATATGAATATTATATCCAAAACTTTCACTAAGATCATTTCCTCTAAAATAAATTGAATCAACTAACATAAAATATATCTCTGTGATGATTTGTTTCCTAATCCTCTAACATTGAGTATATAATTATGTTCTTGATGAACAAAACTATGAAGTGTTACATGTACTCATGTAATACATAATTCATGAGCCTATTTAACACATCTAATGAGTTAATGGAACTGAAAGTAGTAAAAATGATCTTTACATTCCTATGGATATACCTAAAGTATCTTTTAGGATATCCTCATATTTCACCCTAATATTGTAATATCTAGAATGAAAGTTGATCATAAAGAACCAAATTTATTCCTTTAAATGGATTAATGGATCACTAATCCAAGGAAGAAGATAATTTTTTTTAACCATCACCTAATTCAGTCTTTGGTAGTCTATATATAACATTTGAATACCATCTACCTTCATGGAAGAAAACATTATAAAACCCGATGAAGATAAACTAGGTTAGATGAAACTCCTCATCATAAGATCATAAATATACACCCTTTAATCATGAAGCTCTATATGAGCCATTTGATAGGGATCCATAAAAATAAGGGACATGATTGGTTGCCACCCTATCCCAAAAAAGACATCACTTCATAGGAGTCGTGTAAAAAACACTTATATAAAAACAAAAATAGTTTCCTCCATAACATTAAGAACATAATCTACCGGATATTCCAAAGATAACTCAACCAATTGAGAATGAAGGGGTTCCAAATTATCTCCACCCATCTGATAACTTCTTTTTCCAACAAAAAGAAAACATTTTCCCTCAATGTCTTAAAATATTACTCCCCAACTAAAGAATAATATAACTACATAGATAGAATATAGCTATTCAATTCCAATGATAACATCATAAGATTATACCTACATATATAATAAGTCACCCCACTGAATGGTTATTCCATAAAACTAGTCTATATTCACCAAACACTTAAAAAATCATCTTGATCTCTAACTAGAATAGATAACACTAGGGGAACTAGATGTATATCCACATATAGTCCTAAAGTAAAAAATAAATATGGATAAACAAGGTGTATATGGCTACTGAATCGATAAAAAAACAAAAATAACTATTGGTAATAAACTGATCATACCTCTGACTATATCTAGAACTGCTAGCACTAGAACCTCTATCTAATACATCTCCCCATGATCAGATCCTATAAATATATATTAATGACTTCTATTACCATTATATATATTAGGTACTTGATGTTGGGGACCATACTGTGGGTATCATTTTCAACTCCATCAGACCTTGACTACTATACCAACACCATCAATCCCTACTACTAAAGATGGATCGAAGGAAACTACTACTTCTTAAAAAATAGGTTATATTGACCATATAAAACATTCATTTATGGGTCATTAGATACTAAACCAAGTGGTTTCTATGAACCCCATTGAAGAATCATTAAAATTGAAATCCATATGTACGTTTATGAGATACACCAACCCCATAATTTATTGTGATGTTTTGTGAAGGTCAACCCCCTTCTTGTTGGAACACCAACTATATAGACATCCATGATCCAATAATTATATCCCTAATCCATAAAATACCTAGATGGAAATTATCATGAGGCTCACATATCAAGGAAATCAATAACAAGATAAACTCTATATTCTTCAAAACCTCTAAATACATAAGAATCTTAATTGGGATAATAGTATACCATATCACAATGTGTAATTACTACTTCATACATAATTTTCTAGACTACTCATATTAAAATACATCATTAGAAATATGTTAGAGGCCTTGAAACTTAACCAAATCCTCCAAATACTCAAGATCCCCTACTCAATAAAGATAATCTTTTGCCTCTTTTTCACCTTCATAATTTTTGAATGGAACTCTAAATAGAAATCGTATTAAAATTTGTTCAATAAAACATTTTACAACAACTTATATCAAATATAAAACATCCACCACTACTAAAAAAATCATAATATCTGAATAAATTCTAATTTAATGAAAAAAAATAACCCAATCATGACTCATACCAAATGTATTATCAAACTCCTATAATTATCTCTATGTATCCAAATTATTGAAACTCCAATCACAAGAACATCCACTTAAATAAGAAGGAGTCGCTTTACAATAAATCGTCCACATTTATTATTTTTATCCCTCTAAATTAAAGTAATTCATCATATTGAATCTCGACTACTTGATCTACATGTGGATGACAACATGGAGAAATTATTGAAAAGTGTGGAGAATATCTAAACCCGGTAAGTAGGGATTTTACCAACATTCACTTAATAAAATAATTTTATTTTCACATAAAAATCCATTTCTTAAAATAACACAATAAATCAGGATTGATGTATATATCCTAACTCTCTACACTACAATAAGGATTATCTCACATGGTCAGTCAATATGATTAGATTCCATGCATAAGATATTTTAAAATAGTAACATCTTGTATAACATGGTATGTGACATAAAACACAAATTTCAAAAGTGAATATAAATCCCCTAGAAATTATAATATATTTATTTTTAAATATATGTAATTTCTTCGATAGCTTGTGATTCACACAACATTGGGTATAAATGAAACATTATACCCAATTAAAATATTATTTAAACATGACCACCATAACCAAGCTGTTAATATAATGGTAAACCATATGACTAAATTAATTATGAAAAAATATATTTTACCCACATATATTGGTTATTTATTGATTATAAATTAAAATAAGAGTCTGTAGGAATAAGGAATGTGTTCAGAAAATATTTATTATTTTAAAAGGCAGTTTAGTCACAATATACGAACATAATTTAAATTATTTGTTTCCAAATTTATAAAATTAATTTGATAAAATGGGATTAATATTTGTAGCAAGAATATAAAAAATAATATAGAGATATTGTTTTATTATTTTTTAAAATGTTTCAGTTTTCAATGAATATTAAAAATACGAAATTTTAATAGAAAATTGCCTTTTCATTTAAATTATTTATAATGTTAACTAATATTTTTAATTGGTTTTGAAATAAAATTAGTTAAATTATATAACTATTAACCACATTTAGTTAATTGAAATCATTTTCTTATAAAATTTTGATTTTAAGACTTTGTAAACTTTTGATCATTTTCTCTTCAAAAACATGCATTCTCATCTTGGCTGAGGGATTAATTTTAAATGGAATTTTTCTAGTTATGTGAATAGAATTTGGAAAAAAATTTAAATATTTTACATCAACATAATTTATAGTATTTAATAATTTCAACATAACTTTTGACCAAAATTAATACTAATAAAAGTAAAAACTATTTACCTTGTTTAATGTAAAAATTGGTTTACCAGGGGATAAAATAAGAAAATAAGGGTTAAGATGACCTAAAAACATGTCTAAAATATATTTTATGGTCATATTATCGATAATAATAAATTTTGGATCCTTGTGGAATGTGAAAAACATGGGTACACCATTTTATTTTCAAAGATTAAAAGTGTGCCACTCACCACTTTTATAAAATTTCACCCCTCTACTCTTTTATTCACACCATAATATCCCATTGGTTTGTCCAATACCTAACCAAATAAATAAAAAATAATTTATATAATCATTTTAAAATCCCATTTATCTAATAAATCCTATATATATATATACATAAGTTATAAACATAAATAGGTTTTTCAAGAAGAGGTAATATTCCTAACTATGTGTTTTTCATTTATATGTTCTTGCACCTCATTCAAGTCATATTCATTTATGGTTATATAACAACACCAGTATATCTCATATTATTATATTTTATTAGGTTAATTTCATGACCTATATTCATCTCATCTTCATTCAAATGGTAAATATTAACGTCACTCATGTGTATAATGGACTACCACCTCACGAACCAATATGATACATTTTTCATCAACACCTCTCACAATTAATTATAATGTTGGATATAAAGTGTGTGTATATATATATGATATTTATAACATAATTATAACTGTAGAGTCATTATGTAATATATACCTTCTTAATTTATATGCTGTAGGGGATACGATAATGATGCTCCTATGTACAGTGAACTATGGTCTCACTAAAAGATTTGATTTGTAGTTAACCAACTATTTACATGGAATATTATAAGGATAAATTTAATAATTTTATGTGATATTAATGCCATTATTGTGCTATAAATTAAATATTTCTAAATCTGAAAGGATAATATATCATTTTCTTTTTTACCTATTCACTCACTGGAAGATGATAACATCCTTCGTGTATGAGTGGACTACCTCCTCGAAAAATCAATACAACACTATTTCCATCACCACACTACATGAATTATGTTTATATAAATATATTTAAAGAAATGATACAATATTTTTGATATTATTAAATTTATTTAAATTTAAAATATTAATTAACACCTTTCTATAATTATTTTTCAAAAATGGAAATTCTACACCTATGTATGTATAATAAACCGTACCCATGATCACAAATTAATTCATTTCACACAACCTTATTTCATGATTTCTTTTAAAAGTCACCATTAAAATTTATTTTTTACATATAACTCAAATGTAATCAAAACACCTGATATACACTTAATTGATTATGTAATTGTATATAAAATGTTAATATGTTAAATTAAAGGTATAATAAACTTGAAAATTATTCTAAATAAATCATATAATTAACATATGTTCATTATTTCAGAATATAAAAAATGTATGTGATGAGTGAGACTCATGGGAAGGGTGTTTTTCTCAATTTCACTTCTATGAGTAATATTTTAATGTCTTTCACCAAATTTCATTTATATGGTGTATATACATCCCATTTCACATGTAATGTCATGATTAAATAATAATTTAGAGTATTTTAAGTTTCAAATTTAATTATTTAACCCAATTATTTTTTACAGAAAGTTTACCAAGTGGTAAATAATTTCACAACTCAATTTCATTTCACTAGGTTATATTACTTCTTAATTGTCCTTGATATTATAATATTATTTGTATAATGTCTTTTGACCTCATTAATATGAACTTGTTTTATATGGATTTATATTTGATACACATAAAATGTTGAATAGTAAATTATCATATCAATGTTATGATCTTTGCATGGGTTTATTTCACATTCTCATTTTAATACAGATTGCATATGGTTGAATTTGCATAAATTAAAATCATTTCTCATTTTATAAACAACCCATTTAATTTCATTCTCTTCTATTTATTCATGATAATTTTAATTTATAGTACCATTTCTAAACTCTTTGTTATATAAAATAATTGAATAATTTTTTAGGAAAATACAGCTTCATTTCTCTCTTTAGTCATAAATACATTTTCTTCCAAAATGACTTTTTATAAAAACCATTTTAACCATTTCCAAAAAAAAAGTACATTTTTACCCATTTTTACTTTTAGAAAAAAAATGATAGGAATATTTAAGTTATTTTCAAAATAAGCCCATATTTACTCTTACTAAAAATGTAAAAGAAATCTTTGTTTTAACATACTCTTCATGTACGTAAATTCATATTTACATCAACAGTCAATGATTTGTATATTAATTTAAAAATTCATAGATTATTTTCAAAGAAATGTATTTTAAAAATGATTCTTGAAATTTTATTTTGAAAATTATATATTTCAAAATTAAATGTATTTTTTCCACAATTTTTGTAAATATATCTTTATGGTATTTAAATTCATCAATGACAACAAAAATGTATTTTAAATAAACTCTTTTAGGGATATGTTGTATTGATACCATCGTTATTCCTCCTCTAGATGGTGTATGATTTTTTTACTAAATATTTCATTAATATTCACATGATTGATTCAATTTCATATTCATTACCTTACAATTAAATTATTAAATTTCTTATGATCATTTCAAATTAAATTTACCATAAATATCCATATTATTTTCATAGATATATTCTTTTCATAATACATATATAATTTTTACATATGGTGTTCTATATTGAAATTTATATTGTTTATATAGGGAAAAATTTATAAATCTATATCCTTTACTCAATTGAGATATATTATGATAAGGTATATTGTTAATGAATTTAATCAATTATTCTATATATGAGTAATGTTTTGTAAATGTAGTTATGGGTGTGAACAAAAATTATATAGCCCCTCTATGAATCTATAGGTATCATGAGATAAATAAATTGTCCAAATTAAACATGTTCTAACCTATAGTTTTAAGCTATCTTATGAACAGTTTTGATAGTGGAAGTATCATTATTCCTGAGATCAAAACATCTGATAATTAATTATTTCCTTCATTATGAATTCAACTATTATTATCCATGATTTCATCACAGTGATATTACCTATAAATGCATTTCATTCCCAATTTACTGATTAAATGGAATGTGTCTTTAGATATTTACCTTTTAATACTTATTATTCCTTATCTTATCATAATAGTCCAAATATTTAAATGGAAGGTATTTTTAGTTATTTAACTTAACGTGTTGATTATTATTATTGATTTGTGATTGCTACTATTGTGCATAACCATTATTGGGATTTTGATCTCACCGTTATTTTTTTTCTTTTCCTCAAGATATGAAGAATAATTATTAGAATGGGATCAAGGATGTAAAATGCTTTCCATTTCTATGACTTGTATGTAATATAATTATGAAAAATGGGTATCATGTGTGTAGATTTTGTTCAAAACAACTAAACTATTCATTCCTTAAGGATTTGACTCCATGGATCTATTCTATTGTAAAAACAATTTCACCGGTTCTGAGTTACTAGGGTTAGGGTCATCACATTTGGTATTAGAGGAGGTTTAATATAAGCCTTTGGAACAAGATTAAAGAAAACATATATTAGGGAACACATCCTTATGTTATAATTTTAGGATAATTATAGAATAAATTCTTAATGTTTTGGATTGAAAGAGTTAATGGGGATTCTTCTATAAATTCATACCTATCTGGATACAATAATTTGGAAGGGTTCTAGAACATAGGTACCTAGGGGTAATAACTTCAAAAGGGGTACGTTGGGCTTCACTAAATTTTCACCTAGTGCATGAAAATGAGCATTAATTCACGCGTAGTTCTGACACTATTGGGGGATATGATTGGAATGACTCAGATTTTCTATACAAACCATTAGGAAGGATTTTAAAATAATTACATCCACAATGAAAACCTGTTTAGGATTATGAGATTAGATATGCATAAATTTTTATATTTACATTAATTATTTCATTATTTGTGGGGTATACATTAAGTTTCATATTTTCATGATCTAATATAGTGTATTCCATTATTTAATATTGGATCCCATAAGAAGGAATGGGAACCACATCAATACACATAATCCAAAAAGTAATAATGATGATTTCCTTATTTGGCTTAAACAAATATAAGAAGGGAACTAGTCTACTAGTAATTATTATAATATGAGGACATAAAATTAAGTGCTATAAAAATAGATAAATAATTCTCTAGGTACTATGCATTCTAAGGGAATCCATAGAAGCTGAGTAAGGAAGATAAATATATGGACGAATGGAAAAAATAGAATGAAGGATTTTCCAACATGTGACAATTTTGTAAATAAACACCATGTTACTTTCATAGAGAGGACTCTAGAATACTATGAATATGAAGAGAAAAGACATGATAGTAATGATTTTAAGGGAATAAAAAAAAATTTCAATGCTTAAACAATGAGGATACAGGGCACTACATAAATTAATTCACCATGATTCAAATGAATATACCTCAAAAGAATCTAATGGATCATGGTCAATCATCTACTATTACGATAGGGGAAGGGGAATGATTAATGTTCATGTGATTGTGTAAAGACCTTTAATTTTCATGGAAGTTTTTTTCTTAAATACATGGAAATTTTATGAGTCCATGAGAACTGACGGTGTGTGATTCCAAGGCCCAGTGTGCCCGAAATCAATTTCGGATGTTTTGTTTGGGTACGTTCAGTAAACGTACGTGCGGGATTTTATAACTTTTTAACCGGTGCTCGGAACTATGATTTGAGGGAACCATTGAACTCGAAACACCCGTATTTGCTTACGATGACTTTCAACTCGACGGCTGTTGATTGAGAATGAAAGATAGTTTTTTGATTTTTAAGAATAAATTAAATAAAAATAAAGTTGTACCTTTATTTTTATTTTTAGTTGGTTAAAACCTCCAAGTGGAGTTTCTAGGTGGGGGCCACCACACCTTAACCTCCAATGAGAGGTTATGGTGGTGCCCCCCCCCCCCCCCCGAGGTCTAAAAACCCTCTTCATGTGGGGTTAATGTGGTGGAGACCACCTGAGACTACTTCAACTCTTGAACTTCCAATTAAGTGGTGAGAACCTCTTGATCTCCCCACTTTATGGTTCCAATTCACCTATATTAATGATTTGTGCATCAATTACATAATTTGAATCTTTTTTAATTATGTGCCAACGATTAAATAATAGGTAAGATGAATCTATTATTTGTTTGGAATTTTCCTTGGGAAAGGGTAGAACTTGGTAGTTGGATCCTGAAAAGTAACGCTCCAACCAATGAAGAACTTCGACCTCGATCCCGACTTCGAATTCCTTCCTCGGAACCACCTCGACGTAGGTCGCATTCATCTAAAATGAATCGGCATCCACCTTTCTCTGACTTTTTCAACAATCAACAAACAAAGGTAGGGGTTTGAACTTGTTTTGTTTCTTGTTCTTTATCTTCCTTCATGGATTATAATTTGAATCTGCCCGATATCACCCTAATGCAGAGTGTGTGATCTGAAAAAACATGTCCTGAACCCACCGCCCTCAATTTGGAATTTTATGATATATGTGGCATGAGTCCGGGTTAGGCGTTACGCATCAACAATGGTTACGGATTGAAGGCGGCGTCCCGAGGAGTGTGAGACTTCTTCTGGAATGGGAATTGGGCCACCGAAACTTGTTTGGTGACCCGTAGAAGGTTCGCCGGAAGTCAGAACTGGTGAATGACACCAGTGGAACAAATGAAGGGAGTCTCGCTCACCGGCTGGACATGTGGATAGCGGTGGCATAACCACACCGCTGGAGGAGAAGTCGCGGACCTTGGACACGGTGGTGCAGTGGCGGCCGGTGCAATGCAAGCCACGAAAGAAACTAGAGGCTCGAGCCACCATGTTGATAATGAAGGCACGGACCAACGGCGCCGCGCGATGGTGCAGAAGGAAGCCACGCCCCCTGGTCACGGCAGTGCAATGGCGGCCAGTGCAAGGCTGGCCGTGAGGAGGTCTGGCGGCCCGAGGTGTTGGGTTTCAGAAGGAGGCGCAGCGCAATCGGCGCCGCACGGGAGGTGGCTGGCCACTCTTCCATCCAGGAGGAGCAGGACCCAGCTGGTCCCGCATGATGCGGACCGGTGCCACATGGCGCTAGTTTTAACCCACCTAAACGGATTATCCGTTTGGGAACCCAGGGGGCGTAGTCTCCCCCCTGGACGCGGCTAGGGTGGACCCCAAATGCTGTCGGGCCACCAACCGTGCGGCCCAGACCTCGCACTGGATGAGCTTCCCTCACAGGTCGGGCCACCCCAATGGACCGGGTCGGACCCGCAGACCGGGTCGGCCCGCCTGAGCCGGACCGGGCTCATACCCATTTTGACCTGATTTCGTCTTTTCACCCATAACATGGGTTACGAGTGCTCGATTGATGAACCGTCTATGGCGACGGAAACCTTGGAGCAAGACGGTTCTTTTGTTATACCCAAATTGAGGTTTGGACATAGTTAGGGTATGGTCAGGTTGGATCGTACATGAATCCAACCCCCCAGGACTAAAAGGCTAATAACTCACATACAGGGCGTCCGATCGACGCGCCGTCTGTTGCGTTGAGACCCCTATGACATGGAATACCCCTGTGACACTACTTCATGGGACATCTTAGTAGTTAAAGCATTGACTAGTAGCACATGGAGCGGATCCTTCCATAGACGAGCTGGAAAAGTGCGGGTACCTAGTAGCTGGCTGAGACCTGATGACTACTGACCAACTCGAATCTGAGTGTTTCGACTAGCCAAGTGGGGAGATCTTTGGTGTCGCGGAAGGTCCAAAGTGGGGAGTGCCTGTCTATGACACAGAATACCCATGATACTCTATAGAAGGAGTACCTCAGCAGTCTACGAGGGGGAGTGCTTCTGTGTGACGTGGCGGACCCACAGTGGGGATCACCTCTATGTGACGCAGCGGACCCACAGTACTCTACAGGAGGAGTACCTCAGTAGTCCATGACAGTGGGAAGCACCTCTGTGTGATACAAAAGGAGCACATTACTCTATAGAGGAGGAGTACTCAAGCAGTCGAGGTTTCGACAGTTTGACTGAGAGTGTTACATGTTACTACACCCTAGAATAAAATCCTGGTTTGAGCTGAGTTAGTGACTTTTTTGTTTACCTCATGACTAAGATGGATTACTTTATAACTTCAGTATATGTATGGGAATATACCTAAGTAATGTCTATCCATTAATTTTAATACTCAGTGGTTTATCCTTAGTGGATTTTTAAATACCATGGTGGTCTCGGGGTCCCTACTGAGTAATGTTATACTCACCCCTGCACGGGCTTTTCCCACACCTCGTTGTGTTGGATGCAGATGATTGACAGCGCGGACTGAGGCTGAGTGTACGAGGACTGGACTTTACCCAGAGGTGAACCCCGTGACGAGTCGGTACCTAGAAGAGACTGAAAGATGAGGAGTGTTGTGGAGGCTATCTGTACCTACCCTTCAGGTAGGATCCATGGCGGACGATCCAGGAGCTGCTTTACACCTTTCGACTATTTTTGTTTCTTACAGTTGTAATTGTACTTTACAATTGGGCTTGTATTTCCAGCCCCATAACTTTTTATCACCCCTTTTTTATAAATTTTTTATAGTGTTTTCTTCCATCTTATACTCTGTTGTGTGTGATTATATTTTATAAATTCAATGCCATCCCAGGTTTAGGGATTTACGCCTTTGGTGCTAGTCGCCAGCCCCTAGCCTATAGAAGGTAGGCTTGAGGTATTCACAGCACAGGTCCTGATGATGGGTTGTGACAGTTTGGATCCAAGAATTATTTCATTTTATTATTTTAACGATTATATCATGGTTATAAGAATTATTAAATGTGTAAGGATTGTACTGTAATTTATTTTCATTAAATATATGAAATTTCATGTCGAATGGTACAAATGACCAAGAAAAATGATTCATTACCAAGTTAAAAATATTATATAAAACATGATATGTAAACATAGAACATAATTTTTTCTTGATATTGATATAATTATTTTTGTATAAAATAATTTTGATATGGATAATACTAACTTCATTGTAACTTATTAATGATTTTTTTTGAAAAGGTAGTTTATTCTATCATCGATGAAGTTTACATCATTTTTTTATTTAAGTAATATACCAAATAATCATTTTTATATTTAACTAATAAGGAAACTTGTAGATTTTTAATAAGTTTTTATTATAATTCTTTTTATTTCAATATTTCAAGAGAATACAAGATGAAGGTATTCACATGCTTGGTATGTGATTATTACGATATACTTTATATTTGGGGGATTAATTTTAAGATCAACATACTAATTTAGTTAAATTATTTTTAAGGTTTAAGATATTAATATTTTTAAAGGATTATATGGTAAACTATTAATGAAATTTTTTAATTTGATCTTTGGATGAGATGTTAAAGATTAATGTATTACCTCATCATATGAAGATTTATGAATATGTTATAATGTGTGTTAATAATTTATATAATTATAACTATATATTGAAGGAACAACTTATATCATATTTAATATGTTAGTGCTTTATAAATTTTTTTTACCTCTTAGAGAAATAGATGATGTAGAAAATTATCACGGGACAACTAATTGATATGATTTTTCTTATGAAAATGAATTAAATCAAGTAAGTATATCTTCCATTGATTTTTTAAAATTTTTTGGTAAAAGGATCTAGAAATTGAATTTGATCGTATTACCATCATTTATAATGATATCAATGACCATTTTCAAATATATGTGGTTTATTTTTTCATGGATTTTTATTTTCATAGGATCATTCACTTTCTTGTGATCAATGATCTCTTTCACTATCTATTATTATTTTGAAATTATACTTTTATTCTATGTCCAAATCATCAATTCCCACCTCTGTTCTCCTATTTAAAAACCTAGTATGGGTTATCCATGGTAACCATTGCACATAAATTTATCTATTAAAAAGAGGTTGTTTTATTTACCATTTTAAAAAGTGTTATTCAAATAAATATATTATAAAATTTAAAATCATTGATTACCGAAATCATGATTAAATTGTGAGGAAACAATTTATTTAAGAGGGTAGAATGTAACACCTAGATATTTTAAAATAGGAAAATAAGGTTTAATAGAATATGTGAAACAAAAAACCAATCATAGAAGTGGAAATAAAACACCAATCCTTTTTATATATTTCTTTTTAAATAAATTCAATCTTTTTTATAACCACTTATACACAAACCACTAGGTTTATACGAAACACATTAATCTATTAAAAATATATTTAAACATAACCATTATAACGAAGTGATTAATGTAGTAGGTATGAATATGTAAAACTAAATTATGAAAAATTTATTCATTACACACATGCATTTTTTATTTATTGATTAAAAATAAAAATAATAATCGTTTGGAAGAAAAATAAATATTTTCTTAAAAAATTATTTTTCTAAAAAGTGGTTTAGTTATGATTTTTGAAAATATTTTAAAATTAATTTTTACAAAATTTAGAAAATTTATATGATAGAATTATATTAATTTTTTAAATAGTCCTGTAAAAACAATATTAGGTTGAATTTTTGGTATTTTTCTGAAATGTTTCATATTTTGTTAAATAGTAAATATTCTAATATTTAATTAAAAACTTTATTTTAGTTTAAATTACTTAGAAAGATAATTTATATATTTAATTTTTTATAAATTATCACAATTTAAAATATATATATATATATATTAATTCAATTTAGGATATTTTTATTGTTTTAATATTTCATTTTTATATAAATACTCTATAAGATTTTGGACATTTGCTCTTTGAAAACTTGTTTTCTTGTCGTGTTCATGGGATTAAGTTTAATGTACATTTTTACACTTCTATGAATGTAATTTTGAAAAATTCATTTCATATTTTAAAAAAGTTAATTTTTATTATAACATAATTTTAACATAATTTTTTATAATAATGAATTATAAAAATATTGAAAATTCTTTACTATAGTTAAGGTACAACTTTGTTTATCAGATGGTTAAACTAAAAAGATAGGGGTTTAAATGATATAAAAACTTATCTAAAATATATTTTAATCCATATATAGAACATGTAATATATAATTACAAAAAATTATCCCTTTTTTAAACCTTTTTCATGTAAAAAATGTGGGTACATATTACTCTATTAAAAAATTACAGGTGTGTTGTTTGCCTCTCTTATAAATATCCACCCCTATCTTATCTTACTCAAACCATGAAAACCTTTTTGTTTGTACATAAACTAAAAAAATCATTTAAAAACTCAGGTAACCTCATCCTAGAATCCTTTTTTGGTCATCAAGTCTTTATAGGAATACTTTAGGTATAATCCTAAAGAAGTTTTATAAGAAGATTTAAATTCCTAACTATTATTTTTTTATTTTTTATTCAACATACATAAAATATTCATCATTTATACTTTTATAATAACACTGGTATCTAAAATATACTGATATGTTATTATTTTACGTAAATTACCTATATCCATCTCCCATTCACTCAAATGGGAAATGTTAAAGTCACTAATAGGTACGACAGAATACTACCACACGAATTGATGTGACATGTTTTTCCATTAACACCTCAAATGATTGGATATGATGATAGATATAAATTATATATATTATATTTGTAACATAATTATACCTATGATGTCTTTATATCCTATATAAATTTTTTAATTTCATTTCTTAGATGATATGATTTCATTGCACATGTCTATGGTAGAATACCTTTTTACGAAGATGTTGGGGAAAATCCCTCAAGGCATTATTGAAGCATTTTTGAGGTGATTGTGTTTTTTGATAAAGTGGACATCTGTGTGGTGATTGTTGAAAAAGTAAAACAATGACATACAAATTTGTTGACAAAGAGGATTTGATGATGGAATGTCAAGTTCAAGAGTTGAGGCCAATGATCCATGTTTGATTCAAGAACGTCGACAAAAGGAATGGATGATCTGGAGGCGGTATAGAAGAACAGATGCAAGGTGGCGCCGTTTTCTAGTGTTTGCGCAAGTTTTGGTGAGGTCGCGCAGGTGACTTGCGCGCCGTGAAAGATACCTGCGTGCTGATGCCTTGGAAGTTTGAGAACATACGCGCCTATGGTGTTTCTAGATCAGAAGATCCAAATATGTCAAGGTAAAGAGGTTCGTGAAAGTTTGGAAGTAGGTCGCGCAAGTGACTTGCAGTGGAAGAGACCTATGCGTCGAGGCTTGCGCACCGAGGGTTGACTTGCGTGGTGTCACACAGGGTGGTCAAATTGCCTATTAATACTGGACCACCCCTCTTCATTCTTCACCGGAGTTCAACACTTTGAGAAATCAGAGCTCCTGTCGCGCAGGTGTGGTGGTCGCGTAAGTGGTGTGTGGGCGCGCAAGTGAAGTTGTGCGCCAGTGTGAGAAGTTGCGCGCCTATTGGCAGTTGCGCGCCAATATTGGTTTGGGCGTAAAAGTAAGAGAGTCGCGCAAGTTTGTATTTGGGGAAGGTTGTGTCGCACAAGTGTCTGAGGTAGACTTGCGCGCCAGTTGTAAATTGTGCACCGATACTTGTGCGCTGAGATTGACTTGCACGCCAAGTAAGGTTTATTTCCAGCAGTGATTTTCGGGCTGCGTGGAAGCTGGAAGTTTGCCCGTTACCTTCGGTGCAAAGAGATATTCATCTACGTGTGAAAGTTGTACTTCAACAGAGCATCTACATATGGAGTAAGATTCATTATTTCATGCAAATGAAGCGACCTACAGGTCTATAAACTGTGAGTGGATTCCGTCCAAGAGCAGTGAGCAAAGGAAGAGAAAGAAGGTGATCCTCTCCACCGGCAGTGAGCCAGAGAGAGAGAAACAGGGAGTGACCCTTGGGAAAGCACTGATCTTACCCTAAACTTTGTAAAGGCAGTGAGCCTGGGCATAGAAGTGATCTAGCCTGAACAATGTATCCACATGTAGTGAAGAATAGTGGAATTTGGTATGACCGGAAACTTGTCGGCATATGATCCTTAGACATAGCCCAGTGAGGGTGAACCAAGTAAAAATCTTTCTGTCTGCCAGTTTGCTTCCCTACATTGGATTCAAAGCATCATTATTAGATAAAGAAGTAAATAAGTGATCATAGTTTACACACAAGAGAAAACAAAGTGACCCTTGTAATAAAGAGGTCAAGATCGAGTGGGGTAGGAAGAACTTTGAAAAAGAATATCCATACCCTGATTCACCCCCCCCCCTCTCAGGGTATATAGGCGCCTATTGGTCCTAACAGAAGAGAGTTGATTCACCATTCACTGAAACATTACATGGAAGGTGATTAGGATAAACTTAATGTTTTTATATGATATAAATGAAATATTCTTTACTCTAAAATGTTAATAGGTTTTTTCATTCTTACCTTTTTACTCGTTGAAATATTGAATCATCATTTGTGAGTGTGTGGACTACTGCCTCTACAAACCAATGTAACTATCCATTTATCACCACACCACATGTCTGATATATAAAAGTATATTAAAATAAATAATATGTTATCTATGGTATTATTATATTTATTTAAAGAGAAGATATTACTTACCTTCTTTTCATAATGATCGTTGAAAATTTTAAAAGTTACTCATGCATACGTATGGCCAACCATCTCTATGATCATAACATACTTAATTTCTCAAAACCAAATTTCATAAATGGTCTTAAGAGTGTAATTTTAGAATAAATAATATATTTATTTCAAGAATTTTACTCTTTACTTATTTAAATAAGGACCACTTAGTTTAATAGTCACCTTCTGAAGTCATTTTTTACCCACAAGTAAAATATCATCGAAACACCTAACATAAACGTAATTGATTAATTAATTGTATATAACATAATAATAAGACAAATAAAATGAATATTAAACATTAAATTGTTTCAGTATCATATTAAATCTTTATATGACTCTTTATAACCATAGAAACTACTTTTGGATGGATTTACTGATGGAGGGGGAGTTATTTCATGATCAATGCCATTGGGTTGATTGGGATGAGAAACTTAGAGGGATTGTGCTTCTTTTTAAGGTGAAAAAGATTGTATTATCATGGAAACGAATGTTAAGAGAGGGGTAAGAATATTATCTCGCGGATGTTAGGAGGGTTATGTGAGATAGTTCAATTAGGTTAATAAATGGAATATGAGAAATATGGGTATGAATGCAATGCCAAAATGAGCATTCCAGATGGTGTGTGAGACATTTTAATTATTAGATATCATAATACTTTATTTATCCATTTTTACACTTATTATTATTGATTATATTTAACCATGGTAATTATTTTATCACTAAAAATACAGGATGACACTTTAAACTAAATTTAATGCGATAAAACCAAATATGAGCTTATTTTCATCTAATTAAATTTCTATGTATGTGAAAAGTCACTTCTAAAATTAAAATATATAATTTCTAGATAATAATTTTTTTTTTCAGAAAATATTAACTTTAAAGAATATGTGTCTTTAATCATGTTTGACATTGATTTGTAATTAAATTAATGTTATCTATATGAATATATTTTTTAACATTATTTTAGGGCATTAATTGAAAATATATCAAATTAATTTAAAAATAAACAATATTTAGGAAGGCATATTTATTTGAAAAATATACTTCTTACCATGATAATAAATTTATTTAACTAAGGTAAACTAATAATTAGTATTAAAAATGAATTGTTCTTTGTTAGATAATTTATAACTACTAATACAAAATCATAAAAAAATTTCATTTGATTCCATTTCAAAAAGGTTAAATTAATTAATTTATATATAATGAAAGTAAAATATAATAAAATTATTTTTGAGAAAAATATAATTTGAGTCTCAAAATATAAAATAGTTTTTTAAACTATAATTAAGTAATTTTAAATTAAAAAATATATATTTTTCAATTAAACAATTTCTTAAATTTGTAATTCATACTTATATGAAAATAATGGTATAAAAATCGTAGTATCTGTATATTGTAATATTCACCTAAAAATTAATTATTTTATAAAAATATTAAAATTTTATGCTAAAATAATTTAAACAAAATATATAATAAAATAAATTCAATTTTATCTAATTCAAATTATCTAATTTATAATTTCTTTATATGAAAATATAAAAATTAATGAAAAAATAATTTTATTGAAAATTGTATTTTTAACCATTAAGTGTTCTTAATATTTTTCCATACCAATTTAAAATTTATAGAAATATAATATGTTAGTTAGTTTACTGAAATATAATATATTATCATTTAATATATATTTAATTATTTATTTGGATAAAATATACAATACTTTATAAAAAGTATTTGATAAAGAATAATTCATTTTAATATTAAATCCCATTTATTCTTTTCCAAAAAAATGTAATATTTTTTGGTTGATTAATATACTTTTATTTAATTGAGGATTTTACTGTATATAATGTTTTCTCAATAATATTCATCTAATATACCTTATATAATTTGAGTTTTTTATAGTTTTTGAAACATGCTATTTAATATATCTTTAATTTAAGAAAAATATATAGTGAAATCATAGGTAGTTACCTTCTCCCTCATGAAATAAATTGATCCCTTCAAATTTTAATTATCTGAAACATAAAATAAGATAAAATTACTACATTAATAATAACTTTACTTCCCTATTCCATCATACCTAAATTTTTTATACCAAGGTATCTCTCGATAATCATCGTTGCGTCATCCATGATGTAAAATGGTCCAAATTGTGCATTAAATTATAAAGTTTTTTTGAAAAATTTCCACATCCTTTTTCCAAATACATAACATGAAATTTTGATTTTATTACTAAAATTAATGAAAATATTTTAAGAATCCTTTATTCCAAATAGATTTTTATAAGGTGTCAGAAATGTTTGGATTTTTATAAAACATCCTTACTAAGTCTAATTTCAAACTTCTAATTAACAGTTATTCTAATATATTGAGAATATTTTAAAAATTTAAATGATTCAAAACTAGGTATGTATAGGCTAAAAATGTTTTCCCCTATTCTATGGATATTCTGATATCATCATAGTCTTCAAAATTATATGACATGGTGAATTATTTGAAAATACCAAGATTATACCACCATTATTAGATAAATGAAAGAATTTAGAATTTAGGATTTGATTAAAAATGATCTAAGACCCATTGTGATTTAAAGATATATATTAGGAATTTGATATATTATATAAATACATCAAACATTGTCCAAGTATTTAAAAGGATATTTATCATGGGAGTGTCTATATATAATAATGATTACATGTATATCATCTAGATGAGACATAAGAGTAGTTTGAGATCATCCTATATCCATCATGTAACTAATCCCCAGTATGTGAATATTTGATAATATAAAATTTTATGATTAATATCAACCCCTTATTTATTGAAAAATAAAAAAAATTCATAATTATATTCATATTAGAGGTTATTAATGAACGCATTTATTGTGAAACAATCTTTTCTAAATTTCAAGGATTCTAATCTTAAGATTCTTCTAAAAACCCAATCATCCAAAAATGAAATATAAAATTTCTAAATATTAAATTATCCTTATAATATTAATATCAATTTTTTAGTCCATTAATTTTTTATAAGATATTCACATTTTTAATTTTTATTTATAACTTAATAGAAGACCGAACAATCTCTTTACAGATACTGAAATATCTTATGGATGTTACCCTTCTAAAACAAGGTTTTATAAAAGAAAATAAGATTTTGAATTTTCTTTAACTATTATAGATGAATCTAGAGTCATATATCATGATTATTTTTAAATTATCATCATATGATCCAATATAGTCATCCACTTTTTTCATCAATTCTAAGAATCATTGACCAAATGTGTTTTGAAACATTTTTTATGAAACAAAATTCCCAAAATGTCATATTGAACTCTTGAAATTCATAGAGTATACTTTTTATTTTTTTCATCTAATTCTTATTGAAATTACATTAATATTTATCCTTCAATTCAAAAATTTAAAAATAAATAACAACTGTATAAAAATCATTGCACTGGTAAATGGAAGAAAATCATTTCCATCATATTAATCCAAAACTCAGAGATAAGATGATTTAAATATCCAATTGAAGGGGATAATCTGTCTGCATGAAATAATCAAAAGAAAAGTAAACACTTATTACTGTATTATAGATATCAGTTTATTTCATGTTATTATTCATACCATTTAAATATTGAGTGAGAAATTTTTCGATGTATTGTACTCCACCTCCCATTCCATTAGTTTGGTAATTGGGCAGAACATTACATCATCCCTCACACCCATTATTAACATGACACTGTCTAGTTCCAAAAATTACTAAAACCAATAAGGACAGTACATGTGAGGTGAAAAATTATCATCATAAAGTAAAAATATAGAGGCAACTTAATCAAAATTTTATATTCATGTAAAAAATAAGTTTAATTAGAAATTATACAACTTAATGAAATGAGTTTGATTTACTAACTCCCTTAAATTTTTCATTTATATCAAAAAATGTGATTTAACCTCATTAAAGTGTGGTCAATTATAACTAATTGATTGTTTAAAGGTCTGGTTCTCTGTTTTAATGTGTATACCAGCACTGAAGTCCAATTATTGGCAATGATACAATGTTTTGGAATTTGTAGTTTCTGGTTTTTACTTTAAATAGTGGGTTTTTAAATTTATTAGGTAAACAAATTTATTGATGAATTTTTTTAAAAAATTATACAGATTGGGGTTATTTAATTTTTGGGGTTATAATATTTTAATATCCTTTATCTTTTCAAAACATTTCAATAAATTTACAACCACTTCGTAATATTATTTAAATATGAATTCCCAATTGTTTTGGATTTAATCAAATCCATAACAAGTTTTATAATCATTATCAATTATTGTTTATGTAAGGTTACATATTTTATGAATCCATATTCACTATTTGTTATAATAATCCCTGAAATCCACTTTTCAATCAAAACATTTTATTAATCCATAATATTTTTTTATGTAAACAATATTAATTCAATGAGAAATATATCATAAAAAAGTATGAATCAATTGAAAACGCTAAATTATCCATTTGGGCGGTTCAAAATCTCATTTATATTATTTTTTATGAAGAGTTAAATGAAAAAGGGAAGGAATTATATGAGAAAATAATTTTTCACCAAACATGCATAAATGAAGAGAGGTAAATCCATTATTTTGACTAAATGGGTTTGTGAAATATGGAAGGATGGTTATATGTGATTTAAAATATTTTAAGACCATTATTATTACACAACATAAGGTGGATGATAATTATGATATGAAATTCATTTCAATTCACAATAAATTATGATAAAACTTACATAGTTATAATTGAATGAGATTGAAGTATATCTATAGAAAAAATGGAACAATAGTGTATCAAGTAGAATACTAAGTTAAGAAGGTCCTACCCAACCATTTATAATGATATATTCATACTAATATATTCTTCTAAGTGTTGATGTTATAATTTATTACATGGAGAAGAGGGGAAAGTATTTATATCCCATAGTGCTGGACTATTTTCCGTAAAAATCATGTTTTAAATATAAATCTACCATTTTTACCACATAGATAAGTAAATATCAAGAAATATCATTTTATTAAGTTTTAGATATGGATTCTTAAATTTTACCCTCAAACTTTGGAGTGAATTAGAATCTTTGAGCCAATGCCATTGTTGTTTTACAAAATAATATGACTTTTTCTAGAAATATCATTAATTTTTATATGCACAAATGTGAAAGAATATTAATATAATAAATTTACTTCTAAATAATAAAATTTCATTAAAAATTATGGTGGTATAAATCATTACTTCCTACCATTAAAATCCATTACAATTTAGTTAGTGTATTGGGATAATAGTCACGAATTGTGGTGTATTTTAAAATATTGGACCAAATTGAGGTATGGAATTTTGTGCATCAATTGGTCCACTAATTAGTTTATTTGGGCCTCTAAAATTGTTTTGTAGATGTAATTGGATATCCTAAAACATATTATATAGTTTCATCTAATTTGAAATTTTGTATTGATCCTTGATATTCAATTATAATGGGTGGACTAGTTTTCTCCACATATTTTGTGGGCCTTCTAGTGTCATCTATATGGCACGTTAAATGGATGAATTATCAAAATCAATAGTAGAATTATTTTTTCTAATTTTAATCAAGAAGACTAAATATAAAAAATAAATACACTTTGATCATTATATTAAATTATTTGTCCAAAATATTAAACTGAAATTAATCTTAATTAATTTAATCATTTCTCGAAAATTATATTTATTAGAAAATAATATGCATTTTAGGCAAAATATGATAGTTTCATATACAATTTATAACTGCAGTAGATAAAAAATTATGAATAAATGAATAACATTACACCTTTTTAATAGAAAAATTATCACAGTCACCAATATCATAACATATATCATTCCAATAACATTTTATAAACAAAATTTATATATAAACCCATTAATGATATTATATTTGGTTATTTGAAACATGAATATAGAAAATAAATGAATTATTTTTAATGTATGATGGCCATAAAAAGAGTTATATAATGGGTTAAAAAGAGATAAGGGAAAAAATCATTATTTTGAAATCATATGGATAGTAAAGTATTATTTATAAATATATAGAATCATGATTATATTAAATAAATTTTATAAAAAATGAGGTGCATGATTATAAGAGAGGAGGAAGATAATTATGGAGTGTTTTTGATGAATGGAGACTATACAAATATGATTATGAAAAGGGTTTAATGAGAGGTAATGTTAATTTATCATCATTATGGAATAATGTGGATAATAATGTACTAGTTATGAAATCATGGAAGAATAATCATACATAAATAAAAAAGGTATTATCATAAGTAAATTAGTATAATTAAAAGTAGTAGAAGAAATAATACCATAAAAGTAGCTTCTTAATGCTTGGGTTGACTCCTTATTACCATAGAAAATCCATTAGAGGGATTTAGAGATGGAAAAAAGAAGTAAAATTCATTATAAATTACATTATTGTAGAGATGGTTCAAATAATTTATGGTAGTAAGATCTATTCATAGGTGACAAAAGATGGGTTTTTTAAAGGAATCTATAATTAGGTGGGTGGGGTGTAAGAATGGTATCCCATAGGTGTTATGTAGGTCAGGTGTGTTAGGTGAATTAGGAGAATAAATAATATGCGAGATGTATTGGTATGACTTTAATAACTAATAGGTATTTATAGAAGGTATAAGAAACTATTTAATTATTAAAAAATTAGGACACTTTATTTAAATAATTTTACAATAATCGAGATTATGATATAACTATGATAATTATTTTATCACTAAAAATACAAGATGACCCTTATTAAAAAAAATTACATTAATAATAAACAATTCAACACATTTTAATCTGATTAAAATTTTATTAATGTGAAAAAATATTAATTTATAATATATAATGTGATGAAAATCTATTTTGGTAGGAAAAAGTCATTTAAAACATTAAGTGTTCTTAATATAATTTAACATTGATTTCCTATTAGACTGTTTTTTATTTATTTGAATATATTTTTAGAAATTATAATATAAATTAATTTAAAATAAATATATTTAATTTAAAGTAATACACTATATTTAAGAAGGTATCATTCGCTAAAAAATATTCTTTTTAACTCTGAAACTATTTTTTACCCAAGGAAACTTGATAATTATACATAATATTAGCAAGATACTTATTAGTTATTTTAGACTCACTAAATTTAAATTTTAGTACCATTTATTTTTAATTAATTTCTACAATATTGAAAAATTAATTTTATTATCATAAATAAATAATGTATAAAAATAAATTTTGAGAAACATACTATTTGTGTTTTAAAACATAATTTAGAGATTTGAAAACTGTAATTATAATAATTTAACTTATAAAATATACAAATATTAATTAAAAGAGATTAATAAATTTGAAATTCATGCTTATATAGAATAATAATTCCATAAATGCCCTAATATTGATATATTTCCCTAATCAATTAAAATTTAATATTCTATAAAAATATAATAAATTAATGAATGGAAAATTTTAACAATCTAAATCCAAAAATGAAGTTATTTTTATCTAATTTATGTTCGAAAATTTAATAATTTATTAATTTAAATGAAAATATAAAATATAGATAAAAACCTCTTTTATTGAAAAATGGCCTATTAAAATATTAATTTTTCTTAATATTATTTATTATTAATTTATAATATGTAGAATTATAATATATTACTCCAGTTAATAAAATATTACATATTTTCATTTAATTTTGTCCAATTTAATTATTTAGTGAAAATAAACAATATTTTTTAAAAAATATTTCAGATAGAACACTTAATTTTAATGTTAAACATTATTTATTCATTATCGTCTATGAGTATGAGTTTTAGAGTAATTTTTATATTTTTATTTACTAGATGGTTTATGGTTATTATATTTTTCTTAATAATTTTTGTATAAAATTTCATGATTTTTTTTATTTTGGTAGTGCGTGAAACATGATATTAAATATAAAATTTATTTAAAGAAAATATATAGTGAATTCTTGGGTTGTTGAAAAACAAATGCGAGCAGGAATTGTATATTCTATATGTAGAGATGTTTCATCTTCATAGTGAAAAAGGACCAACACATCACATATGATTTCAAAAATGGATGGATTGTGAAAGGGTATGAAATACGAAGTAAGTAGATCCATATAGAAGTTAGAGAAGAATACATAACCTAATAGATGATAAATGACTTATAAAGGGGATGAAATCTTCATCGACCATATGTTAGACACTCATTGGCCATTTCTCTAATGAAATCAAGATATAAGAAAGAGTGGATATAAAAGGATTATCATTTAGTAATGGAGATAATTTTGGGACTCAAAATATTTTAGGACATTGATATAGTGGGACAAGATCTCTTTGGAGGATTAGGATGCCCTAAATTTTACAATCAGAGACCACTTATAGAAATGCATAGCTGCTTCCAGGTTATCCCTTGATGGATATTGATTCAAAATGTATTCCATTATTTCATGAGTCTTTACCTCTATATGGATTGGTGGAATTATAGGTAATAGATATTGATGCAAGATTTTATCCCATAAGACCACTTTCGTGAAGAAATTGGAAATGGGAGCTATATCAAAAGGGATAAGTGACCTGTCAGGGGGAAAGGGTGGTAGATCAAGAACACTATGACTAATGGATGACTAAACCACCATCTATAGACACAGGGAAGGATGTAGGGCATGAAAGTTCTCCCCCTAAATTTGTGAAGAATTATTAGATTATATTAAGAAATTGAATGTACAATTTAAAATTATCAAAGGCTCCACCATGGTGATGTTGTAAACAACAACTAAAACATCTGAATCGGGATGATACATATGTCATTCTTTCTTTCAGTAAGAAGTATTTATCTCAAATTAATTTCAAGTAATTTACTAATATCAATAGATTACATTATGGTGATCATAAATTATTATTTCATCCTTTCAAAACCATATTCATTATTCTTATATATTACTCCATAAAATTATATATATTTATTAATTATATTTGAGAACCAACCATGTAAAGTAATTATGAAAAAAAAACATTTCATTCATATAGGTGATTTTCTTCATATATTCATGAGTGGTGCCTTCATGTTTTAATGAAAGTGATGGAAGGAAGGTATTAAATGATTTATCATTATATAATTTTAATTATATCATTAATTTTATATTTGATCATTATATAAATTACTATAATTGTAAATGTGATATTTTGGTTAAGAATGTAATAAATCATTCATATAGGTGGTAGTGTATACGTAAAAATGAGAGAAATTTACATTTCTCTAATGGATGGGAGGAAAATATAAAATTAAAATTAAATAAACATGATAAAATTTTAGAATAATTATGATAGTAAAATAATTTTGTTAATAGGGGTGGAATACATTTTGATGTGGTAGAAGTAAAATGAATGTAGCATCCCTTAATATAGAACTCTCATACACAGACAAATCGGATTTTTTATAGGACCTCAAGAATGTCTATTTACATGCCAAAGTCTGCAAACTAGAAGTGGTGGTTTCATGAGTATATTGCTAGACTATACCCACATGAACAACATTAAAATAAAGTGGAAATTAACAATATAAATATATATGAAAATAATGGAAATATAGGAAACCTTATAAGATATAATTGGTAAATAAAAGAAGGTAGGAAACCAAATAAGATTGAACCATGTAATCATAGGATAAAATGTATCTAAAAGTAAAACTGAAAAAATACAAATAAAAGACGCAGATGACACACATAAACTAAAAAACCACAGTCATGAATCCCATGATGGTCATATCTCAAAACTCCATTCCTCCTTTAATAAATAGTCAATAACAATACTCCTTTACCTTTTCTAAACACTAATCTATGTTTTCTAATCAGATACCAAAGGGAGACCTGAATAGGGTGTGATTAAAATTTAGTAGGTCGATACCACAATGTCCAAACAACTCGGTCTGATAATAAGTTCCTGTAATAAAGCAATAAATATGTGTATCAATTAATAAATTAACACACTAAATAAATAAATCTACTTTGGAACCAAGATGGAATGTCTCTAAGCATGTGACACATCCATGACAACCATAATGATATATCGTGGAATAATCAAACTACTGGGAAAACCCCTTAATATATACATTTCATCCTTCAAGAAATTCCCTATGTTTAATAATTTCATCCTCACTGACGCTAATCCCACTATATAATCATTTTAGCATAACCATTAATAACCCTATATATAATAATTTCAATATCAAACTAGATCAATACCCCTATATAAGAATTTCATAATGAAACTGGGCCAAATATTTCTATATAAGCATTCTAGTATCAAACCCGACAAGTCATATCAGCAAAGATACCATGATATCACACCATAATCCTTATTGGTCAATTATGAAAATAACTATTTTCTTCAATTACATATTAATTTATATATCAAATTATCAAGAGTCATATCAATATTGAATAATATATTACCAAATTGATTCTATATCAAGTAATCACATTAAATATCATGTCATTCTGAACACACTTTAAACCATTATCCAATTATGCTGGGGAGGGACTGTTTCATGTGTGTCAAGTCTTGGGCCTTTATGGTCATGTATTGAGTCATTTATAGTCCATGTGCCTTGGACATATGGGTAATGTATGGTTTCCCCTTCAACCCTTAAAAATATTATTATACAAATTAAAAAAAAAGAAGGCCTTCGGGATATTCAGGCTTAAAACATTATCCAATTCCTTATTTATCTAGGGTCCTCTAAATAAACATGTGGCCACAATGTAGGTCCCAAAACCAATTAATACAAAGGGATTTAAGGGCTAATCTAATCCATGATTTATCCTCATTCGTTATTAAATTAATAAATGTGAATTTTTTGTCAATTAAATTCATAATTTTTTACATAATCAATAATTAAACTGACCATGTGGTTTGGTTTAGACTACCTACTTTTATCTTGAGAACAAAAAAACATTTTCAATAGGTAACACCAACATGAAAGAAGTTATAGAATATTGTGAGATTATTTTAAAAAAATAAACAAATAGAGATGTGATCACATGTAATTCAAGATGTTACACCTCAACAGTAGATAAAAAAGGAAGATAAGTAAAAAAACTAATGAAAACAACTCAATAGAGATCAATTTTTTAAATGGGTCATCCAGAATGGATTAAGGCACGCCAAAGTCATCTAGAAATCTTATTTTCTTGATAGAGGAAGGGCTGCATTGGAAGTAATTAAAAACATAATCGTATGGCAAGGTTATATTTTTTGACCCTGATAAGTACACAATAGGTAAATTTATTACATGGTGTGAAATTATCCATTTAATTGTAAACAAAAAATCAAATTTAGTCAGGTGATTTTAGCCCTACTCAAACACTACACATCGTGAAATGGTGATTCAGAGTATGTTACCCATATCAATCCCTGAACCAAATTAAATCCTATATTTTATTCACAAAATATCCTTATAAAAAGTTACACTCCATGTAACCCATTTACATGTAGTGTAAATTTCTTGCAGAAAATGTTTATCGCACATTCTGAAAAACATTTTTCACCGCCTATAAAGACATCTGAACATACGAGAAAACCCTCATAATACCACTTAACACATTTATACACAGACTCTTTTAATTAAAATGAACATATATCTCTGAACACTAAGTCATTTTTCCCAACAAGAGTTATCTATATCTAAATGAGAATTGAAAAACAATGTTTAAAGATAATATAACCCCAAAAAATAAGTTTTATATAAAAACTCATGGAGGGACATACCCAATAAAATACAAGATCTTACAAGCACCCCACTATATAACATCTCATCCTCGAGCTACTCCAAGAATCATTATGTGATCTTAGAAAAATTATATCCAATATGCATGCATATCAGACCCACTCCCTTAGGTATCCTCCTAAACAAACCCATGATGACATCGTACTCAAACTATAGGTATGGTCCTTCCCATGAAATAATTCTCACGAAACTCAACAAATCAATATTAGATGCTCCTAAAAGAATGCATCTATACAAAGCTTGAATTAATCAATTTTTATCACATGGAAAGGGTCAAGATTATATCTATGAGTCCTAGGAACAAGAAAAAAAATTTTCATGGAAAAATAGTACTATGGAAGGGATAATTGATATTCCATTAGAATGGCCCTATTTACTACCACAACTGGCTTGATAAGCTTGGGTTTTAGCTTTACCTATTTCCTGATATATAATTTCCCTAGTGTATGTGATTCCTAAAAGAAAAAATGATAAGTAACCTCAAACTCCAAAGGTGTAGTCTAAGGGTCATAGTGTTATTTTCTTCTACTTTGTGTAGTCACTAGAAACCACCTAATCAATTGAACCTATTCATACATCTCCTACATGATATTAGTCCCCACAAGAGCTGACTCAACTACCTTCAACCAAAAAATTGGTGAGCGTCTTGAAATTGAATACAAATCAATGAAAGGTTACATATGGATCAATTAATTGAGGTTTTTATGATAAGAAAAATCTATTACTTCCACATAATCCTACCACAAACCATAGAAATCAAAAACACAAGCTTGTAACTTATCCTCCAGAACCTATATTGTATGCTCAGATTGAATTTCAATCAGAGGACGAATTTTTGTAGTCAGAAGAACCTGGGATCCTAGATCCATTGGTAGATCCTACTAGAATTGAGACATGAATCAAGGAACTCTATGAGAAACGATACTACTATGAATAGTCTTTAGCCAAACTATCTCACATAAAAAGACTACCCAGATCATTAATGGTGAAGGTATCACATAATAGGAGAAAAGTGGGTTACCTTCATCCATTGATCTATGATCACCAATAATAAATCATTTTAACATGTTCACCAGGGTAATAATGGATCAAAATAATTTTTTACACCATCTCATTTCCACTGTAGAAATGGCTAGGTGCTACAAATGACCTACTAGCCTTTGATGCTCCTCCTCCACTAGTTGACAGGTTAAAAATCTCACCAAAAAAACCTCTACCTCATTCTTCATTCCTAGACATCAATAAAATCTATGGAGATCATGATACATATTTTTCAAAACAGGTACTAATTCCCATATAGAATCATGAAACTTTCTCATCATCTCCTCACGCATGCCAAAATGAACTTATACTCAACAGTATAAAAGAAGATATTTTTTTCATGAGACCACACTGATGGTGTATCCCCACCATATAAGATGACTCCCATAAATATTCCCTTTTAATTAGATAGCTACTCTATCTTTATTTGGTCAAGAAGTATAGATAAAATAGTTTTCTAATTTAGACATACTTTTCCCCATGAATCCTAAACAACTATATATATTTATTCGAAGAGTTCTATCATTCGCAAATAATTTCATAACTCATACAATTCCTCTATCTTAATAGTATAAATTAATCCCTCATCAGTCAAATTTACCTTGTCCATTGTATAAGCCATCTCAATGTATAAAGACTATAGATATTCCCACTAACTCTCCCAAAGTTTCTGGTCCTACTAGGAAAAGACTTACCTAAAGATCTTATGGAACATGTAAACCGTAATAATCTTTCCTAAAAGATAGAATCTCTAGTATACTTGGGATTTTACCACTATATCTAATTATATATCATGATTAGGATAATTCCTCTTATGCGGCATCATCTGTCTAGATCCACTAGAAACCACTCAAGCCTCCTACATTATAATAATTCTTATCACTAATATGAATGTGTCATAGTACATGGTATATAAATTTCCTGGAACAGGTAATGAGTGAATAGGTGATGAAGTTAGGCTTCTTTTCATCAATTGAAAATATCTCTAAAAAAATTTAACAAACAAACATCACACATTTCATTGTCAGCCAAGACATCGATGCAGTCAAATAGAAAAATCCCTTTAAAATTAGTAGATAGTAATATTCAAAACCTAATAAAAATATGAATCTCCAATACATTATTGGGACACTACCAATATACCCTGGCTAAAACATAGTCTAGGTCCACTAAAACTCCATTCTATAATGTTTTATTGCCTAATAATTATACTTTATCAATCTAGAAATTTCAATTATTTTACTTGGTCTAAAGATGATTCCCTCTCAATGTACTAAAAAAGATGACAAGATGTTGGGAATGATCATCCATTGACTTAGAGTACAATAAGATGTTGTCCCCCAAAACCAACTGATCCATAAAAGGAAATAATATCTAATTCATCATGTCCTAGAATATCATTGGTACGTTAATTAAACCAAAAAGTATCACTACAAACATATAAAAGCCATACTGGCTCTTAAAAGCAGCCAGAGGTATGTTGTATGTTCTCACACTCAAATGGTGGTTTCCTGATCTCAAATCAATATTGGTTAAGATATTAACACCTCTAAACTAGTATAAGATACCATCAATATGTAGAAGGGGATACCAGTTCATGTTATTCATATAGTTTAATATCTGATAATCCACACATAATCATAAAGTTACATCCTACTTGGTGAAAAGAACTCGAGAACACCATGAAGATATTCTATTCCATATGAAATATTTATCTTATAGATCTTTCAATTGAACTCCCAAATTTTGATGATATACAGGTTCCATCCAGTAAGGAGATATAGAAATAATATCCTCTCCCGGCACCAACTTGATCATGAACTCAATCTCCCTTTAAGGTGGTAATTTTCAGAACCCTTAATAAATGTATATTGAAAATTTTATAACATATGAGGAAAATTATCCTACTTTATTCAAACATCATAAAAATAATGACTGTTATATGACCTTTAAGACAATACAATCTGGACTATATTGTTCTTTCATGACCAACTTGAATATAGAACTAACCCTAGTGAGAATAGCTTCCTCTGTCTGTAGATACAAAAGTAACAAACCTCTAGTATAGGTCAAAATGAACTTGGTAAAGAACTACCCTATTGATTCAAAGAATTAAGTCAAAACCTGTCATTTATAGCAAGAGAAGTTCCCAAACTAAATGGAAACCATTAATATATAGTGACCATGCCTTGAAATGTTTGATAATTTAGAACCATACTCCCAATGGTGTGTTCATAGTCAACATGATATCCAACCATTCCATAACCAAACCAAAATAGTTTGAAAATGGGAATATGAAATAGTAATTTGATGCTCTAATATATTAAAAAACTCATATAATTATATATGATATAAGAACAGTACCTCTAACCGTAGAGGGTCCTTCCTCCATAATAGCTATATTAGACTGCATAGCATGAATATGACCAACCCCTCTACCCTAAGATACAATATTACTCCTCTGATCCATTCCCTCATAGTAGTACCACTCTTACACTAGGATACCACATCCCATACCTCAACCTAAATATCGATAGGATCTACAATTATATTTATTAAAAAGTGTCTATGAACCCCTCTAAGGCTCTAGTACCATTCCAAATCCGCTACCATTGCTCTATTACAATAAGTTTCTAAAAAACATTTCATGATGACTCAACTAGGTTCACACATGACACTCCAATGTAGGGTATGGACACTGAGGTCTCTTATGGTATAACCTAAAAAATTGATAAAACTATAATTAAATATGGTTTTGATATGTATAAAATCTAATTTTACTTATCTCACCATTATTTAATTGGTGATAACTTTCATCACTAGGCTTCTTTCCACTAGAATAATATTTACCAATTCTCGATGTTGAAATAGTTTAGTCACTTTTCAGGGTCTCTCTTATATTTGCTTGTAAGATAATTTCTATATTCATCACATTTGAAAATATAATCAACTGAAAGACGTTCACTTGTGAACATGACTTATTAAAAATCCCATTATGAAAACTTATGATATTGGAAATCTCATGTAGAGATAAGGATAGAACAATGAACTGCAAGGTAGTGAAATTTCCAACGTAGTCTATCACTAACAAACCCTCCCATTTCAGTTGCATGAACTCATGATCCTTTTTATCCTTCGAAATCTCTATATATAAGTGGATCAATAATTTTTCAATTAATTTCATCCAATATAACTCTTATTCTTCCCACATTACTTTAGAATATCCCACAAACTCTTGGAGGGTCTGCATAGCATATACACAAAAAGCTTCACCATCTAATATTTTGGTGTCTTTATGTTATTCAATATCATCTATGATAAATAAATATAGACCATAGATACTTGGGGGCCTCCCATCCTAGTGAATGTATATAGATATTGCTACTAAAAATCCCACTTCAGCTGATACATCAAATGAATAGTGTGAATAGTCTCCCATTCCATGAATCTCATGGACCATAAGAATCTATCATGAAGATAAACATCCATATAATACTTAGGTGATATGGAAGCTCTGGTTTATCTATGCAAGAATTATCTTGATTAGAACCCTCCTGATTCTCATCTTGAAGATGAAAAGAATTTATTTTATCTACAAGACAAACACAATCCATATAACATTTACAAAAAATATGGTCAACCTCAATAATTGACAACAATTGAGAAACATTATCTCATGGTCTCTCTAAACATAGTTTATGAATATTTTAACATGGAATAAAAAAATATCCCTTTCCATTTATCTGAAATAATATGTATCTCATTTCATAATTCATACATGAACGTATATATCTCAGGCAATCAATATGTCCCAATCATGAACAATGTCGCTCGTTCGTACGGAGGACTGCTACCTCGCAAAGCTATGTGATTTGTATTTCACTAATGCTTAATATGGAAGGTTATAAGGATAAATTAAATGATTATATGTGATATAAATAACATAATTTTGATATTAATATAATATTTATCATTATTAAAGGATAATATATAATTTTTCTTCTTACCTTTTCACTCACTGAAAGATTATAATGTCATTTGTGTAATAATAGACTATAGCCTTCAGAAAGTGATGGGACTCTATTTTTACCTCAACACCACATGGATGATATATATAAGTATATTTAAAGATATAATATGTTATTTATGATATTAGGATATTTCATGACCTGAACCAATGGGGCACGAGTAGCAACTACCCAAAGCCCGCATCCAT
Organism: Viscum album; assembly: GCA_963277665.1. NCBI lineage: Eukaryota > Viridiplantae > Streptophyta > Magnoliopsida > Santalales > Viscaceae > Viscum > Viscum album. The sequence continues at coordinate 1,637,235,259 of OY728143.1, read as the reverse complement.
AGGTCAGGGGATGCAGACAATCATTGAAAGGCATATCTAACATGGGAGGAATTTTCTTATTCTATAAATACACAAAAAAACCCAACCATATAATTATAGAGGTATAGAGTAATAGTAATATAAAGATAAATTACCTATAGAATAAACATTAATGTAAAAACCTATAGGGTGAACAAGAGTATAATAGTTTAAACTAAAAAGTAAATGGAAAAATTCTTAACAAACTAGATAGATGTTCTGACCTAAAAAAACTAGAAAAGTGAAATTATTTGAGAGCCCACCTCTTGATATCGAAGCTCTGAAAACTATATGTTTTCCAATTCAATAGATATCCCTAATTTCCTCTATAATCACCATAGAATTATCCTTTATCTATATAAGACACAACACATGCTAGAAAAATCCATGCAGAGGTGGGTATATACATATCTAGTATGATGCCCCAAGATTTTATAGGGGAGTAGTAAAAGACATGATATAAAAATATATATAGATATATTATACCAAAAAAGAGAATAAATACAATCGAAAAACATTTATATTGATATATATATATATATATATATTCTGAAACCAATAAAACCCAAATGAGGGAAAATGGGATCTCTATTTCACAAGCCAGCTTAGAAAAAGAGGTCCATTAGTTCCAAGAATCCATCAATAATGACTATTGTCTAAAACATTTTTCTAAAGAGACATCCAATTAAAGTTGTGCTTAACCTTTATTCCCCACATTTTAGGGTCCCAATCTCTAGGTAGAGGACCAATTCCTTGGTATAATATGATGGTGCCACTCAGTGGATAAATGGAGGACTGATGCCATGTCCTTGTTGGAGGGTTCCACTCATGTTAATATTAGAGGACCCTTTCATAGCCCAAATAGAGGGTCCACTCTAATAATAGGTAGATGAACCATTCCGTGATGCTATAGGATTTTGAATCTCTAATAGTAGATGGAGGACCCATGCCTTGCCCTGCAGAATGGTTCCACTCTGGTAGTCGAGAACCCATGCCCTGTCTCCCCAAGAGGTTTCTACTTAGTGGGTATGTAGCGGTCCCATGTTTTATACATTATGATGGTGCCAATACGAATTTATATATAACAAATATTCCATTTTAGGCATGAGAATGACACTCTATGGATTGATTGTAGACCCATGCACATCCTAGCTCGAGGGTGCCACTCTAAATCCCCTATTCATACTGCCTAATCACTACTATCATCTAGAATAAGCTAAAAAGTTTCATATCTATAACATATTTCATTTTGTCTAAAAATACAATACAGATTCCACCATCATGGTTTATGATGAAAAACTCTTGGGATTGGCTACTTTCCTGAAATTAACAACTGATATAATGAAAAGACAGGTCAATTAACACCTGATATAATGAAAATAGTAAAATATAATTTTCAAAATAGTTATAAGATGTTATAAAAGACTAATATATGATATAATGATTATTATTATGTCTTTATAATAATGTAATAACATGATTAAAAACACTATAAAATCTTTTAAATCATGTTGGTAAAAATGGAAAGTGTTTTTATGGGATTTAGTATGAATTTCATTTCTTTGAGGCATATTGTAATTTTATACACCTAGTTTCTTTTATATTCTGTATATACTATAAATTGTAAATTTAATGACATGAATAATTACTTATTAATTTAATTTTTGTTTTTAATGTTGATTATTTAATCTAAGGGAATTATTTGGAAAAAATTTCAAGTGGTAAAGAATTTTGTAACACAATTTCTTTTTATTTTGTAATATTACTTCTTCATTTTCAATAATAATATAAGATTGTGTGTGTACTAAATTCTGAATAAATATTATTTTAATTTGATATTTTTTGTTTATTTATAGTTAAGATACATATTCGATTAATTTATAATTTATCACATCATTTTTATGATCTTTTCAAGGGTTTACATCATAGTACCATTTTATTTCAGATTGTTTATACTTGAATTTCCATTGAAGGAAATTATTTGATCACCATTTAATAAGACATTTAATTTTATTATACTTCAAATATTAATGATTATTTTTCAAGTTATATTACCATTTTCCGGTATTTTTCACTTGAAATGTTATATAAATTTTTTTTAAGAAAAACTGTCTCCATTTCTTTCTTTGTCCGAAAACCTATTTTCTTACAAAACCATATATTCTAAAAATTATTACAAAATTATTTTTAATATTTATAAATAATTCATTAAATTAATTTTTACCCATTTTACGAATTTTTACTTTTTACAAACTTTCTAGAAATAAATATTCTTGTCATTTTCAAAACAAGGCACTTTTCTAACCTTTTTACTATATAAAAAGAAGGGTTTTTTACATTGTAAAACATGTATGTAATTACCCACAACCATTTAATTGAAGATTATTCTTTATGTTTTAAAAAATATTTTTAATGAATTTTTTTTAAATATTATTTTCAAAGAAAAGTATTTTCAAAATGTTTTATGTTTTAAAAAGTGATTTTCAGAATAAAATTGATATTTTATTCAAGAATATTTTTAAAGATATTTATATTTCATCAAAAACAACAATCCATTGTTTAATATACACTCTAATGGATATACATTATATTGATACAATCTTTATTATTTATCTGTATGGATGATGAATATTTTGACCATGTATAGTATTGATATTCACTTCTGTAATTCATTTTTATAGCCATTAAATTCACCTTGAAAAATTTACTTCATGATGATCGTTAGGCGTTAAAAGTCCCCTAAATATTTATAATTTTTATCATGGATTTTTTAATTTTTTAAATTATATATCACTCTATATATGATTATATACATTTAATGTTATCTACATTAAGTGAAATATTGATAAATCGACATTCTTTACTCAAAAAGGATATTTTATGATAAGGTGCATTTTTTATTAATTTAATCAATTATTCAACATATAAGGAATGAATTTGACCTAAAGACATGAGTGGGCCTAGTTAATGGTATTCACTAAATGAACCGATAATTTCAGGAGATGAATCAGTTGTATAGAATAAGTAAAATGGGATTTCACCCATGAGTTTTAAATTGTCTTGAGAATAGATCTTGATTGTAAATGTATCATGTTCCAGGGGAAAATGGAATCGAATAATTAATAATTTTCATCATTTAGTGTTTAGTTATTACTAACAATGATATTTTCAGTCGAAAAATTTATGGATACATTTAATTTTCATTTTTTTGATTAAATAGAATGTTTATTTATTTATTTATTTCTCAATATTTATTATACCCTATCTATTTATTTAAATGACATGTCTGTTTAGTTATTTACCTTTTCATATTGATTATTCATTATTGATTCACGATAAATTCCACTGTACTATTCCGTTTCTAATAATTTTAGATCACCCTTATTTTTCCCTTTCCACATTATTTCATGAAGTTTATTATTTATAATATAATGGGATACTCTAGCTGGAATAATCTAATTATCAAACAAGGAAAGAAAAAAATTGTGTTTTAATTTTTTATTAAAATTTAATATGTGAATCATGTATGTATATAGTTTATCAAAAATAAATAAACTATTTGATCTAATATGAATAAATTCCATGTATCGTATGATAATGTAAATGTATTTATACATCTTCTCTCAGATTATTGGGGTCAAGGTCTCCACAGTTGGTATTAGAGAACATTCAGTCAAAACCATGGGAACTAGATTTAGGAAAACATAGATTAGGTAAGATAAACCTATTATTGAATTTGAGGATAAGTATAGAAGAAAAAATGAATATTTGGGTAAGATATATATTATTTGTTTTGTCCTTACAATACATTCCAGTATGGATACTAAAATTTCATGTGGTTCTATCACATATATACATAGGGGTTGTAACTCTGAATAGGGTCCATCGGTTTTGACTCAAGCATTAACCGGTACACGATAATGGGCCCTATTGTGCATCTGGTTTGACACTCCCATAGAATATTATTATCATAATTCTCATTTTCATTACGAAACATTATAAAGGTTTTGAATAAATAATTAAAATTAATGAAATACATTATACCCTAGTCCAATGATGGAATTATTTTGAATGAAAATGAATGAACTGTTTGTGTATTAGGATCAAAGAAATAAATTGTAGAATTATTTTTACCAATTGTATTTGATTATTTGAATTATAAAACATGTAAGGATTGTTTTATATTTTATATTTAATTGTATATTAATTAAAATAAGAGTTATTGATACCATCATGGGCTTTCGAGTTTAATATTTATCATATGTTAAAAGAATTAAACACCTCTTGTAGGTTTTTGTGATTGGAGTCATCCAAGATTAAGGAAATTTTGGAGAAATTCATAGAAATAATAGGTTTTCATGGAAAACATATTTGATAAAGTGTGCCTTTAAATTTTATAATGAAAATTTTAAGGTAATTAATTTCCTTTATAGTTAATAATAACAGTAATGAAATTGTAATAATAGTCAAATACTGTTTTTAGAATTTAAAAAATTTGTATCAAAAACCCTAGTAAAAAACTTATTTGATTGTTAATTTTATATCTTAGATTTCTATCTTATTATTTGGGGAAAATTTTAGGATTTATATTCATATATTTTAGAAAATGGAAAAATTTTATACCAGGTGAAAACCAATAATGTTCATCAAGGCATTTTAATGGACTGGATGATAAACGGTTCTTTGTTATGTTATGGTGTTTGATGGTGATGATGTTCTCTGAAGACGAGAGTTTGATTTTGATGACAGTTTTGATAGGGTATAATGAAGATGGTGGGGATGGCATGAGATAGGGCATGACCTTGGCTTATTAGGGTTCTTGTAGCTTGAGGATTCTTTGAAGGATGGGTGTTTGTGAATTTTTAATTGAATTTTTATATTCTTTGAATATGCATCCCATTCATCAACTTTTGTTTACCTCCTATCCATAATTTGATTTATTTTAAAATTAATAAAAAATAAAATTTTCAATTCTAGCAAGGCCATATAACTTGAACTCATCAATAAAAGATGATAATGGTTTTGTGCCTACCACTAGACTACGTGATGTCCAAGTTAATATATCGTAATTTTTAGTTAAAAACTATCAAAAATAAGAATAGATGATTAATTATTGGTATTTATTTTTTTAGAAACCATGATATTAATAATATTAGTTTTGGAAAATATTTAGAGATAGAAAAAAATACTTTTCTCTCTTTTATGTATCTTATGACTTGTAAAAAGTAAATTTTTGTGATTTAGCCCTAAAATATTCATTTTTAGATATTCATTTCATGGTGTAATTGATTGAAGAAAAACCAAATGATGAAATTTAATTATGAAATAAAAACATATCACGTAATTATATTTCCTTATATTATTAGAATGTAAAATAATTACTCGAAATTTAAAAAATGATCTTGATAGAATAATGTTATTCTAATACCTCTATTTATGTTAAAAAGATTTTTTTGAACTTAAATTTCATTTTATCACTCAATTAATTTTTAATAATGACCTTGATACCTTTTTATAATAATTAACTATTTTCCTCTATGTTTATATTTTCACTTTCTATCAATGTTCTCCTACTCAGAAATCCATTTTTCTGTTATTCAAGACGACCTATGTACTTTCTTTACTCTATTTTTTAGAAGGTGTTTTATTAACTATTTTATGATGTTGGTTTTATAATAATGTAATTTCCATATAACAAACTCTTAATAATGAAGATCAATTTTTTATTTTTAGGATTAAATTAATTTTAGGTGTGGAGAATGCAACACCCTTAAATTTTAAATTATGAACATCATATTCAATAGGGCGAATAACCTGAAACACCAAGCATAAGAATCAATATAAAATCCAAAGATATTATCACGTATTTACTATTTTAGAAAAATTAAATCAATTATATATCTTTAAATGAACAAAATATTTATTTATTATGTGTTACACACAATAATGAGTTTCTTTGATAGATTGTGTTACACACAAGACCGGTTTTTACCGAACAACAATATACTATAAATTATATTATTTAAAATAAAAAATATATTTTAAAAATTAAATTTATTCTTATGTATAGGATTTAATAACTTAAAAAATATATTTTTGAAGTCACTGGTTAGTAATTAATTAAGAATGTAATCAAAAACCAATTGAATATAAAAAAAGTCATTTTTATGAAAAACTATTTTTATGTGCCTAAAGGCTTCTTAACATAATAAATTGAATTAATTAATTTTAGTTAATTATATTAGTTAATTTTATATATTATATATTAAATAAAATGTTTTTCATTCCTACAATATATTTTATATTCATAGGATAAGAACAAATCGAATTTTTGTGTATAAAAAGTTGTATTTTTTAAAGGCATTTTTGCTACCATTTAATGGAGCACTTGTTTTAAAACTAAAATTTTACACTTTTATAAATTTAGATTGATAAAATAAAAAAAATTAATATTGTAATGTTAATATTTTATGAGGGTGAATTGTTGGTTTTTTTCTGAGGTTTCATTTTTTGATGAATTGTGAAAATACTGAATTTTAATTGAAAGATGAATTTTCTTCTAAATAATTTGAAATGATAAATTATATTATAATTTTTTTATAGTAAAATTATATAAATTACATAACTCTTAATAAAATTCAGGTAATTCTAATTATTCCTAGAAATAATTTAGATATAAAAGCATAGTAAACTTTTGAACATTTTCACTTTAAAAACATAGTTTCTCATCCCATATGTGGGATTAATTTTAAATTAAATTTAGCCACTTATGTGAATTTAATTTTGTAAAATTAATTCAATATTTGGATTAAAAATAATTTTAACTGTATAATAATTTCAAATTATGTTTTTAACAAAGTGATTAGTGAATACAGTAACAATTAATTAAACTGATTACCAAAAAAATTAGTTTACTAGGTGACAAAACATTAAACTTAAGGGGAAAATGACCAAGAAACTCATCCAACACCATTTTATGGAAATATTAAGGTATTATAACTTCTAGGATAATGTTTATTATATTATTTTATCCAATATAACTTTTAAAAAATGTGTTTACAATTATCTATTTTTAGAAATTAGAATAGTTCCACTCACCTCACTTATAAAATACAACCCCCACTCCTATCCAATTCACTCCATCAAACTGGTTTATTTCTACTAATCACAAAATAATAACTTCCCAACATCCCTCCACTCATCCTAGAGCCCTAAATTGTTTATATAATCAATCTTATAATGTATTATTTTAAACATAAAGAGGATACCTGAAGATGAGGTAATTTTCATCTAAAAGATTTTTTATTTTATTTACTTCTCCACCCCCTTCAATTATTATTAAATTTTTATTATATAATAACATCATTATGTTCCATATAATAATATATGTTTTATTAAGGTTATGATTTGAAAATTCACACCCTTCTATCAAATGGGTTACAAAATCATCGTTTGTGTGTACGGTGGATTACCGCCTTGAAAACTAATATCATTCGGTTTTCCATTACAACCATTCAAGATTTAGAACAATGATGCATTTACAGAATATATATTATTTATATGATAATTATAATTTTATAATTCTTTTGGAATTATTATATCATACATACCTTCATTCTTTTCATTTTTGGGGAATATGATATTATCACCTGTGTGTACAACAGACTACCACCTCATGAAGTGATGTGATTTTATCACACATTGGATGAAATTTATTAGGTATGGGTTAATAAAAATTTGTGATATATATAAAAATTATTCCATAATTATAATATATATACATTTAGTATTTTTATATCTTTCGATACAACATTAAAATGGAAACAGAGTTCAAATGTACGTATGGCCTATCGTCCCCATAAACAGTGTATTTCCTTTCCAGTTAGAAAATTTTATAGATTAATATTAAAAATTAAATAATTAATATAAATGATATTTAAATTTTGTTTTAAATTATGAATATTTTTAAATCATGGTTTATGTATGAGGTAAAAATAGTTAGCTGAAACATACTAAAAACAAGGCAAATAACACTTGAAACAATGAAAATAATGAAATATTATTAACAAAATAGTGATAAGATTTCATAAAATAATAATATATTATATCATACATATTAATATGGCCCTATTATATTTAAAAAAATTTAAAACAACTATACTGTAGTGTAAATAAAGTACATCCAAAATGAAAGTACGAGGTAAGGTATTTCTTCTCAATTTCATTTCATTAAGAAATATAGTAATTTTTTACCTAGTTTCTCTTATATGGTGTATATACTATTCCTTTGACATGTAATTTCATGAATAATTCATTATTAATGGATTTTCATGTTTTAATTTTAATTATTTCATCTTTTTGGATATTAATTAAGAGTTACCAAGTTGTAAAGAATTTTATAACTTATTTTCCTTTCATTGGGTTATATTATTTCCTCATTGTAATTAATATTATAAGATTATCTGTGTACTAAATTTTCAATAACTATTTTTTATCTCAAATTATTTAATGTTTATTTAATTTTGATGTTCATAATTAATTGATTGGTTGATTATCACATTAATTTTATGATCATTGTAAGGGTTTACATCACAATCCCATTTTATTCAAGATTTTATATACTTTAATTTCCCCTAGAAAATTTATTTGATCATAAGTTAGTAAACTCTTTCAGTTTTATATCCTCTAATTATTCATGATTATTTTCATATAATATTTCAATTTTTTCAACTCTTTTCTACTTTAAATTTTTATAATTATTTTAACAAAACACAACTTCATTTATCTCTCCGGTCAGAAAAATATTTTATTCCGAAATCCTATTTTCTAAAAATGTATTAGTTTTTTAACCACTTAAAAACTGATTAATTAAAAAAATTACACATTTTTAATTTTTTAAAAATTTCTCAAATTTTATAATCGTGTTATTTTCTAAAAATTTTACTTTTCTAATTTTTTCAATTCAAATGGAATATAGTTTTAACCTTATACAACATGAATGAAATTACCCATCATCGTTTTTTATCAAGATTAAATTAATAGTTTAAAATGATACTTTCAAATAAAATGTTTTTATATATTATTTTTAATAGATAAGTAACTTGATTATTTTTTATGTTTTAAAATGTTATTTTTTGAATAAAAATAATATTTTCCTCAATAATGTTTTTAGAGATCATTTTATTTCATCAATAACAATAACCCTTTATTTTACATATATTCTAGTGGGTATAAGTTATAAGGATACCATCCTTGTTCTTTATATACATGGATGATAATTATTTTTCCCATAAATAGTATTGAAATTAACTTCCTTGATTAATTTTTTTTTCATTGAATTACTATTAAAATATTCACATTTTAATGATCCTTAAACATTAAATTTACCAAATATATCAATATTATTTATCATATATATTTTTAATTCTTAAATCTTATATTATTCTACATATGGTGGGGCTTGGTTAAATGTATCCCCTCAATGCATTGGTAGTATAATGGGATGAATCGGTTGGATTGACCCAGTTTAATGGGTTTCTACTAATGAGTTTTAAAATGTATTCAGAATAGATCTTGATTGTAGTGGTATCATGTTCCTAGAAAAAATGAAATCCAGTAATTAAGAATTGTCATCAATCAGAGTTAATTTAATATTATCCACGATATTTTCACTATGAAAAAATATGTGGGTGATTTTCATTCTTAGTTTATTAATTAAAACAAATTTGTGTTCTGTTATTTACCATGAAATATTAATTATTCCTTATCCAGACATATAAATGACATGTGTGTTCAATTATTTGCCTTACTATATAGAGTATTCATTATTTATTCATGATATATTTCACTACGCTAAACATATACTGAGCATTTTCAATCACCCTTATTTTTTCCATTCCTCAGTAATCCATGAAGTTTACTATGACTAATATATTGGGATACAATAGATGGAATAAAGTTATTCTCAAAAAATAAAATAAAAAAATTATTTTTGAAATTTTTTATTCAAATGTAATATGTGAATCAAGTATATATCTAATTTACCAAGACTACTAAACTATTCATTCCTTAGGCACATGATTCCATGTATCTGATTCCAATTTAAATGTAGTAAGACACATTATCTGGACTTACTATGTATAAAATATAAATTTAATTATGTATAACGAACTTAATTTTATTAATTCGTAATTCTAGGATTAGTTTAGCATGAATTTTTAGGAATGTTAAAAAATAATTGTTTTTAATTTAATAGTGAAAATTAGGTTTTTAGCAAAAAAATAAATTTTATTAATTTATTATTAAATAATTAAGACATAAGAGTTGATATAATATTTTTGTTCAAAATATATTTATTTTAGAAGAAAATTTAAATATATTAAAATAATATGTTAGTATTAAAATAAATATTTTGAATATTTTAGAGCCTAAGAAACATTTCATTTAAATTTTGAAATTGTTTTAGGTAGTTTATTTTAACCAAAAATATTTAATGGTAATTTTTTTAATTGATTTTAAACCCAAATAAAGTATATATTATTTAAGATAGATCAATTTATATCATGATATTCAATGACACTAGTAAATTAATACTATACATAATTTTTATCTTGAAAAAACTATTTTACTAAAAATATTTTTCTTGAGTTATCATTCCTAATATTAAAATTAAATTTTATAACATTTTAATATTCTATTTGTTAATGTTTTTTACATATTAGTAATATTTTTTTCAAATTTGGTAATGTGATCAATTTTAATTTTTCCCATTAAAATTAATTACCATGGTTGAAAATTGTGTTAGCACTACAAAATTTAAAATGATTAAAAATTGTTAAATATGAGTAAATGACCTAAATAATTTTGAAACATGACTCTATATGTGTGGATTATATATTTATTATCCAACCCTAATCCCCTTAATTATTTTACACTTTTGGATCCTTTGACCCATTAATGGTAACATACTATGTTTGAAATGTTTTGGGTACTTCCAAAATTACCATTCTCTTAACTTATAAAATAGAATAACTTTAAAAAAGTCATGATAAATATATTCCATTTAATTTATTTCTGAATATCTACCATTATTATTCTATAATAAACATTGGTATTTATAAAATCCAATTTAAAGAGCTATAAGGTGTTACAAATGTGAGAACCTCCTAAATTCTATATAATGTTGTCAACCTAAAACTCTTATTTATTTTCTTATTCTACCCACTCAATAATTTTATAATACATATAAGTTTGATAACATAAGTTTTATTATCACGATAAAATTTTAAAAAACTAATATGATGTCAATTTTTAAACTTCCTCCAAAAACCAATTGAAAATTGAATAAGTCATCAAGCTCACATATGGACTACCACCTCCCAAAATGGAGTGTTATATTTTTAAAATACTCATAACATGGATGGATTAAAAAATGTATATAATATATAATTTTAATATTTATGACACTATAAATATTCATTGAAGATAAAATCATAACTTAAATAAGAGATATCAATAATTAATATTCATAGAAAATTTAACCGCCTTCAATGAACATATCGATGAACCATTCACAACATGAGTTATTTTAGGGAAAAAAGTTATTAATACTTATAAATTTTTTACCCATGTAATGAAATAAATATTAGCCTCTATAATTTTATATATTGTGAAGCTATTTCATAACAGATTTTACCATGTCCAGTATACCAATTATGTTTTAGAGTAATCGATAGAACCACCTCATGTAACCACCACAAGATAAATCTATTTAATAATTATATAAAATATGATAATAAATAAAAACCTAAATTGAAATATATATGGGTAAGGATCATCATTAAATTATTTCTAAAATTAATTTTATGAGTAAGAGAATTAATTACATATGAAAAATGAATAATGATTTAAGGTAAGTGTTTTTGTATCACAACATTTCCTCATTGAGATATCATATTTACCAAAAAATTATTGACTTTTATTATTTATATATTTTCCATGTATTTATTTTATGAAAATATTTAAATAAATCAAGCCATTTTACAAATATTTTACATGTTCTGAATTTTATTTATTTTCTATTCGAATAGTTGTGGCATTGTTAGAGTTTCTGGAAACTCAATTACCATTCAGTGAGATATAATTAATCTTCTAAAACATATTTTATATAATTTTGGAAATTTTTTATCTCTGATTTTATTATGTTTTATTTTATCTTTATTTTCTGTTGGATATCGTTTCTTCAATATACTCCCCTTTATGAATTATTCCTTCTTCAAATATTACAAGATAAGAATGAGATTTAGTTAACTAAAATTTCCTATGTAAAAGTTATATTTTTATTACTTGAGAATCATTCTTATTTATCTAATATGTTATTCTATTTTCTATTTAATATTTCATGTAATCTTTATTACATGGGGAATATGATATTTTTAACACAAATATTCATTCCCTGGGAATTTGTTTTTATTAATGTGAATCATTTTTAGGAAAAATAATATCACCTCTATTAAAGAAACATTTTCATCAATTTATGTTTTAATTATTCCCAAAATACAGTTTCATTTATTTTTTTAATACCAAAATGTATTTATTCATGTGACTTTTATATTTCCTTTCTCTATTCAAAATAATATTTTGGTTACCCTTTTTATGATGTTGGTTTTAAAAAATGGTATTTAAAAATATTGAAAATATTTTTCCATCATTTTAAAATGAAATATTTTATCATCCATTAAAAATTATCAATAAAATAACTTTATTAATTTTTAATGTTCTATTATGGATAATTTGTTTCAAGGTAAATGTTTTGAATAATAAATATTTCACTTATTTTGAATCCTTTATGTCATTTTTAAGGAAAAATTATTAAAGATGGTTTTTATAAAGTGTTATTTTTAAAGATATTTTGACATCACCTTTTTGAAAACCTTATGTTTTAAAGTAATAATTATTGAAGATTATTTTTAAATAAATTTTTTATCAAGATATTTTAACTTTTTATTTGGAAACCTTTATGCCTTTTTATTGTAACTATTATTGATGAATATTTTTTATAAGTAAAAGGATTTAAGATGTCTTCACTTTACCCTTTTGGGATTTTTTTGGTTTTTTCACGTATTAATTATTTATATTTCATTTCAAATATTGTAGTTGATAATTTATACATATAAATTTCTCAAAATTTGACCTTTTAAAAGTGACACATAAATTATTATTTTTTGAAAAAAATTTATGAACTCTTTTCTAAAATATGATTCATGTTTTTATTACATTATCCACTTTAACAACAATTAATTTTTTCCTTATAGAATTATATTTTATAGAACACATTTTAAATTTTATTATAAAATTCTCTTTTGGGTGATTGAATTTTTCATGTCAAACATTTACATTCTTGAAGTAAATTTTTGTGATACCATATAGAAATATTGTGAAACCACTTTTTCATTCTATGAGTTCTTTATAATGTCATGCATTTTTATTTTGATATGGCACAAATTTATTTGGATGATTAGTGCGTGAGGATATAAATAGACCTATATTGAATTATTTTAATTCTAATATCTAATGATATGAAAAAGGGAAAAAGAGTTATAACCCAATAATAAGAGGCTACATGTGTAGTATCCTAAGAAAAGTTTGGTATAAGTGTTGTAATCCAAAACCAGGAGGATACATAGGTTGTATGCCAAGTCTCAGAGGGTCTATGGGTAGTATCCCATTATTAATAGGAAATATGGCTAATATTCCAATATTAAGAGAGTACACAGGTTGTATCCCAATCCTAATATTTTATAAATGTTTTCATCCAAAGACCACTATGTTTTGACAATAAGTTGGAAGTTTCTTCTCCACTAGATTCAAATTTAATATACTTTATCTTATGTCATATTCCAATAGTATATAATTATGTTATGAAAAAATGGATCATATTTATTGTATCATATTTATACACACTAGTTAAATGATATATGTTGAATAATGTGATATTATAGGTGAATCTACAATTTCCATGGAAATATATTATTTTTCCATGTCATTTTTAATAAGATATTATTCTCGTGATCATGATTTCTTAAATTCCTATAATCATATCCTTGATAAAATATTTTTTTTGTTTTTCTTTTATAGACATTTTATGATCTCCCAGTTATTTTATTTCCATTCCATAGGTTATTAATTTTATGGAAAAAATCACTCAAGGTAACATTGAAGTATCTTTGGGTTGATTGTGTTTGTTGACAATGCAGGTTTCCATGATGAAATTGTCGAGTTCCAGAGAAGTTGTTGACAATTCACGTTGAAAAAATAATGGTGAAAAAGTAAGGGATGATATGGAGGCGGTACAAAATAGCAGTACAAGGTGCCGCCGTTTCCCAGTGTTTGCCAAATTTTGTTGGGTCCAAAATTTTGGAGTCTAGTGAGCATCGCAAAAATAGGATTTCCATGAAGAACATAATTAAATATGGAAATGGCATGAATTTCACGAAGAGAGGCTTCAGGGTTTGGATTTCGTGAAGACCAGAAAAATGATGGTGGGATTCTTCGCGATTACATCAAAGCTTCATGAATGGCATAGTTGAAGCACATCGCGGCGGTGAAGGGCTTTGCGAGGGAGCTTCGCAGTGAAGGCACAAAGGAATTGATGGGATGCTTCATGATTAAGACGAGCTATGTGATTGGAAAATTGTCATGGTGCTTTGCGATTGTGAGATAATTCTGGTGGGAACTTCAGAGCTTCGCGATTTGAGCTGACGTGACGTTGACTTCACATGGAAAGTTGAAGGGTCGGTAGAATTTCCTGTAAATAGAGGTCGACCCCCTCTAACGAAGTAAAGAGAATTTTCAGAGAAAATCATTTGCTTTCAGGTCACGAAGGTAGTTCACGTAGCCTATGTGCTTTGTGAAATAAGAGCTTCGCAGTGGCTATTGTAGCTCCAAGAAAGGTGTGAGCTCTACGTTTGCTTAGTGAGCTTCGCGAAGGATTTTTCTCTGCAACGACTTGAGCTTCGCGGTAGTTCTTTGGGAGAGTGCTTCACAAAAAGTCATGAGATTCACGAAGGCTTGCTTGAGCTTTGCGAAATTGGGAGCCTCGCGAAGTAGGGTGCTTTGCGAACGTGTTTCAAAAGGTAGTTGCCTAGTGTTCAGAGGCAAAGTGGTATTCATATGTGGATGAAAGTTGGACTTCAATAAAGCATATATCAATAGTTTAGGATGTATTCTTTCATGAAAATGAAGAGACCTACAGTTCTATAAACTGTGAGTGGATTCCTTCCATAGCAGTGAGCTAAGGAAGTGAAAGAAGATGATCCTCTCCACCGGAAGTGAGCCAGAGAGAGAGAGAAAAAGGGATTGACCCTTGGGAAAGGAGTGAGATGACCTTAAACATTGTAAAGGCAGTGAGCCTAGGCATAGAAGTGATCTAGCCCAAAACTTGTAATCCACAACTAGTAATGTTTAGTGGAATTTGGTATGACCAAAAACCTGTCGGTGTATGATCCTTGGAAGTAGCCCTTAGTAGTTAACCGCGAAAAATTGTTGTGTCTTGTGCATGCTTTAACCTCTGTTTATATTTTGCAACAGGAAAGAGAGAGAAGAGTGTTTTTCTTAACTGTAAAAGAAGATCAGAACGGGCATTAATTTTAAATCAGTCATACCCTGATTCACCCCCCCCCCTTCTCAGGGTATTCATCCTTGTGGACCTAGCAATTGGTATCAGAGGGAAAGGTTGAAATTTGTTCTTCTCTCAATTGAGGACACTAATCATAAAGGGATTCCGATCTTTGACGGATGTAATTTTCAGATATGGAAGAATCGAATGCAACACTATTTCCAATCTTTGGGAATGGTTGTATTTTCAGCAGCTATGCATGGTATCAAAGATGATATTACTAGTGGTGAATTATTAGACGCTGAGCATAGGGAATTAGATGCTGATTCCAAAGCAATCAATGCATTAGGGGGATCCCTTTACAATCCTATCTATACAAAGGTGATGTCATGAAAAACGTTTCATGCCATGTGGGAAAATCTTTTGAATATATATGAAGGAGATACGAAGGTAAGAGAGGCAAAGCTAAAAGTGATGTTGAATAAGTATAAATATCTGAAGATGAACCCGAATGAGTCAGTTGATGCATTCTTTGACAAGGTAAATATAATTGTGGAAGATATGTGAGACTTGTTGAAGTCATTGAAGACATAAAGATCATAAAACACATCTTGAGGAATCTTCCACCTCGGTTCAATCCTTAAGTTTTACTACTAGAAGATAAAGATCCCAAAGAGCTGACATTGGACAATTTGCACAGTACATTGGTTGCATATGAAATGAGGAATGATGATAACGAGGCTGTGGAGAAGGGAAAATCCAAAGATATGGCATCTAAGGCCATGAAGAAGCTCACCATTGAATATTCTCAAGTAGAAGAAGAGACAGATGAGGTAATGTCATTCCATTATTCAAATCTGTAAAGAGGAAAAGGAAAGTTTAAAGGGAAAATTCCACTAGAATTCATTCAATGTGGAAAGGTTGGTTATCTTGCAGCAAGGTGCCCCAAAATGTTTCAAGATAATGATAATGATGATGACGAATTCGAAATTCCCAGGAAGAAGTCTTCAGTGTTTCTAAAAGGGAAGAAACAATTCAACAGAAATTTCTTCAAGAAGAAGAATCTTCTTTCACAAGAAATAGACAATTCAGATGAGTCTAAGGATGAAGAGGTTGAGGAGTCTGAAAATTTTAAATATCATGGACAAAATTCAATGGTGGCTGTTGTCAGTAGTGCTCAAGAAAAGGAAGAAATCGATGTTGATGAAGAAGAAGAAGAAATTGAAGGTAGAGTTAACATGGAAGCTGAATTAGAAGCATCTCTTGAAGAGATAGATATTTGGAGAGAGAAAACAAAGAAAACCAACAAGGTGGTACATGATTCCAAACACTACATGCAACAACAAAAAGATGAGAAGTCTGAGATTGTAAAAGAAATAGAAAACCAGAAGTCTTCAAGGCTAGAGAGTAAAGAAAAGGTTGATGAGAATAAGCTCAAGATTGAAGAACAACAAAGGGAGATCAATGGCTTGAACGGAAATTAAAAGATCACGTCAAGCGTATCAAAGAGATTGAAGAGGAAGTTGTCATTCTATAGAAAAAAGTCAAAGAACAGGAAAAACTTTTGATTCCTAACACATTATTGGGAAAGAAGGTTATTTTTAATACTGAAAAGATGAAAGAGGTGCCTAGTAGTTCAGTAGGGAAGAAGCAGGAATTGAGCTCAGACGTGAAAGTTGTTTCAGGGCGTAATTAGAAACAAAAATCCGTGACAATCAATGTCAGATCGCAAGCACCCGTCCCAAGATTTAAGGTTGATTCAAGCATAGAGAAGAATCAGATTATTCAGAGATCCCAAGGGGAAAATATTAGTGCTGAAGAACCACAAAGGAATGAACCATATATCAGGTGTTATTAGTGCGGGAAGATGGGACATTCACAGTATGTGTGTTACATAGCCAAGAGATATTGAAGGGAACAAGAACAGAGGTGGCAGCCAAACAGAGAACGATTATCCAGAACATATTTCGAAGGACATTGTTTTTGGTGTGGAGGATTTGGACACATGGATATATACTATACTTCGACTATACCGATGAATGATCCAAAGCAGAATCAAAACGTTTGCATGTTGTAGATCAATAAACCCACATGTGAGTTAAAAATACAGAATATATTTGCGTCTTTGCAAGATAAAGTTGGTCCATCATACTCTGAGAAAGAACAAAAGTCTCAATCTATGCCGAGTGTAAAGTAAAAAAGTATAGACCAAGAAAAGAACGAAGAAAAGATAGTATTTGCGGAAATTTCCCTTAAAGCATCAGATCGATTCGGTGTGTGGATCCTTGATAGTGGTTGCACATCCCACATGACATGTAATAAGGATGTTGTTACAAGCATAAAATATGACAAAGAAGGAGTTGTCAAATTTGCAAATGATGAAGTCCTGAAGATTGTTGGCTCAAGGAATGCCAATTTTGGGGGAAAATAAATGAGACGTGTTGATTTCTTGGTAGTAGAGGGTCTTAGTCATAACTTACTCAGTGTCAGTCAACTATGTGACTCTAGGCACACTATCCGATTTACCAAGAAGATGAGTGTTGTGAAAGGAAAAGATGGAGCAGTTGTTCTGCAGGGAAAAGGGACAAAGGGAAATCTCTACCTTGTAGGTGGGGAAGAAGTTACATGCCATTTATCTAGAGAGGAAGAAAACCAGCTATGGAATAAGCGACTTGGTCACCTATTCCAGCTATCTATGGAGGATCTGGTAATGTGTGATGCAGGTAGAGACCTTCCCAAACTATCACGTCATCGTACTCATATGTTTGATGCTTGCCAATAAGGGAAGATCATCAGAAAGACATACAGTCCAAAGGAACATAAATCAACTAGAGTGCTCGAATTGGTTCATGCTGATTTATGTGGACCTATCTCACCACGAGCTATAAATGGGAAAAGGTACTATGTTCTTTTTATTGATTATTATAGTAGAACGGCCTGGGTATTTTTCATTACCCAAAAGGCATAGGTGTTCAGTTGCCTAAAATAGTATAAGAGGGAATCAGAAAGGATTCTTGGGTAGAAAATTTTGAAGTTACGTATAGATAACGGTACAGATTTCACAAACAATAATGTAGAAGAATATCTTGAGAAACATGGGATAAGGCATCATGTTTCATCAGTGAGAAGTCCCCAATAGAATGGAGTTGTTGAAAGGAGAAATCGGATCATCAACTACATGGCCAGAACAATGCTTATTGGAAAGGACCTACCAGAGAAATTTTGGAAGGAAGAATTTTTGACATCAGTATATATTTCGAATAGGTCTTTGTTGTGTCCGAAGCAAGGGAAGGCTCCATATGAACTGTGGTACGGAAAGAATCCAACGTTGAAATACTTTCAAATATTTGGAATTAAGTGTTTCATTCTCAATAAAGAAGATAAATAGATGTTTTTGTCCCAAGGAGATGAGGGGATATTCCTTGGCTACTCCAGAAAAAAAAATCATATAAATGTTTCATCAAAAGGCTGGGAAAAATCATTTAGAGCAATGATGTCACTATTGTTGAAAATGAACAGAATACTCAATGACCTGGTGAACAGTTCTTAGATGAAAGTGGTGATGAGTTAAGAAACATAGGGGGAGTAGAAGTGGTAGAGGCTGACTCAGAAGAAGATACTGATGATGAACAAGAAAGTGTCAAGTCTGTGTCTGCAAAGAAGCCAAAGAGTCGAGCTGAAATTGATAGGAAGAATATCTTTGGTGATCAGACAGATCCAGTTCAGACTCGAAGAATGAAATCATTATAGAAAAAATCGTTTTTTTTCTCAGGTGGAGCCTAAATGTTTTTCCGATGCAGCTGAAGATGAAAACTGGGTTCGGGCTATGAACGAAGAGCTTCATCAGATTGAGAAGAACCAGACATGAGAGATTGTTTCGAGGCCAGCAGACAAGAATGTCATCAGGACTAAATGGGTTTATCGCAACAATACGAATGAATATGGCACAATGATTCGGAACAAAGAACGACTAGTGTGCAAAGGATACTCCTAGATAGAGGGAATAGATGTTGATGAGACATTTTCACCGATTGCAAGGCTGGAAACAATCAGACTATTTTTTTCCATAGTAGTGCAAAGAAAGATCAATGTTTAGCAAATGGATGTCAAATCTACATTCTTAAATGGAGTTCTGGAAGAGGAGGTGTATATTGAGCAGCCAGATGGTTTTCTCATTCATGAGGATGAGAATAATGTTTGTAGGCTGAAGATGGCATTGAATGGGCTGAAACAAGCACTAAGGGCATGGTAATCAAGGCTTGATCAGTACTTTAATAATCTTTGTTTCCATTGCGGCAGAGTTGATTACAAAATCAATTTCAGTAATGACAGTAATCAAAGGATGATGGTGCTATTGTATGTCGATGACATAATTTTTGGCGGATCAGATGAAGCTCAGTGGAGACAGTTTTCCGAATTCATAAAAAATGAGTTTGAAATGTCAATGATTGGAGAGATAATGTCTTTCCTTGGTCTACATGTGGCACAAGGAAGGAATGGAACATTAATTTATCATTATAAATATGCCAAGGAGGTTCTGAGAAGGTTTGGAATGGAGAATTCCAAGGAGATAACGACTCCAGTTGCTACCCAGATGAAATTATCAAAATATGAGAATGGCAGGACAGTTAATATCACAGAATATAGGCAAATTATTGGAAGTCTATTATACTTAACTCCTACAAGGCCTGATATTGTTTTCGCCACATGCCAAGCAGCGAGATATCAGAGTAATCCCCAGGAAATCCACATGCTTGTAGTGAAAAGAATACATCAATATATTTAGGGGACAGTGGATTTCGGCTTGACATATACTGATAAATCTCAGACAGATTTATTGGGATATACTGATGCAGACTGGGCCGGTTCAGCGGATGATAGAAAATCAACCTCAGGTGGTGCATTCTATCTTGCTGGATTGTGTATTTCTTGTCTAAGCAAGAAGCAAAATTGAATTTTGTTGAGCACTGCAGAAGTTGAGTATATTGTGGCCACTCAATCATGCACGCAATTATTGTGGATGAAACAGTAGCTTGAAGATATGGGATTTGAAGTGAATTCTCTGATTGGAATCCAGTGTGATAACTCAAGTGCTATAAATCTCAGCAAAAATCTCGTCCATCACTCAAGGACAAAGAACATTGAGAAAAAATATCATTTTATCAAGGATAAAGTTGAGAAGGGACTTGTGAAGTTTGAGTATGTGCCTACAGAGCTACAGGTTGCAGAAATTCTGGCAAAGGCCTTACCCAAGGAAGCATTTGAGAGGCATCGACCTGCTCTGGGAGTTCAGTCGACTCCCCTCACTTGAAAAAGTGTAGATGTGGGACACCCCCCTCTCCTCAAGGTATGATGTGTTTTTTCCCTAATGTGCGTATGTGTTCTCTACATTTTTACATACTTCAAAGGAGTGACCTTTGGGTTTATTGACAAAGGGGGAGAAAATTGTGATTGTTCAACGGGGAGACAGTGTGGAGATTTAATAAATCATGAATGCTATGGGGAGAAGCTGACAGGTGGAGCAACCAGATAGAGGGAGTGCAATGAGATAGTGGGAGAGTTTTAAATCTGACGATGCTAGAAGTGATCGATCAAAGCATAGAAATCACAACAGCAAGGGATCGTGATAAAAGAAGAAGAGTGTTGTTGGAATGGTGTGAGAAGGTGTCCAGCTATCATGAATTTTTATCAGTGTGGTCCAACAATTGGTATCAATTTATCAATCATTTTCAGTTTGGAATCGACAATTGGGTTTTGACATGAAGTGATTCATTGATGAACTTTTAATAATACTCTTGTTTCTCATCCTGAGCATTACTCATGTGGGATTAGGGTACGTGTTAATTGATTCCTTGAGTACTATCATAATCGCAAGAGGCAAATGGTGGTATCGACTGGAATAAGACTCAGTGAGGTATCAAAGTGCAGAAAATAATTCTGAGCGTAGTTTTGAAGAGTTTTCAACAAATCCAATGGGGGAGATTGTTGGGAAAAAATCCCTCAAGGTAACATTGAAGTATTTTTGGGTTGATTATTTTTATTGACAAAGTAGGTTTCCATGATGAAATTGCCGTGTTACAGAGATGTTGTTGACAATTCATGTTGAAAAAAGAACAATGACAAAGGAAGGGATGATATGGTGTCGGTAAAAAAGACAGTAGAAGGAGGCGCTGTTTCCCACTATTTGCCAAATTTTTTGGGTCCAAAATTTGGAGTCTAGTGAGCATCGCGAAAATAGGATTTCCATGATGATCATAATTTAATATGGAAATGCCATGAATTTAACGATGAGAGGCTTCATGAATTAGATTTCATGAAGACTATAAGAATAATGGCAGTGATTTTCGCGATTACTTCAAAGCTTCACAAACGACAGAGTTGAAGCGCATCACAGCGGTGAAGGTCATTGCGAGGGAGCTTCACGGCGAAGGTGAAAAGTAATTTACGGGATGATCCCCGATTAAGACGAGCTCTGAGATCAAAAAATTGACGTGGTGCTTTGCGATTGTTAGAGAATTCCAGCAGGAACTTCGGAGCTTTGCGATTTGATCTGACATGGTGTTGACTTTGCGCGGAAAGTTGAAGGGTCGGGGGAATTTCATATAAATAGAGGTCGACCCCCTCGAGCGAAGTAGATTGAATTTTTTGAGAAAATCATATGCTCTTGGTTCACGAAGGTAGTTCATGTAGCCTGTGTGCTTCACGAAAGAAGAGCTTCACTGCGACTATTGTAGCTCCGCGAAAGGTGTGAGCTCTGCGTTAGCTCAGTGAGCTTCGCAAGGGAAGTTGCTCTGCAACGACTTGAGCTGTGCGGTAGTGCTTCGTGAGAGTAATTCGCAAAAAGGAAGGAGCTTCATGAAGGCTTGTTTGAGCTTCGCGAAATTGGGATCCTCGCGAAGTAGGGTGATTTGCAACGGTGTTTCCAATGGTAGTTTCCTAGTGCTCAAAGGCAAAGTGGTATTCATCTATGGATAAAATTTGGACTTAAACAAAGTATCTATCATCAGTTGAGGATGCATTCCTTCATGGAAATGAAGAGACCTACAGGTCTATAAACTGTGAGTGGATTCCTTCCAGAGCAGTGATCTAAGGAAGTGAAAGAAGGTGATCCTCTCCACCGGCAGTGAGCCAGAGAGAGAGAGAAAGGGAGTGATCCTTGGGAAAGTAGTGGGCTGACACTAAACATTGTAAAGACAGTGATACTGGGTGTAGAAGTGATCTATCCCGAACCTTGTAATCCACAGCTAGTGAAGTTTAGTGGAAATTTGGTACGAATGACAACCTGTCGGCATATGCTCCTTAGAAATAGCCCTTAGCGGTGAACCAAGTAAAATTGATGTGTCATGTACATGCTTTACCCTCTGTTTATATTGTGCAACAGGAAAGAGAGAGAAGTGTATTTTGCTTAACAGTGAAACAAGATCAAAACGGGCTTTAATTTTAAATCAGTCATACCCTGATTCACCCCCCCCCCCCTCTAAGGGTATTCAGCCTTGTGGACCTAACATGATAATTATTATAACATATGAGAAGTCTATAAGGTATTCGTATGTATTTTTATTATAATGAAATGTTTACAAGTTTGATAAAATAATTTACTTCTATAGATAACCCTCAAAGACACTAATTTTTTTTATTCTTTATATTGTTTGATTTTTTTTAAGTAAATTTTAACTTGTGTAAATATTGAAAAACAATTTGTGTATCACTTTATAATGAATGTAGTGTTTAAATAATTTTTATTATCTCCAAATTTTGGGTTGTGGGTATGGGATTCTATATCATGTATTAGATAAAGGATTAGTTATTTTTAAAAATAGTATTGTTTTTTATTAGGATTATATAACGTTGGTTAAAACCCTTTAGATAAGTCTAAGTGATAAGTATATGTATAGTATAACATCTTTAAAAGTAATTATTTTGTGGTTCACCAAGAAATCACATCCCTATCTAGATACAAGAAAAGGGATGCGATCGTGGCACAGACTCACACAAGGGTAATAACCATACAATTATTTTATTAGTATCCCTAAATATTCACACTAGTAAAAGATGAGTGAGCCAAATATTGTACATTAATATAGAGATTCATGTGGTATTTGGTTTGGTTAATCACATTCTCTATACTATCTATTATGAAGAATTTATTATGTTATGGAATTAAGAATATGGGAGAACCAAATCTAAAGAAACATAGACTGAATGGAGAGTGTGTTAGGTTGAACTAAAACTAATGTAAAAAATTTCAAGAATATTCAATTATGAGGTTGAGTTTGTAAATTTTTCGTTAATTAACAACTTAACCAAATAAGAGTTGGAGTGAAAAATATTGTTTCTATCCATACCAAACTCTAATTAATTTTGATTAACAATTTGAAATTATTTAAACATACAAACACAAAAAATAAAATAAATAAAGAGTTTCTTAGATATTTATGTGATTATGATAATGAGGGAAATAAAATTAATTTTTATTTATATAAAAAAAAGAATTAACCATCACTAAGGTGAATGTTTTAATGTAATAGAGATATGTTATTTTTGTTGATGGGAGGGAATATATAAAGTAATTGCTAATAAAAATCTAGGTGATAGTGATAATGATGGAAATAAGATTAAAATTTCTTCATATCAAAAATTAATTAATAATCAAAAAGTGATTTTTTAAAAGTAATAGATATATGATCTTAATGTTGAAAGGGAGGGCATATAGGAAGTAATTGATGAGAATAAGTGAAGAGCTTAGAGAATGTGGTCAAAGTAAATAGTGTTCTTTTGGATGTACACATAACATTTCAATGTATTCATATCCTAAAATTGTATTATTATAATGGAATATCCATTTTCTACCTTCCCTTAAAAAATATGAGAAATTAAGATTTCATCATGAGAACATTTGAACTATTTCCTCCATGAACAACATGTTGAATTTTTCATATATTACTATAATGTCTCATATTTTTTCATGAATTAATTTTAAATTTTATATGAGATTATTTCAAGACTGGTCATGAAAACAGAACATCATTCTGAGGCCCAGTAAGCCTAGAATGCTGGTTTGAACGTTTTTATGTTAAGTGAGTCGACACTTGTGCGCGGCTATAGAAAATTTCCAAAAAAATGACTGGATTAAAAATCTGAGGGCACTATTGCATCTAGAACATAGACTTTACCTATGAAAAATCCTAACCATGACCAGCGCAGGTCGAGGTAGAAAGTTAATTTTATAACGTTTTAAGTAAAATAAAATAAAATAAATTCGCAAAGTTTAATTTATTTCTTTTGGAAATATCTACTGCAGCGTGGTGACAGGGCAACTGTGTCTTTTATTAAAGTCATGTCATAATGAATCAGAAAAGGAAATGCTTACACATTAATTCCACAACATAATGGGATGTCAAATATATTTCACATTATATTTGGATAATAAAATATTGCTTGTTGGTGACGATTGAGAGAAATATCTGGAGAATCAATGGAGCGTTGGAGAAAACCCTCAGTGACGAACGACGACGGGTTGAAGTGGGGAATCATTGTGCCAATGAAGTTGAGGGATCTCAAAGACGATAACAGCATGACCCTTTCATCAATGATATATCCTTTCTTAATGTTAGGGGTTGTTATTTCATTAGTCTTTCCCTGTTATTGAGTTTAAACGACGAACGCAGATCAACCATGAACATCTTGATCCGTGGATTCGTACGTTCTTGCAGGAGGGATTTTCTTTGGGATGATTATAGGGAATTAATCCACATTGATTATTGTTGTTGATTTCTTCTATCTCAATGCCTATTAACGGGAGAGGATCAATGTTGTGACGATTGACGGTGGAGGTTCGTTCCTCGAATTTGTTAGATTGGTTTTCCTTTCCCCTTTTCTTCTTACGCATTCTTCACGTTCTTCGCATTCTTGGGGTTCTTCATGGGGTGATGAAAAACTGGTCATTGCACACCCTCCTTTCAACGCAACAATCCCAAACCAGATATCCGACATTTGTATGACCCTATGGAGGTGTGACGGCTGTGACGGATGAGGAATCGGCACGAATCGGAAGAGGCTGTTCTTCAAGCGTTCTTCGCACGGGATGATCAAAACATCTTTTCAGGGCCGATCAGAGGTCCAAAAACATCGGAAGTAGCTTCGTGGTGTCGGGGTGACCAAAACCTGAATGTTCCATGGCGATCAAATGACCTAATCGATGAATGGGGATTCACTGGAGGAACGATGGCGGAGGTCCGCATTTCTGGAAATTTCCAGAATACACGGCATGTACTTACGAAGAACACGTTATGTACTACTGTAATCGGCTACAATTTCAGGCGTCACAGAGGAATCAAACAGCGTGTGACCCTACTCACATGGCATGTTGGACTTCCCCTGAAGCTTAGTGTGTATTTTGGAAAGTACGAAGACATGGGATGATCTACATGGCTTTAGAACACGGGGTGTACAACATGGCAGTGGCGGAAACGCGGGACTCGGCGTGTATCCATGCGGTACACGGACACGAGATGAAGTACACAACCATGTACTCCATCACACGGCCAGGCGAGGCCAGTAACATGGGCCAACCCATGCACCGATTACCCGGGTTGGAGTACACGGGTTGATAACCATGTACGGGCACATGACCAATGTAAACGGAGCCAACCCCAGTCACTCTAACACGGCGTGTACACTGTACTACACACTGTGTACTCACTTTTCTACATGACCAGCCTTACGACATGGGATGTTGTACATGGGCAGTACCTGGGGTCAGATGACATGACATGTAACTTTTCTATATGTCGTGTACTTTAAAAAATGGCATAGTCCTCTTATCAACCGCATCTTGTACATGTTTCATTTGGGTTAGTTCCCTTTCTTTTCGTTCCCCGGAAGGTCAAGTATAGTTTACTTCTACAGTAGTATGATCCCTTCAGTAGTACATTCTGGGATAGAGTCAGGCATGCATCTGAGAGGACCAGATTGAGATTCTCTATCCATTCTTGACCCTAGGTAGAGTTAGGCATCGACGTGACCAACTCCACTGGGCATGGATTTTCTACCTAGAAGGTGAATTCTGGATCATTCGTGGTATCCGCCATTTCCCTGGGAGTGGTCCTCATCTGTGTATCATGATCTTTCCCACTCAAGAGTGTGTCTCTCATAATGAGTGCATATATCTATCGAAATCTTCCCACTCAGAAGTGTGTCTCCTGTAATGAGTGTAAATACCTCTCGTGATGGTTCCCGACAAACATTAATTCTCAGAAAGACATCATCAGAGCTTTAAGACTTGTGGAGTGTGTTATCCCAAAATGAGTGCTTCATGGAATCTGCGAAATGAATCCCTAACGGGGGTATTCAGTGGTAAAGCTTTTCTCTAGAATCTGGGTCTGGGTTTTGAGTATATCTGGTTTGTGTTTCTCTTGCTATATGTTCTGTAGACATATACTTGTA
Organism: Viscum album; assembly: GCA_963277665.1. Taxonomy (NCBI): domain Eukaryota; kingdom Viridiplantae; phylum Streptophyta; class Magnoliopsida; order Santalales; family Viscaceae; genus Viscum; species Viscum album. Next base: position 1,637,208,180 of record OY728143.1, on the reverse strand, counting down.
GGGAACTGAAAATTCTGGAAATAGGAAATATAATTACCGCAAGACTTGGAATGGCCCAAACTGGTCCATGTACTAGCTCCCAACAACAGTACGCGGCCGGTTCAGTGAACCACTCTCCTGTAGACGCTGTTGTTTGCGAAATGGGGGGGGGGGGCGCTTAGGCGGGCACGAACCATGAAGACAGTCGATGAATCCAGGCTGGTCCACCGCTGCGAACCGCGCCAACCGGCCCCCGCCGCACACTCCATCGTTCTCAAAATGGAGGCAGAGCACCTATGCGGCCGTGGACCACTGTCGTCCGTGGAGTAGAGGTGGATTGGTGTGACACTGCGGAGCAACCCCACCGCGAATCATCAAATATCGCAGTTGACCGAGTCCTTCGTGGGTGGGAGTTCCTTCATGGGCTTTCGCAAAGTCTGTGCACCCATCCTATTCGCGGCTCTATAAATAATGATATATCAGATGGAAAAAGAAGGAAAAAAGCATAGGTGAAAACCCGTGGGGAGACACTAGTGAAATCTCTCCTAGTAGTCCGTGACCATCTGCAGACCACATGTCTTCCACAGATACATGCTACCATAGAGGGGAGAAACCAGTCTGCGAACCACATGAGGCTAGCTCCTCCGCAGCTAGCCCATCGCGGCCATTTCCTTTGCTAATAGTCCCTCTACGGCCACCCCTGTCGCGGACCACTGTCATTCGAGAAACGGAGGAAGAAACCCCTCTACGGGTGTGAAGTAGGATGGGCGCCAACCCCTTTGCAGACACACTTCGTGGACGACCGTATCATCTGCGAACAACCTCTTTCGCAGACAGCCTCCTCCAGGGAAATCATCCTTCGCAGATAGCATCCTTCATGGACATTCATCTCTTCTGCAGACAGCTCCTCTACGGACACCCATCGTGGAGAACTAAATCGCGAACCCCATGCGGCCAGTCCATTGCGGCCAGTCCTTCGCGGAAAGATTCTCCCTGGCTGGTCCCTCGAGGACGGCACCTCGCGGCCAGCTCCTTCGCAACCCGCCCCATGTGGAAAACCCCATGCACTCGTCGGTCCATACCACGGGGGCAGCGCCCCCAAACCCTGATCCGGGGTTAGTGTTGGGCTGCAGTCCCGATCCTCCAGTCTGGTCACTTCTCTACCGTCACTGACCCCCAAGAAAAATGGACAGTCATACCGCGAACTTTTCAGGCTGGGATGTGGGGATTTTCCATTACACCCGTGTGCCGCACCAACATCCTTCCTATAAATTCCATGAGTCGAGATACTCCTCATGACTCTCATTTAACCCCCATTTCCTAGCTCCTTTTTCTAAGTTCAACCAGAATGGGCTGCCCTTGCATAAGTCCCACACCAACCATTGCTGGGTATCTCCTACCTAGTCGTGCTGACCACATGACGTTAAACTGTATGGAAAAAGTCCTCTCTACATGACTATAAACTGTAGCATTCCATATCATTCAATAATTGGACGCCTCTTGCTCCATGCAAGAGATGCCTTATGCTATGTTTATAGTGGATAACTTCAAGAGCGCTGGATTCCATTGAAACATTCCATCACTCCATCCCACGCTTTGTGTTTCCTTCATTCAGATATTCATACACTTATATGTCTGAAGGGACCCCCTAACGACCTAGCCTCATGATGCATCAACTCACCTACGGTCTTGGGACAACACCCCGGAAGGATTTGGACAACACTTCGAGATAGGTCATGTGTTTCGAACACGGTCAGCAGTCAACCCTCATTTGTGCATCCCCATTTCAGGATAACATGATATGGATACTGTGTTTCAAACATGGTAAACATTTATCCTCCATCAAAATTCCACCCTCATTGTGTTCTGAATTTCGGGAATATGATTCACACTTTTCATCTCCCTTTGTTTGGACTGATTCCAACACCCTTGGAGTTATCCCGCTTGTGCACTTGCGCATAGGCGTTGGCCCCCATTATATTCCTCAACCCATCAGAGGGTTGGGATGCCCTCATGGGCAGACATGAGGAAGACACAACAGGCGTCCATCTCGGAGTAGGCCACGACCTTCTAGGCCTCCTCAGAGTGTAATCCCGAATTCATAACCCTGGGCCGCCCTCATGCGTAAGCCCCACTCCGCTTCTCACAGATGCACCTTTTGCGACGTGATCCTCTGGTCCCTGCTGCCTCTTGTTTCTCACACCGAGCATGACTCACGTGGTCTTAGAGTATGAATCGACCAATAAATCCTCCTATGGGTCTCCTCAGAGTGTCATCCCCAACCCAACATCTTGGGCCTTCTCAGAGTGTAATCCCCCATCCATCATTCTCGTCATCCTCAGAGTGTAAGCCCCAATCCAATCCGAACTACATGGACTTTGATCCCTGTTTCCTAGGTGGCATATGTAGGAAGCCTCTCTGAGGTTCAAGCCCAACAACAAGTCATTCTGACCCCCTTTTCATGTCAGTTTTCCAACATATTGGGCCTCCTCAGAGTGTAATCCCCAATCCATCATTCTGGACATCCTCAGAGTGTAATCCCTAAGCCAATGCGAACTACGTGGACTTTGATCCCTTCCTCCTAGAAAGGTTATGTAGGAAGCCTCCATGAGGTTCAATCCCACCACCCATCGGACCACCTGGTCTCTATTCATGTCGGTTCCCTGACACCTAAGTGAACTACGGGGACTTTGATCCATGTCAAAGCATGGTACATAGGAGGCCTCCACGAGGTTCAAGCCCACCACTCGGTCATTTCTTCACGTCGAGTTGCACCCCCGTCCAGCATGATGTGAAACTGTATATGCGACTACATAAAATTTGATCCATTCCTCCTAGATAGGATATGTAGGAAGCCTCTCTGAGGTTCAAGCCCAACAACCGGTCGATCAGATCATCCCCACATCGGATCACTGCGCCACTCCTAGTGTCGCCTAAAGCTTGTTCCAAACCTTCGGGGTCATTAATCCAATGAGGGATGGTAAACCTAGGGCATAAATGATTTCGAACCCCTACTTCCAGTTGACCATTGACCACTAGGGTTGAATCCATGGATACAATGTTTGGGTATAAACCAAAGATTCATGAACATATGAATACGTCTTAAATCTATGAGAGAGTCCCAGAATATGAAATAATTCCCCCAAAAAATGGTGTGATGAGCCGAACTTCCCATCCTATCAACTAATGTGAGTTCTTAAGAGTCACTGGTTAGACCATCTGGCGAACGCCTGCCTTTGAAAAGCAGGTCCATCAATCATGGGATATGGAGCCGTTGGGCATTTTGTGGCCGAGAAAACTAGAACGAAACAATACGGTGCATAACGGATTGTACCTTTACTAGATGTACTGATTTGTGGTTTTTGGGGTCCTCTACTAAGTATAGTTATACTCACCCCTGAACGGGATTTTCCCACACATGTTGTGTCTTGTGAAGACGAGCAACCTTTTGATAGAGTCCAGGGCAGACTAGGAAAGGACCGAGCTTTCTGAGTTCCCTATAGGCCGAGGTGTTCCTTCAGCTATGAGCAGAAATCCCAATACCACTTTGTGTTTACAGGTAGGAATTTTTAATTTCCAGACTCTTTGTTTTGTGGGTTTGTATTCGGGCCCAGTTTACTTTCATTACATTACTTCTCACCGTACTCTGTTGGTTGGGTTTAGTTGTATGCATGCATTTTTTGTTCCATATTGTTTTTACATTTCAACATTTGTGGGATTGGAGATGTTTTCATGTATACAGGTGCTTTGTAAATGCCTCCCATGTTAGTAATATACCTACTCGGTGCTATTCACCAGCCCCTGGCCTATTGGATACGGCCTTGGGGGAATCACAGCGCGGGCCTCGCTGGGACGGGCCATGATAGAGTGGTATCAGAGGTGGTCAATTCTACCTTAGGACCAATAGTTTGTGAGATTGGTTTGCGACAACGGTGTTCAATGTTTTAATCTTGGATTTCAGGCCAGATACTACAGTGTTGGTGCAGCAGCCGACGTATCCATACACCAGGACTCTAATAACTTGCTTTTCAACTCGGTGCATGGAAACACTGGTTGCAAGGAAATAAAAAAAGGTACATGCATCATGTAGGAATGGGTTGTGTTTTCCATATCCTTTGTGTCAGCTATAAAAATATACTGATTGACCATGGTGTATATTGTTTCATTACAGGATGCCTCTACGACGCATACCCGCTAGGATTCAGCATCACGATCTTGAGGATGACCCCCTCGATGACGAGGCTTCAATACATGGACCAGTTCCCCTGGCATTTCCACTAGGTGGTGCACCTAATATGCAACCACCAATAGGGTAGCCCATGGTACTGGTAGTACCGACTGATAAGGGGTGAAGGATTGGAATTCTCTATGAGTTCTAGAGATAGAGACCCCTCATGTTCTGAGGCGAGCCCGGCCCTCAGGCAGTTGAGGACTGGCTTGAGGTAGTAACCAGAGTTTTCCATCTAGTAAGGACACCAGCAGACCAGATGGTGATCCATGGAGTGAGCCTTCTTCAGGGTTTTACAGGACAGTGGTGGAGTCTGACCACATAGAATCTTCATGAGGAGACCCTTTCATGGATGGAGTTTGATAGACTCTTCAGGGAGGAGTTCTCTCCAGTTACACTGAGAGCTGTACGCATCCATGAACTTCTTCAGCTCTAGTAGGGAAGTATGACGGTAGCTGACTACTCATAGAGGTTCACCAACCTCGCAAGGTACTCGATGGATATGGTCAAGGAACATTACTTGAGATCTCGGACCTTCAAGCGAGGTCTACGACGTGACATCTGAGCTAGTTTCATGCCCCTATGAATTTAGACTTATGTTGGAGTGCCTGAGTAATCCTTGGTGATCGATAGATTCTTAGCAGAGCAGAGATAGTCTACGACAGTCAGCAGCAGGCAGGCAAGTCTGGAGACCTCGGCAGTAGGGAGTCAAAGATGGACATAGGGATCAGTACATGAGAGATGTCAGATGAGGACCCAAGATAGAGGATTGATAGTCCAGGGATCCCAGGATGGATCTAGTCAGCCTAGGGAGAAGCGATGCTACGCATGCGACAGTAGGGGAAAACTCAGTAGATATTGTCCGACCTGTCGAGCTACTGATAGGGAAGCAGTGGATGGACCACCAAGGCAGAGGCAGAGAGTGGAGCAGACAGACCCACCAGGCGGAGGACGTTGCAAATGAGTATGGAAATCTGCATGTCGTGGAAGACGCTTCGACTTACTTCCACCACCACCCCTAGGAGGTCCGCACCAGACTCAGGGAGATGGGAGATAGGGGAGAGTATAGCTACATGTGGTCAAGGCATATAACCCAGGGGATCCAGGGATGATTCGAGATATGATATGTGTCTTTTCTACCTTACAATTCATAATTATAGCACAAGATCCAGACATTCCTTCATAGCCACATGTCTTGTACGAAACCTCGAAATTCTTGTTGAACCTTTGACTCGATCCTTACTCTTGGAGACACATACGGGAGGAGACTCGATGATCACGCACCTTTGTAGATAGTGTGATATTAACCTTGGAGGAAATAGTTTTGGTTTGAACCTCATGGTGGTAGTTTCGAGGCCTTATGATGTCATTGTCGGTATGGATTGGTATATTCGGTCCATGCTGAGATTGACTATTTTAGGTGAAGAGTGTGGTGTGTCTTCCTTGATGGAATGAGGTTTTCCTTTGTTAGAGAAAGGGAAACCCAGGAAGCGCAGAATGAGCTTTTGTATAGGAGGGTGCATCCAATCTCTCATGAGTTGTCTAGCATTTCCCTCAGAGCAGTGGATGTTGTGAGATCCCAGTTCCTAGTAGTAGTGGCGGACTATGGGGATGTCTTTCCCGAAGATGTTCCAGGGTTACCTCCCTTCCAGGAAATCAACTTCTGCATCGACTTACACCCCGGGATGTCACATATTTCCTCATCATCATATCAGATGGCTCTCGCAGAGATTCATGAGCGGAGGGTGCAGTTGTAGTAATTTTAGACTAAGGGTTTTGTGAGACCGATCGTTTCACCCTGGGCAGCCCCAGTCTTGTTTTCCAAGAAGGATGATGGGAGTCTGAGGTTGTATGTGGATTACCAGCGCCTGAACTAGGTGATGGTGAAGAATAATTATCCACTGCCGTGAATCGATGACCTCTTCGACCAGCTGAGAGAGGCACAATAGTTCTTGAAGTTTGACCTTCGATCAGGCTATCACCAATTACAAGTACGGGATGAGGACACACTAAAGGCAGCTTTTAGATGCCTCTATGGTCAGTATGAGTACTTGGTGATGACTTACAGCATGACGAACACCCCCATTGTGTTCATGGGACTAATAAACCAGATCTTCCAGCCGTACCGAGACCGGTTCATAGTGGTCTTCATTAATGACATCCTTCTATACTTGACATTAGAGGAGGAGCATTAGAGACACCTGTGGATGTTTCTAGACAAACATCAAGAGCACCATATTTATGGGAATCTCTCAAAGATCCAGTTCTGGATTCTAGAGGTCCACTTTCTGGGACATTTCATCTCAGCAGATGGAGTAGTTGTAGACCCATCCATGGAGTAGGCTGTGATAGCATGGGATCCAACTCGAAGCGTGATGGAGGTGCAGAGCTTCCATCATTTGGTAGGATATTACCAGAGATTCATTCCTGATTTATCCCAAAGATCATCATCGATGACAACCTTGAACTGGAAGGGGAAACCCTTCATGTGGATGGAGACGTGCCAGCATGTTTTCTATCAGTTGAGATATAGTTTGAAAAGTTCCCTAGTCTTGAGATTACCATAGGAGGGTGTCGAGTACATATTTTTCTGCAACGCATCAGGGACCAGGCTTGGTTGTGTCCGGATATAGAGGTAGGCAGTGATTGCTTATGGTTCGTGCCAGCTTAGGCCACATAAGAAGAATTATGCAATCCATGATCTCGAGTTAGCAGTGGTAGTCTTCTCATTGAAGATGTGGCGACACTACCTTATGGGTGATCAGTTTATCATCAACTTTGACCACAAGAGCCTCAAGTACATCTTTTTGCAGAAGGATCTAAATTTGAGTCTGAGGCATTGTCTATAGTTAATCTAGTAATATTATTTGGAGATCATATATACTCATGGGAAGGGGAAAAATGTGTTGTATTCTCTTAGAAGAAGGTCGAGCTCACAATTTTTGAGTGAGGCGACGGAGCAGTTAGCCGCATTGTAGTTATCCTTCGTGGATAGAGAGGATACAACTTACCTGCAGTCGATGATTGTCGCCACTCCACTCTTATAGAAGGTTAAGGAGGTAGAGCTAGTAGATGTCGACTGTGTGGGTTTACATGCTCAATTATCAACATGACATGCTCCTGATGGATATTCAAAAGGAGGGAACCACACACTTCTTTTCAGATGACGCACTGTTGTAACAGTGGCGTTGTGGGAAGAGGTCATGTAGGAGTTACATAAATCCCCTTTGGCGGTACATCCTATAGTGGAAAAGATGTGTTAGGATCTCTGATGACAGTTCTGGTGGTTAGGCATGAAGAAGGAAGTAGTAGAGTTCGTTTCCCGATGCCTCATATGCCAGCAGGTGAAGTCTAAGCACCAGGTTCTAGCGGGATTAGCTCACCCCCTGGATGTTACATAGTGGAAATGTGATGTAATTTCAATGGACTTCATAATAGGCTTACCACGAACGTCCAAATTTCATGATTCCATCTGGGTAATGTTGACTGACTCACCAAGTCATCCTACTTCCTATCTATTAGGGAGCAGAGTTCCGTAGAGAGCTTGGGACGCCTCTCCATGCAGGAGATAGTTCATCTTCCTGGAATCCCATTGATGATAGTCTCAAACCGAGATGCCTATTTCAAGTCCTGGTTGTGGAAGGTATTGAAGGAGGATTTTGGGACTTAGCTATGCTTGAGCACAATGATTCATCCCCAGACAGAAGGTCCGACAGAGAGGACCATTCTGGTTCTGGATGATATGTTGCGAGTTGGTGTCTTGGACTTTGGTCGAAGATGGGAGGAACACCTACCACTGGTTGAGTTTTCATACAACTATAGCTATCACTCCACCATTGGTATGACAAAGTTTGAGGCCTTGTATGGGAGACCGTTCCAGTCCTCGCTATGCTGGACTGACCCTAGAGAGTCAGCACTCATAGGTCCAGAGATGGTGCGAGCTACCACCGAGAAGGAGCAGATCATTTGGGAGTGGAGGAAGACTGCACAAAGTTGGTAGAAATCTTATGCTGACAGACGATGGAGACCACAGGAGTTCAGAGAGGGATACTACGTCTTTCTTCGGGTCTCACCTTGACGAGGGTTACAGAGATTTGGTCGGGGAGACACGTTATATCTGAGGTTCATCAGACCATTCCAGATACTGTGTAGAGATGTCGAGGTGGCATACCACCTAACTCTACCTGCACAGTGGCATCAGGTATATGATGCCTTCCACATGTCGCAGCTGGGATGGTACGTGCATGACCCATCGCACGTCATCAACTGGGAAGAGCTTGACATTGAGGATAGAGTGACAATTGCTGAGTAACCGGTGGAGATCGAGGTTCGTTAGGAGAGGATACATTGTGGGATATTGATTCCCTTGGTGCACATTTGTTGGAAGCACAAGAATCTTAGGAGAGCACGTGGGAGTGGGAGTCCCAAATCTGTGCCCAGTACCCACATCGTTTTTAGTAGCCTTTGTTTTGGATTTTTTAGGTTGTAAAGCCCCAAGGTGGGGAGAATGTAATGTCTTGGATTTTTCAGTGTATTATTTTTAAATTTTATATGATATTATTTTGAGACTGGGTGCGAAAATGACACATCATTTCAAGGCCTAGTGAGCCTGGAATGGTGGTTTTAACTTTTTTTAGGTTATGTGAGTCGGCACTTATGCGCGGCTATGGCAATTTCCAAATAGATGTCCTGATTAAAAATATGAGGGCACTGTTGCATCCAAAACAACGAATTTACCTATGAATGAGCCTAACCTCGACCGGCGCGTGTTGAGGGTGAATGTTAATTTTAGGACGTTTTAAGTAAAACAAAATAAAATAAATTCACAAAGTTTATTTTATTTCTTTTGGAAGTATATGCTGCAGCGCGGAGATAGGGAAACTGTTTCTTTAATTAAAGTCATGTCATGATGATTTAGAAACATAAAGGCTGACACAATAATTCCACATCGTAATGGGATGTGAAATACATTTCCCTTTTTATTTGGATAATATAATATTTCTCGTTGGCGACGATTGAGAGAAATCTTTGGAGACTCCATAGAGCGTTGGAGAAAACCCTCAGTGGTGAACAACGACGGGTCGAAGTGGGGAATTGTTGCACCAACGAAGTTGAAGGATTTCGACGACAATAGCAGGTCGAACCTTTCATAAATGATCGATCCTTTCTTAAAGGTAGGGGTTGTTATTTCATTCCTCTTTCCCCGTTCTAGATTTTAAATGACGAACGTGGATCAACAATGAACATTTTGATCGGCGGATTCATAAGTTCTTGTGGGAGGGATTTTCTTTGGGATAATTATGGGGAATTAATCCACGTTGATTATTGTTGTTGATTTCTGCTCCATCTTAGCCTATTAATGGGAGTATATCAACGCTGTGACGAATGGGGGTGGAGCTTCGTTCCTCAAATTTGTTCTATTGGTTTTCCTTTCCCATTTTCTTCTCGTGCGTTCTTCGTGTTATTCACATTCTACGTGTTCCTTATGGGGAATCAAACAAAAGATCTTTGGGCACCCATATTGCAATACAATGACCCCAAACTGGAGATCCGGCATTTCAATGGACCTACGGAGGTGCGACGACCATGACGGATGACGAATCAACTCAGATTGGAAGAGGCCATTCTTCGAGTGCTCTTCACGCAGGAAGATCAAAACATGTTTTCGGAGACAATCAGTGGTCTGAAAACATCAGAAGTAGCTTCGTGGTGTCGGGGACACCAAAACCTGAATGTTCTATGGAGATCGGAAGACCGAATCAATGAACAGGGCATCACCAGAGGTGAGAAGGTGGAGATCTGTGTTTCTGAAAATTTTCAGAACACACGGTGTGTACTTCCGAAGAACACACTGTGTAGTACTGGTGAAATCTTGGGTTTCAGGGGTCATAGAGGAATCACACGGTGTGTTGGACTTCCCCGGAAGTTTGGCATGTATTTTGGGAAGTACACGGACATGGGATGATCTACACATCTTCAAAACACAGTGTGTATAGCATGGAAGAGGAGGCTACGTGGGACTCAGCATGTATCCAGGGGGTACAAAGACACGGGATGGAGTATACGACCGTGTACTCCATCCCATGGCCGGGAAAGGCCAGTTATGTGGGCCAACCTGTGCACCGATTACACGGGTTGGAGTACACTGGTTGATAACCGTGTACAGGCACATTGCCAGTGTACACGGAGCCAACCCCAGTCACTCAGACAAGGCATGTACACCGTACTACACGCCGTGTACTCACTTTTCTGTATGACTAGCCTTACAACACGGGCCATTGTACACGATCAGTACCTAGGGTTAGACGACACGATCTGTAACTTTACTATATGTCATGTTCTTTTACAAAAATGGTATGGTCCTCTTATCCACCATATCTTGGACATGTTTCATTTTGGTTAGTGCCCCTTCTCCTCATTCCCTTAAAGGTCAGGTATCGTTTCCTTCTATAGGAGTATGATCCCTTCAGAATGAATTTCTTTGATAGAGTCAAGAATCCATCCGAGAGTCCCAGATTGAGATCCTCTATCCATTGTTAACCCTAGGTAGAGTTAGAAATCAATGTGACCAACTCCACCGGGCGTCAATTCACTACCTAGAAGGTGAATTCCGGATGAGTCATGGTATCCTCCATGGCCCTGACAGTGATCCACATCTTTGTATCGTGATTTTTCCAACTCAAGAGTGTGTCTTCCGTAATGAGTGCATCTATCTATCGAAATCTTCCTACTCTGGAGTGTGTCTCCTGTACGGAGAGTAACTACCTCTCATGACAGTTCCCGACGAATGGTACTTCTCGGTTGAACGTCATCAGAGCTTTAAGACTCATGGTGTGTGTTCTACCAGAACGAGTGCTTCATGGAATCTTCGAACTGAATCCTTAATGGGGGTATGTAGTTGTGCGACTTGTCTCTAGACCACAGGTCTAGGTTTTGAGTATATCTGGTTTGTGTTTCTCTTGCTATATGTTATGTAGACATATACTGTACATATATGATAGTAAATTTACATCATGTACTTCTTTGTGGTTTTCAAGGTTCTCTACTGAGTATTGTTATAATCACCCATGCACGTGCTTTACCCGCACATGTTGTGTCTTGTGCAGACGAGCAGGCTTTTGACAGAGTCCAGGGCAGACTAGGAAACGACCGAGATTTCTGAGTTCCCTACAGGTCGAGGTGTTCCTTCGGCTATGATCAACAGTCTCAGCCCCTCTTTGTGTTTATAGTTCGGACTTTGCAGTTTTCAAACTCTTTGTTTGGTGGTCTTGTATTGTAGCCCAGTTTACTTTTAGTACTTTACTTCTCGTCATACTCTGTTGGTTGGGTTTAGTTGTATGCATTCATTTTTTTCTTCCATAGTGTTTTTACATTTCAGCATTTGTGGTCTTGGGGATGTGTGTGTGTGTACAAGTGCTTAGGTAATTCCTCCCATGTTATTAATATTCCAACTATGTGCTAGTCACCAGCCCCTGGTCTATTGGAGGTAGGCTTGGGGGAGTCAGGACGCGGGCCCCACTTGGACGGGTCGTGACAATTACAAACATGGATTGATTTAATTATTTATTTTATATATAGTAATTATATTTATGAAAATATTAATATCTAATAAATTTAAAATTATACCTCCTATGACTCATATTAATACAAAATGTTTATATTAAACATTAACCCCCTAAATGAACTTACTAAGAACCATTCTTAATTTGAGTCAATTTTGGGAAAACCTACAAAAATTTATAATTTCTTTTCTAATGATATAATAAAAGTCATAGATATAATTTTTTTTTGGATATTGTGAAGAGAGTTTAAAATATATTTTTCATGTTTAATATATTGAGGAATTATCTAATAAATCAACTTAACCACCTTAAGTAGCCATCATAAGTGAAAAATATTTTTAAAAAAAATAACAAGTGATAATAAAGAGAAAATATAAAATAAAATATTGGTATATAGGTTTATTAATGTAATTTTTAATAATAATAATTTTATTATCCATGTGGTGAGGAACACATATAAAATAAATAAGTACATTTGGTAAGGGTTTTTGCATCTTAATTTTTTTTTCATTAAGATATGATGAATATTAACCACATTTTTATATTTTTATGTCGATATATTTTACATGTACTTATTTTATAATTATTTTTCATGAAATTTTACTAATTTCATACATATCTAATTATATTACATCCATGTATTTTCAATTCCAGAGCATAAAATTTATCAAGGGTTTTGGGAAACACAATTCATGTTAGTGAGTTATGATTGTACTTCTTAAACATATTGTATACATCATGGGAACATTATTTGATTTGATTTTAAAATGTTTTATTTTATATTTTATTTATTGGGATTTAAATTTTTACCATATACACCCCTTTCTATATGTATCTTAGATCAATAATTATGATACATATATTGTATTTTTTAACTTAGAATTATTTTATTTGAGTTCAAATGTTATCCCAAAGAATAATTATTCTAATTAAGATAAATTATAATATTTACGCTTTAATAATAAATTTAATCTTTTTCTCTATGTAAATTTATTATTTTAACTCAAATATTCATTCTTGATGAATTTCATTCCCATAAAAGTTTAATGTTTTTAAGAAAAAAATATAATCTCCCTTAATAACAAATTTTCCACCACATCTAGGTTCTTTATTTCTAAAGATGTTTTCCTTTCATATATAGAAATAAAAAATTTTCATTACTCATGTTTCTATCATATTTCTACCATATACTATTCAAAAAGAAATTTTTGTTACTCATTTTATGATGCGGGTTTTAAAAAAATTTATTTCATAATATTAAAATGGTTTTTCCATAATTATGAAATTTATTATTGTAAATTCTACTTCAAGTTCTCTTTTAAAATAATTTATGCTATTTTAATGCACTCATATTGGTGATTTTTTTAAAAATACATGTTTTAATAATGTATTTACCTCACCCTTTTTAAACCATAATTAATTTTTCAAGGAACCATTATTGAATCTTTTTTTAATGTAATTGTTTTCATGATATTTTCACTTCATGTTACTTAAATAATTTTTTAAAGGAACAATTATTGAAATTATTTTTAAAAAATAAAAAATTCAAAAAAAGTTCACTTTGTTTTTTTGAAACATTCATTAAATTTCAAGAAATATTTATTTAGATATCCTTCCAAATATTTGTTTTAGAAATTATATTCTTTAAAAAAATTTAAAATTGATATTTGTAAATGTTCCACATTAAATATTATTTTTAAAACAATATTATGAAATCTTTTTTGAGGATCCTTTTAAATTTTTATTCCAATTTCTTCTTTAAATCTAAATGATTTAGTGCATATGGAACATTTTTATAAATCAATTTATAAATATTCTTATAAATTCCCTTTTTTGGGTGGATGAATTTTTAATATCAACTATTTACATTATTTTTTTAATTTGGATGATACCATTTAGAAATTTTATGAAACTCATTATTCATTTAATTGGGTCTTTATGATGTGATGAATAATTATATTCAAGTGGAAAAAAATGTTTAGATAAATGAAGGGTGAGGTTTGATATATCCTTCCAATTAATTGACCAAATTTTTATTTATTATTATCATAACATGGAAACACATGTTTTATCAAAATATAGACAGGGTATATTGGTTGTATCATAATTTGATGTAGTTAAATGGGTTGAAGCTAAAACCGAAAAGGGTACACCGGTAGTAGCCTTTTCCCCGTAGTGTAAATTAGCATTGGTCCACACCAAAGATGTAACATCCTAGGTAAATAAAGAGTATGACATTTTTATATTTATTAGTATTTGTGAATTATATATTAATTTTACATTAAAATGGAATTCTTTGTTCAATGGTGTACCTGACATGAAACAATGGGTTTCTTCCAAATCTAATGTTGCACAGAATGATGAGTTGTACTGAAAAACAGTAATATAATATTATTATTTTTAATTTTAGTCAAAGCATAGTCATTTTATTAGTTGGAATTAACATAACTAAAAAAATATGATTATACATGTTTGTTAAATGGTTTTACATTTATCCAATAAATTTTAAAGGCTTAAAATAAAAAAGAATCTGATTTTAAGCATAAATAGTCTAATATTCTTTAAAAGGTCGTTTTAACACCTTTTAATGGAGAACCCTTTTTAAATCTAGTTTTTTCACTTTTAATTGTTATATTTTACAAAATAAAATTATTCTTTATAATCGGGACATGAAAATTTACTTTATATGAAATTTTGTTATTTTTCTGATAAAGTTCATTTTTTAATGAATAATGAAAAATACTACATTTTAATTCAAAACTAATTTTTAATATTATTCTTTTATATGGTTAGATTATCTGATTAATTATTTTTAAATTTTAATTGGATTAAATTTTACCATTTAACCCAATTCTAGTCATTTTATGTAATTTCATTTTCAAATTGGACATAAACAAGTGTTAATATTTTGATAGTTATTATTTCATAAAGGCACACTTTTTTGTTTTGACAATGGGAATTAATTTTAAATTAATTTATGCCACTTCTATATTTTGAATTTTTAAAAAAGGATTCCATATTTTGATTCATGAGGTCTAAATTGTGTAAATAGGTAAATTTTATCCTTGCACATTATGAATATTTACCTCAGTAAATATTTTATTTACCATGATTAAAAGGTAAATCTCGGGAATAAGGGTGAAAATAAAATTATAATAATATCAAATTATCCTTAAACATTTCATAACCCTATTGGATGATATAATACTGACCAATTAATCCTTGGTCTGATTTTGGTACCTCATGGAACCACTTGGGAGTGATAATGACACTTTATATTAGTTAATTTAAAGTAAGGACAAAAATAACATCAACAAGAATCTTTTTACTGAAAAACTTTTTTTATAGGGTAATATAAGATATCTCATGGACTATAAATACTAATTTAAAATCTAAAAATATTTCCTACATCATGGTATTTTATTTATAATTTTTAGACATCAAATAACTAAATTTATTTAAGACACAATGATGATGTAATTATTACCTCATTAATGAAAGTTTTAAATAAATGAGATTATAAATGTTAAAATAAATATATTTTGAAACCTTTTATGCCATAAATTAATTTTGGGGATGATTATGACTTGTCATATTTAAATTATTTTATATTTTTTGAATGAATCAAGTTGTTATAGATTTTTTTAAAGTCTTGATATGAATAGTATTTGAAATGACATAAATGAATTTTTAAATGAATCAATATTTTATTAAATGATATAACAATCCTAAAAATACAAGATTCTGTCAAATTACTTGTATAAGGTTGATAATTTCATTAATTAACCACATGTGGTTCTATTTTCAATTTATGGTAACTATATTAACTATATAGTATGAATATATAAAAGCACATGGTAAAAGTTAAATAAGTTAACAAAGGGATAAATAAAAAAGGTAAGGATTAAAAATTATCCAAAACCTATCCAATTAATATTAGATGATTTTATTTAGACTTATATGCACATTATATTAAAATTTAATAAGTTTGGGACTTTTTGAAATCGAAATTTTGTTTATAATAAAATAATATTTTTAAAATTTCCTAAAGAGCCCCTCCTCCCCCCTATAAAAGGCCATCACCTCTATCACATTAATCACACGTCTCAAGCCCCTAGGCTCATCCAAAATCTGCCCAATTAATCTCCCAACATCCCTCTATTCCTCCTAGAATCCTTAACCTAGGTAGAAAGAAATTCAAGAAATCCTTTTGGGTCAAACCAAAGGGAGTTACCCGATTTAAATGTAGCATCTTCCCTCAAGTTCATTTATTTTATTTTCCTTCTCCACTCCCTATAGTCTTTTTATTCTCTGTTTCTATGAAAACACCTATATCCACAATATTATAGGTTTTTTAGGATAATTATTCTAACTAAAATAACACACACATCCATCTAATGGTTATAGAACATAATGTTTCTCTGGACAACGAACTACTGCCTCACGAAATGATGATTTTTCAATCTTCTCCTACGATATCTTATAGTGGACATTATGATGGATCTTCAATTATATAGGATGTTTATTATATATATTATCTCTATGAATTATTTATTCTATTTTATATAATACCTTTATGATTTTCATGTTTTATATATACGATAATTTCATTTGAGGAAGTACGAACAACTGCCCCCTCAAAGTGATTTGACTCGTTGATACCATACATGGAATTTATAATGGATGGTGTTAATGAACATAAATAACATATATAAAATATTATATTATTATATAATAATAGTATTACTATTCATCATTTTGTTTTCATTTCTTTTAAAATGAAAAAAATGAAATGGAAGTAGCATTCATGTGTACGTACGGCTTACCGTATCCATGAACGGTGCATTTAATTTTCATATATTCAAATGATATGAACTATTATAAATACATAGATACTAGATATATATGATACATATGATATATAAATCATTAATATCATCCTGGATATAATGGAATTTCGACCACATGGATAATTTATAATTATAACAAGTTTATTTTTTACTCAAGTTTGGAACATCAACAAAATGTCCGATATGAACTCAAATAATTAACTAATTGTTATAGAAAGGTAATAACTGATATAAAAGAAATAAAATAATTTAAAATTTTTCTTAATAAAATATAAATTAACTTATGTTTATTATTCATGAAATTAAATAATGAATAGGTCAATTCGAACATTAGGTAAGGTGGTTCCATCTCACTTTTTATTCCCATGAGATTCATGCTATATTTGCCACTATTTATTTTGTGTGGTGTATGTACTTCCCATGATTATATTAATTGTGTAATATAATTTAATATATTAGTATTTACATCATCATTTTATGATCCTTATTTCATGTGGTGGATGGTTCGTAAGTTACCAAATCGGTGAAGGAACCTTTCCACCTCCTCTTCAAGTCAGAGAATTATTTTATGTTAAGTCCTTAAATTTAATTTCAAAAATGTTGGGATATTTTATTCAATAACTTTATTGATGTAAATTTTATGTCCATGTGATGAGATATCCTTTTATCTCTCATCAACTTATTTTTGTAATGTTTTTAGTGATGCTGTTAGGCTGTCGAATTTTTGTAAGGGGACTTCTTAGCCAAATTTCCATTATTTGAGTTAAGCTTATACTTCTAGGTTATGTTATTAAATTAATATGAGTGAATGAACTAAGATTTTTTGACACTTAATATCCACTTATATTGGGTGTATTTATATCTTTCACACATCATTATGTCACAGATTTAACCTTAATATAATGGTACAATCATTATAAGGGACTTTATCTTAATCTCATTTCATTGAGACAGTTTTGATAATATACACCTTCTTATTTTATACAATATACAATAAACAACTTTTACTTTTAATTTCATTGAAATGGAATATTTTTTATATGAATAATTTTACTAAATGAAAAAATTAATGTTTTTATTATTTCTGGATACAATGACCTCTCCACCGTTGTAATCATTATTTGGCTTCCACTATAAGCCATTATGTTTTTTAAATGAAAAATTAAACCCTTATTATATTTTTGGGTGTTTTAGTATTGAATATGGTTTTTGAAATGGATTTATTATTTCAATATCTTGAAATGATTACTTGTGATTGAAAATTAAATGTTATTATTGAAATGTTTATATTTGAAATATTTTATGTGTTATATTTTTATAATGGTACATAGAAATTTGATGGGTGGTTACATGATAATTAAAATTATGAGTGGTTTTGTGATAAACAATGACGGGTGGTTACGTTATAACCACAAATGAATTGTATACAGAAGTCAGCCGTTTGGTTATTCCATTTAGTGATATGTGTTGATGTCCACCGTATGGTTATTCCATTTAAGTATGCTTATATCCCAAGTTAATTTTATTTTTATGTGTTCTTTATATGGGTTTTATGGTAATATTTTTGTTACAAAAGGGAAAGAAATGATATTTTATTCAATAGAGAGTATTTACTACTTCATAAAGATGAAAATTACTACTTATGATAATGTATTCATCGATTACTTTTTATTTTGAAAAAATAACAATTTTCCTTCTCGGTGTACCCCTTACTGAGCTTTTTATGCTCATATCATTTTTTTTAAATGTTTTTCATGGGACATAAATATGAATATGATCAAGGATGGGATCAAGAAAAGTCATAATGTCTAAAATATGGATCTGGATGTGACTCTTTTTTTCAAGAGTTTATATATTATGAAATAAATGGATACTGAGTAGAAGTTTCTACTTTTTTATATTTGAAATGTAATGTAAGAGTTACGACACAATTCCCTAAAATTATAAACCTAAAAATATCATCAATATTAATTATTAACTTAATGAAATATTATGTAATGTTTAAGGATGGGTCCTTATAGTTGGTATCAATGGTTTTTTAGATATCTTTAGTGGTTAGGGTGTTATTTAAGCATAAGTGAAATAACCATAATGGTTTTTTTATTATAAAGAGTCATAGTTATTTTAGATAAATTTAATGTGTTTAAGATAACATGAATATTTATATCCTAGTGTTTAACCTCCTCATAAGATATTATATGATTATTTTACTGATATACTCACACTATCCTTTTTGGTTTTAGTAGATGGATTGATCAAGAAATAACAAAAGTAACAATGGATGTTTAGAAAACTGTGACGGGATTCTAAATAAGCGACCAAATGAAATGGGAGATTCAATGAGAACTCTTGTGGTTATTCTCAACCAACTATCTGGAGTAATGATTGACCACCTAAATCATGGTTATTTTTATAAGGCATCATATATGTGAGAAATGAAGCCCAATGGGAGCTCAGGTAATAATTATAAAGGTAAGTATATTCAAAAACCTATGTGTTAAGGATGGGGAAAGAAAAACCTAGGAAAATTATTCAAATATATGGGGAGATTCTATAGATGTGGTAATGGAGTTCATAAATTGAGAACATTCCATGGAAAAAATTAAGTGTACAGTTGAATCTACGAATGGGAAAGAAGTTCTTTCTGAGTGATCAATTGAATGTTTTAAATGTGGTGTGCATGGTAACTATAAAAATATATGTTCTATGAAGATGGTTTAGGAATGAGATCATAAGTACCGTACAAATATATGTCTACCAATACCTAATTCCATTCCAATTGAGGGTGAGGAAAATAACAATGTCCAATGAAAGGTATGGATTCTTTCTTATCTAATGTTTTGACATTATTGAATCTTAGGAGATAATTCATGTTTTTTAGGAATGAAGTATTACAGAATATGTTGGTAAAGAATGGTTAATGGATCATGAAGAACATTTAATGATCAAGGTATTCAAGAGTTATACCTCATTTTAGGATGATGAAATGCTTAAAAGTATTAATACTATTTTGATGATAGGATTAATTTGGATTACTTTTTATAGAATGTGTAAACCTAAAGTTTGATATGTGAAAATGTTATTCAAGGAAGAATTGTCTTTTACTTTTTTGGATATAGTTATAAATAACAATTTTGGATTATATTTTCCTTGAATTTGAGGTAATTATAGTTTATTACTTTTTGCGATGAAAATGTAAGGTATGAGATAATATTTGTGGTGAAAAAATGTTATAGTTATTTTTGAGGAATTTATCTCATTTTTGGGAATGATATAAAATTATATATTTTTTGAAAAAGGAAAACACGCGGCCCGTGTGACAACATGTCATGTTGGACAAATTTCTGAGAATCAAACCCACAATGAATGTGTGATTGGGATTTATCACCTACCACTAGAATACCTGAAGTCCCTGGTTAGTATGACTAACTCTTTTTAGTTAGATGATTTTATTGATCAAGAATAATTTGATTTTGGGAACTTATGTTTTATAAAATAGAAATCCTTATTAAAGGAAAATGATTTGGTGATTAAGTGATAAATGTTATTTTGGAAGACGTTCCCTTTTTTAGGAACACTATATTCTAAAAGAAAAATAGAATACTATGGGATCTTATTTGTGGAGTAATTGTTGAAATTTTACTTTTGAAGATTCTATGTTCTTATTGTGGAAATATAGAAACTTGGGTAATTTATGGAAATGATTAACCTTTCACAGAGAATATTTGATTAGGTTAATTACTATTCAGTATGAGACTTTAAGAGTAGACAATTATATTTAGAGGTAAATGTAAAGATTTACTGTGGAATACTATGTAATTAAATCCCTCTATGTTTTGGGTTTCTATATTATTTTGGGTTACTTTGAGGAATTTTAAGGACAATTGTTCATTGAGTGATCTTTTCTGAACTTTGGGTATTGTTTTTAGAATTGTGTGGATTAAGAGTAGTATTTTTTTTTATAAATTTATATTCTTTTTTGGATTATTTGATCTTGTACTAACCATTGTGTTGTTGGTTAATGTCTAAATACATGGTAAATATATAGTTCATCTTTTTGGGATTATGTGATTCTCTAGATGTTGAATCTAGCACTTTAGGTGTGACCAAGTCTTCTTGAATACTCATCGTTTGGAGAAAAGATGATTTTAGGTAGAAACTTATTAAATGATGAAACTCTACTTGAAATTAAGGATATTTACTTATGTACTTAGTCAATCTCATAAATAAATTCTCCAACAGTACTAAATGAAACTTAAAAAAACTTTTCCTGTTAACATTTCTAACTGGGGAATCAAATAATGTTTAACATATCACAAGTTTGTGGTTTTCTGGTGGTTTACATTCTCTTGATCATGTTTTCTATCACTCTTCATCAGAACATGACACTTTGTTTCTATTATATATCAATGTTATCAATTAATCCTAGTATGTGTTTTCTTGGGTGACCTTTTTACTTATCTTTATTTCTTTTAAAGTTATAGTTTTATTGAATCTTTTCTGATGTGGTAATTTTAATAAAGTTTATGATCAAAATGTTAAAATTGTCAGGGTGCAATTTCCAAAAGGGGGGAAGGATGTAACATCTCAGGTAAATAAAGAATATGACATTTTCATATTTATTAATATTTTTGAATTAAATATTAATTTTACATTAAAGGGGGTTCTATTTTCTATGGTGTACCCGACATGCAACAATGGGTTTATTCGAAGTCTTATGTTTCACATATTGCTGATTCATACAAAAAATATAATAATATAATATTATTATTTTTTATGGTAGTTAATGCCTAGCCATTGTATTGGCGGGAATGAAAAGAACTTACTAAAATATTATTATACATGTTTGTTAAATTGTTTTATATTTATCCAATAAATTTTAGGGGTCTAAAATAAGAAAGATTATGATTTAAAGCATAAATAGTCTAATATTCTTTAAAAGGTCATTTTACCACCTTTTAATGGAGAACCCTTTTTAAATATTTTTTTCTTACTTTTATATATTCTATAAGAAAAAATAAAATATTATTTATAATCAGGACATCAAAATTTACTTTGGAAGAAATTTTGGAATTTTTCTGATAAAGTTCATTTTTTAATGAATAATGCAAAATACTACATTTTAATTCAAAACTACTTTTTAATCTAATTTATTTATTTGGTTATATTATCTATTTAATTGTTTTTAAAGTGTAATTGGATTAAATCTTTACCATTTAATCCAATTCTGGTCAATGCAAGTAATGTCTCTTTGAATTGGACATAACCAAGTGTCAGCCTTTTGATAGTTATTATTTCTAAAAAACACGCTTTTGGTTTTGACAATGATAATTAATATTAAATTATTTTATGCCACTTATATGTTTTGAATTTGGAAAAATGGATTCCTTATTTTGAATCTGGAGGTCTAAATTGTGTAAAAAGATAACTTCTGTTTTTAGTCATTATGAATATTTATTTCAGAAAATATTTTATTTACCATGGTTAAAGGTTAAATATGGTAAATAAGGGTAAAAAATATATTATAATAATATTAAATTACCATTACAAATTTTATAACCCTATTGTAAGAGATATTGCCGACGAAGGTCATCCTTTTGTCGATTTTGGGCCCCAGGGAGCCACTTGGGAGTAATAATGACACATTGTATTAATTAATTTAAAGTGTAAAGACAAAAATAACATAAACATGAATATTTTTACTAAAAAATTTTTATATGGGGTTATATAAAAGATATATTAGATTATAAATATTCATTTGAAATCTAAAACTATTTCCTACATCATGCTATTTTATTTATAATTTTTAGACATCAAATAAATAAATTTATTTTATGACACAATGATAATGTAATGATTACCTCATTAGTGAATGTTTTAAATAAATTAGATTAAAAATGTTAAAATAAATTTATTTTCAAACTTTTTTTTCAAAAAAAAATATTTATGGATGATTATGACTTGTTATAATTGAATTATTGTAGGTTTTTTAAAATAATAAAGTTTCAATATATTTTATTTAAAAGTCTTGATATTAATATTATTCAAATTGACATAAATGACTTTTTAAATTAATAAATATTTTATTAAATGATATTATAATCCTAAAAATATACGATTTGGCCAAATTACTTAGGCACAGTTTATAATGTCATTAATTAACCACTTGTGGTTCGATTTTCATTTTATGGTTACTATGTTAACCATATAGTATGAATATATAAGAGAAGATGGTAAAAGTTAAATAAGTTAACAAAGGGTTAAATAAAAAAGGTAGGGATTAAAAATTATCTAACCTGTCCAATTTTTATTGGGTGATTTTATTTCGACTTATATGCACATTATCTTCGAATTTAATAAATTTGGGACCTTTTTAAATAGAAATTTAGTTTATAATAAAATAATGTGTTCAAACATTTCTAAAGAGCCCCTCCTTCCCCTAATAAAAGGCCATCACCTCTAACCCATTACTCACACCTCTCTAGCCCCTTGGCTCATCAATAATCTGACCAATTAAGCTCCAAAATCCCTCTCTTCCTCTTATATTCATTTTACTTAGAAGAAGGAAATTCATGAAAACCTTTTGGTTCAAACCAAAGTGAGTTACCCGATTTAAAGGTAATGTCTTCCCCCCAAGTTCTTTTCTTTTATTTTCCTTCTCTACTCCCTATGATCATTTTCTTATTTTTTTACATAACAACACCATTATCCTAGGAAAACAAATTTTTTTATATTTGACGTATTATAACTACACTTACACACACCTATATCTAATGGGAATAGAACATAATGTTTCTGTGGACTGCGAACTACTGCCTCACAGAACGATGATTGTTCAATTTCTCCTACCACCTCTTATGGAGACCATTATGATGGAACTGTAATTATATATTATATTTATGATATTTATTTTACCTCTATGTTTTTTAAATTATCTTTAATAAAAAACCTTTATCCTTTTCATGTTGCATATATATGATAATTTCATTTGAGGAAATGCGGACTACTGACCCCTAAAAGATTTATGACTCGTTCATACTATACATGAAACATATAAAGGATGGTGTTAATTGACTTACATAACATATATAAAATGTGATATTATATAGGAATAATAATATACCTAATCATTATTTCATTTTCATTTCTTTTAAAATGAAAAAAATGAAATGGAAGTAGTATTCATGCGTATGTACGACTTACCGTCTCCATAAACGGTGCATTATATTTTCATATATCCAAATGATATGGAATATTTTAAATAAAAATATACTAGATATATATGGCATATATATTATATCTAAATCATTAATATCATTCTAAATATAATGTAATTTTTACCACATAGACAATTTATAATTATAACAAGTTTGTTTTTTACTCAAGTAACAAACGTCGGCTAAATTTTTGATAGGAACTAAAATAATTAACTAATTGTTATAGAAAGGTAATAAGTTATATAAAAAGTAATAATAAAATTGAAAAAGTTTCTTAAGTAAGTATAAATTAACTTATGTTCATAATTCAGTAAATTAAAGAATGAACGGGTCAATTCAAACATGAGGTAAGGGGTTTTCATCTCACTTGTTATTCATGTGAGATTCATGTTATATTTTCCACTATTTACTTTTTTGTGGTGTGTTTACTTACCATGATTGAATTAATTTTATAATTTAATTTAATTTATTGGTATTTACATTTTCATTGTATGATCCTTCTTACATGTGGTTTATGTTTCAAAAGTTACCAAATTGATGAGGGAACCTTTCACCCTCCTCTTATAGTTGCAGACATCTTTTATGTTATGTAATTAAATTTAAATTCTTAAATGTTGGGATATGTTATTATATATCCTTATTGATGTAAATTTTATGTCCATGTGATGAGATATACTTTTCTCTATCATCAACTCATTTTCTGAATTTTTAACAAACACTGTTAGGATGCCGAATTTTTGTAAGGGGGATTCTTAACTAAATTTCTATTCATTGAGTTAAACTTCTACTTCTTGATTAAGTTATTCAAGGAATATGTGTGAATGAAATTGTATTTTTTACACTTAATATCTGCTTATATTGGGTGTATTTATATTTTTCGCACTTAATTATGTTATTGATTTGTCCATAATATAATGGTACAATCATTGTAGGGGACTTCGTCTCAATCTCCTTTCATTGAGTCACGTTTTGATAATATAATCCTCATTCTTTTTTCTGGTATATAATAAACCCCTTTGAATTTTAATTTCATTCAAATAAAATCTTTTTTCTACGAAGTGTTTAAATAAATGAAAAAAGGAATTTTTTTAACGTTTACGATGACAATGACCTCTCTACCGCCGTAATCATTATTTGTCTTCCTCTACAAGCCTTGATGTTTTTATAAATGATAAATGAAACCCCTTATTCTTTTTTTGGGTTTTTTGGTATTGAAAATAGTTTTTGAAATGGATTGATTATTTTAAAATCTTTAAATGATTCCATGTGATTGAAAATGAAATGTTATTAGTGAAATGTTTATATTTGAAATATTTTATATGTTATGATTTTATAATGTTACTTTGACATTTGACTGGTAGTTATGTGATAAACCAAATGACAGGTGGTGTCGTGATAAACCAGGATGGGTGGTTACATTATAACCTCCAATGCATTGGGTATAGAAGTTGGTCGTATGGTATTCTATTTAGTGATTTTTGGAAGTCGACCATATGGTTATTCCATTTAAGCATGTTTATGTCCCATGTTAGCTTTATATGTTATTTGTTTTTTATATGGGTTTTACGGTAATATTTTGGTTAAAAAAGGGTAAGAAATGTTCTTTTATTTATTAAAGAGTATTTACTACTTCATAAAGGTGAAAAGTACTACTTATGATAAAGTATTCATGGTTTACTTGATGTTTTGAAAATCTAACAGTTTTCTTTCATTGTGTATCCCTTACTGAGATTTTTATGCTCAACCCAATTTTTTTGAAATGTTTTTAATAGGGAATAAAGATGAGTAGGGTCAAGGATGGGATCAATAAAATTCATGATGCCTAAAATATAGATCTAAACACGACTCTTTTTCAAGAGATTTTTTTTTTGAAAAAATGGGTACTAAGTAGAAGTGTCTACTTGGTAATATTTGAAATGTAATGTAATAGTTACGACCTAATTCTCTAAAACTCTAACCTGAAAAGATTCTAAATGTGAACTATTAAATTAATTCAAGATTATTTTATGTTTAAGGATGTGTCCTTATAAAAGAGGGATCATAGGTTTTCACTAGAGCCTAAGAGGTTTCATGAGTTTTACACAAATCCTCTAAGGGTATATGGGTTTTCATTCCAAGAACATTATGTTATATGAATCAGGTATAAATTTTATCATCACTATGTAATGATTTTATATATTGTTGCTTAATCCTAATTTCTTTGTTATATTCTAATGTTATGATACCATGGATCTTGTTTATTATCTCATTATTTTCACTCCTATAACAGGATAAATATTTTATCATTTCATCTTATAGTTTAATCAGTCCTACTTTATTTAAAAATTATATTGTTTCATGTTCTTTTTAATAATATATTTCCCCTATGCTCAAGAACTCTCATATGAATATTATTTCACTATTTTTTTTAGATTTTCCCTTATATATAATTTCATCATTCCCATTTCTTATGTTTCTATTCCCTAGTTTATTTTAATGAGAATAAATTATAAAAATTATAGAAGGGAGATAAATATTCACAAGTTTTATAAAATAATATTCTTATGAAGTTGGTCCTAAAATACACTAAACCTTTTTTTCTTGGTATTGTTTAAATATTTTTAATATGTAAAGTTTATGTTATGTAAGATTTATAAAACAAGTATTTACTAATCTCATTTTTTATAAAATCCATTTTTAAAGAATGCGTTTTAAGCATCATATTAGAGAGTTTGGGTCTAGGGAGCCACATAAACCAAATAATCAATAAGATAACATTTAGTATTATGATTATTAAAGATGGATAATAGCCATTGGATCTAAAATATACTCCATGTACACTTTTTATGTTTATAACATGGTTGTTACACTTAAAGTGGTAAGATTGAATAATTGGGGTTTCTAAAAAAATATGACATAGACGATAGATTGTCTATCGATAGATCATGACTCGATGTAAATGATTGCAAAAGCATTCCTCATATTGGCCATAAAGTGTAATTTTCTATAGTTTTTTTAATAAATTAATTTTATATATTTCTTGTCATAAAAGACCATTTTGAAAATTTCTCTATATCAAATTTACGTTGATTTTTTTCCTTAATAGGAATTTAGTAATGTAGTTATATATGATACAACCTTGGGGTTTTGAAATACAAAATAGGTCATCTACTCTTTGAAAGTTTCAATGATAAATATATTGTGTTAATCATTTTTATTAGAGTTTTAATATCTATATTGATGATTTAATCAATGATTTTGGTTTCACTAAGTTTGTGGATGATTTGTATGAATAAAAGTTGTTTCATGGGACTATAACAGTATTTGTGATATTGTATGTGTATGAAATACTTATTATCAAAAATTATTTCACTGTATTACAATATATAAATATATGTATGGGTAAATGATTCTAAATTAAATAAATGGATAAATTAACATCCATACTATGTATGAATATCCATAGAGATAGATCTAAGAGGTTTCTTAGACTATATGAGAAAACAAATATTGGTGTAAAAGGTTCTAATATATAATGGAGACACGGAGAGGTTATAGAATTAGTGTCTATATTATTTTCCAATACAATATGTTCCTATCAACTTAGTCTTAATATACCTCATGAAAAATGATGTAGTATAAGATGATAGTAGAAACACGATTGCTAATGAGGTTCTCCTACCTGAGGATGAGTACATTCCCATTGTATTGCAGTTTTTATCCCACCCACACAAATCTATTCTTATTTTATCAAGATATATAAAATAAATGATGTTACCATATACCTTCTATTGAATGATATTAAAAACCAAAAAATAATAATCACATTATTTTTTAGAAGAAAAAATAGCAGATCTTTAATGACCGGTCAATAATAGAAATAAAAATATTCTTAAATTCAACATATCATTATATTCTTCTACCTCTCACACAACTCTTCTTATATGATTTATTTTATTATAGATGGTCATATTTTCTCCTTAATTTAACTCATAATATTTTCCCAAATCTATATCATGTTGTATTGATGGTTATCACATCCACTACCTCTTACTTATTATTTCATGTACATAAATATATACAAATGGTATCATGTGAATATTATTTACACAATACATAATGAAAACCCATGATTTGTTTTGGTTGGTATATTATTATTCAAATATAAATTTATGAGTATATCAATAAATATATTTAAATATTCTTATGGATTAGCTTCATTAATTCATTATTTTATTTAAGATATTGATGCAATTTATATAATAAATCTATATTATTAAAATATTTTTAAGAAACCTCCATGTGTGTATGTATTAATGTGATATGCTATGAAACTTACCATAAGTGGCTTAAAAACCTCTTCATATTTATTGTATAAAATATATATCAGAATAATTTATTATTATTAATTCATAGAGGTTCTATTCTTATTAATAAACATATTCTTTTAACCAACATTCAAAAAAATGAATTATATAAACGCAAATATTTTGGAACACTTTTAAGGTCATACGAGTTCATTCCTATAAATTAGTGATGTATTATTCCCAAAAAAATCATACATATTGGCCTTGATGTCTTCTGATCATAGTAAGGTAATACATGCATTGTTAATTCTTATGAGTTCACATACATTCATACATAGATAGTCTTGTAAATACTTTCAATCCTATTAAAATTATGATGAGGGCCACAAAGGTCTGACATGATTCTTTTGAAGTCTTTAGCCTATGATATAATGTATTATGATTCTCATGAAGTCATATGAAAATGAAATTCCTATAAAATTTCCAAGAATTAGATAAAATTGTCTAAGCACTAAAGTTTTATGTAATTATAGAAATCACAGAAATACTCTTAAAACCTCATTAACTGAACTAGACTACTCAAATCATTTTAAAAAATCATATAATACCATCAAATGGATTCTTCGTTCCTTATTACATTTTTGTATATCCTTTCTTATCTGGATATTAATTCCTCAATCTTCTCCACATTCTATAAGCATTCATATTCAATTAATGTTTATAGAGAACACTTCCATTAATTAGTACAAGTAATTAACTTGAAGTGAATCACATCAAAAAACATATATTTCTTGTATTGATAAAAAATATTAAAACATCACCAAGATGGATTGATAATACCCCTATTTTGATTTTTTACCATAACTAAACTTTTATCTCTCCCTATTAATGATATTGAAACCACAAAGATTTAATTTTAGGGATCCACATAACTTTACCAATGCAAAGAGTTGTTAATTAATAATCTCTAACTCTTGATGGGATACTTTAATGTAGACCAAAATAGTTAATAAATCATACAATAATGTATCCATAAAAATAGAGAATAATAGAAATTTAAATTATTCATGATCTTATAAAATATTAAATATTAATTGATTTTATTAAATCTTTTTTGTAATGCCCATCATAAATATTAAAAAAAAATTTAAACAAGGTGATCGGGTTATCTCCCCCTATAGAAAGAAGTACCTTCTGAATTTACGCAAGATAAAATAGGGGTAGAAACACATTAGTTATCATTAATACATAAAAGATATTGTGATACACTCTAATTTTCTATTTTTACATATCAAATAAGTTATTTGTGAGAGGAATTACTAATATATCAATAATTTTTTTCCCATGATGGAACAAATTCTAATTTCAAAATTAAATTAGCTACTTTCACTATAAAATGTGATATTTCATATCTATATTAATTGGCCGGAAATGTTGAAATACTATTCTAGAGAAATTAATAGAACATTTATTATCATTGTCAATAATTAGTGGGAATATAGTTTAGACATTTATAGTCTCTATTAGAGTCTTTATCCACAATATATGAGTAGTTGCCTATGATGAAACAAAATATTCTACCTCAATTTTACTGAATGTGATTGAACTTAATTTAATTGAGTGTCATGAAACATTATTTTCACTAACAAATAACATCCCCAAAAGTATATTTTCTTTCAAACACTACTCACATCCAATATACATATAAAAACACATTAGGTTTAGTTTTAATTCCATTTTATACACCATACCACAACTAAAAGTATTTGAATTAAATTTTAGAATTATATTAATTTTAAAAATATTATACACATTTAGATTTAATTAACATTTATCAAAATGTGTATAAAGAAAAAAAACTTTACTTATCAAATTAATGTTAGGTATAAATACATAAAATTATCATTTTAAAATCCCTTTAATACACTAAAATACCATCATCATCTATTATCAAAATTGTCCCAACTTGTATAGAAGTTGATATTATCTTTAATTATACTATTATAAACTTTTATAAGATATAATTAGCTTACATTGCTTCTAAAATGAAAACATGATTAGTATTTTGGGTTTCTGGTAGACCAAAAAAAATTTAATTTCCCCAGGAAATGAAATATAAAATTTCTTCTTCACAAATGTAAAATTATCTTTATTTATTATTTCTTTATCACTATAAAATGTGTTATCATAAATATATAAAATTAAAAAAAAACTAATGTAGTTATGGTCTTCATTATGTAAAAATTGAAGCTAGCGTTTCACTTCTTAAACCAAATGCATATTAAGTGCCCATATAATTTAAGCTGCAAAGATCTATGAGCATGATTAAGTTCATAAAGATACTTCCTCGATTTATAAAATCTTCTTCTAGAATAATCATCAATTAAAAATTCCTTAGACTGATTGCCATAAAAATACTCTTTTAGTTCACCATTAAAAAATACTGACTTTAAATGCATTTGAAAAAAAGTATCTCTTATTAGAAATAACTAGATAAAAAATTATTATATTTTCAATATTAGAAACTTTAGAAAATTTATCAATGCTATATTACCCCTATATATAAGAATATTCTTTATATACATGTATTTCTTTCATTCTTGAAACACTTTCATCATCATTTATTTGGTTCTTGAACACTCATTTTTAATAAATATGTTTTCTTCATATGTTATAGAAAATTTCCAATGTCTCCCAATTATATATTTGATCAAGAACATCATTCATAGCTAGGATCCCCTTTATTTTTTTGAAAATAATATTCAAATTTATTTGTTTCAATCTTGTAAACAAGGCCATTTAGACTAGTTCATTCAATTTTTCATCAACACCAAACACCCCAATTCTGGTCAACAATATTATTTTTCTATCTACATAATTTTTATTCGTTAAAAATACACATTTCGAATTCTATTTTAATCCTTCATTAATTTTATATGTAGATTTCACATAATATTCCTACAGATGTACAGTTTATTTATTTACTTCTATTAATACATCATTAATAAATTCATAATCACTATATATAATAGCATTTTTTTGGCATATTCTTCATTTTTATAAACTAAAGTATCATTATAGTCAATAATAATTTTTAAATTTTTTTATAACTATTTTAGATCTTAAATATGGTGTAAAAATATGTTATTTTACTTTATCCTATATTTATCAATTTCTTTCCTAATCTTACATTCCATTTGATTAATCATGAACTCTCAAACTCTCTAATGTGTTTTACACATGGATTTTTCTTAAACCATGTTTTACAAGGAGACATGTTCAAATTGTAATTTAAGAGGAATATGTTTTGAATTATCACTGTTGTAGTAATGGATTATATCTATAAGAATCGTGAATTTTAATATTTAGTAACCATGTTTCTAGACATAAAAAAGTATTCTATTTTTTATTTCAATTACTACATTTTTCTAATGAGTGTGAGGAAAAAATAACACTTAATTAGTTCCTTAGTTTTACAAATACTCAATAATAAATATATTAGAAAATTTTATACAATCACATAATTTTATCCAGTTATGAAGAAAATATATTTTTTAAAACAATCATATGAAATCCTTAAAAATTTTCTAGATTTTGTGACCTATAGTATTTGAACATTTTTCATGTTATTAAATTAAATTCATCAATAATATGATGTAATCCTTATCTCAACATATTCAAATATTTATCATAGGCCTACAAACATTAGATTATATCTGTCCCAAAAGTTCATCAAAATAAATATCAACTCTTTTGGGGGTTTAATTCACACTAATTTCATTTTTTTTATATTTTTTCAAGTTAATATTATTGTATTATTTCAAGATAGGAAATTTTCACACTGATTTTACATTGATAATATTCCACATTTAATTTTGTCCAATTTTTTAATATCCATATATTCCCCATGATATTTTTAGTTTCTAATCATGAAAAATAATTTTATCTTGATTCTCCAACATTAAAAAAGTTATCTGGATTTCATACCCCCTTTGATACAATAGTTACATATATAAATATCTTCCCTCAACATTTATTTTTCATGAATATCACCTTATTTAAATCACTAAATAACTATGAAACACTAAACATATTATGTTTAATTTAATAAAAAATAGCACATCATTAGGAATAATATAATTCCTCCGATTTTTTCTATTCCAATTATTTAATTTTTAGAGATCTATTATATCCAAATGTAAACACACTTCAATAAAACATCTACAAATACATTATATTACTCAAATATAAAATCTTATGAATTTTAAACCGTTATCGATTATCCAAGGCTTCTTAATATCTTATGATATAAATGATTTTTCCATATCATTAGATTGTTAATTTTGATCCTGGATCTCTACATATTTATATTTATGATTTCATTGATCTATTATAAATGCAAGACATTAAACTGAAATATGTCCTTTAAAACCACATATTTTATAGTTTTCTTAGAAACATTTATATCTATTATTCATTTCCATATTTTTTTGGGTTTTTTATGATTTTAACTATGCTTATCGTGTTTTTCTGTCTCTCAATTGATTTATTCTCTTTGTTCTATCTAGAGAGAGTCATGTTATATGAGAAATTGTATTCCATATGACAAAGAACACTGAAAAAAAATAGTAAATTTTATATATTCCATTATATAATGAATTCTATGATTGTATAGACTTCTATTTATGTGCAGTATCATGCCTATATTGGGTAATTCTCACTAAACTTCATGTTTGTTCCTTCCATTAATGTCTGGGTTAGTTTAAACATCTTCATAGAATTTTTCTCTTATCATATGTGAGTTGATTTAAGTTCTCCTCTTAATATTCTATAAAAAATATATTTTTTTTCACCAAATTATTACAAAAAAATTACATCTAAGGAAAGTTTCATGTTGTTACATTTATCATATGTTTTTTATTTTGTGCATCATAGGAAAAAAATATTTATTGCCAAGACATTCACCTCTACCACAAACTAAAATTTTGATCTAACGTTTATCTTTCTCCTTCCATTTATCTATATCAACAATTTTTTTATTTATTCCATTCCTATTATAATACACAAGGATTATAGTAAAGTTCATATCATGAATAATATTATTCATCACAGTGTTTTCAAGTGTCCGCCTTTTAAATTCATTAATAAGATATTCTACATTAATAATAGATTATTTTTTCCTATTATAATTATACTTTATATTTGAATTATAATCTCTCAACCTTACAATTTCTTTTAGAAACATCATAAAATACATAATAGTAGTGCATTCATTGAATGATTCACCTTATTAAATAGAATAATCATAATAGACCTATGGATAATAATCTAATGAATATATAATTTCAATTTCTAAATCCATGGGAACCATATTTGAAGATTTAATATGTGTCTTTATATCATTGTATCTCTCATCACTATAATATAACCCTTCCTCCACTAATAAATTTTTTTCTAAAAACATTAATTTTCATTTTCCTTTCCCATCTAAACTGTTATTAACACAAATTATATGATAATATTTCATAGCGTGAAACATTATTAGTTCCCTAAAATTCATCACAAAATTTTTATTCTCTTATAATAGATTTATGTTAAATTAAAAACATTCTCAATGTTAATAAATTTAATAGGTAGATTTATTTTTAAGATACATTCTCTTCCTCTTGTGAAGTTTATTAACATTACAGAATGCATATCAGTATAACCTTCTATATTTTATTCTTTATCTAAAAAGATTTTATTATTTTATTTTCATTTTCATTTTAGAAAATGAAATAAATTATCATATTTTTCATTTAATTTATATTAAAATTATATAATCTTATCATCAAATAATTTATGATTGTGTAATTAATTTCATGAAAAACTAATTCATTATAATCCCAGTATTTTAATACTAAGACATTGGAATCAAATTTTTTATGATGTATTCTTACGGGATTCTTAAACATAGATGGATCATAAATATTTACACTAAACCCTCTTATAAAATATATAATAACATTTAATCTTCTATAAATATCATCAAAAATTTTATCTTCTTATATCCATATATCTTCTAAATATTTTCTGTACATTGGAAGTTTTTTCATTAACTTTTCTATTTAAATAACAGATGATATGAAATATTTCCATGATTTTTTTAGTAGTTTTGAATCTTATAGCATTGGTTAAATCATTATTAGATAATGAAGAAAGTAATAAATTCATCTATTTTCTATCATTTTCAACTTTCAACTCTTAATTATATGAGAATACAGAAATATCATTTGTAATTTTGCTGCCTTGATATGAATCCTAAAAAATATCCCATCTTAGGGATAATAAATATGGAATATTTCTCTCCTTATATAAATTAATTCAATTTAAATAAATTTTTAAAACCCATTTATAATTAAATAGGTTTTATTTTTTCATATAGGTACAATAAAATGTCTTCGAGGGTGTTATAGGACTTTATATTAAATTATAAAGGTTCATAACTATATATAGAAAACAGAGAGTGTGGAAATAGTAGCTATATTTTATTGTAATAACTTGTAATGTTTTCAATTTTTTTATAAGATAACTCTGTAAAAATAATGCATAATAGAATATAATTGACCACACATTAATTTATCTACATTATCTCTATATGGATGACTACATATTCAATGTATAGTGGTTTTTATCCAATTGACAAATAATTATTCATTTATTATCAAGATAGTTATAGGAAATTGTATGAACTTATACAAGCTATAGAATTTTGGAACTCAATAGTGATGAAAAAAATTATTGATGAAAACTAAAGAAAATATCAAATCCTCAAATACATATTGAAATTATACATAAAAATCTTTTTGAGACATGATATATTTGGATCTTATTCTTCCTCTCATAAATCTATTCACATAGGTTGTACATTCTCCATAGCAATACATTTTTATCCCTGTTAATCTTTGTAATATTTCCTTATATCTATCTTCAATTGGGATGAATGCTCCCACTTCTTTTATCTATCATTTCCTCTTTTTTACACATATATATTCACATAATATCTTACTATTATTATTCCTATAATAATTATCCAAACTATATGATTCCTTGTAGTGTAGATATTGTTATTAAAAAATAAATTTAATATCGAGTAGTGGCCTCTTTTTAAATATTCATAAGCCTCTTTTTCATTACAAACAAATGAAATTTAAGACATCACAGTATATTATACACTAAATACATAGTGTTAAACCATTTTAAAAATCCATTTATTTATAAATTAATGCATTTTAGTGTAAATTCCCCTTCACGGAACAAAAATATACTACTCATTCTTAGATCACAAACATCATAGAGTTTTTTATCTTTCATTCTTATAATATAATTTCTTGACAATAATTTGATTTATTTCATCATTAATAAAAATATCATAGTTATTGAAACTAAACCATTTTATAGGACATTATCATAAAAATTAGTTACTATATATATGAAAAAATTAATAGACAATGTTATTGAAGTTTTATGGTCATAGAAACATCATACATATATTTCAAAGTTATATGAGGTCCCTTTAATGTAATTATTGAGTAGTATTGGAAAGAATTATACTTCATATCAATGTCTAACAAGGGCCACTGATGTCTGATGTGATTTTACTGATATATATATCACTAATGAATAAATTAGTCATATTTATCATGAGGTCATAAAAAATTAAATATCTAATCCAATTTATAAGACATATCCAAATTTATATTCAACACATAAGTATTATAGTATTCAATAATTCATATAAATTTCCACAAAATGTCTTTAACTATCCTCATCCCTTCTGAAACCACTTTAATACATCATAAAAAATTGATAGATAGATTCCCTACACCTACACATGCCC
Organism: Viscum album; assembly: GCA_963277665.1. Lineage (NCBI taxonomy): Eukaryota > Viridiplantae > Streptophyta > Magnoliopsida > Santalales > Viscaceae > Viscum > Viscum album. The sequence goes on along the minus strand of OY728143.1, from coordinate 1,637,172,179 downwards.
CCATATTGCATTTTCCTTATGGATATTTATTCTTCAGTATCATCCCCTAGATATAATCCCCCATCATTAATTAAATATTTTAGATAACACTACCACATAATCATTATATGTATTTAATATGAAGTGAGTCACATTTTTTTCACATGTTCCTTGTACTGAAATCTAAAATAATATCATCACCAAGAGGATTCAATAATTTATAATGTTATATAGAGTTTTAGAATGTATAAATCGAAAGGGCTCTTTAAAGTGTTACAAGGACCAACTCTTATGAATATTTGATAACCTCATACAGAGTTACAAATGATGTATAAAATTTCTTATACATATATTATAGGATCTATCGAGTTTTTCACATTGTGTAATTTACAAAATGTCATATATTATTTTGTTATTACAAGTTGATAATAATACAATCATAATGAATGTTAATGGATTTCTACTCAGATCAACCTTTATTACTTGAGAATAACTTACTATAAATTCTTGGACTTTATAGGTAATAATGATATATGGATAAATTATTACACTAATTCTAGTTTATGATGTGATAAAGATGGGATTAATTCTCATCTAGATTCATTTTTTACCTTATCTATTGAGTTATTAGTTCAAATACATCCAATCTAACCACTATAGAGGACTCAATAATAATGTTATAATAAATCAGAACATTAGATACTCTAAATGAAGTTATATGGAATAAGAATTTCATTTTCAATCATTGATTGGTTTCAAACATTGAAGTACAAGTAATGATTTATTGTGGAAATTGGGGATCCATTAATCAATCTGAAGAAAACTTATCTCACTAATAAATCATACACATCCTTCCAAATGACACATCATTTGAGATATTGTTATGAGGGATCATTTATTGATCAATTTTTTCATTACATAGGAGGATATAATAGATCTGTAAATGAAACCATTTCCACACAAAAATCATGGTTATTTTGAATATATTAGTATAAGATAAATTAGGGGTTTATTGTAATGGTTGTAAAAAGTATAATTATTTCATAATAAAATATATCATTGTTTATTATTTATTCATGTGCGAATAAAATTAAATCACATGAATAGTAGGGGGATAATATCCCCTCAGGGTTTGACATTGAGTAGTTCATAATTGAAGATCATTATGTAGTACTATGGGGTTTGGTGATATTTTAAGATTAGAATTATTGGTCTACTAATGTGAAAAATAACATGAGACTTACTATTTTGATAGACTCCCTTAAGTATATCTTAAAGAACTCTATATATAAATTCATGTACTTAGGGTTTTAGTAATATTATGAATTTTTTATCTATATTTAGTGTTATACATATTTTTGGAATCTTCAAAAATTGATAACAATCTTATATGTTACTTACAGATTAATAATCATAAGTGGTTGTGTATTTAATTCATCATGTTATTGGTTGGATCAGATCCAATATAGGGTTTTCCACTTATATGATGAAAAAATACATCTAGTAATTTATTTAAATAAACTAATTAAATTTGTGGCCATACATTGTTGATATACATGGAATGTTCTCAACTACTTATATGATAGACATGTAATATTCACAACTAATAAATTAATGAATGTGTTATATTCATTAGTTGGGTTATTGTTTTAATGAATCATCAATATGTGAGTTTACTTATTATATATTTGTGTGTGCATTTTCTATTGGTCAATAGATTTCAAGGAAAAATAGATCATATTGGTATACATATGATGTATATGATACATCTTATAGTGGAAATATTTTATGAATATATGACTATGTTAAATCGAGATCACACCAGATCTCATTGTAGCATTGATAACATAATTTTTTAAAGAAGTTATATATATATATATAACATCAAAATATTATATTATATTCAATGATATAAACTCCCATAGTGGCTAATAGTAATATCATAGGATAAGGATATAGATTTGAACAATTTTTTTTTCTTATAATGGTCTAAGTGTTCATATTTTTTTTACTAAATTTTTGGACAGAATATTTATTACACCAATTTCATATTAATATATTGTTTCTCATTTTAAATTTATCAAATTTTAATTTTATATGATTATTATGAATCAACTACACATCATGAAAAATATTATCCTAGAATATTCCAATGGACAAATTAAGGAATGATAATTAAATGTCACAAACCTGAATTCCAGGATAGTGTCGATCATCAATCCTCTGATGATAACTACCAATTATTCATATATATATTTTTCTTCTTCCTAATCTTAATAAAATAATCCAAATTTTTTTTTCCAAAAATACCTCTTTAGAATTTTATATAATAGGTTAAAAATGTTCACACTGTGGATAAAATAAAATCTAAGAGGAAATTCCTCTAATTTTACCCCATTTCGTCCATTTGATAACTCCAATAAAGAAAGAATTGTATTCTTATTTCTATCTCTCTATCCCTCATCAATTTTATAATTAAAAACCCTTATTAACACCCCATTAATTTAGGTACTTGATATAACACAACATAAATAAATCATTTTGTCAGTGAACTTCCTTAATATTCCACATCATCACCACCATATATAATATCTCACAATTTATAATATCTATTTTATAAACATATTCCTATAAAACTTATTTATATAAATTAATTATTAATAATTCAATTCCATCAACACCCAATATTTGATGAAAATTACATCAATATAAAATTATTACTAAATTAACACTGAAATTCACATCATGCCCGGAAACAAATGATGTGCTCAAGATTTTATTTGAGACAATAAAAAGTATCATTATAACCACAAAACCAAAATAATGAAATTTTCAAAAACTAAAAAGTTTATATTGTTGGGTATTTATAATTTTTTTCAAATCAAGTTATTTATTTATTCTAATATATTTAATAAAATAATTTAATTATTAACACTAAAAAATATATATAATAAAAATTAACAAAATACTATATATATGTGTTTTTATTTTTCATGTAATAATAAAATAATTTTGGGGAAAACACTTTGATATTGGCTCAATCTTAGTTATATAATCCTCAATTATCATGAGATTCTCCATATTTTGATTTACATTCAATTGGGTCTTGAACAATATATTTTATATAGTAAATCCATCTTTTAAAATGTTATTCACAAAAAATTGAGTTTTATCATATGTGTGTGGTTACCTGAAATAATCTTGGGATATAAAATGTATTGTATTTTAAAATTGGGAGGGATAATATAAAAATCCATATATTTAATTTTACAATTATTATTAGAAAATACAAACCCTTATAATAATTAAAATTCAATAAAATCTAGTCTAAAATAAACATATTTTATTCTATCTCATGATCATACACCATTCAAAAACAATTGCAATAAATAAAATAAAATAATAAATTATCTTAGTGATATCAAGTAACATTAAAATTATGAAAAATATTTCATCATATATTAGATAAGTATATATTTTTTGATATTTTTTTAAAATTTTAATTTAATTTAAAAATTAATGTAAATTTATTTAATATATATATATAGCATGCATTTCTAGGGCCCTAGTTATTCCATGACATATGTTTTATACAAGAAGTCATATATATTGTAGAATGTTACTGATATTAAATTCCAAATGAAATAGGTGTCTAATGTACATGACACATCATTCATAAAGTGGTGAGTATGATTCTAGTGAGATATCATATGATCAAGACATTTTACTTGTGTATATCACTATAAATGATGTGGTTTGGGTTTGATAGGGAACAATACATGTCAAGCAGTTCATGTCCTAAGTCATATATGATGCATGTTATGATAACCCTTTTCTTTATAACACATTAATTCATGATTTAATGTATAATAATACACATAATACAACCCATAATATTTAAATTATTATTTATCTATGTAATTAGGTACATTGGATAATAAATTAAAATAGGGGGTACGTTAGGATTATTTAAAACTTCGTTAACCTGCTCCAAATTTTCCATCATTCTTAAAACTACATAGGATGACATGGAGGCATACAAAAGAAAGGGGGAGATATAAATACCAGTAAGGGAATAATCAAAAGAATAATAATAAGAAACTATTACATGTTAGATAATGGGCTTTTAAATGGGCTATTAATGGGGGTAATAATCATAAATATATTCAATGATGGATGACATAAAACAATAACATAAATTCAATATATAAATATAGTAGGAACATTTAATATGAAATCATAAACATAGGTATAAGATAACCACTAAGACAATATAACATGGTGGAAATGTTCCCATAATTTATTAGGCTCAGTCCATAATCTCATACATGATCTCTCAAGAGACTAAAATAGTACCCAATACATTGGAACACTATATAATTTCGGTCGCACCCATCCCTTTCATATCATCTACATGCATATGTGTGTCACATATATCATAAAATATAGGGATGTATTTCATAAATTTTAACCCCATAATCAATTATTATAGTTTAAATACATGTAATTAAAATATAAATTAATGATATGTACATCTAAGAGAATAACCTTGAGTTTAGATTGTGGTGGGTATTCATGATACAATCATTCATCATAGAAAATCAAAGTGAAATTTTTGCAGCATAATGGTACTAATAAAAGATTCCTAAAATGGACTCATGAGAGTGAAATGATTCTATCTGAGTACGGATATCAAAATGATAATAATAGGAATATGTAAATTATATCCCAATATTATAAATTTGAAAACCAAATTCATTATATAAATAAGGTTCTTTAATAATGTGGAGAAATAGAGGATCATTTACTAAATTTTGGCATAGTAAAAACTTAGGTAAACACTATAATGAGAGGGAATAAATGATACAGCATCACAAGGAAATAAATTGGATGATATATGGATAATTATAACATCATTAAAACATATTAAATTGAGAATAAAATGGTTAATTACTATTAAGGTTCTTGAATGGAAAAGAAGAGAGGAAAATCCCTTACACTGATTGGGTGATTCAAAAATATTAAAAGGAGGTTATTGAGATATTAGAGGAAACATGAGAGGATTTTATAGAGAGTATAGTAGATTAAGTATGTTATATAATTTTCTAGAGTTAAGATGAATGGGTCATTGGGTGGGTTTATATGGGAAGAGAGAGAGGAGTTTTTTATTATTTCCCAAACTCTAACTTTGGACGCTTTAAAATAATGTTTCCAAAACTACAGAACTTACCCTGGTTTATCTTATGGTATCTTTAAAATAAGATTTTTTTCTAATTATTTTATAATCCTAATGAAATAAATTAATACAAAATTACACTTCATGATGTGGGAAAGAGTAATCGTTATAATGAAATGATTTTAAAACTGTAAAATATAATAAAGTACTTGAAGAATTAATAAGGTTTTATAAAATTAAAAAAATAACCTCAAAATCATATTAGATTAATTGGGAAATATATTTTTTTCATTTATACAATTTATAAAATTCATTACATCACTTTTAGGATTTTATGATGTCATAATACCTACAATATTTTATATCATATTTAATTTTTACCGAAAATTTATATTGACTTATAAAATTATGAAAAATTAACTGTTGCGTAATTTCAAAATGGTGACTGTAAAAAGTTTATATATTTTATCCAACTAATTCACTAAATTTTTTATTTTTCACTTTTAAAACAATAATCTACATTTATTGAGGAATGATGGGTTTTGTAACCATAATAGTTTTCAAACCCTTATAAAAAATACATTTGACATAATTATATTATAATTTATATATAAAAAATTATCTAATTGCAATATTTTATTAAAATATTGTTTATGTTAATATTTTATGAATTAATCAAAAAGGAATTTCTTAATAGAAATTTCTTATTACACGAAATAAAAGTTCATGTTTTATCATATCATAATAAAAATCATTTATTAAGTAACAAAAATATGAAGTAAATATATCCATTATTATATTGAAAATAAAATATAAAAATTCATATTATTTAGGTGTTAATAAATATGAATTTATTAATAAAGAATACACCCTAAGGGTAAGGTGTGAAATTGTGATATTTTCATGGGGAGGTTCTACAAACATGGTTTGGGTCGTGATCTTGATGAGATTGAACTTAACCCATAAATGGTTTCACTCGTGCTTTATTTATTGGATATTGGCATTATCTTTAAAAAGTGAAATCCAAGTGATCATATCAAACATGGAATCTCCAATAGATGGGTTTCATAGGGTTTGATCCTATTCGTCGACACCATCACTTATTTTGTTTGTGCCAATTAGATTTATCAAATACCTATATTTATACTAACCTTTTTATCATTATTCCATGATTATATTTTAAAAAGTTATGATGCCAACTGATATTTTAAATTCAATAGGATATACTATTCTAGAGATGTGAATATTATTTATATAACCATTTTATGTAAAAGGTTATTCAATTCAATCACAATGGGAATTTAATTTATAAAAGTCAGGGTCATTAAATTTTTACCACATAAGATATTTTAGCTTCAAAATTTACATTTCATACAATAAAACTGATTAGGGTAATTTTGTTTCATCGCCTTAAATATTTCCCACATCAATTCTTTAAAATTTTTGTTTCTTTATAGTAATTTGACCATTTGTGTTGTCTTATTTTGCTGAAATTTGTCTCTACAGTCTAAGGTCTTCACTATATTGTATTCATATGAATGATTATTTTCCAACAGTACCACCTTTAGATTCAAAGTATTTGGGGTTCAATTGTGTAATTTTTTAAAAAGGATATATGGAACACATCATGTACTTGAGATAGGTTAGGTGGGAGTTTCAATTGATAGGTCACCGCTTGGATGTATTTTTTATTAAGCTTTCCGTTCTCACCAAATATACTAACTTTATTCCATAAAGATATGTGGAATAATACCATGTCTTCATCATCAAACTCTAGGTCCTATCAATGATTATTATCATAACTCTTATATTTATTCTAAGTAGGCATGATGTGTGGTTGAATGGTTTTGGTATTTTCCACCATTTCTTCGACCATTTCAAGACCTAGTAGTTTGCATTAACAAACTTCATACTTGAATATAGGGGTTATAAATATGTTGTAATAATTGAATTCATATAGTTCCATTCAGATACTAGAGTGGAAAATATTATTGTATGAGAGCATGACCATAAGAAGATATTGATCCCATCCTTCTTTGATGCCCATTTATAATGATCTCAATATGTACTCAAATTTATGAATAGTCTGCTCAAAATTGTCATTATTTTGAGGGTCATAAGCCATGGTGAAGTTCAAATCCGTATTTAGAGAATTTTCGAGACTCTTTTAGAATATGGAGTTAAATATTGGATCTTGATCAGATAAAATCAATACCGGGGGTCCATAAATCCTCAACACTTATCTAATGTATACCCTTCCATGTTTATCAAGTGAGAAATCGTATAATTTTTTAAAGAATTTATAATTATTTAAAAGATGATCCACCATTACCCATATATAATTACTTCCTCCTGATGTCTTAGAAAGACCTGTAAAAAATCCATGGTAATTTTTCCCCATTTCATTATAGGTATGGGTAATGACTACATCATACCCTTTGATTTTTTCCCTTCAACCTTCACTTTATGATATAAAAGACACCTTGATGTATATTTAGTGATCTCCTTATTAATATTGTCCCAAAAATAGTTCCCTTACAGATCTTGATGCATCATTGTGATCCCTATTTGGATGGATATGTTCAAGCTCGGTGTGTATAGCATGGAAGAGGAGGCTATGTGGGACTCATCATGTATCCAGGGGGTACACAGACACGGGATGGAGTATACGACCATGTACTCCATCCCAAAGCCAGGCACGACCAGTAACATGGGCCACCCTGTGCACCGATTAGACGGGTTGGAGTACACTGGTTGATAACCGTTTACAGGCACAAGGCCAGTGTACACGGAGCCAACCCCAGTCACTCAGACAAGACGTGTACACTGTACTACATGCCGTGTACTCACTTTTCTATATTACTAGCCTTACAACACGAGCCATTGTACACGATCAGTACCTGGGGTTAGACGACATGGTCTGTAACTTTACTACATGTCATGTTCTTTTACAAAAATGGTATGGTCCTCTTATCCATCGTATCTTGGACATGTTTCATTTTGGTTAGTGCCCCTTCTTCTCATTACCCTAAAGGTCAGGTATCATTTCTTTCTATAGAAGTATGATCCCACCAGAATGAATTTCTTTTTTAGAGTCAAGAATCCATATGAGAGTCCCATATTGAGATCCTCTATCCATTCTTAACCCTAGGTAGAGTTAGAAATCGATGTGACCAACTCCACCAGGCGTCGATCCACTACCTAGTAGGTGAATTCTAGATGAGTCATGGTATCCTCCATGGCTCTGATAGTGATCCACATCTTTGTATCGTGATGTTTCCCACTCAGGAGTGTGTCTCCCGTAATGAGTGCATCTATCGATCGAAATCTTCCTACTCAGTAGTGTGTCTCCTGTACGGAGTGTAACTACCTCTCATGATGTTTCCCGACAAATGGTACATCTCAGTCGAATGTCATCATAGTTTTAAGACTCATGGATTGTGTTCTACCAGAATGAGTGCTTCATGGAATCTTCAAACTGAATCCCTAATGGGGGTATGTAGTTGTGCGACTTGTCTTTAGACCACGAGTCAAGGTTTTGAGTATATCTGGTTTGTGTTTCTCTGGCTATATGTTCTGTAGACATATACTATGCTTATATGATTGTAAATTTACTTCATATACTTCTTTGTGGTTTTCAAGGTTCTCTACTGAGTATTGTTATAATCACCCATGCACGGGCTTTACCCGCACATGTTGTGTCTTGTGCAGACGAGCAGGCTCTTGACAGAGTCCAGGGCAGACTAGGAAACGATCGAGATTTTTGAGTTCCCTACAGGTCGAGGCGTTCCTTTGGCTATGATCAATAGTCCTAGTCCGCCTTTGTGTTTATTGTTCGGACTTCGCAGTTTTCAAACTCTTTGTTTGGTGGGCTTGTATTCTAGCCCAGTTTACTTTCATAACTTTACTTCTCGTCGTACTCTGTTGGTTGGGTTTAGTTGTATGCATTCATTTTTTTGTTCCATAGTGTTTTTACATTTCAGCATTTGTGGTCTTGGCGATGTGTGTGCGTGTACAAGTGCTTAGGTAATTCCTCCCATGTTATTAATATTCCTACTATGTGCTAGTCACCATCCCCTGGCCTATTGGAGGTGGGCTTGGGGGAGTCACAATACGGGCCCCACTAGGACGGGTCATGTCAATTACAAACGTGGATTGATTTAAAAATTTATTTTATATATAGTAATTTTATTTATGAAAATATTAATATCCAATAAATTTAAAATTATACCTCCTATGACTGAAATTAATAAAAAATGGTTATATTAAACATTAACCCCCTAAATGAACTTACTAAGAACCATTCTTAATTTGAGTCAATTTTGGGAAAACCTAGAAAAATTTATAATTTATTTTATAATGATATAATATAAGTCATAGATATAATTTTTTTTGGATATTGTGAAGATAGTTTAAAATATATTTTTCATGTTTAATATATTGAGGAATTATCTAACAAACCAACTTAACCACCTTATGTAGCCATCATAAGTGAAAAATATTTTTTTTTAAAAATAACAAGTGATAATAAAGAGAAAATATAAAATTAAATATTGGTATATAGGCTTATTAATGTAATTTTTCATAATAATAATTTTATTATCCATGTGGTGAGGAACACATATTAAATAAATAAGTACATTAGGTAAGAGTTTTTGTATCTTAGTTTTTTTCATTAAGATATGATGAATATTAACCACATTTTTATATTTTTATGTCGATATATTGGACATGTAATTCTTTTATAATTATTTTTCATGAAATTTTACTAATTTTACACATATACAATGATATTAAATCCTTGTATTTTAAATTCCAAAGAATAAAATTTTTCAAGGGTTTTGGGAAACACAATTCATGTTAGTGAGTTACGATTGGACTTCTTAAACATATTTTATACATCATGGGAACATTATTTGATTTGATTTTAAAATGTTTTATTTTATATTTTATTTATAGGGATTTAAATTTTTACCACATACACCCCTTTCTATATGTATCTTAGATCAATAATTATGATATATATATATGGTATTTTTTAACATAGAATTATTTTATTTGAGTTCAAATGTTATCCCAAAGAATAATTATTCTAATTATGATAAATTACAATATTTCCTCTTTAATAATAAATTTAATCTTTTTCTCTATGTAAATTTATTATTTTAACTCAAATATTCATTCATGATGAATTTCATTCCCATAAAGGTTTAATGTTTTTAAGAAAAAAAAATAATCTCCCTTAATAACATATTTTCCACCACATCTAGGTTATTTTTTTCCAAAAATTTTTTCCTTTCATATTTAGAAATACAAAATTTTCATTACTCATATTTCTATCATATTTCTACCATATACTATTCAAAAACAAATTTTTGTTACTCTTTTTATGATACGGGTTTTAAAAAAAATTATTTCATAATATTAAAATGGGTTTTCCATAATTATGAAATTTATTATTATAAATTATACTTCAAGTTCACTTTTAAAATAATTTATGTTATTTTAATGCTCTAATATTTATGATTTTTTTAAAATTACATGTTTTAATAATGTATTTACCTCACCCTTTTTAAACCATAATTAGTTTTTCAAGGAACCATTATTAAATCTTTTTTTAATGTAATCGTTTTCATGATATTTTCACTTCACGTTACTTAAATAATTTCTTAAAGGAACAATTATTGAAATTATTTTTAAAAATTAAAAAAATAAAAAACAATCACTTTTTTTTGAAACATTCATTATATTTCAAGGATTATTTATTTAAATATCCTTCCAAATATTTGTTTTTGAAATTATATTCTTTAAAATTTATTAAAATTGATATATGTAAATGTTCCACATAAAATATTCTTTTTTAAAAAATATTATGAAATCTTTTTTGAGGATAATTTTAAATTTTTATTCCAATTTCTTCTTTAAATCTAAAAGATTTATAGAATATGGAATATTTTTTATAAATCAATTTATAAATATTCTTATAAATTTCCTTTTTTGGGTGGATGAATTTTTAATATCAACTATTTACGTTATTTTTTTTAATTTGGATGATACCATTTAGTAATTTTATGAACCACGTTATTCATTTAATTGGGTATTTATGATGTGATGAATAATTATATTCAAGTGGAAAAAATGTTTAGATGAATGAAGGGTGAGGTTTGATATATCCTTCCAATTAATTGGCCCAATTTTTATTTATTATTAGCAGAACATGGAAACATGTGTTTTATCAAAATATAGATAGGGTAGATTGGTTGTATCACAAGTTGATGTAGTTAAATGGGTTGAAGCTAAATCCGAAAAGGGTACACCAGTAGTAGCCTTTTCCTCGTAGTGTAAATTGGTATTGGTCCACACCAATGATGTAACATCCTAGGTAAATAAAGAGTATGACATTTTCATATTTATTATTATATGTGAATTAAATATTAATTTTACATTAAAATGGAATTCTATGTTCAATGGCGTACCTGACATGAAAAAATGGGTTTCTTCCAAATCTTATGTCCCACAGAATGATGAGTCGTACTGAAAAATAGTAATATAATATTATTATTTTAAATTTTAGTCAACGCATATTCATTGTATTAGTTGGAATGAACATAACTAACTACAATATGATTATACATGTTTGTTAAATGGGTTTACATTTATCCAATAAATTTTACTGGCATAAAATAAAAAAGAATCTGATTTTAAGCATAAATAGTCTAATATTCTTTAAAAGGTCATTTTACCACCTTTTAATGGCGAACCCTTTTTAAATCTAGTTTTTTCACTTTTAATTGTTATTTTTGAAAAAATAAAATCATTCTTTATAATCGGGACATGCAAATTTACTTTATATGAAATTTTGTTCTTTTTCTGATAAAGTTCATTTTTTAATGAATAGTGAAAAATACTACATTTTAATTCAAATCTAATTTTTAATCTTATTTTTTTATATGGATAGATTATCTGATTAATTATTTTTAATTTTTAATTGGATTAAATTTTACCATTTTACCCAATTATAGTCATTTTCAGTAATTTCATTTTGAAATTGGACATAAACAAGTGTTAATATTTTGATAGTTATTATTTCTTAAAGACACACTTTTTTGTTTTGACAATGGGAATTAATTTTAAATTAATTTATGCCACTTTTATATTTTGAATTTTTAAAAAATGATTCCATATTTTGATTCATGAGGTCCAAATTGTGTAAATAGGTAAATTTTATCCTTGCACATTATGAATATTTACTTCAGTAAATATTTTATTTACAATGATTAAAAGGTAAATCTGGGGAATAAGGGTGAAAATAAAATTATAATAATATCAAATTATCCATAAACTTTTCCTAACCCTATTGGATGATATAATACTGACAAATTAATCCTTGGTCTGGTTTTGGTACTTCATGGAGCCACTTGGGAGTGATAATGACACTTTATATTAATTAATTTAATGGCAGGACAAAAATAACATCAACAAGAATATTTTTACTGAAATAATTTCTATATAGGGTTATATAAGATATCTCATCGACTATAAATACTAATTTAAAATCTAAAAATATTTCCTACATCATGGTAATTTATTTTTAATTTTTAGACATCAGATAAATAAATTTATTTAAGACACAATGATGATGTAATTATTACCTCATTAATGAATGTTTTAAATAAATGAGATTATAAATGTTAATATAAATTTATTTTGAAACTTTTTATGCCATAAATAAATTTTAGGGATGATTATTACTTGTAATATTTAAATTATTTAATATTTTTAGAATGAATCAAGTTGTTATAGATTTTTTTAAAGTCTTGATATGAATAGTATTTGAAATGACATAAATGAATTTTTAAATGAATCAATATTTTATTAAATGATATAACAATCCTAAAAATATAATATTCTGCCAAATTACTTATATAATGTTGATAATTTCATTAATTAACCACATGTGGTTCTATTTTCATTTTATGGTAACTATATTAACCGTATAGTATGAATATATAAAAGCAGATGGTAAAAGTTAAATAAGTTAACAAATGGTTAAATAAAAAATGTAAAGATTAAAAATTTTCCAAAACCTATCCAATTATTATTAGATGATTTTAGTTCGACTTATATGCACATTATATTAAAATTTAATATGTTTGGGACTTTTTGAAATCATCATTTTGTTTATAAGAAAATAATATTTTCAAAATTTCCTAAAGAGCCCCTCCTCCTCCATATAAAAGGCCATCACCTCTATCACATTAATCACACATCTCAAGCCCCTAGGCTCATCCAAAATCTGCCCAATTAATCTCCGAACATCCATCTATTCCTCCTAGAATCCTTACCCTAGGTAGAAATAAATTAAATAAATCCTTTTGGGTCAAACCAAAGGGAGTTACCCGATTTAAATGTAACATCTTCCCTCAAGTTCATTTATTTTATTTTCCTTCTCCACTCCCTATGGTCTTTTTATTCTATGTTTATATGAAAACACCTATATCCTCAATATTATAGGTATTTTATGATAATTATTCTAACTACACTAACACACACATCCATATAATGGTTATAGAACATAATGTTTCTCTGGACAACGAACTACTACCTCACGAAATAATGATTTTTCAATCTTCTCCTACCACATCTTATAGTGGAAATTATGATGGATATTCAATTATATAGGATATTTATTATATATATTTTATCTCTTTGAATTATTTATTATCTCTTATAACATACCTTTATGATTTTCATGTTTTATATATACGATAATTTCATTTGAGGAAGTACGAACAACCACCCCCCAAAGTGATATGACTTGTTCATACCCTACATGGAATTTATAATGGATGGTGTTAATGAACATAAATAACATATATCAAATATTATATTATTATAGAATAATAATATTCCTAATCATTATTTTGTTTTCATTTCTTTTAAAACGAAAAAAATGAAATGGAATTAGCATTCATGTGTACGTACGGCTTACCGTATCCATGAACGGTGCATTTAATTTTCATATATTCAAATGACATGAACTATTATAAATAAATATATAATATATATATATATGATATATATGATATATAAATCATTAATATCATTCTGGATATAATGGAATTTCGACCACATGGATAATTTATAATTATAACAAGTTTATTTTTTACTCAAGTTTCGAACATCAAAAAAATGTCTGATATGAACTCAAATAATTAACTAATTGTTATAGAAAGGTAATAACTGATATAAAAGAAATAAAATACTTTAAAAAATTTCTTAATAAAATATAAATTAACTTAAGTTTATTATTCATGAAATTAAATAATGAATAGGTCAATTTGAACATTAAGTAAGGGGGTTTCATCTCACTTTTTATTCCTGTGAGATTCATGCTATATTTTCCACTATTTATTTTGTGTTGTGTATGTACATTCCATGATTATATTAATTGTGTAATATACTTTAATATATTAGTATTGACATCATAATTTTATGATCCTTATTTCATGTGGTGGATGTTTTGTAAGTAACCAAATCGGTGAGGGAACCTTTCCACCTCATCTCCAAGTCAGAGAATTATTTTATGTTAAGTCCTTAAATTTAAATTCAAAAATGTTGGGATATTTTACTCAATAACTTTATTGATGTAAATTTTATGTCCATGTGATGAGATATCTTTTTATCTCTCATCAACTCATTTTTTTAATTTTTTTAGTGACGTTATTAGGCTGTCAAATTTTTGTAAGGGGACTTCTTAGCCAAGTTTCCATTATTTGAGTTATGCTTATACTTCTAGATTATGTCATGATATGAATATGTGTGAATGACTTATGATTTTTTACACTTAATATCCACTTATATTGGGTGTATTTATATTTTTCAGACATCATTATGTCACAGATTTAACCTTAATATAATGGTATAATCTTTGTAAGGGACTTCATCTCAATCTCCTTTCATTGTGACAGTTTTGATAATATACACCTCCTTCTTTTATACAATATATAATAAACAACTTTTACTTTTAATTTCATTGAGATGGAATCTTTTTTCTATTAATAATTTTACTAAATGAAAAAAGGAATGTTTTTATTATTTCTGGAGACAATGACCTCTCCGCCATTGTAATCATTATTTGGCTTCCTCTATAAGCCATTATGTTTTTTAAGTGAAAAAGGAAACCCTTATTCTATTTTTGGGTGTTTTAGTATTGAATATGGTTTTTGAAATGAATTTATTATTTTAATATCTTGAAATTATAACTTGTGATTGAAAATTAAATTTTATTATTGAAATTTTTATATTTGAAATATTTTATGTGTTATGATTTTATAATGGTACTTAGCAATTTTATGGGTGGTTACGTGATAAACCAAATGATGAGTGGTTTTGTGATAAACCATGACGGGTGGTTACGTTATAACCACCAATGAATTGTGTATATAAGTCGGCCGTTAGGTTATTCCATTTAGTGATATGTGTTGATGTCCACCATATGGTTATTCCATTTAAGTATGTTTATATCCCAAGTTACTTTTATTTTTATGTGTTCTTTATATGGGTTTTATGGTAATATTTTTGTTAAAAAAGGGAAAGCAGTGAGATTTTATTCAATGGATAGTATTTACTACTTCATAAAGATGAAAATTACTACTTATTATAATGTATTTATCGATTACTTTTTATTTTGAAAAAATAACAATTTTCCTTCTCTGTGTATCCCTTACTGAGCTTTTTATGCTCATATCATGTTTTTTTAAATGTTTTTCATAGGACATAAATATGAATATGGTCAAGGATGGGATCAAGAAAAGTCATAATGACTAAAATATGGATCTGGACGTGACTCTTTTTTTTCAAGATTTTATATATTATGAAATAAATGGATACTGAGTAGAAGTTTCTACTTTGTAATATTTGAAATGTAATGTAATAGTTACAGCACAATTATGTAAAATTATAAACCTAAAAATATCATCAATGTTAATTATTAACTTAATGAAATATTATGTAATGTTTAAGGATGTGGCCTTATATTTGGTATCAATGGTTTTATTAGATATCTTTAGAGGTTAGGGTGTTATTTAAGCATAAGTGACATAACCATAATGGTTTGCTTATTATAAAGAGTCATAATTATTTTAAACAAATTTAATGTGTTTAAGAAAACATGAATATTTATATCCTAGGGTTTACCCTCCACATAAGATATTATATGATTATTTTACTAATATACTCACACTATCCTTTTTTGTTTTAGTAAATGGCATGATCAAGAAAGCACCAAAGTAACAATGGATGTGTAGAAAACCGTGACGGGATTCTAAATAATTGACCAAATGAAATGGGAGATTCAATGATAACTCTTGTGGTTATTCTCAACCAACTATCTGGAGTAATGATTGACCACCTAAATCCTGGTTATTTTTATAAGTCATCATATATGTGAGAAAAGAATCCCAATGGGACCTCAGGTAATAATTATAAAGGTAAGTATATTCAAAAACCTATGTGTTAAGGATGGGGAAAGAAAAACCTTGGAATATTCTTCAAATGGATGGGAAGATTCTATAGATGTGGTAATGGAGTTCATAAATCAGGAACATCCCATGGAAAAAAGTAAGTGTCCAGTTGAATCTAGGAAAGGGAAAGAAGTTCTTTCTGAGTGATCAATTGAATGTTTGAAATGTGGTGTGCATGGTAACTATAAAAATATATGTTATATGAAGATGGTTTAGGAATGAGATCATAAGGACCGTACAAATATATTTTTACCAATACCTAATTCCATTCCAATTGAGGGTGAGGAAAATAACAATGACCAATGAAAGGTATAGATTATTTCTTATCTGATGTTTTGACATTATTGAATCTTAGGATATAATTCATGTTTTTTAGGAATGAAGTATTACAGAATTCATTGGTAAAGAATGGTTAATGGATCATGAAGAACATAGAATGATCACGAAGTCTACACATAAGGTATTCAATAGTTATACTTGATTTTAGGATGACGAAATGCTTAAAAGTATTAATACTATTTTGATGATAGGATTAATTTGGAATACTTTTTATAGAATGTGTATACCTAAAGTTTGATATGTGAAAATTTTATTCAAGGAAGAATTGTCTTTTACTTTTTTGTATATAGTTATAAATAACAATTTGGGATTATATGTTCCTTGAATTTGAGGTAATTATAGGTTATTACTTTTTGGGATGAAAATGTGGGGTATGCGATAATATTTGTGGTGAAAAAATGTTATAGTTATTTTTGAGGAAATTATCTCATTTTTGGGAATGATATAAAATTATATATTTTTTGAAAAAGGAAAACACACGGATCGTGTGACAACATGTCATGTTGGACAAATTTGTGAGAATCAAACCCATAATGAAAGTGTGATTGGGATTTATCACATATCACTAGAATACGTGAAGTCCCTGGTTAGTATGACTAACACTTTTTAGTTAGATGATTTTATTGATCAAGAATAATTTGTTTTTGGGAACTTATGTTTTATAAAATAGATATCCTTAGTAAAGGAAAATGATTTGGTGATTATGTGATAAATGTTATTTTGGAAGACGTTCCCTTTTTTAGGAACACTATATTCTAAAAGAAAAATAAAATACTATGGGATCTTATTTGTGGACTAATTGTTGAAATTTTACTTTTGAAGATTCTATGTTTTTATTGTGGAAATATAGAAACATGGGTTATTTATGGAAATGATTAACCTTTCATAGAGAATATTTGATTAGGTTAATTACTATTCAGTATGAGACTTTAAAAGTAGTCAATTATATTTAGAGATAAATGTTAAGATTTACTATGGAATAATATGTAATTAAATACCTCTATGTTATGGGTTTCTATATTAGTTTGGGTTACTTTGAGGAATTTTAAGGACAATTGTTCATTGAATGATCTTTTCTGAACTTTGTGTATTGTTTTTAGAATTTTGTGGATTAAGAGTAGTATTTGTTTTTATAAATTTTTATTCTTTTTTGGATTATTTGATCTTGTACTAACCATTTTGTTGTTGGTTAATGTCTAAATACAAGGTAAATATATTGTTCATCTTTTTTGGATTATGTGATTCTCTAGATGTTGAATCTAGCACTTTAGGTGTGACCAAGTCATCTTGAATACTCATCGTTTGGAGAAAAGATGAGTTTAGGTAGAAACTTATTAAATGATGAAACTCTACTTGAAATTAAGGATATTTACTTATGTCCTTAGTCAATCTCATAAATAAATTCTCCAACAGTACTAAATGAAACTTAAAAAAAACTTTTCCTGTTAACGTTTCCAACTGGGGAATCAAATAATGTTTAACATATCACAAGTTTGTGGTTTTCTGCTGGTTAACATTCTCCTGATCATGTTTTCTATCACTCCCCATCAGAACATGACACTTTGTTTCTACACTTTATCTATGTTTTCAAAGAATCCTAGTATGTGTTTTCTTAGGTGACCTCTATACTTCTCTTTATTTATTTTAATGTTTTAGTTTTAATGAATCTTTTCTGATGTGGGAATTTTAATAAAGTTTATGATCAAAATGTTAAAATTGTTAGGGTGAAATTTCCAAAAGGGGGGAAAGATGTAACATCTCAGGTAAATAAAGAATATGACATTTTCATATTTATTAATATTTTTTAATTAAATATTAATTTTACTTTCAAGGGGGTTCTATGTTCGATGGTTCACCCGACATGCAACAATGGGTTTATTCGAAGTCTTATGTTTCACACATTGCTGAGTCATAATAAAAATTAATAATATAATATTATTATTTTTAATGGTAGTTAATGCCTAGCCATTATATTGGCAGGAATGAAAAGAACATACTAAAATATTATTATACATGTTTGTTAAATTTTTTTATATTTATCCAATAAATTTTAGAGGTCTAAAATAAGAAAGATTATGATTTTAAGCATAAATAGTCTAATATTCGTTAAAAGGTCATTTTACCACCTTTTAATGGAGAACCCTTTTTAAATATTTTTTTTCTTACTTTTATATATTCTATAAGACAAAATAAAATTTTATTTATAATCAAGACATTAAAATTTACTTTGGATGAAATTTTGGTAATTTTCTGATAAAGTTCATTTTTTAATGAATAATACAAAATACTACATTATAATTCAAAACAACTTTTTAATCTAATTTATTTATTTGGTTATATTATCTACTTAATTGTTTTTAAAGTGTAATTGGATTAAATTTTTACAATTTAATCCAATTCTGGTGAATGCCGGTAATGTCTCTTTGAATTGGACATAGCCAAGTGTCTGCCTTTTGATAGTTATTATTTCTAAAAAACACGCTTTTGGTTTTGACAATGATAATTAATATTAAATTAATTTATGCCACTTATATGTTTTGAATTTGGAAAAATGGATTCCTTATTTTGAATCTGGATGTCCAAATTGCGTAAAAAGATAACTTTTGTTTTTAGTCATTATGAATATTTATTTCAGTAAATATTTTATTTACCATGGTTAAAGTTTAAATATGGTAAATAAGGGTAAAAAACAATATTATAATAATATTAAATTACCATTACACATGTTATAACCCTATTTTAAGAGATATTGCCAATGAAGGTCATCCTTTTGTCGATTTTGGGCCCCAGGGAGCCACTTGGGAGTAATAATGACACATTATATTAATTAATTTAAAGTGTAAAGACAAAAATAACATAAACATGAATCTTTTTACTAAAATAATTTTTATATGGGGTTATATAGAAGATATCTTAGACTATAAATATTCATTTGAAATCTAAAACTATTTCCTACATCATGCTATTTTATTTATAATTTTTAGACATCAAATAAATAAATTTATTTTATGACACAATGATAATGTAAGGATTACCTCATTAGTGAATGTTTTAAATAAATTAGATTACAAATGTTAAACTAAATTTATTTTCAAAGTTTTTTTCAAAAAAAAATATTTATGGATGATTATGACTTGTTATAATTGAATTATTGTAGGATTCTCAAAGTAATAATGTTTCAATATATATTTTGTAAAAGTATTGATATGAATATTATTTTGATTGACATAAATGACTTTTTAAATTAATAAATATTTTATAAAATGATATAATAATCCTAAAAATATACGATTTGGCCAAATTACTTAGACACAGTTGATAATGTCATTAATTAACCACTTGTGGTTCGATTTTCATTTTATGGTAACTATGTTAACCATATAGTACGAATATATAAGAGAACATGGTAAAAGTTAAATAAGTTAACAAAGGGTTAAATAAAAAGGTAAGAATTAAAAAATATCAAACTTGTCCAATTTTTATTGGGTGATTTTATTTCGACTTATATGCAAATTATCTTTAAATTTAATAAATTTGGGACCTCTTGAAATAGAAATTTAGTTTATAATAAAATAATATGTTCAAACATTCCTAAAGAGCCCCTCCTTCCCCTAATTAAAGGCCATCACATCTAACCCATTACTCACACCTCTCTAGCCCCTTGGATCATAAATAATCTGACCAATTAAGCTCCAAAAATCCCTCTCTTTCTCTTATATTCATTTTACTTGGAAGAAGGAAATTCAAGAAAACCTTTTGGTTCAAACGAAAGTGAGTTACCCGATTTAAAGGTAATGTCTTCCCCCAAGTTCTTTTCTTTTATTTTCCTTCTCTACTCCCTGTGATCATTTTATTATTTGTTTACATAACAACACCAGTATCCTCAGAAAATGAAGTTTTTTATATTTGAAGTATTATAACTACACTTACACATACCTATATCTAAGGGGTATAGAACATAATGTTTCTGTGGACTGCGAACTACTGCCTCACAGAACGATGATTGTTCAATCTTCTCCTACCACCTCTTATGAAGACCATTATAATGGAAATGTAATTATATATTATATTTATGATATTTATTTTACCTCTATGTTTTTTAAATTATCTTTAATAACAAACCTTTATTCTTTTCATGTAGCATATATATGATAATTTAATTTGAGGAAATGCGGACGACTCCCCCTCAAAGTGTTATGACTCGTTCATACTATACATGGAACGTATAAAGGATGGTCTTAATTAACTTTCATAACACATATAAAATATGATATTATATAGGAATAATAATATACCTAAGCATTATTTCTTTTTCATTTCTTTTAAAATGAAAAAAAATGAAATGGAAGTATCATTCATGCGTACGTACGACTTACCGTCTCCATAAACGGTGAATTACATTTTCATATATCCAAATGATATAGAATATTTTAAATAAAAATATACTAAATTTATATGGAATATATATTATATCTAAATCATTAATATCATTCTGAAGATAATGGAATTTCTACCACATAGACAATTTATAATTATAACAAGTTTATTTTTTACTCAAGTTACAAATGTCGACTAAATTTTTGATAGGAACTCAAATAATTAACTAATTGTTATAGAAAGGTAATAAGTTATATAAAAGTAATAATAAAATTGAACAATTTTCTAAAGTAAGTATAAATTAACTTAAGTTTATAATTCAGTAAATTAAAGAATGAACGCGTCAAGTCAAACATGAGGTAAGGGGTTTTCATCTCACTTTTTATTCTTGTGAGATTCGTGTTATATTTTCCACTATTTACTTTTGTTTGGTGTGTTTACTTACCATGATTGAATTAATTGTATAATTTAATTTAATTTATTAGTATTTACATTTTCATTGTATGATCCTTCTTACATGTGGTTTCTGTTTCAAAAGATACCAAATTGATGAGGTAACCTTTCACCCTCCTCTTATAGTTGGAGACATCTTTTATGTTATGACATTAAATTTAAATTCTTAAATGTTTGGATATGTTATTATATATCCTTATTGATGTAAATTTTATGTCCATGTGATGAGATACTCTTTTCTCTATCATCAAATCATTTTCTGAATTTTTAACAAACGCTGTTAGGCTGCCGAATTTTTGTAAGGGGGCTTCTTAACTAAATTTCCATTCATTGAGTTAAACTTCTACTTCTTGATTAAGTTATTCTATGAATATGTGTGAATGAAATCATATTTGTTACACTGAATATCTGCTTATATTGGGTGTATTTATATTTTTCACACTTAATTATGTTATTGATTTGTCCACAATATTATGGTACAATCATTGTAAGGGACTTCATCTCAATCTCCTTTTATTGAGTCACGTTTTGATAATATAAACCTCATTATTTTATCTGGTATATAATAAACCCCTTTGAATTTTAATTTCATTCAATGAAAATCATTTTTCTGCGAAGTGTTTTACTAAATGAAAAAAGGAAATTTTTTAACGTTTACGGTGACAATGACCTCTCTACCGCCGTAATCTTTTTTTGTCTTCATCTACATGCCTTGATGCATTTTTAAATGATAAATAAAACCCCTTATTCATTTTTTGGGTTTTTTTTATTGAAAGTATTTTTTGAAATGGATTGATTATTTTAGAATCTTTAAATGATTCCTTGTGATTGAAAATGAAATGTTATTAGTGAAATGTTTATATTTGAAATATTTTATATGTTATGATTTTATAATGTTACTTTGACATTTGACTGGTAGTTATGTGATA
The DNA here is from genome assembly GCA_963277665.1 of Viscum album. Lineage (NCBI taxonomy): Eukaryota > Viridiplantae > Streptophyta > Magnoliopsida > Santalales > Viscaceae > Viscum > Viscum album. The sequence continues at coordinate 1,637,149,401 of OY728143.1, read as the reverse complement.
AACCAAATGACAGTTGGTGTCGTGATAAACCAGGATAGGTGGTTACATTATAACCTCCAGTGCATTGGGTATAGAAGTCGGCCGTATGGTATTCTATTTAGTGATTTTTGGAAGTCGACCATATGGTTATTCCATTTAAGCATGTTTATTTCCCATGTTATATCTATATGTTATTTGTTTTCTATATGGGTTTTATGGTAATATTTTGGTTAAAAAAGGGTAAGAAATGTTCTTTTATTTAGTAAAGAGTATTTACTACTTCATAAAGGTGAAAAGTACTACTTATGATAAAGTATTCATGGTTTACTTGTTGTTTTAAAAATCTAACAGTTTTCTTTCATTATGTATCCCTTACTAAGCTTTTTATGCTCAACCCAATTTTTTTGAAATGTTTTTAATTGGGAATAAAGATGAGTAGGGTTAAGGATGGGATAAATAAAATTCATGATGTCTAAAATATAGATCTAAACACGATTATTTTTCAAGAGATTTTATTTTATGAAAAAATGGGTACTAAGTATAAGTGTTTACTTTGTAATATTTTAAATGTAATGTAATAGTTACGGCCTAAATCTCTAAAACTCAAAACCTGAAAAGATCCTTAATATGAATTATTAAATTAATTCAAGATTATTTTATGTTTAAGGATGGGTCCTTATAAAAGAGGGATCATAGGTTTTAACTCGAGCCTTATAGGTTTCATGAGTTTTACACAAATCTTATGAGGGTATATGGGTTTTCATTCCAAGAACATTATGTTATATGTATCAGGTAAAAATATTATCTTCACTATGTAATGATTTTATATATTTTTGCTTAATCCAAATTTCTTTGTTATATTCTAATGTTGTGATACCATGGATCGTTTTTATTATCTCATTATTTTCACTCCTATAACAGGATAAATATTTTATCATTTCATCTTATAGTTTAATCAGTTCTACTTTATTTAAAAATTATATTGTTTCATGTTCTTTTTAATAATATATTTCCCCTATGCTCTAGAATTCTCATATGCATATTATTTCACTATTGATTTTTTTTTTGAGATTTTCCCTTATATATAATTTCATCATTCCTATTTCTTATGTTTCTATTCCCTAGTTTATGATAATGAGAATAAATTATAAAAATTATAGAAGGGAGATAAATATTCACAAGTTTTGTAAAATAATATTCTTATGAAGTTGGTCCAAAAATACACAAAACCTTTTGTTCATGGTATTGTTTAAATAATTTTAATATGTAAAGTGTATGTTATGTAAGATTTATAAAACAAGTATTAACTAATCTCATTTTTTATAAAATCCATTTTTTAAGAATGTGTTTTAAGTATCATATTAGAGAGTGTGGGTCAAGGGAGCCACATAAACCAAATAATCAATAAGATAACATTGAGTATTATGATTATTAAAGATGGATACTAGCCATGGGATCTAAAATATACTCCATGTACACTTTTTATGTTTATAACATGGTTGTTACACTTAAAGGGGTAAGATTGAATAATTGGGGTTTCTAAAAGAATATGACATAGACGATAGATTGTCTATCGATAGATCATGACTCGATGTAAATGATTACAAAAGCATTCCTCATATTGGCCATAAAGTGTAATTTTCTATAGTTTTTTTAATAAATTAATTTCAGATATTTCTTGTCAAAAAAAGAACATTTTGAAAATTTCTCTATATCAAATTGATGTTGATTTTTTCTCCTTAATAGGAATTTAGTAATGTAGTTATATATGATACAACCTTGGGGTTTTGAAATACCAAATAGGTCTTCTACTCTTTGAAAGTTTCAATGATAAATCTATTGTGTCAATCATTTTTATTATAGATTTAATATCTATATTGATGATTTAATCAATGAGTTTGGTTTCATCAAGTTTTTGGAAGATTTGTATGAATAAAAGTTGTTTCATGGGACTATAATAGTATTTGTGATATTGTATGTGTATGAAATACTTATTATCAAAAATTATTTCACTATATTACAATATATAAATATATGTATGGGTAAATGATTCTAAATTAACTAAATAGATAAATTAACATCCATACTATGTATGAATATCCATAGAGATAGATCTAAGAGGTTTCTTAGACTATATGAGAAAACAAATATTGGTGTAAAAGGTTCTAATATATAATGGAGACACAGAGAGGTCGTAGAATTAGTGTCGATATTATTTTACAATGCAATATGTTCCTGTCAACTTAGTCTTAATATACCACAAGAATAATGATGTAGTATAAGAAGTTAATAGAAACGTGATGGCTAATGAGGTTCTCCTACCTGAGGATGAGTACATTCCCATTGTATTGCAGTTTTTATCCCACTCACACAAATCAATTCTTATTTTATCAAGATATATAAAATAAATTATGTTACCATATACCTTCTATTGAATGATATTAAAAACCGAAAAATAATAATCACATTATTTTTTTAGAAGAAAAAATAGCAGATCTTTAATGACCGGTCAATAATAGAAATCAAAATATTCTTTAAATTCAACATATCATTATATTCTTCTACCTCTCACACAACTCTTCTTATAAGATTTATTTTATTATATTTGGTCATATTTTCTCCTTAATTTAACTCATAATATTTCCCCAAATATATATCATGCAGTGTTGATGGTTAACACATCCACTACCTCTTACTTATTATTTCATGTACATAAATATATACAAATGGTATCATGTGAATATTATTTACACAATACATAATGAAAACCCATGATTTGTTTTGGTTGGTATATTATTATTCAAATATAAAATTATGAGTATATCAATAAATATATTTCAATATTCTTATGGATAAGCTTCATCAATTCATCATTTTATTAATGATATTGACGCAATTTATATAATAAATCTATATTATTAAAATATTTTTAAGAAATCTTCATGTGTGTATGTATTAATGTGATATGCTCTTAAACTTACCCTAAGTGGCTTAAAACCCTATTCATATTTATTGTATAAAATATATATCAAAATAATTTATTATTATTAATTCATAGAGGTTCTATTCTTATTAATCAACATATTATTTTAACCAACATTCAAAATAATTAATTATATAAACCCAAATATTTTGGAACACTTTTAAGGTCATACGAGTTCATTCCTATAAATTAGTGAGGTATTATTCCCAAAAAATCATACATATTAGCCTTGATGTCTTCTGAACATAGTAAGGTAATACATGCATTGTGAATTCTTATAAGTTCAATTACATTCATACATAGATAGTCTTGTAATTACTTTCAATCCTATTAAAATTATGATGAGGGCCACAAAGGTCTGACATGATTCTTTCGAAGTGTTTAGCCTATGATATAAAGTCTAATGATTCTCATGAAGTCATATGAAGATAAAATTCCTATAAAATTTCCAAGAATTAGATAAAATTGCCTAAGAACTAAAGTTTTAAGTAATTATAGAAATCACAAAAATACACTAAAAAACTCCTCAACTGAACTAGACTACTCAAATCAATTTAAAAAATCATCTAATACCATCGAATGGATTTTTCATTCCTTATTATATTTTTGTATATCCTTTATGATCTGCATATTAATTCCTCAATATTCTCCACAATCTAGAAGCCTTCATATTCAATTAATGGTTATAGAGAACACTTCCACTAATCAGTACAAGTAATTAACTTGAAGTGAATCACATCAAAAAAACATATATTTCTTGTATTGATAAAAAATATTAAAACATCACCAAGATGGATTGATAATACCCCTCTTTTGATTTTTTTACCATAACTAGACTTTTATCTCTCCCTATTAATGATATTAAAACCACAAAGATTTAATTTTAGTGATCCACATAACTTTACCAATGCAAAGAGTTGTTAATTAATAATCTCTAACTCTTGATGGGATACATTACTGTAGACCAAAATAGTTAATAAATCATACAATAATGTATCCATAAAAATAGAGAATAATAGAAATTTAAATTATTCATGATCTTATAAAATATTAAATGTTAATTGATTTTATTAAATCTTTTTTGTAATGCCCATAATAAATATTAAAACAATTTTTAAGCAAGGTGATCGGTTTATCTCCCCCTATAGAAAGAAGTACCCTGTGAATTTATGCAAGATAAAATAGGGGTAGAAACACATTAGTTTTCATTAATCCATAAAATATATTGGGATACACTCTAATTTTCTACCTTTACATATCAAATAAGTTATTTGTGCGAGGAATTACTAATATATCAATAATTTTATCCCATGATGGAACAAATTCTAATTTCAAAATTAAATTAGCTACTTTCACTATAAAATTTGATATTTTATATCTATATTCATTGGACGAAAATGTTGCAATACTATTCTAGAAAAATTAATAGAACATTGATAATCATAGTCAATAATTAGTGGGAATATAGTTTAGACATTTATATTCTCTATTAGAGTCTTTATCCACAATATATGAGTAGTTTCCTATGATGAAACAAAATATTCTACCTCAATTTTACTGAATGTGGTTGAACTTAATTTAATTGAGTGTCATGAAACACGACTTTCACTAACAAATAACAACCCCCAAAAGTATATTTTCTTTCATCCACTACTCATATCTAATATACATATAAAAACACTTTAGGTTTAGTTTTAATTCCATTTTATACACCATACCACAACTAAATGTATTTGAATTAAATTTTAGAATTATATTAATTTTAAAAATATTATACACATTTAGATTAAATTAACATTTATCAAAATGTGTATAAGGAAAAAAAACTTTTCTTATCAAATTAATGTTAGTTATAAATACATAAAATTAACATTTTAAAATCCCTTTAATTCACTAAAATACCATCATCATCTATTATCAAAATTGTTCCAACTTGTATAGAAGTTGATATTATCTTTACTTATACTATTATAAAAATTTTTAAGATATAATTAGCTTACGTTGCTTCTAAAATGAAAACATGATCAGTATTTTGGGTTTTCGGTAGACGAAAAGAAATTTCATTTCCCCAGGAAATGAAATATAAAATTTCTTCTTCACAAGTGTAAAAATTTCTTTATTTATTATTTCATTGTCACTATAAAATGTGTTATCATAAATATATAAAATTGAAAAAAACAATGTAGTTATGGTCTTCATTATGTAAAAATTGAAGCTAGCGTGTCACTTCTTAAACCAAATGCATATTAAGTGCCCATATAATTTAAGCTGCCAAGATCTATGAGCTTGATTAAGTTCATAAAGATACTTCCTCGATTTATAAACTCTTCTTCAAGCATCATCATCAATTAAAAATTCCTTAGACTGATTGCCATAAAAATACTCTTTTAGTTCACCATTAAAAAATACTGACTTTAAATGCATTTGAAAAAAATTATCCCCTATTAGAAATAACTAGATAAAAAATTATGATATTTTCAATATTAGAAACTTTTGAAAATTTTTCAATGCTATATAACCCCTATATATAAGAATATCCTTTATATACATGTATTTATTTCATTCTTGAAACACTTTCATCAACATTTATTTTTTTCTTGAACACTCATTTTTAATAAATATGTTTTCTTCATATTTTATAGAAAATTTCCCATGACTCCCAATTATATATTTGATTAAGAACATCATTCATAGCTAGGATCCCCTTTATTTTTCTTAAAATAATATTGAAATTTATTTGTTTCAATCTTGGAAGGAATTTCATTTAGACTAGTTCATTCAAGTTTTTCATCAACACCAAACACCCCAATTCTGGTCAACAATATTATTTTTTTATCCACATAATTTTTATTCGTTAAAAATACACATTTCTAATTCTATTTTAATCCTTCATTAATTGTATATGTAGATTTCACATACTATTCCTACAGATGTATAGTTTATTTATTTACTTCTATTAATCCATCATTAATAAATTCATCATCACTATATATAATAGCATTTTTCTTGGAATATTCTTTATTTCTATAAACTAAAGTATCATTATAGTCAATAATTATTTTTAAATTTTTTTATAACTTTTTTAAATCTAAATATGGTGTGAAAATATGTAATTTTACTTTATCCTCTATTTATCAATTTGTTTCCTAATCTTACCTTCCATTTGATTAATCATGAACTCTCAAACTCTCTAATGTGTTTTACACAAGAATTTTTCTTAAACCACATTTCACAAGGAGACATGCTCAAATTGTAATTTAAGAGGAATATGTTTTGAATTATAACTATTATAGTAATGGATTATATCTATAATAATCGGGAATTTTAATATTTAGTAACCATGCTTCTAGACATAAAAAAGTATTCTATTTTTTATTTCAACTACTCCATTTTTTCTAATGAGTGTGAGGAGAAAATAACACTTACTTAGTTCCTTAGTTTTACAAATACTCAATAAAAAATATATTAGAAAATTTTATACAATCACATAATTTTATCCAGTTAAGAAGAAAATATATTTTTTAAAACAATCATATGAAATCCTTAAAAATTTTCTAGATTTTGTGACTTATGGTATTTGAACATTTTTCATGTTATTAAATTAAATTCATCAATAATATGATGTATTCCTTTTCTCAACATATTCAAATATTTATCATAGGCCCATAAACATTAGATTATATCTGTCCCAAAAGTTCATCAAAATAAATATAAACTCTTTTGGGGGTTTAATTCACACTAATTTCATTTTTTTATATTTTTTCAAATTAATATTTTTTTTTATTTCACGATAGGAAATTTTCACACTGATTCTACTTTGATAATATTCCTCATTTTATTTTGTCCAATTTTTAAATATCCATATATTCCCCATGATATTTTTAGTTTCTAATCTTAAAAAATAATTTTATCTTGATTCTCCAACATTAAAAAACTTATCTGGATTTCATACCCCCTTTGAGACAATAGTTCCATATATAAATATCTTCACTCAACATTTATTTTTCATGAATATAACCTTATTAAAAACACTAAATAATTATGAAACACTAAACATATTATGTTTAATTCCATAAAAATAGCACATCATTAGGTCTAATATAATTCCTCCGATTTTTTTCTATTCCAATTATTTAATTTTTAGAGATCTATTATATCCAAATGTAAAAACACCTCAATAAAACATCTAAAAATACATTATATTACTCAAATATAAAATCATATGAATTTTGAACCATTATCGATTATCCATGGCTTCTTAATATCTTAGATATAAATGATTTTTCCATAGCATTAGATTGTTAATTTTGATCCTGGATCTCTCCATATTTCCATTTATGATTTCATTGATCTATTATAAATACATGACATTCAACTGAAATATGTCCTTTAAAACCACATATTCCATATTTTTCTTAGAAAAATTTATATCTATTATTTATTTCCATATTTTTTGGGTTTTTTATGATTTTAACTATGCTTACCGTGTTTTTTTGTCTGTCAATTGATTTATTCTCTTTATTCTATCTAGAGAGAGTCATGTTATATGAGAAATTTTATTCCATGTGACCGAGAACACTCAAAAAAATAGTAAATTTTATATATTCCTATATATAATGAATTCTATGATTATATAGACTTCTATTTATGCTCAGTATCATGCCTATATTGGGTAATTTTCACTAAAATTCATGTGTGTTCCTTCCATTAATGTCTGGGTTAGTTTAAACATCTTCATAGAATTTTTTTCTTATCATATGTGAGTTGATTTAAGTTTTCCTTTTAATATTCTATAAAAAATATATTTTTTCTCACCAAATTTTTATAAAAAAATTACATCCAATGAAATTTTCATGTTGTTACATTTATCATATGTTTTTTATTTTGTGAATCATAGGATAATAATATTTATTGCTAAGACATTTACCTCTACCACAAACTAAAATTTTGAACTAATGTTTATATTTCTCCTTCCATTTATCTATATCAACAATTTTATTATTTATTCCATTCCTATTATCATACACAAGGATTATAGACAAGTTCATATCATGAATTATATTATTCATCATAGTGTTTTCAAGTGTCCGCCTTTTCAATTCATTAAATAGATATTCTCCATTAATAATAGATTATTTTTTCCTATTATAATTATACTTTATATTTGAATTATAATCTCTCAACCTTACAATTTCTTTTAGAAACGTCATAAAATACATAATAGTAGTGTATTCATTGAATGATTAACCTTATTAAATAGAATAATCATAATAGACCTATGGATAATAATCTAATGAAAATATAATTTCAATTTCTAAATCCATGGGAACCATATTTAAAGATTTAATATGTGTATTTATATCATTGTATCTCTCATCACTATAATAAAACCCTTCCTCCACTAATAATTTTTTTTCTAGAAACATTAATTTTCATTTTCTTTTCCCATATAAACTGTTATTAACACAAATTATATGATAATATTTCATAGCGTGAAACATTATTAGTTCCCTAAAATCTATCACAAAATTTTTATTCTCTTGTAATAGATTTATGTTAAATTAAAAACATTCTCAATGTTAATTAATTTAATAGGTAGATTTCATTTTAAGATACATTTTCTTCCTCTTGTGAAGTTTATTAACATTACAGAAAGCATATTAGTATAACCTTCTATATTTTATTCTTTATCTAAAAAGATTTTATTATTTTATTTTTATTTTCATTTTTAAAAATGAAATAAATTATCTTATCTTTCATTTAATTTATATTAAAAGAATATTCTCTTATAATCACATAATTTATGATTGTGTAATTAATTTCATGAAAAATTAATTCGTTATAATCCCTATATTCTAATACTAAGACATTGGAATCAAATATTTTATGATGTATTCTTACGGGATTCTTAAACATAGATGGATCATAAATATTTACACTAAATCCTCTTATAAAATATATAATAACATTTAATCTTCTATAAATATCATCAAAAAGTTTATCTTCTTATATCCATATATCTTCTAACTATTTTCTATACATTGGAATTTTTTTCATTCACTTTTCAATTAGAATACCAGATGATATGAAATTTTTCCATGATTTTCTTAGTAGTTTTGAATCCTATATCATTGGTTAAATATTTCTTAGATAATGAAGAAAGTACTAAATTCATGTATTTTATATCATTTTCAACTTTCAACTCTTTATTTTATGAGAATACCAAAATATCATTTGTAATTTTGATGGCTTGATATGAATCCTAAAAAATATCCCATCTCAGGGATAATAAATATGGAATATTTCTCTCATATAAATTAATTCTATTTCAATTAATTTTTAAAACCCATTTATAATTAAATAGGTTGTATTTTTTCATATAGGTATAGTAAAATGTCTTCAAGGGTGTTATGGGACTTCATATTAAATTTTAAAGGCTCATAACTATATATAGAAAACAGAGAGTGTGGAAAAAGTGGCTATATTTTATTGTAATAACTTGTAATGTTTTCAATTTTTTTAGAAGATAACTCTGTAAAAATGATGCATAATAGAATATAATTGACCAAACATTAATTTATCTACATTATCTCTATATGGATGACTACATATGCAATGTATATTGGTTTTTATCCAATTGACAAATAATTATTCATTTATTATCAAGATAGTTATAAGAAATTGTATGAACTTATACAAGCTATAGAATTTTAGAACCCAATAGTGATGAAAAAAATTATAGATGAAAACAAAAGAAAATATCAAATCCTCAAATACAGATTGAAATTATACATAAAAATATTTTTGAGATATGATATATTTGGATCTTATCCTTCCTCTCATAAATCTATTCACATAGGTTGTACATTCTCCCTATTAATACATTTTTTCCTTGTTCATCTTTGTGATATTTCCTTATATCTATCTTCAATAAGGTTGAATGCTCCCACTTCTTTTATCTATCATTTCTTTTATTTTACACATATATATTCACATAATATCTTATTATTATTATTCCTATAATAATTATTCAAAATATAAGATTCCTTGTAGTGTAGATATTGTTATTAAAAAATAAATTTAACATCGAGTAGTGGCATCTTTTTAAATATTCATAAGACTCTTTTTCATTACAAACACATGAAATTTAAGTCATCACAGTAAATTATACACTAAATACATTGTGTTACACCATTTTAAAAATCCATTTATTTATAAATTTATGCATTTTAGTGTAAATTCCCCTTTATGGAACAAAAATATACTACTCTTTCTTAGATCACAAACATTATAGAGTTTTTTATGTTTCATTCTTATAATATAATTTCTTGAGAATCATTTGATTTATTTCATCATTAATCAAAATATCAAAGTTATTGAAACTAAACCATTTTATATGACATTATCATAAAAATTAGTTACTATATATATGAAAAAATTAATACACAATGTTATTGAATTTTTATGGTCATAGAGACATCATACATATATTACAAAGTTATATGAGGTCCCTTTAATGTCATTATTGAGTAGTCTTGGAAAGAATTAAACTTCATATCAATGTCTAACAAGGGCCACTGAAGTCTAATGTGATGTTACTGATATATATCACTAATGAATAAATTAGTCATATTTATCATGAGGTCATAAAAAATTAAATATCTAATCCAATTTATAAGACATATCCAAATTTAGATTCAACACCTAAGTCTTATAGTATTCAATAATTCTTATAAATTTCCACAAAATGTCTTTAACTATCCTCATCCCTACTGAAACCCCTTTAATACATCATACAAAATTTATAGATAGATTCTATACACCTACACATGCCCCCATATTGCATTTTCCTTATGGATATTTATTCTTCAGTATCCTCCCCAAGATATAATCCCCCATCATTCATTAAATATTTTAGATAACACTGCCACATAATCATTATATGTATTTAATATGAAGAGAATCACATTTTTTTCACATGTTCCTTGTACTGAAAACTAAAATAATATCATCACCAAGAGGATTCAATAATTTATAATGTTATATAGAGTTTTAGAATGTATAAATCGAAAGGGCTCTTTAAAGTGTTACAAGGAACAACTCTCATGAATATTTGATAACCTCATACAGAGTTACAAATGATGTATAAAATTTCTTATAAATATATTATAGGATCTATTGAGTATTTCTCATTGTGTACTTTACAAAATTTCCAATATTATTTTGTTATTACAAGTTGATAATAATACAATCATAATGAATGTAAATGGATTTGTACTCAGATCAAAATTTATTACTTGAGAATAACTTACTATAAATTATTGGTCTTTATAGGTAATAATGATATATGGATAAATTATTACACTGATTCTAGTTTATGATGTGATAAAGATGAGATTAATTCTCATCTAGATTCATTTTTTACCTTATCTATGGAGTTATTAGTTCAAATACATCCAAACTAACCACTATAGAGGACTCAATAATAGAGGTATAACAAATCAGAACATTAGATACTCTAAATGAAGTTTTTTTGAATAAGAAGTTCATTTTCAATCATTGATTGGTTTCAAACATTGAAGTACATGTAATGATTTATTGTGGAAATTGGGGATCCATTACTCAATCTGAAGAATACTTATCTCACTAATAAATCAAACACATCCTTCCAAATGACACATAATTTGAGATATTGTTATGAGGGATCATTTATTTATCAATTTTTTCATTACATAGGAGGATATCATAGATCCGTAAATGAAACAATTTCCACACAAAAATCATGGTTATTTTGAATCTATTAGTATAAGATAAATTAGGGGTTTATTGTAATGGTTGTAAAAAGTATAATTATTTCATAATAAAATATATCATTGTTTGTTATTTATTCATGTGTGAATAAAATTAAATCACGTGAATAGTTGGGGATAATATCCCCTTAGGGTATGACATTGAGTAGTTCGTAATTGAAGATCATTATGTAGTACTATGGGGTTTGGTGATATTTTAAGATTAGAATTATTGGTCGACTAATGTGAAAAATAACATGAGACTTACTATTTTGATAGACTCCCTTAAGTATATCTTAAAGAACACTATATATTAATTCAAGTACATAGGGTTTTAGTAATATTATGAATTTTTTATCTATGTTTAGTGTTATACATATTTTTGGAATCTTCAAAAATTGATAACAATCTTATATGTGACTTAAGGCTTAATAATCATAAGTGGTTGTGTATGTAATTCATCATGTTATTGGATGGATCAGAGAGAATATAGGGTTTTCCACTTATATGATGAAAAAATACATCTAGTAATTTATTTAATCAAACTAAGTAAATTTATAGCCATACATTGTTGATATAAATGGAATGTTCTCAACTACTTATATGATAGACATGTAATGTTCACAACTACTAAATTAATGAATGTGTTCTATTCATTAGTTGGGTTATTGTTTTAATGAATCATCAATATGTGAGGTTACCTATTATATATTTGTGTGTTCATTGTCTATTGGTCGATAGATTTCAAGTAAAAATAGATCATATTGGTAAACATATGATGTATATGATACATCTTATAGTGGAAATATTTTATGAATATATAACTATGTTAAATCGAGATCACACCAGATCTCATTGTAGCATTGATAACAGAATTTTTTTAAGATGTTTTATATATATATAAATAACATCAAAATATTATATTATTTTCAATGGTAAAAAATCCCATAGTGGATAATAGTAATATTATAGGATAAGGATATAGTTTTGAACAAATTCTTTTTTTTCTTATAATGTTATAAGTGTTCATAGTATTTTTTTACTAAATTTTTGGACAGACTATTTATTACACCAATTTCATATTAATATATTATTTCTCATTTTAAATTTATCAAATTTTAATTTTATATGATTATTATGATTCAACTACACATCATGAAAAATAATATCCTAGAATATTCTAAAGGAAAAATAAATGAATGATAATTAAATTTCACAAACCTAAATTCCAGGATAGTGTCGATCATCAATCCTCTGATGATCACTACCAATTATTCATATATTTTTTTTTCCTCTTCCTACTCTTAATAAAATAATCCAAAACAAGTTTTTCAAAAAATACCTCTTTAGAATTTTATATAATAGGTTTAAAATGTACACACTGTGGAAAAAATAAAATCTAAGAGGAAATGCCTCTAATTTTACCCCATTTCATCCATTTGATAACTCCAATAAAGAAAGGATTGTATCTTTATTTCTATATCTCTATCCCTAAACAATTTTATAATTAAAATCCCTTATTAACACCACATTAATTTAGGTACTTGATATAACACAACATAAATAAATCATTTTGTCCCTGAACTTCCTTAATATTCCTCATCATCACCACCATATATAATATCTCACAATTTATAATATTTATTTTATAAAAATATTCCATTAAAACTTATTTATATAAATTAATTATTAATAATTTAATTCCATCATCACCCAATATTTGATGAAAATTACATCAATATAAAATTATTACTAAATTAACACTGAATTTCACATCATGCCTGGAAACAAATGATGTGCTCAATATTTCATTTTGAGACAATAAAAAGTATCATTATAACCACAAAACCAAAATAATGAAATTTTCAAAAACTAAAAAATTTATATTGTTGGATATTTATAATTTTTTTCAAATCATGTTTTTTTATTTATTCTAATATATTTAATAAAATAATTTAATTATTAACACTAAAAAATATATAAAATAAATATTAACAAAATACTATATATATATATATATGTTTTTATTTTTCATGTAATGATAAAATAATTTTAGGGAAAACACTTTGATATTGGCTCAAAATTAGTTATAGAATCCTCAATTATCATGAGATTATTTATATTTTGATTTACATTCAATTGGGTCTTGAACAATATATTTTATATAGTAAATCCATCTTTTAAAATATTATTCACAAAAAAGTGAGTTGTATCATAGGTGTGTGGTTACCTGAAATAATCTTGGGATATAAAACTTATTGTATTTTAAAATTTGGAGGGATAATACAAAAATCCATATATTTAATTTTACAAATGTTATTAGAAAATACAAACCCTTATAATAATTAAAATTCAATAAAATCTAGTCTAAAATAAATATATTTTATTCTATCTCATGATCATACACCATTCAAAAACAATTGCAATAAATTAAATAAAATAATAAATTATCTTAGTGATATCAATTAGCATTAAAATTATGAAAAATATTTTATCATATATTAGATAAGTATATATTTTTTGATATTTTTTTTAAAATATTAATTTAATTTAAAAATTAATGTAAAATTATTTAATATATATATATATAGCATGTATTTATAGGGCCCTAGTTGTTCCATGACTTATGTTTTATACAAAAATTCATATATATTGTAGAATGTGACTGATATTAAATTCCAAATTAAAGAGGTGTCTAATGTACATGACACATCATTCATAAAGTGGTGAGTATGATTCTAGTGAGATATCATGTGATCGAGACATTTTAATTGTGTATATCACCATGAATGATGTGGTTTGGGTTTGATAGGGAACACTACATGTCAAGCAGTTCATGTCCAAAGTCATATATGATACATGTTATGATAACCCTTTTCTTTATTTCACATTAATTCATGATTTAATGTATAATAATACACATAATATAACCCATAATATTTAAATTATTATTTATCTATGTAATTAGGTACACTGGATAATAAATTAAAATAATTGGTACATTGGGATTATTTAAAACTTCGTTAACCTGTTCCAAATTTTCCATCATTCTTAAAACTACATAGGATGACCAGGAGGCATACAAATGAAAGGGGGGAGATATAAATACCAGAAAGGGAATAAACAATGAATAATAATAAGAAACTATTACATGTTAGATAATGGGAATTTAAATGGGATGTTAATGGGGGTAATAATCATAAATATATACAATGATGGATGACATAAAACAATAACATAAATTCAATATATAAATGTAGCTGGAACATTTAATATGAAATCATAAACATAGGTATAAGCTAACCACTATGACAATATAACATGGTGGAAATGTTCCCATAATTTATTAGGTTCACTCCATAATCTCATACATGATCTCTCATGAGGATAAAATAGTACCCAATACATTGGAACACTATATAATTTCGGTCGCACCCATCACTTTCATATCATCTACATGCATATGTGTGTCACATATATCATAAAATATAGGGATGTATTTCATCACTTTTAACCCCATAATCAATTATTATAGTTTAAATACATGTAATTACAATATAAATGAATGATATGTACATATAAGAGAATATCCTTGAGTTTAAATTGTGGTGGGTATTCATGATACAAACATTCATCATAGAAAATCAAAGTGAAATTTTTGCAGCATAATGGTACTAATAAAAGATTCCTAAAATGGACTCATGAGAGTGAAAAGATTCTATCTTTGTCTGGATATCAAAATCGTAGTAATAGGAATATGTAAATTATATCACAATATTATAAATTTGAAAACCAAATTCATTATATAAATAAGTTGCTTTAATAATGTGGAGAAATAGAGGACTGTTTACTAAATTTGGGCATAGTAACAACTTAGGTAAACACTATAATGAGAGGGAATAAATGATACATCATCACAAGGAAATAAATTGGATAATATAGGGATAATTATAACATCATGAAAACATAGTAAATTGAGAATAAAATGGTTAATTACTATTAAGGTTCTTGAATGGAAAAGAAGAGAGGAAAATCCCTTACACTGATTGGGTGATTCAAAAATATTAAAAGGAGATTATTGAGATATAAGAGGAAACTTGAGAGGATTTTATAGAGAGTATAGTAGATTAAGTATGTTCTATAATTTTCTAGAGTTATAATGAATTGGTCATTGGGTGGGTTTATATGGGAAGAGAGAGAGGAGTTTTTTATTATTTCTCAAACTCTAACTTTGGACTCTTTAAAATAATGTTTTCAAAACTACAGAAGTTACCCTGGTTTTTCCTATGGTATCTTTAAAATAAGATTTTTTTTCTAATTATTTTATAATACTAATGAAATAAAGTAATACAAAATTACACTTCATGATGTGGGAAAGAGTAATCGTTATAATGAAGTGATTTTAAAACTGTAAAATATAATAAAGGACTTGAAGAATTAATAAGGTTTTATAAAATTAAAAAACACCTCAAAATCATATTAGATTAATATGGAAATATATATTTATTTTTCATTTATACAATTTATAAAATTCATTACATCACTTTTAGGATTTTATGATGTCATAATTCCAACAATATTTTATACCATATTTAATTTTTACCGAAATTTTATATCGACTTATAAAAATATGAAAAATTAACCGTTGCATAATTTCAAAATGGTGACTCTAAAAAGTTTATATCTTTTATCCAACTAATTCACTAAATTTTTTATTTTTCTCTTTTAAAACAAGAATCTACATTTATTGAGGAATGATGGTTTTTGTAACCATAATAGTTTTCAAACCCTTATAAAAAATACATTTGACATAATTATATTATAATTTATATATATAAAAATATCTAATTGCAATATTTTATTAAAATATTGTTTATTTTAATTTTTTATGAATTAATCAAAAAGGAATTTCTTAATTCAAATTTCATATTACACGAAATAAAAATTTATGTTTTATCATATCATAATAAAAATAATTTATGAAGTAACAAAAATATGAAGTAAATATATCCACTATTATATTGAAAATAAAATATAAAAATTCATATTATTTAGGTGTAAATAAATATGCATTTATTAATAAAGAATACACCCTAAGGGTAAGGTGTGCAATTGTGATATTTTCATGGGGAGGTTCTACAAACATGGTTTGGGTCGTGATCTTGATGAGCTTGAACTTAACCCATAAATGGTTTCACTCGTGCATTATTTATTGGATATTGGCATGATAATTAAAAAGTGAAATCCAAGTGATCATATCAAACATGGAATCTCTAATAGATGGGTTTCATAGGATTTGATCCTATTGGTCGACACCATCACTTATTATGTTTCTTCCAATTAGATTTATCAAATACCTATATTTATACTAACCTTTTTATCATTATTCCATGATTATATTATCAAATGTTATGATGCCAACTGATATTTTAAATTCAATAGGATATACAATTCCAAAGAAGTGAATATTATTTATATAACCATATTACGTAAAAGGTTATTCAATTCAATCACAATGGGATTTTAATTTATAAAAGTCAGGGTCATTAAAATTTTCACCACATTAGATATTTCAGCATCAAAATTTTCATTTCATATAATAAAACTGATAAGGGTAATTTTGTTTCATCGCCTTAAATATTTCCCACATCAATTATTTAAAATTTTGGTTTCTTTATAGTAATTTGACCATTTGTGTTGTCTTATTTTGTGGAACTTTGTCTCTATTGTCTAAGATATTCACTATATTTTATTCATATAAATTATTATTTTCCAACAGTACCGCCTTTAGATTCAAAGTGTTTGGTGTTCAATTGTGTAATTTTTTAAAAGGGATATATGGAACACATCTTGTACTTGAGATAGGTTAGGTGGGAGTTTCAGTTGATAGGTCACCACTTTGATGTATTTTTTATTAATCTTTCCGTTCTCACCAAATATCCTAACTTTATTCCATGAAGATATGTGGAATAATACCATGTCTCCATCATCAAACTCTAAGTCCTATCAATGATTATTATCATAACTCTTATATTGACTCTAAGCAGGCATGATGTGTGGTTGAATGGTTTTGGTATTTTCCACCATTTCTTCGACCATTTCAAGACCTAGTAGTTTGAATTAACAAACTTCATACTTGAATATTGGGGTTATAAATATGTTTTAATAATTGGATTCATATAGTTCCATTCAGATACTAGAGTGGTAATTATTATTGTATGAGAACATGACCATAAGAAGATATTGATCCCATCCTTCTTTGATGTCCATTTATAATGATCTCAATATGTACTCAAATTTATGAATAGTCTCCTCAAAATTGTCATTATATTGAGGGTCATAAGCCATGGTGAAGTTCAAATCAGTATTTAGAGAATTTTCAAGACTCTTTTAGAATATGGAGTTAAATATTGGATCTTGATCAAATAAAATCAATACTGGGGGTCCATAAATCCTCAACACTTATCTAATTTATACCTTCCATGTTTATCAAGTGAGAAATCGTATAATTTTTTAAAGAATTTATAATTATTTAAAAGATGATCCACCATTACCCATATATAATTTCTTCCTCCTAATGTCTTAGAATGACCTGTAGAAAATCCATGGTAATTTTTTCCTATTTCATTATAGGTATGGGTAATGACTACATCATCCCCTTTGATTTTTGCCTTTCAACCTTCACATTATGATATAAGAGACACCTTCATGTATATTTAGTTATCTCCTTATTCATATTGTCCCAAAAATAGTGCCCTTAGAGATCTTGATGCATCATTGTGATCCCTAGATGTATGGATATGTTCAAGCTCGGTGCATCATCCAACAACTCATTCTTTGACTAAGGATTTGATGGTAAACATAGTCATGACCGAAATCTTATAAATCCTTCATTAATTTTAAACTACGAGGATTTTAATTTTCTTATAGATTTCTCCTTCTTCTTAATTTTCACATAGTCTCTTCAAGAATCCTTTATCTTATCCAAAAGGGATGGTTGAGAAATTATTTGTGAAACAATTGATGATGTTCTATCCTTTACGAGACCCATTAAAATCTTTTTAAAGTATAATAAGATTAGATCCTTCTCAATTCTAAACAATAATAAAAACTTTGGGTCCTTTTAACTAAGGGCATCTACCACTAAATTTTATTTCCAAGGATGGTAGTTTATTGAGAATTCATAGTCTGTAATCAGATCTAACCATATTCACTGGAATATGTTAAACTATTTCTATGAGAATATATACTTAGCCATCATATGATCCAAATATATTTCATACTTTTCTCCAAATATATAATGATGTTAGATTTCCCATGTGATAATCACATAATCTAACTAATGATCATGGGTTGGGTAGTTCTGTTAATCAAATATAATTTACCATGAGGCATAGGTTGTCATTTTTCATTATTCTTTATTACACAACCCAATTTCTTCTCCTAAGCATCATTGTATACCACAAAAGTTCCCCATTTGTGGGTATCATAAGTATAGGTGTAGTGATAATCTTCTTTTTAAACTCCTAGAATATCTATTCACAATCATTATTATAGAAAAAAATTCCCCCTTCTAAGTTATATTAGTTAGAGTGTTTGGAAATCATGCTAATTGTTTTACAAATCATTGATAATACCCATCTAGTCGAAGGAAAACATAGAAATCTATTACATATATTTTCCTCATATATGATATAATTCATTTTTTCATTAGAGGGTCCTCATATATATCATTTCTTTTGATAATATTACTCAATAATGAGACATTATTCCACCATAACTAACACTTTATATACTTTACATAAATATCTTAATTTTAAAAGGTATTTATCATAGTGCTTATATTCTTTTTAGGATCCTTCCTTATTTTTGAGTATAATAGAATATCATATATACAAACTACAATAAATTTTATGAGGTAATCAATAAATTATTTATTCATAAATTTTATGAATAATGTTGGATAATTAGAAATTCTGAATGGAACCATTATAAACTCATAGTTATTATACCATGTATGAAAATCAATCATGGGTATATCATCCTTCTTCACCCGTACTCGATAATACCGTGACTGAAGATACACCTTGCATAAGTATTCATATCCAAGTACCTAATAGAATAATTAATCAATATATGTATATGGATACTTTTTATTTATCACAATCTTTTAAAGATCATGATAATCAACGTAAAGGTTCATTAGCCCAACCTTCTTCTTTATAACGAGGATTGGTGCCACCCAAGGTGATGAAATTGGGTGTATGAATCCTATATATATATTCTACTATTTTTATTACTAAAATCCTTATGTTCCATAATTTATAAATTATATAGATTATTGTATACAATAAAAACCCTAAGTAAAAACTCAATTGAAAATTCAACTTCTCGTGTAAGGGGAAGATCTGGAAATTTTTTGGGAAACACATCAGCATATTCTCTTATAATATAAATTTATTCAGGAATGAAATTTTCCTTAGAATAAAAAATTTAATCAATATATTACATATCTTAGGTCAATAATATCCATTATTTATATTATTTTTCTAAAGGGGATTTATCATCCTCCTTAAATTGTTTTATAATCATAGGACAATTCATGATATGGAGTGTAATTTCATTCTCACATGAAATTTATGTTGTATCTATGTATGTAAAGATAGTCCATAGTTAAAATTTAATAAAATTAAACTAAATTAGTATTTAAAGGTTAATTTCGATGTTAAACTCCAAAATATTTATAGGGGAGGAGTTATATACTTAGGATGAAAAAATTTCCCCATTTTATGTATTTACCGAAATCTCTACTTCCATGTTTTGTAATAGTGTTTGAATAGTTCAACTAAACATTCATGATATAAGGGAGTGCATAGAAACAAAAAAAAATATGTTATTTCTTCATGAATTAATAACTAGAATAACCATCAACACTTCATTTTTGCGATCCACCTCTGCGGTTATGATGGAATAAGATCACCCTTACCACCTTACAGGTTATTGGTTTTGATTGTCTCTGACCACCCTTGGCCTAGTTCATTGGTTTGAAATTTTCCCTTATTCATTGAAATTTTAAAAATAAATGATGAGTTGATGATTTACTAAAGAATTAAATTCCTCCATCACATTAGTGATTTTCTCTTATCAAAAATTACTCCCTAGGTTCCCTTTCTTCATGAACCTAAACGATTTCTTCATACCCTTTAAGAAATTTTTTGGGATTTTCTTTCAACCCTTTTCAAAAGTGGAATGTTAAAATTTATGTCCATAATTGTATTTCTCTATCACACAACCATAATTACACTTCAATTTCCACTTATTATCTTTATATGGCCCTTGATATTCATTGATATCCATTTATACTATGAGGGTAAAATGGAAAATTTCCTCGTAGCTATCAAAGTCCTTGATCACCATGAATTTTCATAGACATGGTTTTATCCCACCAAATAAGTTTTCAACTTAGAATTTTGGGGTAACAACAAAGAAGAAGGTGTATCATTCATGTATTGTGATGTTTACCTCATATGACCTGATGGATTTAATATCATTTTTCTTGAGTTCTAGGAAATGAATCTCTATTTTTTGTTTCGGAGTGTGAAGAAAGTATTTTTCGAAAAACTTTTTCCAAAATTCATTCCTCTCATCACTTCTTTATCTTCCTTGGGGTACACATTCTTAATCAATGTACACCATGTATTAACTTCCACATCTATATGATAAAGAGATAATATAAATTTAAGGAATCGACATTAAATATTAAATAATCTATAGTTAAGTAATAAATTTACTTTCTTTAACATTGAGAACCTTTTTAGGATTAGATATTTAGAGAATTATGTCGTAGTTAATACATAAAAAACCATAATAACACAAAGTGGACACTTAAAAATAGTATCCAATTGTTTTTCATTATCTAAAACATTTAATATAGATCATGATAACTTTTATGAAATCTCTTCACAACATTCAACATGACATATCCAAATCCTTACACATTATTTTGTCGTGTGAATAACATTAAAAATGAGGGATGATTATAAAAAGCTTAGTAAGGAATAGAAAAAGAAACTATTATTCCATTGATAAACATTAAAACCCATGAAGACTTTATTATAATGTAATACTTTTCACCCTTATTAAGTAGTAGATAACTTTCTTTGAAAATAAGATCATTTTATACATTTTTTATAATAATAAAATTTCCATAAAACCCATAAAAAGCATAAAAATATATATGAAGGCAACTTGGGATATAATTATAACTAAATTGAATAATAGTGTGACCAACTTCAATACATGTCACCGTTATAAAAATGGAATAACCATACGGCCGACTTCCATACCCACGGCACTGGAGGTCATAATGTAACCACCCATCCTTGGATTATCACATAACCACCCATATTTTTTCTATCACATAACCACCAATGAATTTTTAATATACCATTATATAATCATAACACATAAAATATTTCAATTTTTTTCATTTCACTCATAAAAGTTCATTTGCAATCGTAGGAAATCATTTTAATGTATTGAAATAAATAATGCATTTTCAATACCATTTTCAATACCAAAATAACAAAAAAGGGAATAAGAGATTTATTTTTATTTTAAAAACATTCAGGCCTGTAGGGTGATCCGAATATCATATAATGGTTACTGCGACATAGAATGTTTTGTTGCTATAAATGTTAAAAATAACATTCCTTTTGTCATTTGTCAAAATGTTCCCTATAAAACCCATAAAAAAATTTGTATTGAAAATATTTAAATGAAATTAAAAATATAGATAAAATTTACATTAAAATTATTTTATATCCATTGAATATTTATGAAAAACAATATCAAGAATATTGACATGGATAAAATTTTTTTAAAATAAAATCTTTAAATATTCAAAGCATCTCATAACACTTTGAACATTTCGATCATAAGACACGTGAAATAGGTATATTTCACAAAAAATTAAATAACATAAGCATTGATAAAATATGGATACTAAATTTCAAATTGATTTTATATACCCCTTATAAATGAATAATGTTTTATATAATTAAAAAATATCTCAATAAAAGGATTCTAAGTTGAAATCCCTTAACTTGGGTCTAATTCATCAAATATGTTCTTTATCTTCCTAAATAATAAACTTATGTTAATTATTTAATTTCATTATAACCCTATTAAATTAAATTGTTTCTATTCATATCACTTTTATCTGGTTATAAATATTAATAAATTATTTAAGTTCATGTCAAATGTTTCATAGATATTGGGCACATTAGTCAGAAATGACATTGGTAATATGTCAAAAATCAAAGTGTTCATTATTCTATCATCTACATAATAGTATTAATGAAACAATAATCAATTTTATATTTCTATTATACATTTAGATCATACCATTTATGTATGGTTATGAAAAATAATCAACATTATAATCATAGAGAAAGTAGGTCGTACGTACACTTGGGTAATGTTTCTATTTTTCAATTATAAATATGGAAAAAAGGTATGAATTATTACATATTTAAATGTTTATAATAACATAATTAATATCATATTAATAATTTAAAAATACGTAAATATATTACTCATGTTATGTGGTGATTAAAAATTAATCACATCACTTTTTAGAGATGATAGTTCACATATATGCACGAACGACGTTATAACTTTTATGTGCATTGATGGTAATAATTTTAATTGATATATTATAATATTTTAATTAAAAATATATCATTAATATCATATATAATCATTAATTCCATCATTATAATTATTTTTTAAAAATTGTAATGAAAAATGAATTATATCAGATCGTGGAGGTGATAGTTCACACGTACGCACAAATGATTAATCATTTTCCTATTTGATGGAATTGGAGATGGATTTGGTTGATTATATTAACATAATAACATATTAGTTTATTTAGGATAATGGATGTATTATTTAATCATGTTTGAAGAATATTTTATGGTATTGGAAGAAGAAATAAAATAGAAACTCGTAAATAAAAATGATACCTCTTTTTCGGGAGATTTCCATTGATTATCACCTTAACACCTCTATAGAGGGTGTTATAACATAAATAATGAATCTAAAATGTCGGGAGGGTTTCTAAGAAGGAATATGGGTAGATATTGGGGGAAAATTGGTTTTTATGTTTCATGAAATGGTAATATGTAGTTCCCTTTTATAAGAGAGGGGAGGGCCACTCTTAGAATTCTTCAAAGTATTAAATTAATATAAACTATTATTCTAATAAAAATGAATAGAAATTGGGTTATGTATACAATATGATTAATATGGGAGGAAATATATTCCTGAAATTAAAATTAGGTAGTTCTTTTAATCCTTATATTTTTTAACCCTTATTTTACCCTTTTAACTATTATCATGTTTTCATGTAATTTACAAATTGAGGGTTAATATAAATAATATAATATTTAATGGACTAATAAATGAGTCATTTTTGGAATTTTATGACTAATCCAAATTATTTGGATGAATCTTAATTGTTTTATAAATTTTATATAATTTAATAAAATATTTTATATTTTAAAATACTATTAGTGTCAATTTGGACACTATTCATTCCATGAATTTTTAAAAATATCATAAAAATGATATATTCAAGAAAAAAACTTTTTAAATATCACTAAAATTTCAAATACATCCATAAAATTATTTTAAGACATTAATTATGTCAAATTATATTTTTAAAAAAAATTAATATCATTTATTTGATTATTTTATTAATATGCGATCACTACATCATCATTATATAACCATTTAATTTACTTATTTATATCATAAAACTTATAAATAAATTACCAAGGCATAGGTTAAAATTATAAAAATCTAAATAATATTTATATTCCAACATATCCATTATACAACCTTATATTAAAAATAATTTACTTGATAAAAACAAGAGTATGACAAAATTGAATTTTCCATGAATAAAACACTATTAATGTCTTAAAGCCATAAATGTGGATACAAGACCTAAAATAATAAGAAAAAGGATGATATTGGCTTAACATAACTCATTAAATTAAATTTAGTCAAGTTTTATGGTGATTTTAAAATATTTTATAATATCATTTTTACCTTTAATTACACAATTTACCCTTATCCGTGGTAATAAAAATAATTACTACTGTTATTTTTCATATTTTCCAAAAAATAAAGGGACCTATTTACTAGATCCTAAACTAGTGATTAAAAATATGGAATCTATTTTTCAATACAAAAATCATATTAGTGTCTGAAATTAATTTAAAATTAATCATGTTGAAGGATCGAGAACACTTGTTTTCAAAATAAAAATGTTCAAAAGTTCACAATGTTTTAATATGAAATTTCAATGTTAATTGATTAAAATGACCTAAATATAATTACATTATGAAAAAATTATTTATTTATACTTTAAAACCATTCAAATATGTTACTTAATACTATAAATAAATTTGATGAATAATCATTTTTCAATTACAAATTAGTATTTTTTACCATTCATCAAAAATGATTCTTATTAAAAAAATATCAAAAATTAAACCGATGAAAATTTTTATAATCATATTTTAATTAATAAGATTATTTTTTCATGTATAATTAATAAAATTTTCAAAAACTAGATTTAAAATAAGTTTTCCATCAAAAGGCGGTAAATATGCCTTTTTAGAAAATTCCTTCTTTTTCTGTAAAATTAGATTTGTTCTTATATCATGTCTAGAAAACACATAAGATGAATGTTAAAAATTATATTAAATATTATATATATATATATATTCATTAATAAAATCCAATAAGAGTGATTTTATTATTTTATAAATACACATTTTCACACTTAAATAGTTTTCTAGAAAAATAATTCCTTTTATATGAAAAAGGGTTTTATTTTAATTTATAAATAATTGGACACAAAATAATTAATTATATATACATTTTTAAACCATATTCACCTAATTCAGTTAATCATGTTCATTGGATCAACTCTAAAATCAATGCAATATCTACCATATTTAAATAATAATATTTAATTGTTCATTTAATATCGATGTGGTGTATCATGTATGCTATTAAACATAGTGATTCCTTTAAAAAACATGGTTTCTTTTAATTAAAATCCCTTGATCATAACAATAAATTATGATTAATATATTCTTAATATATTTGATCCATTTTTCTGTGATTAATGGATCATATGATCCATTGGAAGTTGTAGTCCTTTGTCACATAAAGGTCTCAATTTCTGCTTGTTCTTTCTTATATGGATTTCAATGTTCTACTTGATTTAGGTTTCTATTCATGTCCTTTGTTAAATAAGAGAATATCCTCTCAATGTGTTGTATTTTTCTCCCATTAGGTTGGATATCTCATTTGGGAAATCATCACATTTCCCATTACATTTTTTGTTTACTCGATTCCTCCTATTTTCAACCCTTGGATAGAATAAGGGGAAAATTATGGATGAATAATTTTAAACTATTAAACACACAAATAGTAATCCAATAAAATTTAAGGGGTAATTTAAAAATAATATATAATTCTTATATTATGAATTTCTAGGCTTCAATCTAAGTTACCCTTGATCTATTACCTAACATAAACTCTGATGGAAATTGTTTTCCATTCATAATGGTTAAAAACAAGATTATGAATTAATCAAATCATATCCCCTAGGAGTTTCAAACTAAGTGTCAAAGAAGAAAAATTTTCATGAAGCATGTGACAATAAAGTCTAGCTCAATGCACCCTTTCTATGATTATTACCCCTAGTACCTCTATGTATGATCTCCTTCCACTTGTAGTGTTATGACAAGGATTTATTTTCTTAGAAAATACTTACTTTATACTAAACCAAAATTTAGGGATTTTTTATTAAGTTTAGTATTATCCATAATCCTTTCTTAATAGTTTACTAATCCTAACACAAAAAACAACAAGACATTCCTCAGATACTAACTATGGCAACCCTTGTCTTTATTATACCATAATTCATAATTTATTTCATAAGAATACAAATAATACAACCTAGAAGATCAAGAATCCTGGTGTATTTGGGTAATTACGTATATTACATAACCATTTAATATAGGGGTATATTGGAATTATTCAAAACATTTTTATCATGATCATAATTTTTCATCATTCTTAAAACTACATGTGATAACCTAGGAACATACATAAGAAAGGGTTGACCTATAAATTACATTAAGGGGATAAAAAAGGATAACATAAAGAAATTATTACATGTTAGTAAATAAAAATCCCAATGGGTTTTTAAAAGGATGAGAATAAAAATTACGAACAATGAGGACTGAGATAGTATTATAGCATGAAGGAAAAATAGGAATATGACAACAATATTAAACATGAAATCATAAACATAGTTCTTTTATAACCTCGAATAAGGAATATATTAGTGTAAAATTTCTCAAATGGAATTTTTTTCTCCCTAATCCCACAGATGATGTCTTGTGACACTAAAACATTACCCAATTAATTGGAGACAGATATAATATTGGGTGCACCTTTTACTTTTGTATCATTAATGTGCATTAGTGTGCCACATATATCATACAAAATAAGGATTTCATTCATCAATTTTGACCCAAACATCTGGGATTGTGTTATATATATATATATATATTACCTAAACCAATGAATTATATTTACATCTATGATAATTCCCTTTATTGTAAATGAGGGTGGATATTCCCGATGCAATTGTTTTGTATAACAAATTGTAGTGATGTTTTGGTAGCATAATGATAGTACTTAAAGATTCATAACTTGGATTAATGAGAGGGTAAGGTGTCACTCATAATTTTTATATTAAAATTTTTGTCATCAGGATATATAAAACCATATCCCAACTGTAGGGATTAGAAAAAAAATCCTTACATAAATAAGGTGAATGTATAAAGAGGAGAATGAGATAATCCCTTACTAAATTTCAGCACAGTAACAACTTTAGTAAAAGATAAAATGAGAGGGGATAAATTATATTTCATTTTTAGGACATAAATTTTGAAATATATATATTTTTATAAATTCTTAAACACATAATCAATTTTGATTCAAAAGGATAATTACAAATAAGGTTCTTGAATGAAAAGAAGATAGGGAAATTCCATACCTTCAGAGGGTGATACCAAAAGCTTGGGAGGTGCTTCATGAGAGATTCGGGGCACATTGGAAGGACCCTACATAGGGAAAGGATGTTTAATTATACGGTTCATGTTTTTTTAGTGAAGATGAATTTGGTATTTGGTTGTTTTATATAGGAATATATAAGGGAGTTCTTTACTATTTCCCAATCATAGGTTTTGGACTCTATATAATAAAGTATTAAAAACCACATACATTCGAATGGTTTTATTAACCATTTATTATATAAAAGTTGAGTGTTTTTTAATATTTTATAATTACAAAGATATAATTAAAATAAATAAATTATGTAGAAGTGATTCATGATTATATAAAATAATTTTAAAACCAATAAATATAATATTGTTTTTGGAGAAATCATAAGGCCTTTATAAAGTTACTAAAATTACCTAAAAATCATATTATTTTAAATTTAAAACATATATTTGGCCATATAAACCATTTATATCATTTATTACATCACTTATGGGCTTTTATTATCTCATAACACACAACATATTTTATATCGTATTTAGGTTTTTTCCAAAAAAAATATGTTTATCTAAAAAATTATGAAAAAATATCCATTATATAATTTCAACATGATAATTCAGAAAATAATATTTATTTTATCCAAATAATTTTATAAATTTTGGAATTTTCAATTTTAAACTGATAATATACATATATTAAGTATTTGTGGGTTTTTGAAAAGAAGAGTTTTCAAAACCTTGTAAAAATTACATTTGAATTCATTATATTATCATTTATATTTAATAAAAATTTGGTAATTTTATTAATTTATTAAAATATAATTTATTTTAAAAATTAATTAATTAATGAAAATGGAATGTCTCAATTGAAATTTCATATTACAAAAAAATTCAAATTGTATTTTACCGTATCAAAATCAAAATCATTTAAAAGTAATAAAAATAAGAAGTAAATATCATCTTTATTATATTCAAATTAAAATATAAATAAATATATTATTAGGTTCATGATACATACACCATTATTACACCAAGACTCGTCCTAAGGGTAAGGTTTGGATGGTGATATTTTCGTGGGTGTGGTTCAGCATACAAGGTTTGGGATGTGATCTTGACGAGCTTGAACTTATCCCACAAACATTTTCACTCAGTCTTTTGTTTTTGGATATTGAATTTGGATTTTTTAAGGTAAGATCCAAATGATTCTCTCTAAAATGGAATCTCTGATAAATTGGATTCATAGGGTACAATCAATCATGTCAGGTTCATCGCTTCCTTTGTTTGTGTCAATTGGATTTAACAAAACACTATATTTGTATTATTCAAATTATCACTATTTAAGGACTATTTTATCAATGGTCATGATCCTTAACATTCTTTTAAATTTTAAATGATATAATACTCCAAATAAGTGAATATTTTTTCTATAACCATAATACATAATAATGAATTTAATTTTATCATACATGGAATTTTATTTATAAATGTTTGGGTCATTAAACATGTCAAGATAATGGTTTACATAGCCACATGTGTTCCATGTCTTGTAGACCCCCATTACACTCAATGTATTATATGGAATCTAACTGATACATGAATCACCTTGTTACAAGATATATAATCTGGTATAAAACTCATTGTAGACATGATGTGTACTTTAGGACATTAAATCTCTAAAAAAGAATTTTATATCCATTATTCTCTAGTTCCTATCCATAAAAACCTACATTCATGTGTGGTATCAACATTTAGATCCATAATTAAAGTATAGAGAATAATTATAGATATTGTAATCAAGATTATAATTATAAATTGAATAGTTTACATTTTTATTACACTTATAGTATTTAAGATTAAATAAAACATGCCTCACTGTTCCTTTTTGAATTTCTATAATCTATATTTCATATTAAAACTAGATATTTGTACGATCAATACCTATATCCCCAAAAAGGTTCTTCACAAATAATATATTTTTAAATAAAAATAAAAATTATACCTTAATTAACTATGTATTGATTTGAAATATTCCCTTCATGTATGTTTCTATTTCATCCAGAAGACAAACTCAGGTTCCCTTAGTGATATCCTTATATGCAACATGATCCTTGGGATACAAATAATTATTACATAGTTCAATGAAATAATCAACCATAATTTTTAAGTTATATAAGGTCGATCATGTTAGAATATTTCTATCATTCTCACTCTTGATAATTAGAATAAGTGATAGATTGTCTTAAATTGTCTATTCAATTACATGGAGGTAATTATAGGAAAAATTAAGGCCTTATATTTGTGAAAATTGGTTTCGTTTTATATTTATTTATAAGATAAAATAATTTAATAAATCTTGTTTATGTTAACATATAATAAAGTATGACCCAATTTCACATCATAAATTAATATTTTATTTATTATTTTAAATTTCATACGCATCAAATATCACTTTTTAAAATAATTTACTATTTATGTGATATAAAGAATACTATGAATAAACTAACTTATAAATTAAAATAAATTAAAAACTATTTAATACAATTTAGGACATTAACATGGCTCTAAATATTTCTATAAATTATTAAATATTTATTCATAAAATAATTATATTTACTCTATAAAATTATTCATACTCTCTTTTCCTATATAGCATAACATGTCAATGTCATCCATGATAAACTCTGAATAAATTATTTTTATTTTTAATAATTTAGTTTTTATTTTTTTGATATATAAATAACTCAAATTGATTGTATCCTATATACCTGGATCAATTTGATTATAACACTTACATTTAACTAAATAAATTGTCTCTCTAAATATATTTAATGTAGTAAATCATGTCCCTCAATCTTTATAATAGTATGTCCAACCCAAAGACTAATAGTAGATTAAAAAATGCATCTTGACCCCTATAGATAAATTAATTATTAATCACAACAATAACTTCATATAAACACAAATATGTAATATAATCCACTTTTTAGAATATATCTCATTCAGAAGGACATACAAATGTCTCACCACCCAGAAATTTTCATATATCTTACATTAAATTATCGATAAGAACATCCCTATAATTACTATACTAGTGGATTTTTTTACACATATTTATCTCAATAACATATTTAGATATATATTCTTTTATAATTTAATATATAAAAATTATATCTTGGCCATATAATTGATAGAATACCACTCTTAACTCACATGATATAAGATGCTTCATCATGAGGATATGGTTTATAGTTTTAACCAATCAATTGTTTTTATGTATAATTATATACATTAATAATAATATCAACTCTATGCATGAATATAAAAACTCATAAATAGAAATATTGAAGAATACATAAAATATATATAGTCACTATTATGGGTTTTCCCCACATAATAACATCTCATAGATATTACCTAGTGAAAACATTAATATAAAAATTATTGATACTTATAAGCCATAAAATTTTATATCTATATATTTACTATGTCATATCTAACAAAATTTCCATGACCTTAAGACATAGTTTCAAGAATATAAACATAAAATTTGATATTCCACATTATATATGTCAACTATAATAATCTATTTATGCTATAAAATTTTAATGTAATTTATCATGTATTGTATTTATGTGAAAACATTTATGTGATAAGAATAAAATAACGGTATATAAATCTCAAAAAAAATCCCTTATAATCAATATATATATAAATATTGGTACTATTTCACCAACTCTAACATGTTTCCCTTTGGTGATTTCACAACACCTAATAGTGCTAGGGTCCTTTAATTAACTACATATTTGGATTATGATATTATTTTAATAATTATACATATATTTTAAATTTTACTTTTCATAGTAGTCTATGTTGATGTATATTTTTTATTTTTTACAATTATAATGTTTATGATGCTAATAATTCATTTATCATGATTTTTTTTCAAAAAATAAATAATATTGACCATTATTTTACTTTAGTTATAGGTGATATTTCTTATTTTCATAAGTTGGCCTACTTTAAATTTACATAAATGATATAACGATTCCCATGAATACTTTACATATTTACATAAATTGGTATATTCAATAATATTTTCACCATGAAAATTATAATGCTACAAATAAAAATTATTAAATTTTAATGCATAGAATAGTCTAATCTTATTTTGGTAAATTAATAATCTTTTTCTATTGAATAAACTTATACTGAATAAAATTAGTTATCGGTTGTTCGATATATGTAACATTTATTATATATTATTATTACAAGTTATATTTTTTAATCAATGATATTTTACTAAAATATATTATTATTATATGTTTTAAAAAAATATTAGTTTATCAAAATAACCCTAGGAATAATTTTATAAAATATTGAATTTACATACCATAAATTTGATTTTAAATTTTTAGATATATATATATATAATAATCTCTATCATTTTGAAGTTATTGATCCAATGATAATTACATTACCATATTATTTTATTAAATAAAATAGGACACTTATTTTGAACTTATGAATACATAATACAAGAATTAAATTTTATATTTAAACATAATTTGTTTAAAATTATATTTATTGAGATTGGTTCTCCATATTTTTGTCTCTCTATATATAATTTTGTCCCAATATATGATTTTTTTATTGAAATTGTAACACCTCAATATTTTTTATAAAATATTTTCCTTTAAATAATTTCATTTCTCGATAGAGTATGTTACCTAAAACACTGAGTTTAGAAAAACTACCTAACATTAATAAATTATATGTCTCTTATTACCTAGATATTGGATTATTTTGAATTAACAGTAATAAAAAAATATAAAAAATATACACTCTAAAAATTTATAAAATGAATTTATTAGTCATCAAATGATTAGAGTTAAAAAAATATTGGAATATAAAATTCATCATTTATTATGAAATATTATTTTATGTGTGAAATGTATATTATATTAATTATTAAATTGGTCACTAGTTAATTATTTTAATGAAATTTATTTATTATTTACTTAATTATATTCTTTAAATATTCAACAAATATTTATATAGGAATATTTTAGAAATAAATCAATTGTTATGCACAAAAATGTTTTTTTAACTATTTTTTTTCATATTTTGCATAAATACATTAAAATTAATTTAGACCATTTATTGGAAGTTATTTTGAAAAACTAAATTAAATATTTATAATTATGAGGATAAAACTTTTTAAATATCTCATTTTTTATTTTTTTAATATAAATAGTAACCATAGAAAAATATTTCACCTTCATAAAACATAAATCAGGTTAATCTAAATTAAAAATAAGTGATAAGTACATAATTTCTAATCCAAATTATTAACAAGTGATGTTAATTCCACCCTTAAAAACATAGGTTCTAAATTTAGTTTTTTAATTCACACATGTCCGTGAAAATGACTTATATGTTATCAAAATCAAAGAAAGTTATAAAATTAAATTCTCTTTGGTTTTAATATTTTCAATGTGTCCAAATAGGGAC
Source organism: Viscum album (assembly GCA_963277665.1). Taxonomy (NCBI): domain Eukaryota; kingdom Viridiplantae; phylum Streptophyta; class Magnoliopsida; order Santalales; family Viscaceae; genus Viscum; species Viscum album. The sequence continues at coordinate 1,637,115,982 of OY728143.1, read as the reverse complement.
ACAAGTAAGTTATGTATGAATATGAATTTATATTTTTATATTAATAAAATTATTTTTATTATAAAAATTTATTTTTAATTTTTAGTATTTTTATAATGATCATAAATTGTTATGCAATATCGATGCAATATTTCTCTATTTAATTAAAATATATATCAACTGATTTTAGATATATTAAAAGTTATATAATTTGAATGATTTAATGTAAACCATGAATTTTATAGATCTATAGGATATATTAGGGAAATTTTAATGTATTTTATTCTCTATACCCCCTTTTTTGAAGTGTTTAATGTCATATTAAATGAATAGTTTCAAAATTCACAATAATGATAATTTTTAAAAAAATATTTTACTAAAATATTTAACAAAATTAACAAACGTTATAATAAAATTTGGATATGATATGGTCATATTTTAATTAATTGTAAATTTAGGGTCCAATTTTCCTGTGAGTTGAAAATTATGTAACCCTTTAATATTTAAAAAGTTGTTATTGTAGTTAAAGTTAAAATTGTTTAAATTATTTCTTCAAATTGATCAGGTGTAAAATGAAACAATAACATATCTAAAATCTTGATTTTGATGGTTTTATAGACATATCATTACTTATTTTATAATACGTGGCCATTTTGAGGCATTTTTGTTGAGAATTAATTTATAATGATTTAGACTTTTGAGTAATTCCAAAAGTACCACTCACCTCAACATTAAAATAGAACCTCCACCCTCACATATTTACATAAATTTTATCCATATATAATGAAAAGTATATATATATTTCCATTATAATGTTATATATATGTATTCTATATATTCCTTTCATCCCAACATGCCATCCATAGAGCCCTCTAGAAGAGATTTAAAAAAATCATTTCAATGAATTGGTAAACATCTTTCCCAATCACATTCTTTTATACTCTTCATTACTCTTATAAATCTATGTAATTTATTATAAAATAATAAATTTATCATCCTAAATATTATATAATGTTATTTTTATTATAAAAACATCATTATACACCCCCTTTTCCATCAAATGAGAAGTGAAAGTATCACTCTTTCATGCGTATGTCTTACCATATCCACATAGCAATACAATTCATTTGTCATCGCAATATTTTATGAATGGTTTTTATGATGAGTATAATGTTTAAATATATTAAATTTAGGATATAATTATTCTTCTAGATTTATAATATCACATCTACCTACTTACTATCCAATCCTTTGAGAAATGATAGTGTCGCTCGTTCGTACATGTGGACTACCACCTCCACAAAATGATTTGATTTATTTTCATTTATATTTTATATGGATGGTAATGAGAGATAATTTGATTACTATATATCTTATATATCATATATATCATATAGAAATTATCATATATATGTTAATTAATTTTTACCTTTCATTCATTTCATCCACTGAAAATGAAAACAACATTCATGAGACCCATTTATTGTCAGAGGTTGTGATTTTATTAATTATTTATGATCTTTTTTAATATATATATTGTATTTTTTTTATTTTTTTTACAGGTGTGACTTATATCTTTATTCAATGAATTTGGTATATATTGATATCCCATGAGATAAATAGGATAATAATGGTGAGTGAACCAAATTTTGCATGGGACTTTTTCCAATATGATAATATTGGTAGTGAATGTAGACTACTAACATGATTTTGGGATGAAACCTATTCCACTATGATAATATTGTAAAGGATAATTGATTACTAATGAAATGATTTTTTATGATTATTTGTATGCCAAATTTCTATATCTTATGCCAATGATATGTTCTTAGGGATAATTTTCTTTAATTACTTTATTGTTCATGTCTTATATACTACAATGCTTTATTCTATGACTCAATATTATGATCTATGATATGTAGTGTATGGTTTTAAATTATTAATATCATTATATCAAACACTTGTTATCATGTTATCATTAATATCTCCCCTTTTTATCCTTACTGATAATTATATCTCAACCTCTATTTTTTTACTTTCCTAAGTATTTAAAAAAGTTATATGTGATATATATAAGAATGATGATAGTTCTGAAGATCTATTTAGGAAATTATATATATATTTAATTGACCAATTTTTCATGTTTCTATTTTTTCCAAAATTACTATACTAAAAAGATTATAGTTTTATTGGAATGTTATTAATTAAAATTCACCAATTGAGATGTAATATTAATGTATGAAATGGTCAGTTCACTATAGTTGGTATCCAAGATAGTTGTAGTTATCCTTTTCAAACTATGATGAGAAATAGTTAATAATAACCCTAGTAATAGGTCTAATTATATTTTGAAATACTAATGTTTTTTCAATGATTATTAATGGTCTAGTTTAAAACTAAGTAATCATTGAAAAACATGGCATGATTTATAAATCCTTTAAAATATATTTCTTTAATATGAGGTTTCCCATTGATTATTTTTTACACACTTAGATTTTTGTTTTATTTGATAGCTAGATCTGAAGAAATATTTCTAATTCTAAATGTGATGGATAATGAAATGATTATACTCTAGATAAACCAAATGACATTAGATCTGGAATTTAAAATATAATTTTTATAATCATATAAATTTCTCAAGTTATGAATCAAACGGAGCTTCCAAAAAAGAAAATGAGGGAACAACATTTTGTTGTGTCCTTTATGATTGAATGCCCACCTTATATTAACTGATACAATAATCCCCTAGTCACTAAATAATGGATGAGTACCACTAAAAATATATTTTTTATTATCTAGTTATTTGAACATGATATTTATCATTTTGAAGGAAAACAATATCAATGGTGGGATGTTATCAACAACACAATTCAGTGGGAGGAAATTTACTTGATGGAGTTGGATGAGTTTATGAGATTATTTCTCTGAATGTATTCTACTCATATTAGTCTTATGAAAATAAATATTGAATTCATTTAGTTTAAAAAAAATTCGATGAATATATTAGTACCTATTAGGAAAATTTTACATGACTTGTGTGGTACGCTTCTTATGTTGTCATCCAATACGAATGTAAGTTTGATAAATTCGTATGTGGCTTAAAACTAAGTCTACAAATGGTTCTATACATATGTTACAACAACATCTATAGTGATATTATTCAATGTTCTATAAATATTTTTATATAGATTAGATATACCCATAAATCTAAATGTTATGAAAAGTAAAGATAAATGGAATTCAATGGAAATTATTAAAACAATGGAGAGAATAAGACATATCTTCTATTATACTTAATGTTTTCAAGGAAATATTATTGGAAAATATTGAGGAAACTGGTGAATATTTCAATAGTGAAAATGAAGTTCATTAGATAATAAAATGGTGAAGTGATGGTATGAAGTTTGTAATGTGGCATATAAAGATAAATCTCCACAGAATGCATCACCCACACTCTAGTGTTTTAATTTCGGGGTGTATGGTCATTATTCTAAGTAGTTATTATATCCCAAAATTAATGATGATGATCTACATATAAAACAACTTTATCCTACTGATAATGTAAAATCACATGCAACCACAATTTCCGATGAGGTTTATGATAACAATGTAGTGAAAGGTACAAATACCATACACTCTTGGAAAATTAATGACTTATTTTATTCTGGATCTACCCAATATTTATATTTAAATAATTTTATAAGGGTATCACATTACCAACTCAAAAAATTATTTGATTTGTTATCAATAAAACCCCTAATGGTTTAATGGTCGCATCCCAATAATTTGATTCTTCTCTAGTTGATGTTTTAGGTAATGTGATTCCTTAAAATCTTTTCATTATTTCTCTACTTGAATTAAATTTTATTTTAGGAATGGATTTTATTTCATTACATAAATCCCACATCATTTTCCAAGTTAGGGATGTAATATTAAATATTTTGAACCAATAAATTATTACCTATCTGTTTGATGATAAAAATTATCTTCTAGTGTAAATTACATCCACTATATAGGTCAGTATTCATATTCAAAAAGGGTCATTTTTATTAAATGTTTGGGAGAAACAAAATATTTATAATATTCCTTTTTAGAGTTTATTAATGTATTTTTGAAAGATTTTTTTATGTATAGACAAACTATGAAGTAGATTTTTTAATAGAACTCATATCATGTGATACTCTTATTTCAAGGCTCCATATATTACAGATCACATTGAGTTGGATTAATTAAAGAAGAAAATCCGAGAAATTCATGATAAGGGTTTCATTTGTCCATTTTTTTCTCCTATACATTCACATGTTCTATTTATTAAGAATTAAGGTGTACCAATGTGACATTGTATTGATTTTTGAGAACATAAAAAGATCATTATAAAGAATTTTTATTCTTTACCCCATTTTTAAGACTTTTTTGATCAACTATACAGATATGAAAAACATTCCAAGATCAATCCTTCATCTAGATATCATCAGTTGAGAGTCAAAACTGAGGATATACCTAAGACTGTATTCTTTACATGGTATACACACTTTGAATTTATAGTCATTACATTTGGTATTACTAATTACCAAGTTATCTTCATGGATTTATTTAATAGAAGTTTTATAGATTACATTGATCTATTTACAATAGACTTCATATAGGATATTCTTATTTTTTTCAAATAGTAATGAAGGGAAATAAGATCATTTTAGAATTGTGCTGAAGACCCTAAGGAAGGAAAATCAATATGAAAAATTTTCCAACTGTGAATTTTCTCATTTGAAATTTATATTCATGTGTCATATAATCTAAAGTGGGGATATATTAGTAGACCCTTCACAGACTGATATTATTTAACATTGGCCCATGCCAACCAATGTGACTAAGACACTTACTTTTATGGGTTTTTATGTATATTATTTCTGCTTTATGGATAATTTTTCATTGATATCTAATCGACTAAAAAATTTAACTCAAAAGGGATCCATGTTCATTTCCACTAATGAATGTGGTGAATTTTTTAAGGAAGTGAAGATAAGTCTAGTTCGTTCACTACTTCATACACTACATTTTAGTGAATAAGTGTTTTTAATCTATAGTGATGCATCAAATAAGGTCATGGGAAGTGTCTTCATGGAAATAAATATGATTATATCTTATGACTCATCACAATTGAATTTCCATGAGAATAATTACCCAACTCGTAATTAAGAGACATCTATGGTAATTTTTTTAATAAATATATAGTGGCATTGTCTCTAAGGAGAATTGTGTGACATATATAAAGAAAATAAAGAATAAAGTATATATTTACATGTAAATAATTGAATGATTTCTAGATAATATGTTAGGAGATGATTAAATATTTTTATTATTCAATGTATTACCTTTTTAGGAATGTAGACAAGGTGGAAGATGCTTAGAGTTGAAAGGATCATTCTAGCTTATCTATGATAAAGATTACAAAAGATCAGATATTTTTTGATATTAAAATGATGGATCTTGAAATCTTGAAGTAAGGGGGGAATGTTATCACTCCCAAATGATTGTTCAATCATAAATCTATGTGATGAATGTATAAGAACAAAAGGATGAAGTCAAGATGAAAAAAGAGAAAAAACATCATAATTTTAGACTTGATTTTTATGGATTTATAAGTTTTAGAAACCATTCATGCATTCCCTACATTATGGATTTATAGAAGAAGTTTTTAGAGGAGGCTCATATTTCTTCACTCTCTATTCATCCTGGATGTTTGAATATGTATAGATATTTTAAAAAGTATTTCTAGTGGGATGAATGGAAGAGATCTATCATAGAGTATGTTTCTGGGTGATTGGAATGTCAACAAGTTATGTATAATAGAAATTAGTATAAGGTGAGGTTAGAAAAATTACCCATACCAAAATGAAAATTGGAAAACATGACATGATAATTTATCATCAGACTCCCCAAAACATCTAATGGTAATAATTCTCTTTGGGTTGTAGTTAATTGCCTTATAAATTCATAACACTTCATTTATAGTATAAAATATTTATCTATTTATCAAATTAAATGATTATACAACAAGTATGTGGTATTATTTCATGGTTTACAACTATCAATTTTATATAATCTGGATCTTAGGATTTCAACGATGTTTTGGGGATGTCTTCATCAGGGTCCATATACAATGTTATATTTAATCACTTATTATCATCATCAAATAAATGGTCAATATGAGAGGACCATTAAATATTTAAAATTAATATTAAGATCTTGGTCTGTGATTTTAAAACATGGTTTTGATCAAATCCTTTTTTTGGTGGAGTTTTCATTCAATAATAGCATTCACCCTATTATTCAAATGGTTCCATATGAGTCTCTATATGGTAGGAAGTTCATAAATCCAATATAATATATTGAAGATGTATAAGGAAATATATTGTGACCATATTTAGTTATGTAAGTGGTAGATGATGTAAGTTATATTGAAAAACACATAATTTCATCTTAATATAGAAATAATGTTTTGATGGTAATCATAAGAAAGATCTAGAATTCTTGTTTGGTGAAAAATATTCCCTTCAATATCTCAATAGAATAAGGTGATGAAATTTAGAAAGGGGGAAAATATAAACCCTTGGTATTTCAGTCATCTTGACATTATTGATCTTGTAAATATGGTATCTTATTTATTGGAACTAATAAAAAATCACCCTCAAGTTCATGATACATTCTTTATATCTCTCCCAAGTAAGTACATAACTGATCATTTGATTGTTTCAAAATTAGAGGTTGTACTTGTAACGCCCCGACCTCATCTACCCAGAGTCGGTGCATTACTTCGTAACATTGGTATGATCACAAAAGATCATGTCTCTAAAGACCGATTAGTTTCGTAGCCTTAGAAACACTAGATACAATCATAAGTATTACATTACATCATAAGGTGAAAAACTACAATAACATAGTCTCCATAGTCCACACTCATATCCTCTTCTGACTATCCCTGCAGGTCATTCATAAAATACTTCTTCACCTCCTAGAAATATTAAAACATTGAAAGGGGTGAGCTCAGATGCTCAGTAAGGATAACAATATTGCGAAATCTTTCATAAATAAACATAAACATTTAAGGCAATGTATAACTAAAACAAAAGCCTTTTAAACATGAACATAAACATAATATGGAAAAAGTAAAATGAGATAATGCCATTTACTTCTTCACATGGATATTCTACTGGTCGAATAATCACATGAAATATCAATAACCACTTTCATAATGATGGAATGCATAATGCCAGACTATCATAACCACGTAGCCAAGGCCTCGTGCCAAGACCACAAATAAGATTTTGTCAAGGCCTTGTGCCAAGACACTAGTTTGTCTCATGAGACCTGCCGATGCATCGAGGAGCTATAGCGGGCTCCACCCGTCACTTATTAAGTCCAATGCATTCCTCATATGAATAGGTTTAAACATATCTTAAACCATAACATAATCGTATCACATAAAACATGCTTAAAGGAAACATAACATTTCCACATTTCAATCACAAGATATCAATACAACACATTGATATAATAAAAACGCTTTCAAAACCATTTTCAATACCAAAATAAAAGAAAGTTAAAACTTTGTATTTATTTTTTATAAAAAAAATGATGGCTTGTAGAGGAAACCGAAACTCAAATAATGGTCACGGCGGCGGAGAAGTCGTTGTCGCCGCATAAGTACGGAAAGAAGAACATTCCCTTTTTGTCGTTTAGTAAAACGCTTCGTATAAAAAAAGATTCCTTTTTAATAAACATAAAAGTCAAAGGGGTTTATACACCGTATAAAAGAAAGTTGTGTATAGAACCAAATATGCCTCAATGAAAGGAGATTGAGACGAAGTCCTTAAAAAGATCATTTTTAAAATAAAAAAGATCTATTATGTGTATTCACTATAGGTACACATAAAGAAAGTAAAAATACAAAATAGGACATAATAACATCATTACATAATTTGAAAGTAGGAGATTAACCCAAAGAATGGAAGTTGGGTTAAGAAGTTCCCTTACCTTGCGTCTTGTCCTGACTCGACCGTTCTTTAACCTCCTGAATAATAAACTAGAGTTAATTTATATTTAATTAAGAACCTTTTTCATGTTCATTATTCCTTTTATATCACTTATTACCATGTTATGAACATTATGTAATTATTTAAGTTAATAACGGTCGTTTTGTCGATCTTTGGTACTTGAGTCAACAATAAACTTCTTATAATTACAAGTTGCTTAGGTGGTAGAATAAACATTATATCAGGAATTATATTCATGATGTAGATATCATATATATCATATATATACAGTATATACATTCATTTATAATATTACGTAACATTTAGAGGTAAGAAATGAAATGCACCGTTCATGGAGACGGTAAGCCGTACGTACGCATGAACGCTACTTTCATTTCTATTTCGTATTTAATGGAATGAAATCATAATGATATAAATGTATAATATAATTCCAGTATAATATAGTATATAATACCATTTAATCCATCCTTTATACATCCCACAAATGGCATTAACGATTCAAATCACGTTGAGGGGGCAGTAGTCCGCACTTCCTAAAATGAAATTATCGCGTTTTACCCATAATGGAAATCATAAAGTATGCCATAAATGAGAAATTCAGAAGCATAGGTAAAACATAAACATATTTTATATCATATATAAATATAGATACATCTTAATGGCCACCTTTGAAGGTGTTATATGAGTGTTGAACAATCATCGTTTCGTGAGGTAGAAATTTTCCATCCACAGAAACCGTATGTTCTTTAACCATTAGATGTAGGTGTGTGTAAGTGTAGCTCGAATACTTCTTATAACAACATCCTAGTATATTGAGGATACTGGTTTTGTTACAAAAGAAATGAATAAAAATAGTTTAGGGGGTTGGAGAAGAAAAATAAAACAAAACAACATTAGAGAAGACATTACCTCAAAATCGGGAAACTCTTTTTGATTTGAGCCAAAGGCTTCCTTGGGAAGCGTTCTTCCCAAAGTGAGGCTTCTAGTAGTAAGAGGGGGAAGTTGGGAGAGTATTTCGGCAGAGGTTGGCCGAGACAAATTGCTTGAAAGTGTAAATGTGGTGGGAGAGGTGGGGGCCTTTTATAAGTGGAGAGGAGGGGCTCTTTTGGAAAGATTGAAATGTTACATTATTATACAATGCTTTTCGGATTCTAAAGGTCCCAAACTTATATAATTAGTGGATAAGGTGGTAAGGGTTCGAAATCTCCTCATCCAATAGGATTTGGACATCTGTAAGCCTTGGATTTCGCATTATCTTCTCATTTTATTTAAATCGTTAAATAATGAGGTCATCACTGCATCATAATTATGTCATCAATAATTTAATTTATTTAATGTCTAAAAATTATAAAAAAAATACTATGATGTAGGAAATCGTTTTAGCTTTCTAATTAATATTTATAGTCAAAATTTGGACTAGTGTAACCCCACTTAAAACTGTTTTAGTAAAATAACTCATGTTTGTGTCAATTTAATTTTAACATTAAATAAATATATATTAATGTCATTTTCCAACCAAAGTGGATCCATGGGGTCCCCAAGTTGACCCATGGGTTGTCTTGGTCAGCCATTACTCATCCAATAGGAGTAGGACAAGTGTCAAGCTCATATCATATTATTAAAACATTGGGTTTACCTTAAACTACACTAATTACCTCTAATCGCGATTAAGAACTTAAAAGTTACTATTCACTAAAAAAAATTATTTTGATCTCATTGAACCACATTTTACTTCTTAATGACAACCATGTATGTAGGATTTTTTAAAATCAAATCACAGAAGTGGTAATATTTTATTTAAATGAAAAATCAGTTATTTAACTACCACTTAGTGGTTTCACTATTCATCAAAAATTGAAGTTTTTCAGAACAATGCCAAAATTTCACCCTAATCTATAATTGATATTCCGAATTCAAAAATGATTTCTATTTTATGAAATTCCAAACATATAATTTTCATTAATTAATTTTATAATTAATTCCCGTTGTCACAACAAATAGCGTGTTTTTAAGAAACAATTTATATCAAAATATTGACAATTGTTTATGTCCAATTTCAAAGTGAAATTAATTCTAATGACCACCATTGGATAAAATGGTAAAAATATATTCTAATTATAATTTAAAACCACTCAATAGTATAACTTATCACTATAAATTATTTTGATTAAAAAAGTTGTTTTAAGTATTTTTCACTATTCATAAAAATTTTGAAGTTCTCAGAAAATTACAAAAAATTCAACATAGGCTAATTTCAGTATTAGGAATAAAAAAATGAAGTCCATTTTGAAATATAAATTTTCTATAAATTTAAAATGTGGTTATTACTATTCATAATGGCTACTTTGATTAGTTGCAGTGTGTTAGAACTCGATGTTGCGTACAATGCATGCTATTACATTATTGAATGAGAAGCGTATCATGGAAGCTCGGGGTGTTACATTCTCCCCTCCTTCAATAAATTGCGTCCTCTCAATTTGAAATTTTTCTTTGTAAATAAAAAGGTTGAAAAGAGAAAATACCTTTGTGGAAAACCCACATCGGAAATAAGATTAATAAAATTTATCCTTAATAAGAGGGAAAGGGAAATGAAAAATTCACCACCCAATTATGATCTCGATTAGGAGAACATTGGTGGCAATTAAAGACATATAATTGGAGGAAAAATGTAAATATTTGTAGGGAGTGATTGAGGTCATCAATCACAATCAACTGTCAAATTGAGGGCCTCAAATCCTTCAATCTATGTTGATTTAAAATATCATCAGTTCAACAAGACATAAGGTATTAGGATAACACATTTTTTTGTTTTAATAACCCTTTACTAAAGTTTAAGAATTAATTTATTCATTGAATAACAGATAGGTATATATATATTTATGCTTGACAATTAGAGTTTCAACCTTCAACTCATCTTTCACTCAAAAAGATAATAGAACTCAAAAATATTATACTTATCCTAATTGTATAAGGTTCCAAATGTTAACACATACCATTTAGATTAGTAAAATTATTTTTTAATAACCAGGGACTTCCTGTAGGCTAGTGGTAGGAAATAAAGGCATGTCGCACTTTGATTGTGGGTTCGATTCCTGCAGCTTTGTCCGACGCGACGGGTTATGCCCCACCCTGCAGGTTGTCCTTTTCCTAAAACTATAGTATCATAATATTCCAAAAATAATCTTCATAAATTTTTTAACCTTAAACAATACTATCCAAAGATCAACTTAATCCACTCCAACCTTTATAGTTATCCAAAATACCTCTGTCCAGACTTTCTCTAAAAGGTCTCTAAATTCCAAAATCAATTGTAACATCAGATTCCCCAAACAAAGAAAAGTTTCTCTTATTGTCACATACTAAAAATATGATTACCTTAATCAAATTAAAACCTTACTAAAATCAAAAAGTGCTTCAGTACAATCTTTATATATATCACATTATTCTTATAACCAGAATATAATCCTTGAGTCCAAAAGCACCAATACATTAATTATTCCGCTTCAACTGTAGTCACAGCATAAGATTGGCCTTGATCCCTTGGCCTTTTCTGAGGTAAGTTTCCTTGATGCTTAGGACATTCATTTGCATAATGCCCCATTTCCCTACAATTGTAGCATTCATCTTTGACAGCCTCTTTCTTTCCCTTGCAATCACGAGCCTGGTGACCCTTTTCTCCACATTTATAACAAACTCCCATTCCTTTTAGGCATGTACCAGGGTGATTCTTCTCACAATTATCACATAATGGAAAATCCTTCTTACCCTTTTTCCCTTTATCTGTCTCTTGTTCCCCCGTTCTCTTCTTCTCTTTCTTTACTTTGTTGTCATAAGACTTAGAGAATTCCATTTCTGTCTTGATAGCACACGAGACAATATCTTCGTATGATGAGAAGGATTGTGATACTAAAGCTCAACGGAGATATTGTTTTAACCCATCAAAGAAACGATCAATCTTACTCCTTGGGTTACGTATATAATCTCCAGCATACCTTGTTAACCTTGTAAAGTTAGCCTCATACTTTGTGACATCTCATCCTCCTTCTGCCTTAGACTCAGAAATTGTCTTTCCATATCCGCTCGATGGTCATGAGGAAAGTATTTTTCTATGAAAATCTCTTTGAACTCCCTTCATTCCATATTCGATATTTCATCATCTTCCTTTGTGTTTTGAATCAGCGACCACCACTGATCGGAATCTCCAGTGAGGCGGTAAACTGCCATGACAACCTTCTCCCTTTCGCTACTCCCCAAGGCATGTAATATTTTCTCTAAGGAGTTTATCCATTGCCCAGCTACTAACGGATTTGTACTCCCATTGAAGGTTGGTGGTTTTTGCCTCATCAAAACGGTCTAGCATTGATCCTCCACGTTGCAGATCAGGGTGCTCCATACGAGTAAGGTTATTATTCATAACCTGGGTGAGTTGTCCCAGTATGGTAATAAGTTGATCAGCACCAGTTGTATCTCCAGATCCACAATAACTATCTTGAGCAGGAGGGCAATCCCTACACGGAGTTCGTGCATTGATACGGTTTCCATTCCTTCCACTAGGTGCCATTTCTAAACTATGGCATAAACTAGATTAGTTTATGAATCAAAATACATAATTCCATACTTGTAAAACACTTTACATAAATTGAATTATTTATGGATATAATCCATAACAATAAAAAGAAATGTTTTCTTTGAGGAAGTATATACTCATAACCCTTCATAGTGGTTTGTAAAAAAAATGAGAATTATCCTAAGCATATCCCCCGGGAGTGTCGTAACCAAGAGTGCAGCAAGGCCCATTGTCATGCACCAGTTCCCGTTCAAGTCTAGCTCAAAGCGGTGTTTTCAGGTTTTACCCCTAGGTACATCTGTGCCAGAGCCGCCTCTACCTTCTCGTATCCAGACAGGGATGTATTTCTCGGAAAACTCATAACATCTCTATAATACCAAAATTCTAGGAAGTTCTTCTATACTAATCCTCAAAGTCTATCTTTGGTCTATGTGATCTAATCAGAGTTTATCTAAATCTAGCTTCCAAGGTTAGTACTAAACTGCCTCTGATACAAACTGTAACGCCCCGACCCCATCTACCCAGAGTCGGTGCATTACTTCGTAACATTGGTATGATCACAAAATATCATGTCTCGAAAGAACGATTAGTTTAGTAGCCTTGGAAACACTAGATACATTCATAAGTATTACATTACATCATAAGGTGAAAAACTACAATAACAAAGTCTCCATAGTCCACACTCATATCCTCTTATGACTATCCCTGCAGGTCATTCATAAAATACTTCTTCACATCCTGGAAATATTAAAACATTGAAAGGGGTGAGCTCAGATGCTCAGTAAGGATAACAATATTGCGGAAGATTTCATAAATAAACATAAACATTTAAGGCAATGAATAACTAAAACAAAAGCCTTTTAAACATGAACATAAACATAATATGGCAAAAGTAAAATGAGATAATGCCATTTACTTATTCACATGGATATTCTAATGGTCGAATAATCACATGCAATATCAATAACCACTTTCATAATGATGGAATGCATAATGCTAGACTATCATAACCACGTAGCCAAGGACTCATGCCAAGACCACAAATAAGATTTTGTCAAGGCCTTGTGCCAAGACACTAGATTGTCTCATGAGACCTGCCGATGCATTGAGGAGCTATAGCGGGATCCACCCGTCACTTATTATGTCCAGTGCATTCCTCATATGAATAGGTTTAAACATATCTTAAACCATAACATAATCGTATCACATAAAACATGCATAAAGGAAACATAACATTTCCACATTTCAATCACAAGATATCAATTCAACACATTGATATAATAAAAATGCTTTCAAAACCATTTTCAATACCAAAATAAATGAAAGTTAAAACTTTGTATTTATTTTTCATTAAAAAAAATGATGGCTTGTAGAGGAAGCCGAAACTCAAATAATGGTCACGGCGGCGGAGAAGTCGTTGTCGCCGCATAAGTACGGAAAGAAAAACATTCCCTTTTTTTAGTTTAGTAAAACGTTTCGTATAAAAAAAAGATTCCTTTTGAATAAACATAAAAGTCAAATGGTTTTATACACCGTATAAAAGAAAGTTGTGTATAAAACCAAATATGTCTCAATGAAAGGAGATTGAGACGAAGTCCTTAAAAATATCATTTTTAAAATAAAATAGATCTATTATGTGTATTCACTATAGGTAAACATAAAGAAAGTAAAAATAAAAAATAGGACATAATAACATCATGGCATAATTTGAAAGTAGGAGATTAACCCAAAGAATGGAAGTTGGGTTAAGAAGTTCCCTTACCTTGCGTCTTGTCCTGACTCGACCGTTCTTTAAACTCCTGAATAATAAACTAGAGTTAATTTATATTTACTTAAGAACCTTTTTCATGTTCATTATTCCTTTTATATCACTTATTACCATGTTATGAACATTATGTAATTATTTAAGTTAATAACGGTTGTTTTGTCGATCTTTGGTACTTGAGTCAACAATAAACTTCTTATAATTACAAGTTGTTTATGTGGTAGAATAACCATTATATCCAGAATTATATTCATGATGTAGATATCATATATATCATATATATACAGTATATACATTCATTTATAATATTACGTAACATTTAGAGGTAAGAAATGAAATGCACCGTTCATAGAGATGGTAAGCCGTACGTACGCATGAATGCTACATTCATTTCTATTTCATATTTAATGGAATGAAATCATAATGATATAAATGTATAATATAATTCCAGTATAATATAGTATATAATACCATTTAATCGATCCTTTATACATCCCACAAATGGCATTAACGATTCAAATCACTTTGAGGGGGCGGTAGTCCGCACTTCCTAAAATGAAATTATCGCGTTTTACCCATAATGGAAATCATAAAGTATGCCATAAATGAGAAATACAGAAGAATAAGTAAAACATAAACATATTTTATATCATATATAAATATATTTACATCTTAATGGCCACCTTTGAAGGTGTTATATGAGTGTTGAACAATCATCGTTTCGTGAGGCAGAAATTTGCCATCCATAGAAACCGTATGTTCTTTAACAATTAGATGTAGGTGTGTGTAAGTGTAGCTCGAATCATTATTATAACTACATCCTAGTATATTGAGGATACTGGTGTTGTTACAAAATAAATGAATAAAAAGAGTTTATGGGGTTGGAGAAGAAAAATAAAACAAAACAACATTAGAGAAGACATTACCTCAAAATCGGTTAACTATTTTTGATTTGAGCCAACGGCTTCCTTGGGAAGAGTTATGCCCAAAGTGAGGCTTCTAGGAGTAATAGGGGGAAGTTTGGATCGTATTTGGGCAGAGGTTGGCCGATCCAAATGGCTTGAAAGTGTAAATGAGGTGGGAGAGGTGGGGGCCTTTTATAAGTGGAGAGGAGGGGCTCTTTTGGAAAGATTGAAATGTTACATTATTATACAATGCTTTTCGGATTCTAAAGGACCCACACTTATATAATTCGTGGATAAGGTGATAAGGGTTCGAAATATCCTCATCAAATAGGATTTGGACCAGTGTAAGCCTTGGATATTTCATTATCTTCTCATTTTATTTAAATCGTTAAATAATGAGGTCATCACTGCATCATAATGATTTCATAAATAATTTAATTTATATAATGTCTAAAAATTATAAAAAAAATACTATGATGTAATAAATCTTATTATCTTTCTAATGAATATTTATAGTCAAAATTGGGACTTCTGTAACCCCACTTAAAAACTGTTTTAGTAAAACAACTCATGTTTGTGTTAATTTAATTTTAACATTAAATAAATATATATTAATGTCATTTTCTAACCAAAGTGGCTCCATGGGGTCCCCAAGTTGACCCATGGGTTGTCTTGGTCGGCCATTACTCATCCAATAGGAGTAGGACAAGTGTCAAGCTCATATCAAATTATTAAAACATTGTTTTTACCTTAAACTACACTAATTACCTCTAATCGCGATTAAGAACTTAAAAGTTACTATTCACCAAAAAAATTATTTTGATCTCATTGAACCAAATTTTACTTCTTAATGACAACCATGTATGTCGGATTTTTGAAAATCAAATCACAGAAGAGGTAATATTTCATTTAAACAAAAAATCAGTTATTTAACTACCACTTAGTGGTTTCACTATTCATCAAAAATTGAAGTTTTTCAGAACAATGCCAAAATTTCACCCTAAGCTATAATTGATATTCCGAATTCAAAAATGATGTATATTTTATTAAATTCCAAACATATAATTTGCATTAATTAATTTTATAATTAATTCCCGCTGTCACAACAAATAGCGTGTTTTTAAGAAACAATTTATATCAAAAGATTGACAATTGTTTATGTCCAATTTCAAAGTGAAATTAATTCTAATGACCACCATTGGATAAAATGGTAAAAATATATTCTAATTATACTTTAAAACCACTCAATAGTATAACTTATCACTATAAATTATTTTGATTTAAAAAGTTGTTTTAAGTATTTTTCACTATTCATAAAAATTTTGAAGTTCTCAGAAAATTACAAAAAAAAATCAACATAGGCTAATTTCAGTATTAGGAATAGAAAAATGAAGTCCATTTTGAAATATAAAATTTCTATAAATTTAAAAAGTGGTTATTACTATTCATAATGGCTACTTTGATTAGTTGCAGTGTGTTAGAACTCGATGTTGCGTACAATGCAAGCTATTACATTATTGAATGAGAAGCGTATCATGGAAGCTCGGGGTGTTACAGTACTACTAAATCAAGACCATATTTATGATGAACAAACAGTAGATATTGTGTATTTTAGATATAATGTTCTACAAAAAAATACCACTCACGGGGTTAAGGTTTTATGGTGAAACAACCGATTTGAGAACGTTATATGGGAAGCCATTGATATAGAGAGGTAGAAGTAGACTCATTTGGTTTTATAAGAGTAAAAATTTACATGGAAGAAATTAATTTTAAGTGAGGTAAAATTTAATACCAGAATATTTTTATAAGATATTTCTCTTTGAATAATTTTATTTCTTTGATATCATGCATTACTTGGAACACTGAGTTTAATTGAACCTCGTAACAGTATTAAATTATTATGTGTCCATTATCACTTACACATTGGATTTGGTGGGTTTTAATAGTAACAATTAAATTATTAAAAATATGTAGTCTATTTATTCATAAAATAAATTTATTATTTAATAGATTATTATAATTAAACACAAAAACTATTAAAAATAAAAGTGATGTTTTTTTAGGAAAAACAATTTTTTGAGAAAAATATATTTTATATTAATATATTAAATTAATCATAGGGGAAATATTTTAATAAAATTTATATATTATTTTCTTTATAAATTTTTTTAAACATTCAAAAAATATTTTCCTATCTATAGGACAGGAATAAATCCAATTCTATGCTTAATATTGTATTGTTATAAAAAAAAGTTTTTGTCACAATTTATATAATTACAGTAAAATGAATTTATACCATTTAGATGTACTAAAATATATAAAATGAGTTTAATATTTAGAATCATGAGTTTCAAATTAGGTAAATAGTCCACTTTTATTTTTAATCTATATTAATAGTACTTGTGGTAAAAGTTAACAACTTGATAAAGAGTAAATTAGATTAATATGGATTAAAAATAAGTGATAAGGGAATAATATTTCATCCTAATTCTTGTAAGAAGAATTTAAATTTACCCATAATTCCTTAGGTTCTAAATTGAGTTTGATGAAATATTTTCCATCAAAATGACATATATATTTTTTAAGTAAAAAAATTACAAACTGTCACTCTCATTGTATTTAATATCTTTTATGTGCTCATATAGGGACAAAGAATTGTTGTAAATTAATATACATGTCAA
This sequence comes from Viscum album, assembly GCA_963277665.1. Taxonomy (NCBI): domain Eukaryota; kingdom Viridiplantae; phylum Streptophyta; class Magnoliopsida; order Santalales; family Viscaceae; genus Viscum; species Viscum album. The sequence goes on along the minus strand of OY728143.1, from coordinate 1,637,098,028 downwards.
TTTTTTTATTACTAAAATTATTTTTATGATAAAAATAATTTTTCAAAATTTTTAGTAATTATATAATGACCTTAATTGCTTATGCAACACTGATGCAGTGTTGATTCATTTAATAGAAATATGTAGTAAATGATTTTAAAAATAAAAAATGTGATATAATTTGAATATGTTATTGTGATGCATAAATTTATTGGATTTCTATAGCATGTTAGTAATGTTTGAAATAATTATAATTGAAATCCCCAATTTTCATGATGTATTTAATGTTAAATTAAATAAATAGTGTCAAAATTGACAAAAATGATATTTTACCAAAATAATATTTTATTAAATTATATAAAAATCATAAAAATAATTAAATAAGATAAATCAGATATGGTATGGTAAAACATTCCAAAAACATTCCATTTATCAACCAATTTTCACCTTATAAGTAAAAATTAGAACAATTTAATATTGAAAAAATTGTTACAGTAGTTAAAATTGAAATTGGTTAACTAAGGGTTAATTAAAATAATATTGTCTAAAATTACACAAAAAAACATGTCTAAACTCTTTTTATGGTATTTCAACTATATAATATGTTATCTTTAAATAAATTTCCACTTGGAGGCATTTTTATTGAGAATTAATTAATTTTAATTTAATCTATTCATTATTCCAAAATTGATCCTCAAATCAATTAAAAAAGGGCAGCACCTTGTTCACTTATTTACATAACATTGAGCATTATATCCTGAAATAAATATACCAATTTACCTTGCTAACTTTCTTATCCATATTATATAAGATATTTTCATCCCAAAAAACCAACCCTAGCTCTCTTTATATGAGATTTAAAGGATTTTTTTCAATGAAGAGATAACGGGCTTACATGATCCATTTTATTTATACTCTTCTTTTCAAAATATAAATATTTTGTATTTATCAAAAAATAATAAATTCAATAACTCAAATTTTTCGAAATTTTATTATGATTATTAAGACATCACTTTAACCCTCCTTCCCATAAAATGATAAGTGAAATCATCTCTCTTGTATATCACAGATTATCGTCTCCACATATAGATGCCATTAATTTCTCATTAACATATTTTATTATTCTGTATTATGATGGGTTTAATGTTAATATATATTATATTTATTTCATAAATATAATTTTATTATTGTAATATCACGTCTACCTACTTAATATTTAATCCTTTTAAAATAGTATTGTTTCTTGTGCATACGTGTAGAGTACCACATCCACAAAGTTATGTGATTTTTTTATTTATATTTTCTATGTATTGTAATGAGAGAGGGTTTAATTAATATATATTATATATATTATATAATAACGATCCCATAAAGTTTAACTAATATTTTTCTTTATCTTTTTCAATTCATTGAAAAATAAGAACAACCTTCATGAGTACGGATGTCCTACCATCTCCACAAAAAGTGTAATTCATTTTTCTATGTATAAATTTTATGGATTAATACAAATTTTGATAATATATATATATATATGTATATATGATTATTATGTTATGATGAATATTATGGGTATGATGTAACCAAGAAAAATGTATAAGGATAAGAAATACAAAATTAATATACTCATTATAAAAAAATTAGTTAACACATTGAAATAACAATTTTAATAAGGAATTATTGATAAGGGGGTTTTGAATTTTTATAAAGGGATCCTAAGTAAGAAAATGGTTATTTATAGAATTATAATACATTTAGTGTTTTATATAAGGTGTTTGAGTGATTTATAAGTAATGTAAACTTCAAGTAAGAGTTTATTTCACAATCTCATCAATATGTAGGAATATTTATATTTATTTCTCTATAGGTGAATATTTCTCTTCCACATACATATTTTTAAAAAATATTTTAAATTTTTTTACCACTCTACTATGATTGTTTAAATTCATTTTGGTCAATGTTTGACTTTTTAAAAAATGGTTTGAAAGGAATATTGTTTCATTTTTGAAATGAGCTACCTTCTGATTTTTTATAAAACAATATGGAAGGAATTTTCTTATACATTATGAATAATTAATTTATTTTCCCATTTTCATAAATAATGTTTTATTTAAATCTAGTTTTATAATTTTACATGCTTATTTTTGAAGAAAATTTATTACTTTATAATTTTTTATATCTTTAAATGACATAAATTTTCAATTAAAAAGTTTTTTCCCTCAATAATTATTCCAAGTGATATTTCAAAATAAATTTCCATATATGATGACATTATTTTAGGTTACTTATGATTTATTGTGTGTGTGGTCAAAGTATACCATATTTATTATTTATTTGGATGGTTTATGTTTATAATTAAAAATGAATTTTTTATAAAACCCATTTCTTATCTATTAGTTATATTATAATGAAATTTTTATGAAACCCATTTCATAGCATGGGTTATTATATGATGAATTATTTAGGATATTGTAGAACACATATTAATAATTTGAATTATATTTTTTGTGGTGCCTATATATCCCTCCAATTTATTGGTTAATTATTGATATATCATGTGATAAACAGAATTGTAATAGGGAGTGAACCCAATTCATTAAAGGAATTTATACACTGTGATAGTCTTTGGATTTAATCATGATTACTATGATAGTTTGGGGAGTGAACTCTTTCCACAATGATATTTATGGAAATAAGACTTCACTACTGAAGAAATTCATTTATATTCTTGTGTGTATGAAAAAATTCCATTTCTTATTCTATTGTTATGTTATCATGGATCATATTCATTAATTACTTTATTATTCATGTATTATAAACTACCAAACTTTATTCTATGACTCAATAGTATTATATACAATATTAAAAGTGTTGTTTTCAATTGTTAAGATCATATTTTCATAATATTTTTCTCAATTTATAACTGATATCCCCCATGTATACCCATACTGAGAATAAAATCTCCCCTTTATTATGTCTCCTTTCCCAGTTTATTAAGAATGTTCCATTGTATGATATTTCTAAGATGGGTGATAGTCATGAAGATCAAAGTAGGAGATGATGTAGATATTTCATAAACATATTATTTACTTTTCCATGTTTTTAAAGATAATAGATCTAAACGATTCATACATAGATAGAAATATTATATAATTAATATTCATTTATTAAGATATATTATATATATATATATGAAAATTTTTGGTCAAGATTGTAAAGTGGTTCTATTTTTTAAATTTTTTAGTACAACTCGATGCCTCATTTAAAACACCAAAATATAGAAAAAAATGAAAAATATAGCAATATTTTCAGTAACCCATATAAAATTTGCAAACCATTTACTTGTGATGATAATAAAATTAATTATATTTAGTAGATAGATTTTATACAATGTTAGTTTTTAGAATAATTTCATTTTTAAGTGTTTTCATCATTTTAATATTTTATATTACATAGTTTTTTAGGATATTATATTTTGTAAAATGTGTTCAAGTTAAATTTTTTGATTAATAAAAAACTAAAATCCACTATTTTACATTATTAATTTTATAAATACGTGAGATTTAAAAATAAAAATTCATAGTTATTAAAGGAATGAAATAAATCATTCCATTACACTATGGAAAGAACAAGGTACCATTACTCAATGAAAAAGATGTGAAATAGTACACTTTTAGTTGAAACTTTTGGCATGTGGAATGATATTTACTGGAATACTATGAATATTCACTTATTTATTGTAATATTATTTTATTTTTCACCATTATTAACTAATCAAACCTTTTCTTGATCAGTCATCTGTATTTATTCAAAAAAATATTAATTTCTTATGTATTAAGTAAAGAAATATGTACCTCATTCCTCTAATGATTTCACAATATATAGGGATTTGAAGCATCGATTGAGTACAAGAACCCAGCCAATGTGACCACTTTCCCTAAATTTCATGATTCAATGGAAAATTAACACTTATAATACCTTAATTTATACATATAATTCCCATTTATTTATAAGTCAAATTTTTTTTTTTAATTATATTGATTCCCTATGTTTACATTAATTCAATAAAAATATATTTATATTTAATGATTTATTGTATATTTTTTATTAGGGTATATAATTTATGATGAATATAAACATATCTATCTTATTGATGATTATGGTTATAAAAATGATATTATTTTATACGATATTTTAGTAGTAAGATTATTTTTAAGCTATAAAAGGCCAATTTTCATTAATAATAAATTATTTACCTACATCAATTGTTACTTAATATAATAATTTTATTATTTCATATAATTATATTATAATTGATAATTTACTATGATATTTTTAGGCACAAATTCTTAATATTTATGACCAATGAATAATTAAATTTATTATACATTAAAATCATTAAATATACTTATTGTTAAAAAATATTTTAATATTTTAATATTCCATTAATCATGGTTTTTTCTAATCTTTCTAGTAATACATATAAATACTATGAATTTAAATAATCTATATTAGTTGATAATAAAGATAAAAAATCACTAACATGAATGTTTTATGGGGAAATAAACAATGGAATATTAGAATTTATGAAGAGAATTTATCTAGTGGATAAAGGAACACAACTAAATCTAAAAATTTGATAATTCATTTAATAAAGGTGAAAATAAAAAATGCTGATTATAAAGGTAACTTTATGGAAAAATAAATACAGTTCACCAATATACAATTTATGTGGTTTTTATTAAATAATATGAAGTTAATGTTCTAGAATGTGTAATATTTTATGTTTTAATGAAATTGAAATATACATTAAGTAAAATTCAGAATCTAGTGCAATAGAGATTGAATTATAAAAGGTGAAGAAATGATGATTTGACCTCCAATGAAAAATGATTTATAAAATCATTTTCCAATTAATATATAGAATATTCTATATAATAAATAAAATTTTCGGAATTCTAGAAAGAAAAGGAGTATGTAACAATACATTAGTGGGGAAGGATATAAATATTAAATTTTATTTAAAAGGAGTTTTCATAATACTAAAACACTATTTAATATTTATAACATTAAAATATTTTCAACATTAGTTGAGTTATTTTCTTAATGTGAATATGTAATGAATCATATAAGCATTTAGGATATGAGATTTTTGTTTCAAAAAAGAAAATTAAAATATTTAATTTATTTTTGAAGGGATTTATAGATGATTAATCTTAAAAAGTATTATCAATCATGATAAATATCTTGATATATTAAAGGTGGAGAACATTCATTAACAACTTGGTTAGTTTCCTTGAGGGGTCGATATTTCATGAGTTAACTGATTCTTTACATTTTCAAAATATTTATTCAAAAAAAAATTGATAGCTTTATCATGAAAAATGATTCATTAATTATTATATAATTATTCACTTATATTATATCATATAATGTTGTTATTGGATGATATTAACGCCATTACTTATTTTATTAATATTTTCTTTGAAATTTATTTATTAATAGGGAGGTAGTTAGGGGAAATTTATTTTTAGTTTTATGGAACTTCATATATTTATCATTGAATTAGAATGTTATCTGATGTTATTAGAAAGATTAATTAATTTAAAAAATTAATAATGTGGTGAAATTTTTTGGCTTCATGTATAACCATGTCAGGGTATTTATGTTTATTTAATAATTTATCAAGTAAATGTATTTTTATAGACTTAGAAAGACTAGATATTCCACTACCATTATCATAGTTTAACTTAATACAAAATGAAATCAAATTTAAGAATGAAATTTAATTTATATTAATTGAGTCAAATAAAATAAAAATATTATATATCGGAAATATCTAGTTGTAATGGTGGGAAAAATCATTTTAGAATAGTGTTAATTATTCTCTTCAAGTTGGATTTCCTATTTTTGAGGATCCATGTTTGGATAACTGGATAAGGAATCGACTTATGGGATATATATATATATATATAAACTTATATATTTAGGAAAACAATCAATTTAAAACTAATCCAATAGTAGGGAAGAAAAAATAAATGGATCTTAAAAATAATTGACATGATATGGTCAATGAAAATTAATCAATCATTATATGTTATAAGGTGTTTTTTGATTCAATGGTTCTTTCTTAATTGTCCTAAAATCATTTTATCATGAAGTAGTGATTGATTTATTTAAGTTTTTTAAAATATTGAAACCAAATATAGTAATGGTTGATAATATTATTTATGATTTATTAAAATATTGTGTCTCATTGGACACTCTTGTATCAAATTTATAAATCAAAAAATTGAATATTTAGGGGCCCTTTTGATTGGTGGGAAACTATTAGTGTATTTTTTACTCATATGAAGTGTTTTCCCAAAAAAATACTTACTCTTACCACTATTTCATCATGTTTTGTATTAAAAAAATGTTTATTAAAAAAATTATAACATTAAAGAGAAATTTACATTCTTTGGAAAAATTAAATGATATTTCATTATCATGTATAAAAAATCATTAATGAATATATTCGATAAATAATACTCCATTGACCTCTTTTCATTGAACATTATTAATAAATGTGTTTATTGGTTTATTATCCCCACAACTGATGATTGTGATTCAATTGGTTTATTTATTTTTTATGAGAATTTTATTGCGGAAGATATGAATTTTTTTGAAGTTGAATAACACTTTTAAGTGCATTAAGTTCTCATATAATGTCTCTGTAAAATAAATATCATTATTATTCAATAAAAAATTTAGATGATCTGAATTTATTAAATTATAAAGAATATAGATGCATCAATTAAATGGAAATGATTAAAGGTGGTTTTATTGAACTTCCTTATGAAAAATAATCTAATCATAATGGTGGTAGTGGTGATGATGTCTCTCATTATAATAAAAATAATAATAATTAATAAATCATTATTCCATATATTTATTATATTTAAATCATTTTTTTCTTGAGTACATTATTGGTATCATTTATTAAAATGTTTACTTTTTCATATATAGAGAATTAATTTTTCACATGATATATTATTTTAATGTATAGGCTATTTAACTTAATATTTTTTTTATTTTCTTATATCCTGAAATGTGATTTTTTTAATGTAGATCATTATAATCATGATTTATGCACTACATAGTGCACAATTACACTTTGTTCCCTTATTTAAATAGTTTTCAATATGATATAAATATATATTTATAAATAAATTATTTAAATTTTCTTATAATACTAATCTTTTATGATTAGTTTTTAAAAAAATTAAAATTGGATATTGAAAAATAATTTATGTTCCACTAATATAAGTGGTTTTCTTTTGGTATTTCAGTATTAGTAGACCTACTCAATAACGTTTTTTAAACTTAACATATTTATCTATATTTATTATTGAAAAAAATATTGAAACATAATCAGGTGCTATTATTATAAAATTGTATAAAAAAATATTTTAATCTATAATAAGAAATTTTTTATAATGATTAGTACATGTTATAAAAAACCAATAAGTGATTTACACATTCAAAAATAAAATAAAATAAATATTTAAATAAGATATATGAAAATGTTTTGTCAATAATCATGAATAAAATAAATAATTGAAGTTTGTGGATGTAATAAATAATTTGTATAAAGTCTTTCAAATTTTCATATAAAAACTAATAAAAATTAACCAAGATCGATGGTTGTTGAAACATGTCCTGATTTATTTATTGATATATGTACTATTGGGGTGTTAAAATCTATTGATATTTATTTTAATATAGTCTCATTTTCTAAATGTAACACTTATATGAATATTTTTGTTTTTGAAATAATTTTTTTCTCATGATGATCATAGAGCTGATGTTGACTATACATAGATATTATAGGATATGAGGAAAGAATATAGAAATTATTTAAACCACTAAGGTAACCTATTTTATCTCCATATATATAACATTTATCTTCACAATATTTATTATATTTTTTAAAAAAATATTTTCTTCTTTTTACAGGTTATTTATAGAAATTTATATTCCCATATGGTATAAGATAGTGATCCCACTACTAGAGTTGAAATAATATATCATTCCTTATCAAATATTATTATTTTAATGTTATATCTTTCATTTGTAATTATTCCAACAATAAACTCTATATTAGTGTTTGTCACAAAAATTTTAATCAAACACTGTGTTTATTAAATTTTTCAATCAAAATATTTTTTAGTAATATTGATATGAATTTTTTAAAAACAAGTTTTCACTAATAATAAGTAATATTAGTGATACTGGTTAATTGTTTTTAATCAAATAATGAATTTTTAGATAATATAGTTGGAAATAAAAGCAGGTTTAATAATACCCTTACAATTATATAATAATGACTAAAATTAATATTATATTGTAAAATTCCTTTTAATATTATTTTATATTGTTTAAATATTGGTTCAATTGAATTAATATTTCTTATAATTATAATTATTATTATTTTGTTTTCTTAAATCTCATTATATAATGGAAATCAAATAATATTATTTAATTAAATAAAATAATTAAGTGTAATATTAAACCAACCTCATTTACAACGAAAAAACTAAAATTTAATTAAATCAAATCGTTTTTTATTGTCTAAAAAAATAATTGTGGATTGCCACTATCCATAACAGATTTAAATATATAAACATTAGAATATAGAATAGATTCTTCCCATAGGTTTGTCTCTCATGGAGGCCTAGGAGACATCGAATTTTTAGTTTTTTTAAATGTTTTACATTTTTCATTATTTATGTTATAAAAATAATGAAAATGAAGGTGATGTGATGGAATATAGTGAACATAAAACATTCATTCTATGAAAATGCATATAATGGATTAAGAGAAGTTTTGGATTTTTCGCTCTTGATAACCATTGTTATTTAACATTACTTTTTATATAAAATTAATCATAAATTGATTATACTTGGTGGACTATTGTCACATTAATCAAGTCAACAGTTTTATTTTAGGGGGTCAATTTCTTACTTTTTGGGTACAATAAATCATTCGTTCATGGTATCATTATTCTGTACTCCTAAATTACGTAGAGCTACACTGATCTCACTCAACCACATCCTCTTGGAAGGAGTTCTTAAAAAGATATGTTATTACATACTATATCTTGCTTTTCCTATTTTATAGAACATTTAATAATCAAACCCATAATATATTTCGTACACTATGTGATTAAGGAAAGTATTTGTTATGTGCCTCATTGGTATGGAGAATAAATCATTGTGGTAAACAATGGTTGGAAATTATCACCAACCCTTATCATTCAACACCATGAATTATCAAAGTGAGGAATAATAATAATAATATAAACACCATTTATGTTATTGTTATACTATCGAACTATTGTGTTGATTCCCCTTAGACTAACCATTAGTTGTTTTTATTCAATGGAAATGGATTTTAGAAACATATAATTATATAACGAGTTATAAAATTAAATAAAAATGCCAAAAATAAGGGAAATCCTAAGCTAATCCTAAATCAATCTTCATGGGTGGGAACCATTATTCACCATCCCCATTAAACATTAAATAAATATTATATCTTAGTACTGGTTCTAGGATAACTTACACTTAGATATTAATATTCAATGAAATTCCTTCACTAAGATATTGAATCCCTGGGGATTTTCTTCTACACTAATTGATATGGCTAATTCAGTGAATAAAATCAAATTTATAATTTATAAATCCTATTAACTATAAGTATTGTGGTATTCATAGAAAATAAACATTGAAATCATAGTTTTGTGCCCAAAAAGTAAAAAAACAAAAAATTATAAAAATATAATTTTAATGTAATGATATGGTGAATGTGGGAAACCATCAGAATAGTAAAATATGGGGGAAAGTTGAATTGTATATAAAATTATTAAAAATGGATTTATAGGATTAATAAAACAAAAGCACTAATATTGAAATAGAATTAATAATCAAATTTAATATGTTTCATGAAAATATAATTAAAATATCTAATCGCATTAGATGAATAATATCTTATGATAATTATCCTAAGAACTTTTATAGAGAATATAATTCAAAAGTAGGATTATTAAAAATATCAACAAAATTTTCCATTAAAGTACTCGTGTTCCAAATTAAAATAAAAATAAACCTTTACTCATTACCTATAAGTTCATGGGGTTAAGTAAAATAAATTCTCATGAAGAACATGAAAAAGAAAACTCTCGAAAAGAAACAATATGCCACTATGATTTAAACTGAAACTATAAGAGGTAAAATATATTTCAATTAAGATAATCAAAACTCTATAAACTATTCATCTACACATAGAAATTAAAATAAAAAAATAAAATCAACTGAAGATTGTGAAAGCCTCTAGGCCTAGGTCCTTTTAATTGAATGATATTTTACCTTAGGCATTATATTGTGATCCCCGTAGCATTGGTGTATGAATAATATGTATGAATTATCCACCCATTGTGTCATATAGATAACTACATAATTAATCCATGTGTCAAGTCCTTTATGATAACCATTAACTCTGGAATTTTCTTTGATCATCTCCTCAACAACCTCCACATAACGCACCTTTATGTTCAGCATCCCCTTCAAATGACTCGATCTAATCCAATGAAATTGAAAATGGTCCCCCATGTGAAATTTATCTAATAAAAATATGTAGATCCTGGAACATTTTCCATCTTTATTCATCCATTATTCATCTATATAAATAATCAAGTAATCTTAGAATTATGTATTGAGCTCCCCTTTTCATTGAATTCTATATTTGTAAATTTTAGGGCTCACATGGTAAGCATGAAAATAAAGATATAATTCAATAGAATTTTCTAAAACATAAAAAATTCAAATAATATATTAAATATAAATCCCATCAATTCTAAAAGTAAAATTTTAATTTGATCCCAAAAAACAACCAATAAAATATGCTATTAAAACAAATGTGAATAAAGAATATAAAAATTTTATCACTAAAACCCCTAAAAACACTCATTTCTAAAAAAATATTAAAATAATAAAATTTTCCTCTCAATATCAAAAATATTCAATATTTCTGCATTAATTCCCCATTTCAGTATAAAAAACTATAAATACCCAAAATCGATATGTGAAAATGTAATCAATATAGTCGGTAATGTCCCATATTTTCCATGGATTATTTTTTGAAAATTATATGAAATTATTTTGAGACTAGGCGTTGAGACGACACATGATTTTAAGGCTGAGGGTGACTAGAATAAATGAATGAACTGTTTTTTTAGTTTATTAGAAATAGTGTGCTTGGGCGGTTTTAGTATCTTTTAAATGGGTGCCGGACAAAAAAATATGAGAGCACTGTTGATCCCAGAAAAGAAAGTTTACCCTAGGAGGGGCCTAACATCGGTCGGCGTAGGAAATCTAAAAAAGTTAATTTATGAAAATTTTAAGAGAAAAATAATATATACTTAAAAATTATTTTATTTTATTTCTTCTATGTTTTGCAGTGACTTGGAAGCACTATGGTGTGACGACTCAGCGACACTACAATGTAGTGTGGTGGAAATGCTGAAACGCGCTTAAAACACTGAAAAAAATTAATGTGTTTCCACTATTAATCAAGGGCAGTGACCGAAAGTTATAATTTTTAATTCTAGAGATTTTATCTTGAACCCAAGGAAGATCTCTCACAGGAAATGATAGTTAAAATATCCGAGCTCAGATCAATCACCAATGAATGAAGAATTGAGGACATTCATGGATGGATCACCCTACATGGCGGTTTATCTCCTCTTATTGATCCTCTTTCCTGGTAGGGGGTTTACATTCTTCTTGATTCATTTCAATATTGTTATTTCCAACGATGAATGAGGACCAACCCACAAATAGGATGATCCTCATTTTGATTGTTCCTGCAGGATGGTTAAAAATTCGGGATTAAAAGGGATGAATCTTGTTGAATATTCTTTTGTTTCTATTTCATAATTGTGCTGACATGAATGGACCAAGGGAAACATGAACATGGCCAATGTCCATTATAAGGGTTTTATTGTTCTCTTTTTCTCCCCATATTCTTACATTATCCACTGACGGACCCACGTGGTAGCATCGGGCTTTGCCGAGATGTTCTGAATTTGACCGGACCCCTAGAGTAACAAAAACACAATTTCGAGTCCATAGTGATTAATAATGAAACTCAAGGGTCACAAGTGTGATTCCAATTCAAAATATAGAGCACCGAAGTGCGGTCAGCAACCCACAAAAGGAGAGCCGCTAGCAGTGGCATGTGGCGGCACGACCACCCTCTAGTAGAAGACCACTGGCTTGATGGTAGGTGATGCAGATCCCCAATCCGTGTCAGAAGAAAAACCCAATACAAAGCCATGGGTATGATCTTATCATGTGGGCCATCTATATTGACCTAAGAAGATATAGATAGCTTTCCACATGGACTTGGAGTCCAAACGGTAGTCACCGCCTCTAGGTGAACTAAACCAGCCTGCGTTAGAGTGGGATGGGCTAAAGCCAACAGCGAGCAGGACTGGTAGTGAGCTACAAGCTATTTAAACCTGGCAGTTCGTTTTGGACCTGGTGGACAGGTCTGGTTGGGTCGGTCCAACCAGGTTGGACCGGATCTGAACCCAGCTGACCCCTTTTTACTTAAATTGCAACAACTCCCAAACTGGGTGTCTGTTTGATGAACCATTTTGGGTGGTTGATCCCTAATTAAGAGGTGGTCCTTTTGGGATACTATATATGAGTTTTCATAGAGGTTACAGTATGAAATTTTTTGATAGAGGAGTAGGATCTCTCAAAATGAGCGAGCTAAGAGAAAAATATTGTGGATGGATTTGAGAAGATACAGAGTGTGTATCCTACAGATTCAGGGTGTGTGTCTTCTATGCATAAACAGAGTGTGTCTCTTAAGTATATATGGAGTGTATCTCTTATGGTTAAATGGAGTGTGTATCCTATAGTTATATGTATCATGTCTCATATAGTTATATGGATTGTGTCTCCTATGGTTATATGAATTGTGTCTCCTATGGATATACAGAGTGTGTATTATATGGTTATAAAGAGTGTGTCTCTAACAAATATACATAGTGTTTATCCTATGAAGATGTCGAGTGTGTCTTCTAGGAATATATGGATTGTGTCTCCTTGGATTTTGATATTCTTGGACATTCTTAGTATATTTATCATGGTGTGAGCTGACTGTAATGACTCTTGATAGTACTTCTTATAGGATAAACTTCATGTACCTCTTTGGTTGTATTCCTTGTGTCTTGATTTTTTTCCCTTTGTGGTTTGGGGACCTTATTGAGTATTTTTTTACTCACCCCTACACGGTATTTTCCCGCACATGTCGTGTCTTGTGCAGATGATTAGAATATTTGATGGATTCCTTGGTGGGCAAGATATAAAGGGTGCTTTAGGGTGACCCAAAGAATGTGGTACACTTTATAAACATTAAAAAAACTTATTGTAACTACCCTTCAGGTAGGGTTTATTGTGAATGAGACCCCAGAGCATGTACTTTTCTATTTCAGTTGGGCTTGTATTCTAGCTCGTTTATATTTTAGTTTGTAATGTTACAGTCATTGGTTGTCTTAGTGGGTTGCATATCTATTTACTCAGGGTTCTTAATTCCATTAATTTTCTTGGGGAAAAGTGAATATGTGTAGGTTTATAGGAAAATGCCTCCCCTTTTGGGAAATTCCTACTTGGTGCTCATCTCCATCCCCAATCCTATGGAAGATGGGATAAGGGTAGTCATTAAACATGCCCTACGGGAGGGGTCGTGACAGAGTGGTATTAAAGTGTGTTCGGGTTTACTTTTGATTTGGGGAAACAATTTTAAGTGTTTCAAGTTCGTAGGTTAGGCCAGAAAACCCATTATTGGTGTGGTGGCTGTTGAATCCATACACTAGGACCTTGAATTCTATTTTTTGACTCAGTATATGAAAACACTAGTTTAATGGGAAATTAATGGTTCATGCATCATATACGAATTGTGTGTGTTATTATGTCCTTCTTGAGTCACATTCATCTCACCAGGTATACTCTATTGACCATGGTATATCTTGTTCTATTTCAGGATGTTTCTATATAGACAGACATATAGGATTGTTGGGTATGACCACAAGGATGTATCATCGAGATATGAGGCATTAGTACAGTGATCGTTTCCATTGATAGAAACTCTTGGTGGTGTACCAGTGACACCACCACTTAGAAAACAATAGTTCCTATCGGGGTTTCTGGTAGAAGATGCATGTAGGCTCAGTGTGTTTCATGAGTTCCAAAGACAAAAACCTCCCAGGTTTCGAGGTGTGAAAAATCATTAGGTAGTTGAGGATTGGATAGAGGTGGTGATGCAAGTTTTCCTCCTAGCAAGGATGCATCTTGACCAGATGGCGGTCCAAGCCATGAGTCTTTTACAAGGCTCGATAGAGAGATGATGGAGCTTGACAATCTAGCCACACGAGGAGGGGACCCTCTCCTAGATAGACTTTGAGAATCTCTTCAGAGATGAGTTCTTTATAGTGATTTTATGCTCTGGGCATATACAGGAGCTCCAACATTTGCAGTAGGGAAGCCAGATGATGGTAGAGTTCTCAACAGGATTCACAGATCTTTCTCGCTACTCTAAAAACATGTTGTCGTACCTATTAATTTTGGAAAATACCTTCGATCGGGGACTACACTAGGTAACTTGGTCATAGATTACATCCATTAGAATCCCTATGCATGCGGGGGTGATGGAGTGATCTCTACTAGTATAGAGATTTAATGCAGAGTAGGAACCGGTAGTGGGAGTTACCACTATGAATCCGGAAGCAGGGTCATTGGAAACAGGTAGCCGACAACTAATGCATGGGTCCCAGAGGAAAATATTATCCAGGGGATTACCCCAGCACATGGGATTAGTGGTGTGTGGATTCTAGCACAGAGCAAGTCAGACAAAGGAAGTGTTGTGCTATGTGAGCGGTTTTCAAGGACATATTGTAAGAGAATGTCTGACCAGTCATACGACCGACCAGAAGATAGTCAAGGGACCACCAAACTAGCGGAAAAGGAAAGAATAGTGTGGTTCGCTAGGTTACATATGTGTCAGATAAGTAGTATGAGTAACATGAGGTGGACTCAAGTTCGAGGTACTACCACCACCACCACCAGGTGATCCCCCTCGAGCCTAGTGAACTGGTGGGTAGGGGTGAGGATGACTCCAGATGATGGAGGCTTACAATCTCACGACTCCCTGGATCATTAGAGGTATAAACAATGTATTTTCCACCCTAGATATAATTCTAATATACATGGTTTGTCGTCACTCCATTCTCTCCATAGACCTTGTTCGAGACACAGAAATTATAGTGGAACCGTTATCTCGATCCTTGCATTTAGAGACTTCTATGGGAGAAGATTCGATGATCACACACTGGTACCAATAGTGATCCCTTACTCCTGGGGTTGAGATTTTCATTGGGAATATCTTGGTGGATGTGTTGAGGACTTACGAAATTTTTCTAGGTATGGATAGTTTATCCCCCATTCGAGCGTAGATCGACTGTTTTAGGCACACAGTGTAATGTCTCTATGGAGATAAGACTAGGTTTTCCTTTTTCACCAAAAGGAGACACAAGTAGCATAAGATGGACTCGCACATAGGAGGGTGCAACTGATCACGTGTCAATTAGATACACTGTCCCTTAATTTAGTAGATGAGATGATTCCTTGGTTTCCTGTAGTGGTGGATGAGTATGAGGACATCTTTTCGAAAAATGTTACAGGGATACTTCTTCAAATTTTGGTAGAATTTTGTATTGACCGATAACCTGGTATGGAACTAATATCTACACCTTTATATCAGATCTCTCCCATAGAGCTTCATTAATTGAGGGTACCATTGGATGATTTTTAGAGGAAGGGCTTCGTGAGACCTAGTGTTTCATCATGGGAAGCCCCAATATGGTTTTCCAAGAAGGCAGACAGGATCTTGAGGTTATGTGTGGAATTCCGATGCCAGAATCAAGTGATCATGAAGAATAAGTATCCAATACTCTAGATTGATGACCTCTTCTATCATCTGAAGGGAGCAAGATGTTTCTTAACGATAGACGTCATAGCAGTCTATCACCATCTTTGGGTGTGGGATAAGGACATTCTGATGATGGATTTCAGATGTCGCTACAACCACTTTGAGTACTTATTGATGTCATTTGGTGGGATGAATGCCCCAAAAGTGTTCATGGGACTCATGAAAAGGGCCTTCTAGCCTTACCTAGACTAGTTTTTAGTGGTCTTTATTGATGACATCCTAGTGCACTCAGTGTCTGAATAAAAGCACCTGACACTCTTAAGGATGGTCCTAGAATTAATCTGAGAGCATCAGATTTACAAGAATCTCTCGAAGTTTCAGTTCTAGATATGTGAGGTAAACATTATGGGACATTTCATTTAAGATTCTATAGTTATAGTAGATCCAATAAAGATAGATGTGGTGCTTACTTGGAAGCCACCTAAGAACATTACTGAGGTGTCGAGTTTCCTTGGGTTGGCTTATACTATCACAGGTTCGTGTCTATATTTTCCAAAGTTGCATCATATATGACATACTTTAAATGAAAGGGGAAACCTTTCATGTGTACAAAAGGGTACCAAAAGATCTTTTAGAAGCTGAGACATATTTTGATGAGCTCTTCCATCTAGATATTTCTAGAGGAGGGTGTTGAGTATGTGGTGTTCTGCGACACATCAGGAACTGGGATTGGTTGTTTCTTAATATAGGGGGAAATAAGTGATTTCTTAATGTTCATAGCAGTTGATACCACATGAGAAGAACTACGTTACACATGATCTAATGTTTTTAATGGTTGTATTCACATTGAAGATGTGGCGATACTACCTTACAGGCAAGAGGTTTATTTTATACTCATACTACAAAATTCATAGGTATATACTTTCTCAGAAAGATCTGAACCTGAGATAGAGGCATTGTCTAGAGTTCCTATAGGACTATGACTTTGAGGTAGTCTATATTATTGGGAAGGAGAACATGTTGGAAGATGCTCTCATCCATACATTGAGTTCACAGGTGCTAAATGAGGCCTTAGAGTAGTTGGCATCACTTCGGATATCCTTTGTGGATGGAGATGAAGAATCTTATCACCAATCAATGGTGGTTACCCCTCAAATATTACAACACATGTGGGAGTCACAACTTAGAGATATCCTCTGTGAAACATCACATGATCTAATTTCCACAGGTCAGGCCCCTAGCTGATATTTGAATGGTAGGGAGCACATCATTATTTTCATAGGACACATGGTTGTACCTGTTATGTTACTGGAGAAGGTGTTGAGGGAGTTCCATAAATCCTATTTGGTGGTACATAAAGGGGTAAAAAATATATACCAGGATCTCAGATTTCAATTTTGGTGGTCGGGGATGAAGAAGTAAGTTTCATGGTTTGTCTCTAGATGCCTCACTTGTTAGTAAGTGAAGGTTGGTCACTGGGTTCCATTGGGTTTGACGCAACCCCTTGAGGTTCCAGAGTGTAAGTGGGATGGAATATTGATGGACTTCATGATGGTTCTACCATTTATATCTAAAGGTAATGATACCATATAGGTGATCATTGACCAACTGAACAAGTCATCCCACTTTCTAGTGATTCAAGAATAGGTTTCAGTAGAGAGCTTCGGACGCCTCTACGTATAGGAGATAGTTTGGCTCCATGGGGTCCCATAAATGATTGTCTCGTATAGTGATTCTATTTTCACATACATGTTGTGGAAGGGATTCAATTAGGAATTTGGGACATAGTTGTTCTTGATCATATCTTTCCACCCACAGAAAGACGGTCAGACAGAGCAGACTATTCAGGTTCTAAAGGACATGCTACATGCTTTCATCCTTGATTTTGGTCATAGTTGGGAAGATCACCTACATCCGGTGTAGTTTTCATACAACAAAATCTACCACTCAACCATTGTTATGGAACCATTTGATGCCTTGTATGGAAAACCCTGCAGGTCGCCACTTTGCTGGACTGACCCAGAGAGTCAGCACTTATGGACCCGAAGATCGTGTAGGCTACTACGGAGAAGGTGCAGGTCATAAAATAGTGTATGAAGACTACACAAAGATGTCATAAGTCCTATGCTGATAAGCGACGCATACAATTGTATTTTGAGGAGGTATACCATGTGCTCCTTTGGGTCTCCACTCGATGTGGGATACAGAGATTTGGCAGGGGCGATAAGCTATCTCTGAGGTTTATCAGACCTTTTATGATACTACATAGAGTGGGTGAGGTATCATATCACTTATCTCCATCCTTTAAGTAAGATTGGGTGTATGATGTCTTCCACATTTCCCAATTATGGTGATAGGTACACAACCCATCACGCATCTTTGACTAGGGCGAGATGGACATTGATGATGGGGAAACTTTTGTGGAGTTCCTGGTAGAGATTGAGGATTGACATGAGATGACCATCCATGGGGGATTGATTCCTCTAGTGCACGTTCAGTGACAATATTGGAATCTATAAGAGATTATATAGGAGAGGGAGGCTCAGATTCATGCTTAGTATCCATATTTGATTATTTAGCTCTTGTTTTGGATTTTGGGGATGTAAATCTCTAATGTGGGGAGAATGTGATGTCCTAGATTTTCCATGTAGTTTTTCCTAAAATTATATGGGATTATTTCAAGACCCAAAGCTGAGACAACATGTGATTCTAAATCATGGAGTGCCTGTAATAAATTTTTAAACAATTTTTTAAGTTTATTAAAAATAGGACACTTGTGCAGTTTTAGTAACTTCTAAAGGGGTGCTAGAATTAGAAATCGGAGGGTATTGTTGAGCTCATAACAGTGATTTTACCCTAGGAGAGACCTAACATCGACTAGAATGGTTCAGCTACAAAATATAATTTATGGAATTTTTAAGAGAGAAATAATAAATACTTAAAAAGTTATTTAATTTATTTCTTCAACATTATGTAGTGACTCAGTAGAACTATGGTGAAAAGAGTCAGCGACACTGTAATACAGTGTCTTGGAAATGTTGAAACATGATTAAATCACTAAAACATGTTTCCTCCATTAATTAGGGGCATAGACTGGAGTTAAAATTCTTAAATTTGGAGAATTTCTCTAGAACCCTAGGAAGATCTCTTATAATGACCCAAAATGTTATGAATAAAATTACCTTTCTTTTACTTAAATTTATTATAGATATAAAAAACATATGCATCCCTTTTATTTTATTATATCCAATTGGATTTAAATGATTATTAAGTATCCTTACCATTGATAATATAGTTGTCGAATAGTGATCGTATGACTATTATAAATATAGGGTTTTAACAAATCGTTTTGAAAAAGACAAAGGAAGTGATAGCCTAAACCAGTAGGATCATAAATTATAAAGCCCATTTATTAGAGTTTCTGAGGGATACAGCATTTCTAGGCATTTCCTTATACTAATCCAATGCTAATATCCAACAACTTAAGCATGATCAAAACCATTTATGAGAGAATTTGAAGCTCATTGAGATCATGACCCAAACAATGATCACCGAACGACCCCATGAAAGCCCCTCCATCAAACACCTTACTCTTAGAGAGTATGATGGCATAATCAAGGGATATGTAATAATAACCTTCCATTATGATTATGTGAATTTATTTTTTATATGATAATGAATATACTTTCACTTTATTATTTTTACTTTGTAAATTATTTTTAATGAAAAATAATATTTTTGGATAAAATAAAAATTCAATTAAGAAATATAATTTGATGAATTAATGGATTTATGAATTAAATAATAATTTAATAAATTATTATTAAATTAATTTTATTAAATATACATTTTCTTAAAAAATTTATGAAGTCAACTGCAATTTTTATTAAGGTTTGAAAAATGATTTTATCAAAACCTGTCAATTTTCAATAAATGTAATTTTTTTAAAAGTGAAAATTCACACATTTATATAATTAATCAGATGAAAGAAATAATATTTTTGGAATCAGGATATCAAAATTATCCAATGGTGAAATTTTCATTATTTTCTGAGAGAGTCAACGTTTTGGGTAAAAATTAAATATCATATAAATACATAATTTGTTTTATGACATCATAATGACCCAATAGTAATGTAATAAAATATTTTAAAGGGTTAATTAAAAAAAATATGTTTTAATTTAAAATAATTTTATTTTAGGTTTATTTTATATATTTTATAAAGCCTTAGTGAATCCTCCAAGACGTACAAAAGTTTTTAAGATTTTAAAATCATTTCCTTGAAAGTGTGACTCACCTCCACATAAGTAAGGAAAATATTTTAATATATTCAGCCCTTATCCTTTTAAAACAATTTATACCACTCCCCTTTTTAGGAAACCATGGGATAAACATGGGATGGTTTGTCGTTTTCAATATTTTAGTGTGTTGGGTCCAAAACCAAAATAATAAATAATCCTCCCACCTTTCCTATATAAACCCACCCAAACACCAATTCCCCTTCACTCAATATATTTTAATATCAAAAAACCTCTTTCCCATACTCTCTATAGTCCTCCCAAGTCACCCCTAAAATTCTAGGTAGCCTCTCCCAAGATTTTTGGAATCACATATCTATGTAAGGGATCTCCCTATCTCTATTTTCTTCTAGTTCCTCTTTTATGTGATGCATTTTAATTTCCATTTGATTGATTTGGGATATTTTCTTCCATACCTCCTTACTATAAATTAAATTTTTAAATGATTTTATCTTCCTTTAACTCCCATTAGTCCCCCCGATGATCTATTAAACCCACACGTTACTGTGCCGAAATTCCATAAGGGATTTCTCTATTCTAATTTCCATTCAAGCATTTTATTTTATATTATGAATGTAAATTAGAATTCACATATTGGGATACTATGTTACCTGATCCCATTACTATCAATACCATTTATAATTAATGATAGACCACTTTCAATTTCATCAACCCAATTTATGAATTTCTATATGAAGCAGTTATGATACCAAAAATTACACCACAATATTCCATGCCAAAATCATTGTGTAATGAATACCATACCCATTCCTCTGTCAAAGGTATTAACCATTATTCACACATACCTAGAAAATTATGACATATATGTATGAATTCCACATTCCATGATCATGTAATAAATTATGATATTTAATGAATCCATTTTATATGATCTATGTGGCACACATAAACATTAAATTGAAATGATTACGAAGGGTGCAACCTTATAGTGCTCCAATGCATTGGGTAATTTTTAGTATCATGATACGTCATGTAGGGACATGGGTTTACTTGATTCCTCTACAGGACATTTTTTCACCTTGTTGGAACATGGGTTTACTTGATTCCTTTATGTTAATGATGCAGTGTTTAAGTTGTTTCCACATTTCCATGTTATGATAGTAATGTTATATCATGTCTTTATATTCATGTATATCTTATGCTCCATTAATATGAATATTGCCTAACATGTATTGTTTTCTTCATGTTATTCCTTGCTTACTCTATTATAGGGATTTATAGTTCAACTCTTTCTTATGTCTTTCATTAGGATATCCCATGCAGTGTTAAGTACAAAGGAATTTTGTGGCCGTGTAAATTAAGTTTTCAATAAGGATGTTATATTTCATGTTTCATGTTGTTATGTAATGGTCATAAGTCCCAAAAAAACTATATATCTTGATCTTTTGAGTGGTATAATGTGAAATTTTATGTAATAAATCTTTTTAAAATATGAAATAAAGAGCAACGTTGATATATCTATTGTTAGTGATGACATCTTAGAGATTGGATCTCGGATCGAATACTGATGAATGATTAATCAAGGATGCTTGTGGATGGATTTACATCAATGAATGTTTCTCCCCTTCTACTAATCTTATTTCTAGGAAAGGGGATTATTTTATTCATGATTCATTTACCCGTCCTTGTTTCTAATGAAGATGCAGACCAACCCACGAATATATTGATCTGTGGATAAATCCTTCATAAAGGATGGTTAAAAATATGGTATTAAAGTGGATAAATCTTATTAAAATTTCTTTTTTTGACCTTTCATAATTCCACTGATGTAAATGAACTAATACTGGCACGAACAAGGCTAAGGTCATTTCTAAGGGTGTTATTGTGCTCTTTCTCTCGCCTCGTTCTGGCGTTCTAAACCGACATACCCACATGGTTGCATCAGGATTTTTTCAGAGGTTTTGAATTTGATCGGACCCCCAAAGTGATGGTAAAAAAATTCATGCCTGTGGAGATGAAGAAAGAATCCCGAGAGTCATAATCATGCTTCTGTTTCAAAAAATGTATCCTCAAAGTGTGATCGATGAACCGCAAAATGAGAATTGATGGCTCGATGGCTGGGGGACGAGGGGCCCACGGGTGGGTGGCTACAGGAAGCAGTGACAAGATGTAGTAGTGGGAGGACGCGCCTCCCTGAGCTGCATAGGATAGAGGACCCACAACAGATCCACAAGTGTGATCTGGTCAAGCGAACCAGTCGTGTGAAATGCGGTATGGCTGTTTTAAACCCTGGAGATGTGGCCATCGGGCCCTGTGGAGCTAGATTGGACATGAAAACTGCCATTTCTGAGTGAGATAGGATGAATATAATGAGCCACAGTGTTAGAAAGATGGGCCCAACCGGGGTGGGCCAATCCCAGTGGTCCAGGTTGAACCAGTGGGTCTGGTCGGACTCAGCAGGTCGGGTCAGGTGGGACTCAGACCCAACTGACCCCTTTTTAATTAAATGTCCATAACTCTCAAATTGTGAGTCTGTTTGAAGATTCATTTACATCATTGGGACCCTCACGACATGTTGGTACTTTTGGGATAATATGCATGCGTTTTTGTGGAGGTTGGTATATGAACTTTTTGGATCGGGGAGTAGGTTCTCCCGAAATGAGCACGCTAAAAGTGAAATCATGTGGCTGGATATGTGAAGATACAGAGTGTCTCCTACAGATATATAAAGTGTGTCTCCTACACATATACAGAGTGTGTCTTCTATGAAAATATAGAGTGTGTCTCCTCTGATTCTACGAAGTTTGTCTTCTACGGTTATACGGAGAATGTCTCATACACTTATACAGAGTGTGTCTCCTATGGCTATATGGAGTGAGTTTCCTATGGATATACGGAGTGTTTCTCCTATGTTTATAGGAAGTGTGTATCCTATGGATATACTGGGTGTGTCTCCTACAAAGATGAAGAGTGTGAATCCTACAAAGATACAGAGTGTGTCTCTTTGGATTTGGATATACCAGGACTTTCTTAGTATATATATCCTGGTGTGAGCAGACTCTATTGACTCTTTTAACTGTACTTATTAAAGGATACACTTCATGTACCTATTTGTTAGTATTTCTTGTGTCTTTCTATGTGATTTACCTTTGTGTTTTCTGGTCTCTACTGAGTATTGTTTTACTAACCCCTACATAGGATTCACCTGCACGTGTCATGTCTTGTGTCGATAGTTGGAAACATTAATAGAGGCCTTGGTGGGTAGAAGATAGGGGTGCTTCAGGGTGACCTGACTGATGTGGTATGCTTCAGTGACATTAAAAAAACTTACTATACCTACCCTTTAGGTGGGGTTTTCTAAATATGTGATCTAGGAACTTATAATTTTCTATTTCAGTTGGGCTTTAATTCTGGCCCGTTTAATTTTTAGTTTGTATTATTACTCTCAGTGGTTGTCTTAGTGGGTTTCATATATATTTACTCTGTTTTTTTAGTTCCAGTTCAATTCTTGGGTACAGGTGTGTGTGTGCAGATTTATAGGCAAATTCCTCCCCTTTTTGGTAAATTCCTACTCGGCACTAGTCACTATCCCCTGGCCTATGGGAGGAGAACTTGGGGTAGTCACTGCATGAGCCTTATGGGACAGGTCGTGACATAGTCCACATCAAATTCCCCCAGTGATGATATTTATTTTCCATATTAAACCATTAGTCAAGTATAGTGGATGAAAATAAATATGAAGAGTGAAAAAATGATTTTCCAAAATGAATTTATTTTCAGATGGATTCATTCAAATCTTAAATTTGATTTATCTTCTCAAAAAATGAGTTGGAAAATAATTTTTCATAGTTTTAGAAAAAATATTAATGAAATTTAAATTTTTTGCATCCATTAAATAAACATAACTTTTAATTTAATTAAAACTTACAAAATTATCTTTTTCTACATTTGAATAAACACCCATAATTTAACACATTATAATTACAAATAACAACTAGAATTGTGTGTTTAATAAATTAAAATAATAACAAATAACATAACCATGTGATTTAATTTAATTAATTAAGAGTTTCTAAGTATTATTTGTTCATTTCATTGGTCAAATAAAGTCATAGATGATGATTTTAAAAAATAATAAAATAGTTTAAATGTAATGAAGATTATAAATCTTACTACCAAAGTGTGGTGTAAAGAAAAAATAGTAAGTAGAATTATAAAAATTATGTACATAAATATTACCATAAGAAAATATAATAAATCATCATTGTAAAAGTGTAAAAATAACCATCAAAATTACAAAAAAAAAACATTTCACCCACAAAGAGTTCCAATGTGGTGCTAGAAAAAATGGACAATTTAAAAAAAAATGGGGCTTCTATTGTGTATGAAATTAAAGTATAGTAATTCATATTTAAATACCCCTACCCCATACATAGAATGAAACATTATCTCAAATATTGAATCATAATATATAGGAACCTATAAAAATTGATATAAATATGGATTTGTAAATTAACAGTGAAGGGTCATGTTTTTGTGGTAAAATATTTGGCATTAAAAATTTAATCCATATTATATAATCAACAAAAACATTCATAACAAACAAAATATTCATATTGGTCACCACTCAGGTATATTATCATTGAAATATATTTTTAAATAATATTCATGATTAAATATTTTTTTTCACAAATGACTCTCAAAATGGTATAAAGATATACATATAAAAATAATAATTTTATAAATCAATGAAATCAAGAAAATTGATGTGACTATAAGACTTCACTAAATGATTACAATAACAAAAATAAAACTTAAATAAGTAATATTACGTATTAAACATCAGAAAACTAGCAATAGCTAATTTAATGTACATGGTATGCATAAAAATGTATCTATAATTTTAACTAATATCCCTTCGACAATGCGACATTAAAAATTTAGGTTCAATATATTGAATCCTACCTTTAATAATTGATAATTTCCTCTATTTTCTCATATACAATCTATAAAAATTATAAATTATATCCACATTAAAGTTCAATATGTAATGTTAAAATGAAATAAAACCCAAATTTGATTAAGAGAGTAAGTCTAGAGTTTCTAAAGCCTAATGATACTATAATATGTCAAGATAAATTGAGATTTTTTATTAATTATTGACTTCCACATTCAATTGGTATCATTAGAGAGGTCCTTGGATTAACCACTGATTTAGTTGTGTCATAGTTATTTCATTTTATTCTTTTGTATAGTTCACTACTCTTAAAGTTGCTTTAAACTATTATGAGGTCAATTGACCTACTATATGATCTCCACACTTCGCAGTTAATTCTTGTTTCTTATGGTCAACCATGGAAATGCAAAGTAGGTGGGCGCTCTTCTTGTGGCAAGTCGATTTTCCACACATTCACTTAATCATTTTAGTGGTCTCTTGAGTAATTTTATATAGTTAGTCAACCTTGGACATGATTGGTTTACTCACAGTCAATCCATACCTTTAGTTAATTATTATATACTTAGGTAAATATCATATATGTGTTCAACATTCAACACTTATGAATGATGAACATGTGTGGTATATTTTCCCCTTATTATGTGGTCGATACAAAAAAAATCTAATTTTCTTCACTATATATTTCCATGTTCGATTAAATTATCAATATGTGGTTTCTATCTATAGTCACTTGTGGGATTAAATGGTAGGATCAAGTCTGGATCAAAATTATGTGAGAAATATTTATTTAAATTAAAATAAAAAACAATGAAAATCATGGGTTTCCACCCATATGGTTCTATGTTTAGAGTCTACAGCAAAACATACCAAAAAATATGACCATGATCATTCAGTGGGTATGATTTCATAATTATTAATATTTTACTATTATATATTTATGACTTATCATATTCTCTATATACCCATAAATTATCTACATCTTGTAGAATTCTCCCCAAATATTCTAAGGATCTAGGACTATGATTATTGTTCACCATTGGTTTTAGGCCTAGAATAATTTGATTTGGAATAAAAATTTTAAGAATCCACTCTGAAACATCCCTAAAATGATCAGGATTATTATCAATGTTCTCCCCCATAACTGTAGCATTCAAAAATTCATAAATAATTGAAATGGTTTCTACCGAATACTCAAAATTATCATAAAATTAACTTAAAATACCCAAAAAAATATGATAATAATGGAAAATCCCACCTAAATAAATATAATTCTATAATCATAATCTATGTTTTTAGTTGATAAAATGTCTCCAAAGAACTGATTTTTTTAATATAGATTTATTTTTATTATGTTCAGATACAAACATAGTGATTGAGTAAATGTCATTAGATAATTCCTATTTAAAATAAAACTACCAATTTTCTCAACATGTTTTTACCCAAAACACCCCTTATCCTTGGAGAATTCAAAAAATTCAATATAAAATATAAAACTCTCATAAATAGGTTCATAAAATTCAATAATTATGATTTGAGACTATACTACCCCGTTATGAACTAGGGAAATAGTTTCAACACAAATAAATGGTTTTGAAGGTGTACTAAGTGAAAAAGTGAAACTGAATAAGTAGAATAATGTTTCAAGTTTTATCACATCAAGGTTATTAGAAATGATTTGACTAAACCTACACTTAATCCTACTAAATATCTATGATATTTCATTTATACATATTCAATATAATAGACTCTAATATTCTCATTTACTGATTCACAAATTATTTCATCATATGTTTCATAAAAACCCATCATTGAATCTGATCAAAAGACATAATTTTTAAGAAAACATCATGTTTGAAATCCTCATAAACAATAAAATCTTCTATATCATCAGTAACTTTGAGAGTTATATTACTCTACAAAACAGCAATAAAATAAATAACTATATATACTAATGTTATTTCCATGATAATTGGAACCTTTTCATCACACTCAATTGCAAGAATAAGAAAATTATTTGAAAAAATAAGATTCACATTCCTGATTAATCTTCTATCCTTCCTTCCATACAGATGATTAATTAACCTATAATTCATTTTAATAGAGAAATAATTAATTCTACATTCCATTATATATATATTTTTTTAAATAGTATGTAATATGTTTAACACTATCTCTTATGTCAATTAAAAAAATTTATCCCACCCTTATCATATTTTTCAGGATATGTAAAATATTCCTATGAAATTTAATATAGGAGGTATCTTATTTTATAGGACCCCAATACACACTTCAGTTATACTTATGGTGGCCAGTTCATCTTAATATCTTTTATTACCCAAAATACTATTATTAAATTTAATATATAATGGAGTCATTTATAAAGATTTAAAAAAGGTAGTGTTTAAGTTTCATCACTTCAATAATTGATGGAACTTTATATAGTCTAGTTCATCATACTTTTTTATTATTTGAGGAAAGGGAATAAGAGGGGTATAATTTTGTAACATTTGTTGCTTTCTCTCTATCCCCTATAAACCTACATTCTTTTTAAATTCCTTTACTATTTCATATTTTATTTTCATTTTTTACTTTTCAATATTAGGTATAGATTCATCATTATACATATCTTATAATATTCTATTTAGTTTTTATTATTTATAATTTTCATGATTTTAATTATAGTGTTTTTCAAATCCTCCATACCATTCTCATTGGTCTTCACCATAAAAGTTTCATGAGTTTTTAATCCTAACCTTTTGGTAACATCAATAAAATTTTCATTGGGTTTTATTATTATTATAATGGGAAGCGTACCCTTATCCAAAAAACATACATCTATAGAATTTTATACCATTTGTAACTCTATGTTATGAATTATAGAATCTATATATCTATTTAATGAAACTATTTCACAAATCATTTTTTTGTATAAACCCCTTTAACTACACTTAATAATTTTAAAAATCCAAACCATAATAATTTCTAAATATTTTTGAGTTTTAGAGAATTTAGCGGTAGTGGTAGGTTTTTTAATAACTCCTGATATCTCTATGACATGTTTGGGTTATTCGTTAAACATTGATTATAGTGTTTATTGTTTTAAAATGGGTCACTAAAAGAATTCATATGATGACCATACCTAGGAAAGTTTTCATCGTCAAAGGTCAAAGTAGGTAAATAGAAATTATGAAAATAGGTCATATAGTGACCATATGTGTCCCAATGTTATCATTACTACCTATGTGAATTTTTAGTGAGGACTATCGATGCCTTAATAGTTTTTAACTCTTATGAATAGTTATATTCCAAGATCACTTATATTGCGACTTTTGATAAAAAACAATTAACAAACTATTTGAGATCCTAATCTTTCATGTATTATAAATCACCACCACATGGAAAATCCATAATATTTTGTTCATAACGAGTGATACTGTTTTAAAAAATTTCCATAAGAATGTAGAGACAAGTTAGTGGTTGTAGAATTTTTAATGTAGAGTTTTGAAACTACTAAGGTAAAGTCATCTCTTAAACATGGTTAATAGGATGTGGGAGAATTATATTTTGAATTATGATTTTAACACTTTTAATTTCATCATTTTGATTTTGATTTTTTATTTATTTATAAGGGTTTCATTTTTTTATATTCTAATAGTGAACGGATTCCATTATGATATAGAAGATTCACTTTTCTGTATGAAATTTTCATTTTAGAGAATCATATAATGTACACAACAATGATATTAATTCGTATTTTTAGATTTTAAAATTTTTAAATATTTTTATTTTTAACTGATTGAATGTTTTTTATATTATTATTTGTTTTGTTTTTTATCACTCATGCATTCCTTATAAATGTCACTAAAATTACTAATATTAAATATGGACTATTCATTGAATTGTGTTACATTCTAAATCGAACCACCAGTTCTAATTTGGTGTTCCACATGACCTCATGCATGACTCTCTCTATTCAATAGGTTGTTGACTAAAATAGAGGGTCTATATCCATTATTAATGAGACTAAACCCTTGGTATCATGACATAGATCAAATAAAAAATAATCAATAAAATATATAATAAAATTACATAAGAAAATGTTGTGATGACATTCATGATTTAAATAACCATATTAAACCTAGATCTCAAATAATGGATAATTGTATTAATAAACAAAGTAGCAAATATCCCTCTTTAAATTCATCTAAAAACATTTTCATCCTTTATTTCTACCTATTCAATCATCCAAGCACACTTAAATTCATGAGTATGGTGTGAGTAAAATACTCAATAGAACACTAGAAAAGACCCTTAATGTTAATGTATAATGTATAAAAGTTCATGATATGATCATAAAAAAGGAATATAAATAAAAAATAATATATAAAACAATTATACAATATATTCTAGGTCCTAGAAGACTAGATCTACCTACTTTGGCACTATTGTTTTGAGTAACATACCTATTTTAACACCCAACTAGTAGAATAATGGAAACAATCCTAACACATCCTTCTTGATTGGATATCCCTAAAAATGTTTCACACTCCACCGACTGGGATTTTCTAAGCACATGTTATCCTAAATTCTTGCACATCCCTCTCAAGTGGATAACCCCAAACATGAGTAAAATATCACATGCCAAAAAACTCCCACCACAAACCTCTTATATGTAAAACCCCAGGCATGTGAAACATCTTGTCGACTAGAGTAGTCCAAGTACATGCTAACCTTAGGTATATCATACCCCGATGGTCTAAAAAATGCATAATATATCAAAATTTATCCAATGATGACATAAACTTGTGTAACATATCACATGTTGACTATATATTCCAAACCAAAACACTAAACTTCATAACATAGGAAGAACAAGACATATTATAAAAATACATATAATAGATCAAAAATCATGTTACATCATCAAGTATCATAGTCATCACAATCCATTTGAAAGAAAAAAAATCATAGACCAAAGTTTACACACACTAACATCATGTGATCGAGCATAAATCATATGTTTATCATTGGTCTATACATGGAGTTCAACAATCAGTACAACAACCACTAATAAAAGAGGCACTAAATTCAAAGTCTTAATACCTTATGTACAATGATTTTCTAATGATAAGGGTCTCTAACTTAGTCCAATTTCACTTGTAATAGTCATTTACTAGTGAAAAATCTTTTATTAAAATTATTTCCATCTCCAATTACCAAAAAAAGATTAAATTAAATATAAAGAAAATACCTTTTTGGATTTAGAAATAAATTGGGGTTTTATTTTCAGCACTTTGAGATGAACCCAATGAAACTGATGATACATTAATACAATCAGTATTGGTGATTATATCTAAATAGAATTTTGGAGGATAAAAAAATAAAAAAATGAAATAGAGACTGAGAGAGAAAGATAGAGACTGACGTAATGTTGGGTAGTAATTCCTCCTATGCATATTCTCTTAGGCACCTACCATTCCCTCCTTTTAAATACTGATTTATTAGTATTGTATTTCCATAATTTATAATATCTTATATCCATCTAATTTATTTCATTTAATTTGTTTATATTTCATCTTAAATCTATGTTCCACCCCAAATACCTCTTACAGTGTTTTTTCTTGAATTCCTCATTTAAACACATTTAATCAAACATTAAATATTCTTTTAATGTCATCTTTTTATACACACACACATTATATATATATTCATATACACGCCCACATAAACATATCTACACCATAATATATATACACAAACACATTTATATAACCCATATATTTACAAGTTATATATCTATACATATCTGTATATACATATGTACAACTAGACATGTATATATTTATACATATATATATATATATATAACTTATATATGTACATGTTATATATATATAAATTCATATATTCATATATACACTTTCACATGTATATAAATACATCTATAATTATCCCATATTTATACACACTAATATTATTTTTCCAATTTAACAAATAAAAATAACAACAATATATTAATAATATCATTATTAAATTCATTAATTATTACCACCATAAAGATTCCAAAAATAAACTTCATTAATTACTAATAGTAGTGAGAAAAAATATTAATTATACATAATTCCATTTAATTAGGATAAGTGAAAATATCCCTATTATTACTTAACCTCCCATTAATATTCATCTGAAACATATTTCCACTGTATCACAATTGTTAATTATACATATATATTTACAATTTTTTTTCTTCACCCCAATTAATAATAATAATACAGTTAATTTATAAAAATTTCTCAATATAAAATTTAGATACAAAATTATTTGATAAATTTATTTTGAAACATAGAATTTTCCTTTTTTATAAAATTTATTATACTAACAATTATAAAAAAATTACCCTTATGTGTGATTTAACTAGACACAAAACATGCAAAAATTTTATATCAAGACTATGATAAAACCCACATTTCATATTTAATGATGGACTCGGATTTTTTCTCCATGACACCGTTAAGGTGATATTTTATTACTTTATAAAATCTATGTGATTCTGATATAATATATCTAATATTACTTTTATAGAAATGCAAAGGATCTAGGAGTCTTATAATCCCATGTTTACTTGATGCCCAAATTCAAAAAATATTACTTTAAATACTCTAAAGTGTTTTGAGGAAAAAACATGGTTGTATCATTAATATGACTTTTACCCTTTCATAAATCTATAAACAACACTATTATTGAACAATTAAATTTTGAAACTAAATAAATACTTTTAATTTTTAACAAAATAGGATTTTATTATCATTTAAAAATTTAATGTTATTAAAATTATCCCCCTCTAAGGCATCTTTCCCTTGAGAATTATCTCTAGTTTTCTTGTTCAAAAAACACTGAGGTGTAATCTCATTAATATATCACATCCAGTCTATGGGAACACACTAGGTTATCTTAGGAGTCTACCCATAATGCATGGAATGCCTTCCTTGAACTAACTAAGGACTAATCCTATTATGTTATACACAATCATCTTATATACACTAAAATAATAGTATTTTCAATTAAAATAATTAATTCCTCAATAATATATCATAGAAGCATGTAAAAAAATATATATTACACAGTAGGGAAACTATCCTCTATAGATATCAAAATTCGTGGAATTTAATTATGTCTTAGTCATGTAGCACAGTTATGTGTATATACATGGTATGCGAACATACATGATAGTTATGATTCATCAATAAAACTAAAATATCATAAATCACATATCAATATCATTTATTTCACCCTAGGTTAATTTAATCAATGTTAATAGAAGAATATAATTTCATGCACTTTATTAACACTTGGAGGACTACTAATCAATAATGGTTGTGAGCTATCATAGTTCCCATGTCTCAGTAAAAAATATTCTATCACATGTCTACCATGTCCCAGTTCAAGCAAAAATGATGAAACATTTTATTGAGTCCTAGTACCCTAGTACCATTTTTTAACATTCTGTCCTGAACCACTATGTTAGATTTAGAGTTCCACATTAACTCATGTGTGGCTACATAAATTCATGAGGCTTCTAACGAGAAGTGAGGGTCTAAATCTATCAGTGGTGATTGTAACACCTAGGATAAAATGGTACATTACTTGGATGTTTATGTCTTTGTTTTTTATTTTAGATAAGCTTTGGTATTTTCTATAGGATCCTTGGTTGGTAATCTCCTATGATATGTTTTTATGTTAGAAGATAGTAAATTGTGGAGTAAATCTCATAGGTAAGGTTGTAAAACCCTTGAGTCCATAATATTATTTTACAGAGAAAATATATATTTTACTTAGTAAAATAACCTCTCAATGTTTTTAAGTTTGGGAGACTTATGTTTTAGAATATGTTTATTATAGGGATTTTATATCTTCAATTCCTAGTTTGTGACATAAATATGTTCATCCTAGTAGGTTTTGTTACACTACATACATAATATTTTTCCAATTTATCATTCAACCCTTCTCTCTCGACCCCTAGGTAGTACCCCACTATTTTGGGGTGTGTCCTCTATATCTGAGTTCCTCTATTCAATGTTTCATCTTTCGGATGGTTTCATCACTTCTCTAAGTTAAGAGACCTTTATAATCCATCCTTTACATTGGTCATGTTATGGATTCATTGGCCCTATGGTGATATTTTGTATGATCCATTCTAGATCCACCATGTGATATTCTTCTAATGGTGGGTCCTTTTCGGTTGTGTTACGGTGGGTGTGTGTTAATGGATGTATATTGTGATCTATCGTATCCTCTATCTATTTTTTATAATATGATTCTAATATGTTTAAATGTATTTTAAGGACACTATTTTTTTATTTTAATTCCTCTATGTATATGTGGATCCCATTGTGGGCATGTGTGACTTGAGTTTTAGTTAGGTGGTTCTGTATCTATAATTTCTTAAATAAACCCTGATTTCTTCTATTTTATTAATTATTTTATAAATAAATTTGAATGATTTTTTGTATTTGTATATTTATTTAAAGTAAAATATGGTTTCCCTTGGTTTTGGTGAATGAAAAATGGGTTTTTTCAATGAATTTTGGAGCTCATTTTCAATGCATGTTTTTTAAAATAAAGGGATTATTTCAATGCATGTTTTTTTAATATGGGAAATTTAACACATGGTAAGACTTGGGTACTTAGCTGGTAGGTGTATCATAGGTTCATAATCTATGAATTTTTGGGTGGATCCCTCATGGGGTGTTGCTCTTCTCCCTAGTTTCATTTTTATAAGTACATGTTGTTTGCATTATTAGGGGATTTACTCATGGGGTGTTCCTATGATTCTTTGGTATTTGTTCTAAGAACTTGGGTGTGTACTATTCATTCATTATAGTACAATTAATTTACCAGTATAACATATTATGATCCGTTTGTGTGATTAACCTAATCATTGGATTTTTTTTATTGCGGATTTTATATATCAAGTTTGACTTTGATAAATGTTTATGAAAATTATTCTTTGAATCTATTTTCCCTCACTTGTTTTATAAACAATAGAAAATGCAAAATATTTACCATACTTTTGATATGTACATCCCTATCCTTTACCATTATATGTTTTATTTATAATGGGAATATTTTTATTGTTTTTATAGTGACATGATATTGAACACCTGAGTGGAATCCTACTGAGACTTTTTTAGCTCACACCTTACACACCCCTTGGGTTCTTTGTAGACTTGGTTATGTATTCTAATGCGAGAAAATTCAAGGAACTACAGTGAGGTAGTGATGTTTTCTATCAGTTTGGTATGGGTATATGGTGGTCATATAGTGAGTTGTTTGCCATGTTATCACATGGAATTGTAATTTTATATTAGTTTTTCTTTGTTAATGGACAAGTATATTAGGGTTGTCCTAACTACATTGAGATTTATTGCTTATTCTATCTTTTATCAGTTATGACATATATTTCTTCTAGTAATTCTCCTCTGTTTTCTTTTTGCTATATATATGTATATTGTTTCATTATACTTCTGGTTGGGGGAAATTATTCCCCCTATATTTTTTTGAGGCTCGTGTGCTAGTCACCAGACTATGGGGATAGGGGATGACCTTCTGGTTTGTGAAAGATCAGTTTGGTTTCCATCTTATGACGGCATCCCAATTCAACTTTCTAAAAATTTGGTAACATTTCATTATTTTTATTATTCTTGGGATGTTTTTATATGGGATATAGGATTTTTGGGACTTTAGAGGTAGGTTGTGGTGAGTTCTTAGTCAGTCCTTTCTATAATGAGATGAAAATTACTATGGGATGTTGGGATATCTATATCTTATGTTGATTTATTGATCTTAATCTTAGTTTTTATTTATATTTTTCTGTTTTGAATTCATATTATCATATTTTTTGATAATTTATCCTATTTTTGGTGTATAGTGATATGCCTTTGATACATCTTCCATAGGTTCCATGACAGGGTGCAACAACTACTCCTAAAGGGAATTTGTCTTTATATTAGATTCTTATAGAGTCAATCAGGTGAGAAGTTCGTGTTATAAACTAAAATATATCACAAGTAAAAAATCTAGTTGTTTAGGTGCATCTAGAATTTGTAAGAGAAATGGATGGATATCAGGAGTTCCTAAACAAGAAACCACCATCCATTAAGGGTAAAAATGATCCCCAAAAGGTATAGGACTAGATGGAAAAGATCAATCAGATCACTGAATTCCAGGATACTACTGAGAATAGAAAGGTTAATTTCACGATGTTCATACATGAGGGATTGAGTAAACGATTATGGGATTCCATGGTGTAAGTTGATAGGAACTTGGGTTTGGATTAGAAGGGTTTCAAGGTCATCTTCTTATAGTATTTGTTTATATATTCTTTGATGATGGAAAATAATCCATAGTTCCTCTCTTTATATCAGTGAAAATTATAAGTGTCAAACTACAATAATAATTTTATAGAGCTCATTCATTTCTCTCCATAAGTGGTAAATATTGATCATTTGACAACTCATAAGTACCTATATGGTTTGATAAAATATATTATATCACATATATTTATGTTTCAGCTTTCTTCATATAAAGATACAGTAGATTGGGATATGATGACAGAGATGAACATGGTAGGAAATATTATTTTTTTATCCCATTATCATCCACCTAGTGTAATTTTTAGATATTTTCAAGGAAATACAAGGAAGTTTAATGGGCATCATAGGAGGGGTGGAGGAGGTTCTCAATAGAGGGAAACTTATGCAACATTATTTATATCCATTAATGTACCCATGAATTGATATTAGCGTGTCATGTTCAGGAAAACTCAATGTCCTTGTTTTGAACCTATGAATATGTATAACAGTGGTGGCTAATAAGACTATCTGAAGAGGTTATTAGAATCCATTTATATGCCTAATTATGGTCAGGGGTTATCATCTTCAAAGTATATCACAATAAAGTCATAATATTCAAAGTCTATAGGGCTCCATCCACATCACTTAGGGTTCACTGCTGGAAAAACATCCTATACCCACGGTTTTGGGAACCGTGGGCTGGAACGACATCAGGATAGGTCCCCAGCCTATACCCACAGTTTTCCAAAACCATGGGTATAGGTGTCATGCCACCGTGTCACCGAAATATATTTAATTTCCACAGTGTCAACAGCCTATACCCACGGTCTCAAAACCGTGGGTATAGGTCCTAAAATAATGCATGCGCTGAGTTTCGATCATGCAACCTCTTTGCTACAAACACAGCATCTCACCACTACCCTAACATCACCTATATGTATATATATATATATATTTAGTTAAATATAGTTATAAAAACCGTGGGTATAGAGGGATGAACCGTGGGTATAGGGTTCTCGCCAAAAAAAATTCATTCCCGCGGGAAAAAAAATTTCCCGCGCACACAAAAATTACCTATACCCATGGTTTTTCATAACCGTGGGTATAGGTATTTTATCCCAGACCTATCTCCACATTTTTCCCCAAAAACGTGGGGATAGGTACCATATTTTTTACATCCTATATAGAGATTTCTTTATTAAACACATCTTAATAAAACTCAAATATATGTTCCCATTTTTTTCATGTGTTGTAACTTCAAATGTATCTCATGTCCATTATCATGGAGTTAGAAACACCTCTTCAGAAGAGTAAATAAAATGAGTGTTTTTGTCATATGTGTTCTCTATCGATATCTATCAGGGAGTTCCTCTACAAATTATTATTTTAAATATAGATATGTTTGATGTAATCATTTGGATAGATTTTATAATTTCTATTTCTATTGATTTTGACTATTATCATTATCGTTTCTTATTCCTTAATGTTGATGGGATCTCTTGTGTGTTTTAGGGAGAGAGATATCTGATATCTGGTCATTTATGACCTTTTCATCCATATATCTTGAGTTTTTTGTCTATTACTATAATTTATCCTAATGATGTTTCCTATATCGATAATATTACTTTGGTTTTTAGTCATATTCCTATCATTTTCCAAGAAATATTCTCCGGTTTTCCACCTGATAGGAATTTGAATTTATGACTTATATTCTATTAGGTACATAGCCTATCTCGATACCCTCATATCAAATGGAACTAGTGGAGTTAAGAGAACTCAAGATTTAGTTGGATAATCTAATAGAGGCATGTTTTATTTTCCCTAGTTTTTCATTGTGAGAAGTTCTAGTTCTCTTCACTATGATTTATGATGGTTCACATTGATTTTGTGTTCACTATAAAATGGTAAAATGGGTAATAGTTAAAAATAATAATTTTATTCCCCAAGTGGATGATTTTTTACCATTTCAAGGTGAAAAGTTGATTTCATAGATCAATATTTGTTCGGATTATCATCACCTCAGATTTAAATAGTCGGATATACTATACATGACTTTTTGGAGTAGGTATGACTATTAAGAAGATATTTTGATTCCTTATAGTTTGACTAATGATCTTACAGTTTTATCTATCTTATGAATCAAATAATCCATTATTATCTTACAAATGTTTTTATTGTCCATTGATGATATTTTGGTTTATTTGACGTTTGAGTGTGAGAATGAACGATATATGAATTTTTTTATGTAAATCATAAGGATTAATAATTTTTCTAGAATAGTTTCAAACTATAATATATACATCTATGATGTGAAGTTCATAAGGAATATTATTTTTGAATATTTTTTATATGTATATCCTAAAAAAATTATTTTTTTCATGTTAAGGTATGAGCCACGATACGTATTTGGGATTTGGACTTTATTTGGTCTTTCTGGATACTATTAGTGGTTCCTCAAGGATTTCTAAATGGTGGAGTTATCTTTGAATACTCTTACTAGGAAAGGGTGAAACTAATATGTGATGCAACGTGTCTGACTCATTTTGATGAGTTTATACAGATTACTAAATTATCTCCTCTTATGATCTTACCTAAGATTGATAAGTGGTATGTTGTATTCTATGATGCTTTTCTTGTGGGATCAGTTTGCATGTTTATACCCAAATATCATGTGATAGAATATGGATCCCACTATATTTTTCAACGTTATAAGAAATACCCCACACAAGATTTAGATATTGATACAGTTATGAATGCACTTAAGTTCTTTTATAATAGTCTTTTTTGGGAGATATTAATAGTCATTTAGACCATAAGATATTGAGATATATATTTTATTATAAGTACTTGAATATCAAATAGCATTAGTGGTAGGAATACCTTCATTCATATAATTTCAACAACACTTACACCATGGGGAAGGGGACTTTTATCATGGACACTCTTAATAATAAATTACCATCCTAGGTTATCTTTAAATTGAAGGATGAATTGAGCATGATGGGACATTTTTCACAGTTTCATCCGGACACTATGGAGGATGTTTCAGGTATGATTCTGACTAGTGTTAAATTATCATCATCTATCCATTAGTTTATTTTATAGGTTTAGAAGTAGGATGATGAATTTAGGGGAATTTATGATACCCTTTATGGTAGAGAGACTATTTTTTTAGTCTATCCATTTAAAAGATATTATCCTCTTTTAGGGTTAGTTTTTCATCCTATCATTTCTGAGGATTTTTGTTTTTTTACAATAATACATCTTCATGGGAAATTTATCTAGGAACTATGATGATATATCATGACATGATAAAATAATTCTTTTGTTTGGGTATGAAGAATACATTTTAATATTATGTGCCCCATTGTTATACCTTCCAATAGATAAGGGAAAAAAATATAAAACCTCTTCATTTTCCCCAGTTAATTCTAGTGTAGATTTCGAAATGGGAAGAGGATTCCATGGAATTTTTAATTAAGATACCATGGGATCCTATAGGGAATATTTCTATCTTGGTGGTGATTTATCGATTTATGAAATATAATTGTTTTATTCTTGATTGAAGACGCAGAATGGTTTATGATCTATTATATATATATATATATGTATAAAGGAGTGGGTGAGGTTACCAAGAGTCGATGGGGACCCCAATTTAGTTGTGTACATATTACCTCCATATAATGTTAGTAATATGAAGCATGCTATTAATATATTGGAGGATATGCTTCATGTATGCGTTTTTTTATTTTTGTGGATCATGGGATATACATCTGAGAATGATTGGGTTTTCTTATAACAATAGTTACCACCCGACAATCAGAATGGTAACCTTTGATTATTTGAATGCTCTCCCATGTATGTCACTTATTTATTGGGACTAGGTAGTTTAGGCCTCTATTATGGGACTGGGTCTCATCCAAGATACATCAATTAGGATTTAATAAATATGTCAGTATCTAGTTACAATGCAGAGTCAGAATAAATCATATGTGGATTCTCTGTAACACCCGAGACTTTTATGTTATATAAATCATCAAAGGAATCTTTTTCTACACAACACTTGCTTGGCTTTCTTTACATGCAATCGCGACCTTCATCGAAAGCTTGCGTTGTACGCAATACCGAGTTTCACTAAACAACGATATACTATTAAAATATTATTAAAACTAGCCATTATGAATAGTAATAACCACTTTTTAAAATTTTATTTTTTAAAATGGACTTCATTTTTGGACTCAGAATATCGAAATTAGCCTAGGGTAAAATTTTGGTATTTTTATGAAAACTTTCATTTTTTGATGAATAGTGAAACCACTAAGTGGTAGGTTAAAAACTGAATTTTGCATAAAACATAATTTTACCGCTTCTGTGAATGGAATTTCGAAAATCCGACAGACACGGTAGATATCAGTAAGTAAAATGTGGTCCAACGAGATAAAAATAATTTTTTGGTGAATAGTAACTTTTTACTTTTTTTAACCGCGGTTAATAGTAAATAGGGTAACTAAGGGTAAATATGATATTAATATTACCCTAACACATGTCCTAATTCTATTGGACAAGTGTAATTCGACCAAAAACAAACTTAGGAATAAAATATGACCATTTAGGCCCACTTGGATTAGATTAGGACATTTATTATTAATTTATTTAAAGAAGGGTTAAAATAGTTAAAATCAAAGTTTAATAAGTAACTAATTTTTAATATGGGGTTATACATAAGATAAATTCGACTATAAATATTCATTAGAAAGATAAGAAGATTTCCTACATAGTGGTATTTTATTTGTAATTTTTAGACTTTAAATAAGTTAATTTATATATGACACAATGATGATGCAGTAATTATCTTATTAATGAAATATTGACATAATTGATGTTATAAACACCAAAATAAATGTAATTTGAGACTTTTTATGAATTACACTAATTTTCTAGGTTACTATGATATATTAGTGTGGATTTAATCAACTTGGTTCGAACATATAATTATGCTATGACTTTCAAAAAAATCATATATCAAATAGTGTCAAAATTGACACAAAATAGTTTTTTAATCAAATATTATATTATTAATTGTAATTTTATTCCTAAAAATCTAAGGTTCTTCCAAATGACTTAGATAAGGATATATAAATTAATAATAAACAACTTGGGGTTCATTTGGCATGTTATAGTAAGTGTATTAACCATATAATGTAAGAAAACAAAAAGACACGGTAAAAGTTAAATTATTTACCTTAGAGTTAAATCTAATTGATAAGGGTAATATAATAACCTAAACATGTCTAAATACTATTGGTTGATATGATTTCGACCCATCCCCACTTTACCTTCGAAATAAGACCCTTTGGAACCATTATAAACCGATTTTTACTTTAATAAAAAATAATATTTTGAGATATTCCTAAGATGCCCCTCTCCTCCCTTATAAAAGGGAACCTCCTCCCCCTCCTCCTCACACAAAATTGAGCACTCAAGCTCGGCCAACCCCTGCCAAAATCCCTTCTCCACTTCCCTAGAATAATCCTAGAGGTCCTGGTCTTCTTCAAAGACCAATCTTAGTTCCCTAAGTGGAGGATTCAAAGAGGCGTTCCAAAGAAGAGGTAATATCCATTACCGATCATTTCAATTTCTTTCTTCTTCAACTTCTTCTTCTTTAGTTGTTTCATGATAAAGTAATAACATCAGTATTACTTACATACTGATATGTTATTATAAATATGAAACAACCCTAATTCACCTTCTATCCATCCTATGGAAAAATGAAATCACCGCGCATGCGTACGTACGGAATACCGTCTCCACGCCGTGGTGTAATCTATTTTCCACCATCACCCTACAAGGATGGGTATAATGGTGTAATGAGTAACTATTTATGATTATTATAAAGTAATATTGATACTGAAATAATATATTTATACTCCAATACAATTCCACGATCATAGGAATGATATCATCACTCGTGCGTACATACGGAATACCGTCTCCACGATGTGATGCGACTAGTTCTACATGATCATCATTACATAGTAATTATATAAATGAATTGAATGAATAAATATGATATATGTTACACTAATACCATTCTGTATATAAGGTATCTATAACCTTAAAAGAAGAATAAGAATTTATTCGGCAAAACACGCATAAGAACAAAAGGCAATAAAGACCTGAGTAACAAGTAACAATGAAATATTACTAATAAGAAGCTAAGAATATGACCATATATGATATCATATCAATATGTATGATTCTGGAATAAGTCAATAACATTATTTAAACCATTATACAGGAGCTTCGGACACGTACAAAGCAAATTGGACCTAAGGTAAGGGAAATATCACAATCTCATTTTTATCCGAGATTGTTTATACTTTAGTATTTACTGGGGTGTATTTTATCATCCACATCCATGTTTCCTCAATATGTAATATTATTTCCATCCACCTACAATTGTTTAAATCCAATTTTACCCTTCAGTGAGTTTTTAGTAAAAGATATGAAAGGAATCATTTGTCGTTTTTTGTACGAGGTACTTTTTGACTTTTCCGACAAAAGTACGAGAAGAAAGTTTTTTTAACTTATACGGCATGAATGGATTTTTAAAAAATTATTTCCAAGAAGCTTCCTTTACAAGTTTTCAATATTATTTTTAATCAACTTCTTTTAGTTTATAATTGTATGACATGTTAAGAAAATAAAAGTGTTTTTGAAGAAGAAAGGATATTTTCCTCAAGAATGGAGTTCAAGTGTTTTATCAAAATTATTTTCCATATAACATAATAAAGGGTTCTGTTTTTATCCCTATTAT
The DNA here is from genome assembly GCA_963277665.1 of Viscum album. Lineage (NCBI taxonomy): Eukaryota > Viridiplantae > Streptophyta > Magnoliopsida > Santalales > Viscaceae > Viscum > Viscum album. Next base: position 1,637,055,629 of record OY728143.1, on the reverse strand, counting down.
TAAATTGATTTGATGAAGTCATTTACCTTATATGATTTGATTTATGATGTCATGATGTTTCAAGAATCCCATTTTTGTTACATGTGTTATGCGATAATGTATGATTTATGATTATGTGGCACACATAAGAAAGGATTCATTATAAGATGGGTGGGACCTATATCTCCCTCCAATGCATTGGGTAAATATTTATATCTCATGAGATATACATGGATGGAATGGAAGGTTATTTCGGTTCAGTGATACAGGACTGAAACGAGGAGTGAACTCGGTTCAGAAATGGACTTTGTCCGCTAAGATAGTCTTGGCAATGAGTCATGACTAACAAGAAATGATTTTCCATGATTATGTGTGCATGCCACAAGGTTTCATGTTTTATGTTATGATTATGGGGATCTCATTTTCACTTCTATGGTTTATTCATGTTAAGATATTAAGATCTCTTTTTCAGGTTATGATTTTGAAAAAGATATGATATGATTTTTATTTCCTTTATTTGCCCTTGCTGAGCATTTGAGCTCACCCTTTTATGTTTTATTTTCCCCAGGTCAGGAAGATGGATATTAAGTAGAATATGCTAAAAGGGACCCTAGATATGATTAAATAAATGGGAGACACTATAGAAGATTTATGAACCAGTTGTTTATGTTTCCCAGTTTCTAAAGACACTATACCTATACGGTCCTTTGTGGTTTTGTCATATGTTGTAATAAGTGTGCTTCAATTTTGAAGTATTAACAATGTATGTAAAGTATGGGTCGTTATAGTTGGTATCAGAGGAAAGGTATAGTCAACCTTTGGAAACTAGGATGTGAAAGCCTTAGTAAGAACCGTAAGGATAAGTCTAAGTATAGAACACCATCTTAGTGTTTTAGAAATGGCCATGAATAACCTAGGATAAGACCTTAAGCATGAAAATTTTATTCATGAATTATGTGGTTTTGCTATTATAATTAGTGTTGCTCACACTATTCTTCTTGGTTTTAGTCAATGGCTAGAACCCGAAGGAACCGTGTTAATGCGGAATGTGATAGGCAATGCAATGATTGTCTCCCTAAGCAACCAAATGATATGGGAGCTGGAATGCAAAATCTTGTAGTCATGCTCACACAACTTTCTCAAGCTATGAATCATGCAGGACTTCCAAACGAGCAAAGGAAGGAGAAACATTCTGTTGAATCCTTCATGAGGCAGCGTCCACCTTCTATCAGCGGGTCTACTGATCCATTAGTTGCTGAAAAATGGATTAGTACTACTGAAAAGATATTTTCAGTTCTTCAATGTTCTGAACATGATAAAGTCATCCTAGCCGTGTATCATTTGGAAGGAGATGCTGATCAATGGTGGAATCTTATTAAGAATACGAGGCAAAGGGATGAAATTGAGTCCATGGAATGGGACGAGTTCAAGAACTTATTTTTCAATAAGTACTTCCCTCGTATTCTCCGAACAAATATGGAGAAAGAGTTTCTTGAACTGAAGCAAAGGGATGATGAATCTGTTGGTACCTATGAAGCAAATTTTACAAGACTTCCAAGGTACGCTTCTGGTATTATTATCCAACCTGAGAGTAAGATCGATCGATTCTTTAGTGGCTTAAAACCAAGTCTTCGAAGGGAGTTAGCCATAAGGGACTTCAATAGCTACGAGGAAATCGTTCGATGTGCTCTCAAAGTCGAGATGGTGATTGGAGTAACCCATCAGTCAAATGGGTTTGAAAAGAAGAGGAAGATGAAATTCAAAGGAAAATCTAAAGAGCACACTGAAAAGAAGATGAGATTTTCCTTATGCTCAAAGTGTGGAAAGAAACATGGAGGGAGTTGTCTTAAAGGGACAAGTAAATGTTTCAAATGTGGAAAGGAAGGTCATCGGGCATTTGAATGCCGCGATAATGGGAAGAAGATGTCTAATGTTGCAAACAAAGAAAGGGATACACAGAATGAACCTACTACACATCAATGTTTCAAGTGCAAGGAGATGGGGCATTATGCTAATCAATGCCCAAATCCAAGGGTTGATGATGATGGTCGATGTCAACAAACACTTAAGGCTAAAGACAAAGGAATGTCACATGCAATTTCTATCAACGATGTGGAGTATGATAACGAAGTGGTGAAAGGTACACTTACCATCCACTCTAAAGTAGCAAATGTTTTATTTGATTCTGGATCCACCCACTCATTTATTTCTAAAGAATTTTCTAAGGGTATCACAGTATTACCTCAACAATTAGATGTTGAGTTAGATGTGACAACACCTAATGGCACAACAGTCGCATCAAAAGTTTATAATTCTTCTCCGATTGAAGTTTGTGGGAAAGTGCTTCCTGCAAATCTTGTGATCCTTCCTATAGTGTAATTTGATGTGATTCTTGGCATGGATTGGCTTTATCTACATGGAGCTCATATCAATTGCCAAAGAAGGGAAGTCACATTTCATATTCCAGATCAATCTACGATCGTCTATCGATGCAAGGATGAATATAACCTTCCAGTGGAAATTACTTCCATCTTATGGGTCTTGATTCCACTAAATGAAGGTTATTTATCTCAAATGGTTAGTGAGAAACTCATGATTAAGAATATGCCCATCGTACGGGAGTTTGATGATGTCTTTCTGGAAGAATTACCGGGTCTTCCACCAAATCGTGAAGTTGGGTTTTCAATAGAACTCGTACCAGGTGCTTTGCCTATTTCAAAGACACCTTATAGAATAGCCCCAATTGAGTTGCAGGAATTGAAGAAGCAACTCCAAGTGAATCTTGATATGGGATTCATACGCCCTAGTGCGTCACCTTGGGCAACACCTGTTCTATTTGTTAAGAAGAAAGATGGATCAATGAGACTCTGCATTGATTATCGAGAACTTAACAAGATCACTATCAAGAACAAATATCCTCTCCCACGCATTGATGACTTATTTGACCAACTACACGGAGCTCAATACTTTTCCAAGATTGATCTTCATTCAGGGTATCATCAATTAAGGGTCAAAAGGGAGGATATACCAAACACGGCTTTCCGTACAAGGTATGGACACTATGAATTTATAGTGATGCCATTTGGTCTTACTAATCCCCTACTATCTTCATGGATCTAATGAATAGAGTCTTTAGAGACTATCTTGATCAATTTGTGGTAGTCTTTATAGATGATATTCTTGTCTATTCAAAGAGCAAGGAAGATCATGAAGATCACTTGAGAATTATATTGAAGACCCTGAGAAAGTAGAATCTTTATGCCAAATATACCAAGTGTGAATTTTGGCTTCAAAAAGTTGCATTTTTGGGTCACATAATCTCAAAAGAGGGGATATCTGTGGATCCAGCAAAAACAAAGGTTATCGAAAGATGGTCGAGACCAACAATAGTAACTGAGATTCGAAGTTTTCTTGGTTTGGCTGGATATTATCGACGTTTTGTAAAGGATTTTTCACGATTATCCAATCCACTCAACAAGTTGACTTGGAAAGGATTTAAGTTTGTTTGGACAGAGGAATGTGAAGAGAATTTCAAGGAGTTGAAAAGAAGGTTATCCAGTGCACCTATGCTCACACTGCCTTGTAGTGGAGAAAGGTTTGTGATCTACAGTGATGCATCCAAGAAGGGATTGGGGTGTGTTCTTATGCAAAATGATATGGTGATAGCTTATGCCTCACGACAGTTGAAAATCCATGAGCAAAATTACAAAACACATGATTTGGAGTTGGCAGTGGTAATCTTTGCATTAAAGATTTGGAGGCATTACCTTTATGGTGAAAGGTGTGATATTTATACAGATCATAATATTTTAAAGTATATTTTCACACAAAAGGAGCTGAATATGCGTCAAAGAAGATGGTTGGAGCTGATTAAGGATTATGACTGCTCAATCCATTACCACCCTAGGAAAGCAAACAAGGTGGCAGATGCATTAAGTCGACAAGACCATGCTAGTTTATCCATGATGAGGATCACAAAAGATCCAATATTTATGGATTTACAAAGGATGGATCTTGGAATTATAATGGAAGGGGAAAAATATTATCTTTCTCAAATGAATGTTCAACCATCTACACATGTAAAGATTAAAGAGGCACAGAAAGAAGATGTTGAGTTACAAAAGAGGGTGAGAAATGTTCCTGAATTCAACCTTGATTGTGATGGGATAATAAAGTTCAGGAATCGGGTTTGTGTTCCTCCCATCCCCAAATTAAAGGAGCTGCTGGATGAGGCTCATAGTTCTTTATTCTCTATTCATCCTGGAAGCACGAAGATGTATAGGGACCTGAAAGAGTACTTCTTGTGGGATGGCATGAAAAGAGATGTTGCTGAATATGTCTCTCGATGCCTGGTTTGTCAACAAGTTAAAGCTGAGAGACAGAAGTCTAATGGGATGTTACAACCATTACCCATACCCGAATGGAAATGGGAAAACATCACTATGGACTTTGTCACAGGACTTCCAAAAACATCCAAAGGCAGTAATGCTATCTGGGTCATAATTGATCATCTTACAAAGTCTGCACACTTCATTGCTATTAGAGAGGATTTCTCTCTAGATCAGCTTGCCAGGATATATGTAACGGAAGTGGTAAGATTGCATGGAGTACCACTTTCTATTATATCTGATCGGGATCTGAGATTTACCTCGAAGTTCTGGTGAAGTCTTCAGCATACTCTGGATACAGAGTTGAGTTTCAGCACTGCTTATCATCCTCAGACAGACGGTCAGTCTGAGAGAATAATTCAAACCCTAGAAGATATGTTGAGACCTTGCTCTATGGATTTCAAAGGAGGTTGGGATCAACACCTAACGTTGGTGGAATTTTCTTATAATAATAGCTTTCACTCCAGTATTCAGATGGATCCTTATGAATCACTCTATGGAAAGAAATGTAAGACTCCAACTTGCTAGGATGATGTTGGGGAAAGAAAGCTATTAGGACCTGATCTCGTTGATGAAATGGCAGAAAAGGTCAGATCTATTCAACAACACATAAGAGCAGCTCTGAGTCGACAGAAAACCTATGCCGACAACCTAAGAAAAGACCTAGAGTTTGAAGTGGGTGATAAAGTGTTCTTACGAATATCTCTCTGGAAGAGGGTTATGAGATTTGGAAAGAAGGGGAAGTTGAGCCCTAGATATATTGGTCCTTTCGAAATACTGGATCGTGTTGGGAAGGTAGCTTACCGATTGGCGCTTCCACCGAATCTCTCTCAAGGTCACGATGTGTTCCATGTATCTCTCCTGAGAAAGTACATACCTGATCCTTCACATGTACTCAACTCAGAAGTTGTGCCACTGGAGCAAGATCATTCTTATGATGAACAACCGATATAGATTCTGGATCGTAGCGAAAAAGTCCTACGAAACAAGACCACTCGATTGGTAAAAGTTTTATGGAGGAACCACCAACTTGAAGAAGCTACATGGGAGCTTGAGGATATGATGAGGGAGAAGTATCATCATCTGTTTGTTACAAAGTGACGAATTTCGAGGGCGAAATTCTTTTTAAGAGGGGTATAATGTAACACCCGAGACTTTTATGTTATATAAATCATCAAAGGAATCTTTTTCTACACAACACTTGCTTGGCTTGCTTTACACGCAATCGCGACCTTCCTCGATAGCTTGCGTTGTACGCAATACCGAGTTTCACTAAACAATGATATACTATTAAAATATTATTAAAACTAGCCGTTATGAATAGTAATAACCACTTTTTAAAATTTAATTTTTTAAATGGACTTCATTTTTGGACTCAGAATATCGAAATTAGCCTAGGGTAAAATTTTGGTATTTTTCTGAAAACATTCATTTTTTGATGAATAGTGAAACCACTAAGTGGTAGGTTAAAAACTGAATTTTGCATAAAAATTAATTTTACCGCTTCTGTGAATGGAATTTCGAAAATCCAACAGAAACAGTTGATATCAGTAAGTAAAATGTGGTCCAATGAGATAAAAATAATTTTTTGGTGAATAGTAACTTTTTACTTTTTTTTACCGCGGTTAATAGTAAATAGGGTAACTAAGGGTAATTATGATATTAATATTACCCTAAAACATGTCCTAATTCTATTGGACAAGTTTAATTCAACCAAAAAACAAACTTAGGAATATAATATGACCATTTAGGCCCACTTGGATTAGATTAGGTCATTTATTATTAATTTATTCAAAGAAGGGTTAAAATAGTTAAAATATAAGTGTAATAAGTAAATAATTTTTAATATGGGCTTATACATAAGATAAATTCTACTATAAATGTTCATTAGAAAGATAATAAGATTTACTACATAATGGTATTTTATTTGTATTTTTTAGACTTTAAATAATTTAATTTATTTATGACACAATGATGATGCAGTAATTATCTTATTAATGAAATAATGACATAATTGATGTTATAAACACCAAACTAAATTTAATTTGAGACTTTTTATGAATTCCACTAATTTTCTAGGTTCCTATGATATATTAGTGTTGATTTAATCAACTTTTTTTAAACATATAATTCTGTTATGACTTTCACAAAAATCATATATCAAATAGTGTCAAAATTGACACAAAATAGTTTTTTAATCAAATATTATATTATTAATTGTTATTTTATTCCTAAAAATCTAAGGTTTGGCCAAATGACTTAGATAAGGATATATACATTAATAATAAACAACTTGGGGTTCGTTTGGCATGTTATAGTAAGTGTATTGACCATATAGTGTAGGAAAACAAAAAGACACGGTAAAAGTTAAATTATTTACCTCAGAGTTAAATCTAATTGATAAGGTTAAAATAATACCCTAAACTTGTCTAAATCCTATTTTTTGATAGTATTTAGACCCATCCCCACTTTACCTTAGAAATAAGACCCTTTGGAACCATTATAAACCGATTTTGACTATAATATAAAATAATATTTTGAGATATTCCTAAGGTGCCCCTCTCCTCTCTTATAAAAGGGCACCTCCTCCCCCTCCTCCTCACACCAAATTGAGCACTCAAGCTCAGACAACCCCTGCCAAAATCCCTTCTCCACTTCCCTAGAATAATCCTAGAGGTCCTGGTCTTCTTCAAAGACCAATATTAGTTCCCTAAGTGGAGGATTCAAAGAGGCGTTCCAAAGAAGTGGTAATATCCATTACCGATCTTTTCAATTTCTTTCTTCTTAAACTTCTTCTTCTTTAGTTGTTTCATGATAAAGTAATAACATAAGTATTACTTACATAATTATATGTTATTATAAATAAGAAACAACCCTAATTCACCTTCTATCCATCCTATGGAAAAATTAAATCACCGCGCGTGCGTACGTACGGAATACCGTCTTCAAGCCGTAGTGTAATCTATTTTCCACCATCACCTTTCAAGGATGGGTATAATGGTGTAATGAGTAACTATTTATGATTATTATAAAGAAATATTGATACTGAAATAATATATATATATATACTCCAATACAATTCCACGATCATAGGAACGATATCATCACTCGTCCGTACGTACGGAATACCGTCTCCACGATGTGATGGGACTCGTTCTACATGATCATCATTACATAGTAATTATATAAATGAATTGAATGTATAAATATGATATATTTTACACTAATAAAATTCTGGATATAAGGTATCTATAACCTTAAAAGAAGAAGAATAATTTATTCGGCAAAACACGCATAAGAACAAAAGGCAATAAAGACCCGAGTAACAAGTAACAATGAAATATTACTAATAAGAAGCTAAGAATATGACCATATATGATATCATATCAATATGTATGATTCTGGAATAAGTCAATAACATTATTTAAACCATTATACAGGAGCTTCGGACACGTACAAAGCAAATCGGACCTAAGGTAAGGGAAATATCACAATCTCATTTTTATCCGAGATTCTTTATACTTTAGTATTTACTGGGGTGTATTTTATCATACACATCCATGTTTCCTCAATATATAATATTATTTCCATCCACCTACAATTGTTCAAATCCAATTCTACCCTTCAGTGAGTTTTTAGTAAAAGATATGAAAGGAATCTTTTGTCATTTTTTGTACGAGGTACTTTTTGAATTTTTCGACAAAAGTACGAGAAGAATGTTTTTTTAACTTATACTGTAAGGACCCGCACTTATTTCATACATAATCTTGAATTTATTCAAGAAAACACTTCATTTTACATTGAGGATCTTTTCATGTTTAGAGCTTTAGAGAATTAAGACAAAATATTCATAACATTACACCTTGTTACATAGTGGATACCATAAAATCAGTTTCCATTTTCCTCAGAATATAAAACATTAAAACATAAAACAAGACTCCTTGACAATTCTTCAACATTTAACATGTCTTCCTTCCTTGTATTATTAATCCATTAACCTGTGAAATATCATTTAAAAACTTGGGATGAGCACAAAAGCTCAGTAATGTATGAAAAAGAAGGAAAAAATCTCATTAGTCCATGAATACACAAGACATATGGAAACATTTTCAAAATACATGATTTACACCCATAAAATCTTACTTAGCGTAACATGAGATTTACACAGGATCCACACAAACATAATTATAATCATAAAGGTATACTGGGGCATTACTTACATAATCGTGTAACCATCTTGGCTACCTTAAAATTTGTAACCCTCACGGCTACCTTACTTTGTGTAACCATCACAGTTACACTTGGAGTAACCATACGGCCGACCTCCAACTTACTCATACCCAATGCATTGGAGGGAAATATAGGTCCCACCCTTCATCATAAACAATGCCCAATAGCCAAAACATAATCATTCAACATAAATAATAGCATAAAAACATTGCCTTTGAATCTTATAAAACAGAATTTAAAAGAGGATTTTAGAAGAAAAGTCCCTTATAAACATCATATACTTGAAGTGATACTTAATTTAGTGGATGTAATATGTATATACTCTGTAAATACACATAATTAAACATAATATAAACAGAACCCATCACACAAACAATTTAAATAGCACATAAATTATAAAGTAGAAGGTTAACCCAAAGAATGGAAATCTGGTTAAGAATTCCCTTACCTTGGGCTTGTCCTACTTCAAAATTGTTTGAACCTCCTGTATAATGGTTAAAGGAGTGTTAATAGGATTTTAAAGAAACGTGTTCATGTTTATAACATCTTATATGGTCATTTCATAACCTCATTTCACCCCTTATTTGTTAGTATTTTGTTCCTTGCATTATTTTGGGTGAGGTCTTTTGTGATTTTCACGATCGGTTCATGATGAATCGTTCTTGTTGATTGGAAGTGAAACTCCAGAATTGGAATGGAGTATTAGTTACATAACTCCAGTACCATAAATTATACCATTCATCACTTTGGTGCCTTATATGATGATGATTTATAAGTTAAAACATTAATTATGTTCGTTTAGATAATTTAAGTGGTTCTTTGATAATTACAATTTCATTTAGTCTTATAAGTTTGAATCATGAGTACAAAAGAATTACAGAACCTTATATGATTCATAAAACATATATTATAACCTGGTTCAACCATATAAATGGTTTCATGACCAGACTTGAAATAATTAATGGAAATTGAAAATACATCGTCCACGATTTCGGTAATTCGACACAAATGGACAATGTTTTTTGATTCTTTAAATAAGTGAAAGAGGAGAGGAATAATGATTTGTAATTTTCCATAAACATGAAAACATCCAGAATATAAATGATTCTGGAGATTTCATGCCTCTTGTATAAGAGGGGGTGAAGAAAGAAGTGGAAGGAATCATGAAATAAAGAAAACATGAGAAATTTCTTACAAAAAATTCGGCAGCCTAACAGCGCCTCTAAAAATTTCATAAAAACAAGATTGATGGGAGGAATGGAATATCTCATCAATAATACAAAATTTGGACTGTAAGGGAAAATATTTAATGAAATATCCCAACAAAAGACAAAGGGAAAGGAAGAGAATAACATAAAATGGATGGAAAGAATGGAAATGAAAGAGGATGTTTACCTCTTGATCTCTTCTCCTTGAGATCCTTCTTAAGGGCTTTGATTTTGGTCTTTTGGTGAGACCAGCAGCTCTAGGACGTGGGGAAGAAGATTGAGGAGGGAATTCGGCAGAAATTAGACAATGCTCAAGGCTTGAGAGGTGTGGGAGGAAGAGGGGAGTGAGGGTGGTATTTATAGTGGAGGAGGGGAGGTATTTTAGATTATTTTAATTATTATTATAATATTTTTATCAAGACTATGAATAATCTCAAATCAAGTGGCCTTAATTAGTGAAAATATCATGTGATTTCGAAGCAAGTGGCCTTTCATCACTTATGATGTCATAAATAGTGCATTTTTACTGATAAATTGATTATACGGTATTTTACCGTATTTCACTATTCACCGAAAATTCAAGAGTTTCAGAAAAATACCAAAAATTTACCCCAACCATTTTTCGACGTGTAGAATTCAAAAATGAACTCCATTTTTCAAAAATAATTTTCTAAATATTATTAATTTAATTTTAAAATAAGGTCACAGTTAATTCGAAAAATAACAAAATTGAAGTGCAATTAGTTTTATGTGACATTGGAAAATTAATTAAGATCCCATTATCCTATTGCCATGGGAAAATAAAATAATAATATTATTTACTATTCATGAGGTCATATTACTATTCATATTACTATTCATATTACTATTCATAAGGGAATGTTACTATTCATAAAAAAACAAGTTTGTTCCATCAGACTCGAAATAACATACTGAACACAATTGTAGATGATAGTTTCTTGAAATTCAAAACATAGAAGAAATAAAATTATGTTTAAAGGATACTTATAAATATATACCTTAAACAAAATTTCAAGCATTTTCAATTTATTTTTAGAAAACCTTGGGATGTTACATTATCCCCACCTTCTTGAAATTGCGTCCTCACAATTTTATTTACTTATTAAACAACTGAGGGTATTTTTCCCTCATAGCATTTTCAGACTCCCATGTTGATTCTTCAACCATGTGGTTTCTCCACAAAACCTTTACCTGGTGGATTACCTTATTCCGCAATACCTGTTCTCTTCGATCAAGAATCTGAAGCGGTTTTTCTTCATAAGAAAGATTCTCTGCTAGCTGAACTTCTTCCGGCCTCAAGACATGTGATGAATCGGGAACATACTTTCTCAACATCGAAACATGAAAAACATTGTGTACCTGAAACAAGCTCGGAGGCAAAGCTACGCGGTACGCAACTGTTCCAACTTTATCCAAGATTTCAAAAGGACCGATGAACCGTGGACTTAGTTTCCCTTTCTTACCGAAACGCATCACACTTTTCCAAGGAGATATTTTAAGGAAAACATGGTCACCTACCTTGAAAGAGAAGTATTTCCTTCTGTTATCTGCATAACTTTTCTGCCTGCTTTGAGCTATCCTCATGTGTTGTTGGATCATCCTCACTTTCTCAGCCACTTCTTCTACTAATTCTGGCCCCATCAACTTTCTTTCACCGACTTCATCCCAAAACGCAGGAGTCTGACACCGCTTTCCATACAAGGCCTCAAAAGGTGCCATCTGAATACTGGAATGGAAACTGTTATTATAAGAAAACTCAACTAATGAAAGATGTTGATCCCAACTTCCCTGATAGTCCATTGAACAAGCTCGAAGCATATCCTCCAAAGTTTGAATCGTTCGCTCTGACTGCCCATCTGATTGAGGATGAAAAGCTGTACTGAAATTCAACTCTGTGCCCAAAGACTTCTGAAGTCCCTTCCAAAATTTAGAAGTGAACCTGGGATCTCGGTCAGACACAATGGAAAGAGGAACTCCATGTAACCTGACAATCTCTTTGAGGTACAATCGAGAAAGCTGATCTAATGTCATTGTATCTCGAATAGAAAGAAAATGAGCAGACTTTGTTAGCCGATCAACAATAACCCATATCGCATTGTTACCTCGAGAAGTCTTTGGTAGTCCCACCACAAAATCCATGGATATATTCTCCCATTTCCATTCTGGCACTGGCAAAGGCTGAAGCATCCCCTTCGGTAACTGCCGCTCTGCTTTAACCTGCTGACATGTCAAACATTTCATTGTAAAATCATCAATATCTCTTTTTATCCCATTCCACCAGTAATACTCCCGAAGGTCTCTATACATCTTAGTACTTCCAGGATGAACAGAAAATGGAGAACTATGAGCTTCACACAACAATTCTTTCTTCAGCTGTGAATCACAAGGCACACACAACCTTTTTCCAAACCATAAAACACAATCTTTATCAAGATTAAATTCTGGAAACTTACCCATTTTAACCAATTCTACCTTTTTCTGTAGCTCACGGTCTTCCCTCTGTGCTTTCATAATTCTGTCTGACAACGAAGAATGCACTGAAACCTGAAACAAAATAGATATATTCCCTGCACCAACAACTTCTAAGCCAAAATTTATCAAATCATTAATCAAGGGATCACGTTCCAAACGTAGCATGGTTAATGATGCATGATTTTTCCGACTTAAGGCATCCGCTACTTTGTTTGCTTTTCCAGGATGGTAATTAATCGTGCAGTCATAATCCTTTATCAGTTCTATCCATCTTCTCTGCCTCATGTTTAATTCCTTCTGAGTGAATATATACTTAAGACTTTTATGGTCAGTATATATTTGGCATTTGGTTCCGTATAGATGATGCCTCCATATTTTCAAAGCAAAAACCACAGCTGCCAATTCCAAATCATGTGTGGGATAATTCATCTCATGAGGTTTAAGTTGTCTCGACGCATAGGCAATTACCTGACCATTCTGCATCAAAACACAACCAAGTCCCTTCAAAGAAGCATCACTATAGATGACAAACTCACCATTCCGGGAAGGTAAGGCCAAAACTGGAGCATTCACCAATCTCTTCTTTAGTTCCTGAAAACAAACATCACATTCCTCTGTCCAAACAAATTTAACCCCTTTCCGTGTTAACTTAGTTATTGGGCTAGATAACCGTGCAAAGTTCTTAACAAAGCGTCGGTAATAACTTGCTAAGCCCAGAAAACTACGAATCTCTGTAACATTTGTGGGTCTTGGCCATTCATCAACTACTTTTGTTTTGGCAGGATCAACTGTTATTCCATCCTTATTTACAATGTGCCCAAGAAAAGAAATCTGTTGCAACCAAAAATCACACTTGCTGAATTTTCCATATAGTTTCTTTTCTTTTAAAGTTTGTAAAACAACCCTTAGATGTTTTTCATGCTCCTCTTTATTTTTAGAAAAAACCAGAATGTCATCAATAAATACCACAACAAACTTATCCAAGAACTCATGAAATACTCTATTCATAAGATTCATGAATACAGCAGGTGCATTAGTTAACCCAAATGTCATAACAACAAATTCATAATGCCCATATCTAGTACGAAAGGCTGTTTTCGGGATGTCATCCTCCTTCACCTTCAGCTGATGGTATCCGGATCTCAAGTCAATCTTGGAAAAGTACTGAGCTCCCTGGAGCTGATCAAACAAGTCATCAATATGAGGCAAAGGATACTTGTTTTTAACAGTGATGTTATTCAAAGCTCTATAATCAATGCAAAGTCTCATGGAACCATCTTTCTTTTTAACAAACAAAACAGGGGCTCCCCATGGTGAAGTACTGGGACGAATGAAACCTTTGACAAGAAAATCCTGCAACTGATTTTTCAATTCAAGAAGTTCTATTGGAGCCATACGATATGGGGGTTTTGAAATTGGCTTAGCATCAGGAACTAAGTCAATTGTGAATTCAACTTCTCGTTTAGGTATGACACTGGGTAACTCCTCAGGAAAAACATCAAGGTATTCATTTACCACTGGCACATCATTGATTTGAATAGTTCCCTTGTTTTCAACAATATGATCCAGATAACTTTCATTTCCATCTTTCAGTAGTTTCTCAGCTTCTTGATATGTTATCAATTCTATGGGTTCATTCTTGTATACAAACTGAAAATCTTTCTGAAAAACAACTTCTTTAGCTCTACAGTCAATCTTAGCATGATAATCAGAAATCCAGTCCATCCCCAGAATAACATCAAACTCGACTAAGGGTAAAACAACAAGGTTTGCAGGTAAAGTCTTTCCACATACCACAATAGAAATATTCTTATAATTCCTCTTTGCTATAACATTTCCCCCTGGTGTTTTAACAACAAGTTCGGGTATCATTTGTTGAGGTGATATTTACAATTTACTAGAAAATTCCTCAGAGATGAAGGAATGTGTAGACCCCGTATCAAACAAAACTTTAGCAAAATCTGAGTGAACAAACAAAGTACCTGATACAACTTCATTGGATGGACCAACATCTGCTGACGTAGTCGCAAAGGATCTCACTACACCTTTCTACTTGTAGTCTGGCTTCTTTGCATCATTTGGATCCCTCTTTGGACAGGCATTTGCATAGTGACCCATCTCACCACATTTAAAACACTTTAAAGTTTGCTTATCAGGATTAGTCTTTGGATCATTTTCATTGCAATCTCGGGCCATATGTCCAAACTTACCACATTTAAAACACTTCCCAGTTTTGATAAGACATTCCCCAGGGTGCTTCTTGCCACACTTTTCACAAACTGGAAACTGTATTTTCTTACCATCAGATTTCATTGGTTGATTCTTACCCATTGCTTTCCAATTGGACCTCTTCTTCTCTTTGTTTCCAAATTGCATGTGATCGTCAGCAAACTCCATCTCTACCCTCTCATCACATCGGACAAGTTTCTCATAACTTTTGAATTCACGGGAGGCCAACGCCCTTCGATACCTTGGCTTCAATCCTGAGTAAAAGCGGTTGATTTTGCTATCGAGATCCAGAATAAGATTCGGAGCATACCTCGCCAGTCGGGTGAAGTTCGCCTCATACATAGCCACTGAATCTTCCTCCTTTTGTTTCAGTTCAAGGAATTGTTTCTCCATTCTCAGTCGCACCACCTTAGGAAAATATTTTTCAAGAAAAAGACTTTTAAATTCATCCCATACTAAGGCATCAAAATCCTCTCTACCCCTGATATTCCTTACCATTGACCACCACTGATCAGCTTCCCCTTCAAAACGATAAATGGAAAGACTTACCTTTTGATTGTCTGAACATCCCATAACATCAAATATCTTTTCAAGGGCCTTAATCCATCCTTCTACTGCCACTGGGTCAGAAGATCCACTGAATGCAGGAGGATGTTGTCTCATAAAATGTTCCACTACTGTCATGTTCCGTTGGGGTACATCTATTTGTCCTCTTGCATGGATGCCACCACCATTTATTGCCTGTGTTAGCTGAGCCATTACTGTCACAAACTGCTCGGTTCCAATCCCTACCATTCCGGGCTGTTGATCAGGAAGGATGTCATTCTGTCAGTGCCTATCCTCTTCAGCATCCATGTTCCTTCTGCGGACAACCATTCTAAACAAACATTTCTTAGATGATGCAACATGGTAATGTTTAAATGCTATAACAAATTAAACATAGGGTGAGAATTATTTATGGTTTTCTATTAGCATCACCTTAACCCCGAAAGTCATCTAAACCATCCTCTGATACCAACTGTAAGGACCCGCACTTATTTCATACATAATCTTGAATTTATTCAAGAAAACACTTCATTTTACATTGAGGATCTTTTCATGTTTAGATCTTTAGAGAATTAAGACAAAATATTCATAACATTACACCTTGTTACATAGTGGATACCATAAAATCAGTTTCCATTTTCCTCAGAATATAAAACATTAAAACATAAAACAAGACTCCTTGACAATTCTTCAACATTTAACATGTCTTCCTTCCTTGTATTATTCATCCATTAACCTGTGAAAAATCATTTAAAAACTTGGGATGAGCACAAAAGCTCAGTAAGGTATGAAAAAGAAGGAAAAAATCTCATTAGTCCATGAATACACAAGACATATGGAAACATTTTCAAAATACATGATTTACACCCATAAAATCTTACTTAGCGTAACATGAGATTTACACAGGATCCACACAAACATAATTATAATCATAAAGGTATACTGGGGCATTACTTACATAATCTTGTAACCATCTTGGCTACCTTAAAATTTGTAACCCTCACGGCTACCTTACTTTGTGTAACCATCACAGTTACACTTGGAGTAACCATACGGCCGACCTCCAACTTACTCATACCCAATGCATTGGAGGGAAGTATAGGTCCCACCCTTCATCATAAACAATTCCCAATAGCCAAAACATAATCATTCAACATAAATAATAGCATAAAAACATTTCCTTTGAATCTTATAAAACAGAATTTAAAAGAGGATTTTAGAAGAAAAGTCCCTTATAAACATCATATACTTGAAGTGATACTTAATTGAGTGGATGGAATATGTATATACTCTGTAAATACACATAATTAAACATAATATAAACAGAACCCATCACACAAACAATTTAAATAGCACATAAATTATAAAGTAGAAGGTTAACCCAAAGAATGGAAATCGGGTTAAGAATTCCCTTACCTTGGGCTTGTCCTACTTCAAAATTGTTTGAACCTCCTGTATAATGGTTAAAGGAGTGTTAATAGGATTTTAAAGAAACTTGTTCATGTTTATAACATCTTATATGGTCATTTCATAACCTCATTTCACCCCTTATTTGTTAGTATTTTGTTCCTTGCATTATTTTGGGTGAGGTCTTTTGTGATTTTCACGATCGGTTCATGATGAATCGTTCTTGTTGATTGGAAGTGAAACTCCAGAATTGGAATGGAGTATTAGTTACATAACTCCAGTACCATAAATTATACCATTCATCACTTTGGTGCCTTATATGATGATGATTTATAAGTTAAAACATTAATTATGTTCGTTTAGATAATTTAAGTGGTTCTTTGATAATTACAATTTCATTTAGTCTTATAAGTTTGAATAATGAGTACAAAAGAATTACAGAACCTTATATGATTCATAAAACATATATTATAACCTGGTTCAACCATATAAATGGTTTCATGACCAGACTTGAAATAATTAATGGAAATTGAAAATACATCGTCCACGATTTCGGTAATTCGACACAAATGGACAATGTTTTTTGATTCTTTAAATAAGTGAAAGAGGAGAGGAATAATGATTTGTAATTTCCCATAAACATGAAAACATCCAGAATATACATGATTCTGGAGATTTCATGCCTCTTGGATAAGAGGGGGTGAAGAAATAAGTGGAAGGAATCATGAAATAAAGAAAACATGAGAAATTTCTTACAAAAAATTCGGCAGCCTAACAGCGCCTCTAAAAATTTCATAAAAACAAGATTGATGGGAGGAATGGAATATCTCATCAATCATACAAAATTTGGACTGTAAGGGAAAATAATTAATGAAATATCCCAACAAAAGACAAAGGGAAAGTAAGAGAATAACATAAAATGGATGGAAAGAATGGAAATGAAAGAGGATGATTACCTCTTGATCTCTTCTCCTTGAGATCCTTCTTAAGGGCTTTGATTTTGGTCTTTTGGTGAGACCAGCAGCTCTAGGACGTGGGGAAGAAGATTGAGGAGGGAATTTGGCAGAAATTAGACAATGCTCAAGGCTTGAGAGTTGTGGGAGGAAGAGGGGAGTGAGGGTGGTATTTATAGTGGAGGAGGGGAGGTATTTTAGATTATTTTAATTATTATTATAAAGTTTTATCAAGACTATGAATAATCTCAAATCAAGTGGCCTTAATTAGTGAAAATATCATGTGATTTCGAAGCAAGTGGCCTTGCATCACTTATGATGTCATAAATAGTGCATTTTTACTGATAAATTGATTATACGGTATTTTACCGTATTTCACTATTCACCGAAAATTCAAGAGTTTCAGAAAAATACCAAAAATTTACCCCAACCATTTTTCGAAGTGTAGAATTCAAAAATGAACTCCATTTTTCAAAAATAATTTTCTAAATATTATTAATTTAATTTTAAAATAAGGTCACAGTTAATTCGAAAAATAACAAAATTGAAGTGCAATTAGTTTTATGTGACATTGGAAAATTAATTAAGATCCCATTATCCTATTGCCATGGGAAAATAAAATAATAATATTATTTACTATTCATGAGGTCATATTACTATTCATATTACTATTCATATTACTATTCATAAGGGCATGTTACTATTCACAAAAAAAAAAAACAAGTTTGTTCCATCAGACTCGAAATAACATACTGAACACAATTGTAGATGATAGTTTCTTGAAATTCAAAACATAGAAGAAATAAAATTATGTTTAAAGGATACTTATAAATATATACCTTAAACAAAATTTCAAGCATTTTCAATTTATTTTTAGAAAACCTTGGGATGATACATATACGGCATGAATGGATTTTTAAAACATTATTTCCAAGAAGCTTACTTTACAAGTTTTCAAGTTTATTTTGAGTCAACTTCTTTTAGTTTATAATTGTATGACATGTTAAGAAAAGAGAAGTGTTTTTGAAGAAGAAAGGATATTTTTCTCAAGAATGGAGTTCAAGTGTTTTATCAAAATTATTTTCCATCTAAGATAATAAAGGGTTCTGTTTTTATCCCTATTATTACATTGATTTGATGAAGTCATTTACCTTATATGATTTGTTTTATGATGTCATGATGTTTCAAGAATCCCATTTTTGTTACATGTGTTATGCGATAATGTATGATTTATGATTATGTGGCACACATAAGAAAGGATTCATTATAAGATGGGTGGGACCTATATCTCCCTCCAATGCATTGGGTAAAGATTAATATCTCATGAGATAGACATGGATGGAATGGAAGGTTATTTCGGTTCAGTGATATACGACTGAAACGAGGAGTGAACTCGGTTCAGAAATGGACTTTGTCCGCTAAGATAGTCTTGGCAATGAGTCATGACTAACAAGAAATGATTTTCCATGATTATGTGTGCATGCCACAAGGTTTCATGTTTTATGTTATGATTATGGGGATCTAATTTTCACTTATATGATTTATTCATGTTAAGATATTAAGATCTCTTTCGCATGTTATAATTTTCAAAAAGATATGATATGATTTTTATTTCCTTTATTTTCCCTTGCTGAGCATTTGAGCTCACCCTTTTATGTTTTCTTTTCCCCAGGTCAGGAAGATGGATATTAAGTAGAATATGCTAAAAGGGACCCTAGATATGATGAAATAAATGGGAGACACTGTATAAGATTTATGAACCAGTTGTTTATGTTTCCCAGTTTCTAAAGACACTATACCTATACGGTCCTTTGTGGTTTTGTCATATGTTGTAATAAGTGTGCTTCAATTTTGAAGTATTAACAATGTATGTAAAGTATGGGTCGTTATATTCTCAACACCTTCCTTTGGAGAATTACATCCGTGACTATATTTTCTTGAATGTTTCTCCTTGGATGGGTCATCATCGTCATGGGAAATATGGAAAGTCGACTCTGGGATATGTTGGACTTTTTGAGGTCACCCAATGGATTCTAAAGGTTTTGTATCAGTTATTGTTACCATATTAGTGGACAAGTATCCATGATTTTTTCTAAACATACCTCATATTTGGAAGTACCATACTAATCCATCTCATGTACTAAGTGAAGAAGATATTATTTTAGTGCTATATGTTTTAGTTATAGAGAGTCTACTAGAGATTTTTGATTCTCAAGTAAATGTATTATCTTTGAAGTATATCTCATTGATTACACTATTATAGAAATGTGGATTAGATTCTCATAATACATGTGTGGATAAATCATTAGTGAGGGAGTATTGGAATATCCTATTTTTAGTTCACCCTTCTTCCACACGAATTCTTGAATATGTAATTCTTATGGTGGGGATATTGTAACCTCCTAGGTAAAAATTTATTCTCCTTGGATTTTTAAGTTTGTGTTTTTTAGTATAGAGAGTCTTTGGGAGTTTCTGCAGTATCCTAGGGTGGGAAATTCCTATGGGATATATTTACATAATATGATGATATTATATGGGCTACATATCATGTTTAATTTCATAAAACCATTTAATATATAAATCTATTTTATATAATAAATATATATTTAATGTTGTAACATAATCACTCAATATTTTTAACCTATAGAGAAAAATTTGTGTGTGTGTGTGGATTATAGGGATTTTAGGCCGTAAATATGAGGTTTCTAAAATAAATCCCTTTGACCTATTTGGATTTATCATGGTTCACACCTAATGTTTTTCTTATTCATCATGCAACACATCTCTTTCAAAACCTAGGTGGTTATATGTGATTTTGTGGTGTCTCTTATCCTTAAAAGTTACTCTAATAATCATTTGATCTCCATGGAGATTATGTCACTTATACCTGGTAAGTTTCACTCCTACTTATTTATTATCATTGGTCATAATAGTTTCGTATCACATCATTTTGGATTCATTGACCCAATTAATTTTTTTTTGTTTATTTCTAGATCTTTCATATGTTCTTCTTTTGGGGGACATCCCTTTATTATTTTGGGGTGGTATGTGCATGTTCATTGAGGTACATTGTGATATACCATATATTTCTTACATTAATTGTGTTAAATGTGATTCTAATATATGGGAATAGGGTTTTTTTAATCAATTATTTTTTTTCATTCATTCCAGTGTTGGTGGAAATTTTTTCAAGAATGTGTGACACAAATTTGAGGTAGTTAGTTCTTTCCCTATACTTTTTAAAAGGAAACATGATTTCTCATGTTCTATAAATTATTTAATAAATTAATTGGTATGATTTCTTTGAGTGCATAATCTAATTTTAAGAAAATGATTATTTTTTCCACGGATTTGGTATTGGAAAATTGGTTTTTTAAAATAATTTCAAAATACATTTTAAATGAAATTTTGATAAAAGGATTTTTTTTAAAATTTATTTTCAAAATCCATTTTGAAATGATTTTGGAGATTAATTACATGGGAAGCCTTGGTTATATAGGAGGAAGGTGTACCTTAGGTCCATAGTCCGTGTAATATTGAGGTGCTCAATCATATTGTGTTCCTATGCTGCCTATTCTAATTATTCTGGGGACATTTTATTGAAATTTTTACGGGGATTCACTAATGGGGTGTTCCTCTACTCCTTAGGTCTATGTTATAAGAAATCAGTTACATAATAGTCATTGATTTTGGTTTGAGTATTCTTTTAGCCTAACTTAATGTGATCCCTTTTCTTGGTTTACCTTTGATTTGGATTTTAATTATTCAATCTTTGATATACCTTATTTGACATTGAAAACTATTTATGTAAGTATTGATTTGAGAAAAAAATCCTTAATTGTTTTGTAAACTATGGATAAAAGAAGATATTAACCCTTTTTATATAAATTTGTTTATTGTTTATCAGGCCATTTTTTCTTTAAAATAAGAACACTTAGATTTTTTTATAGAGTATTGATATGGATATCAAGGGTGGAATCCAACTATACATGTTTATATCACACCCTACATTCCCCTTTGATAGCATGTAGACCTTATTATATCTTTTGATTTTGGAAATGGAAAGGTGGTGAGGTAATATTTTAGCTGGTTATGGGTATCTAGTGGTGAGAAAGTGTCATTTTTAACACATTATCACATGGAGTGGTCAATTTCTATTAGTTTTTCTTTGTTTTGGGACTTGTATTTTGGGTTTTTCTAGAATTCATTGAGTTTTATCACTTCTATTATCTTATTTAAGTTATATAGTGTGTTTATTATGGTTATTAAAATATTGTTTCTCTCAGTTATTCATATATATGCCTTGTATTTTTTTATTCAATTTTGGTGAAAAAATTCTCTATCGTTGTTTTTGATACCTGAGTTCTAATCGCTAGCCTATGGGGATCAGGAATTCCCATCAGGTATGTGGCAGATTTGGTAGAGTTTTGGTTTGTGAAAGTATCCCTAGTTGGTTTGTTATCAGGAGATTATACCATTTGTATCATTTCATATATCAAATATTAAAAAACAAATAATAATAATAATTAGTGTACATATATAAAAATAGAGATGACACATGTTATATAAATAACCAAAATAACTATGGATCCAAAATACAGGATAATGGTATTAATAAAAGTTGAAGAAGAATTTTCACTAGAACTCAATCTATAAATTTTAACATCCTCCAGTTCCACCTGGTCAACTGTCCACAACAAGGACATTTCCCTTCATTGGATCCCTATACATGGAATCTATAAGTGCACTGAAATTACCAAGTTGGGTGTGAGTACAATACATTGTAGGACACCCAAAAAAACTCTAAACGTCAGTTCATAAAGTATACAAGTGTATTTAAAGATATTAAATTGGGTATATATATAAAAAATATTTCACACAAATATACAACATATTTCATCTCCTAGAAGACCTACTCTACCTGCTTCAGCATAATGTTTGGATCAACATACATATTTCATTACCCTTCTAGTAGAACATTGGAAACTATCCTGACACATCCTCCTCCAGTGTATATCCCCAAGAATATAACACACTTTTTTTATTAGTATAGTATATGTACATTCCAACCCAAGTCAAGAACGTCCACTTGATGGCATAGACCCATGTGTAATGTCTCAGGCCCGATTCACTCATAAGTAACCTTACCCCGTTTTCCACAAGGACATAATCATGCCTCCTTAAATTCCTTGTAACTCTAACTAGAAGGGATGATAAATCTGGGTATAGTGGGGTCTCTATACCCTAATGATCATATTGGAACCCAGTGAAAAATAATTTATTAAATGAGAGAAGTTTTATAACAATAAAAAAATATAATATCACAAACAGTGGAAATTCACCATTTGGGTAACTATCAATAGACGAAGTCCATATCAAGTGTCATATACAATGTAACACCAACATGATTCTATACAAAAAAGAAATAAGGCATACATGGAAGTAATAATATAATACAATACATGTATAATAGATGAAAAAAAAAGAAAAAATATATCCCATGAGAATCTCGAGCACTAGATTATCCATCTCCTACTAATATCCAATCTAAAAAGATAATCAAGGTTCTAAGTCTTGGATCATCCCCTTATCCCAAATTGTAACAATTAAATCAATCTGGATACTAATTGGTGGCCCAAACATCATGTAAGTATAACATTGAAGGCCATGACTAATATTTTATCTCACCATACGTTTCGTGAATATAAAAAGAGTTGTGTCAAGGTATACTAAGTAAGTTTAGTAGACAAATAAACCTTGTTGGTATGGGCTCTTCATAGGACACCTGTATGAAATTAACTTCTTCAGTCTAATATGGAATTTCTCTGAGAAATTACATGATACATGTCTAATATGTATATGTATAAATATATATATATATATATATTAATATATATATATATATTTATTTATTTACCAATATATATATGTGTGTGTGTGTAAAATTAAAAGTAATGTGGAGGTTCTGAGTCATAAAACCTAGGTTTCCAGGTATAATTCCATAAAGGTTTCATATTTAGAAAAGGTAATTAGCCCTAGAATTTATCCATGAATAATAAATATAATCTCCATTAAATATAAATTAATGATATAAATCATGATATTAAACATCATATACATGGGATCATGAAATAGCATGTCCAAAATCTTGAAAAAGTATAAGGATAATCTTTTCCAACATCTGACACCAATAGGGCATGGAGCATAATTTCCAACACGTTCTTTAACCATGACACCATGACCAAATTCCATAGTCAGGTAATCAAAATAGTAATTAAACATTTCATGTATTACTTTATCATAATCCAATAGATGGTTTCTAATTAATATTAAATTCAATTTAATCACATTTATTCATGATATTAATATCAATATTTAATAAGGATCAAGTTTCATGGTCTTACCATTCACTTTACATCCAATTCATCTTATCCATTTAAAATTGGATGCGTGAAGAATCTATATAGAATCTAGTTTAGTCATAATAAATTTAATGGAATGAAATGGAAATTTAATTAAGAAAACATAATTGGGTAGTTCTATTCAATTTTTAAAACCTCCAACAACATCAAGGACATATGATTGTATCTCTAACACAGTATATATATTTAATTAAAAGAAAAACACATTTTTAGAGGTGACACATGGAAATGACAAATCCAAAACACAAAAACCCATGTTATAAATAACAATGATGTTAGGGAAAGTTTAATACTACCTAACATATACTATTAGTTGACTCTGCAACCAGTATTAACCTATAATTTGGGTTAGAAAGAGACAAATCAGGTAAATAGAGAAAGTCCTTAAAAATAGTTCATATTAGCTCACATAGTTTTTTCATTCCATATGGTTAAATAAAAAAAATAATGGGTGGAAAGGGAATGAGAAACTCATAGGATGTCATCCAATCTTATTAATGGAAGTATAATTAATCATCATAGAAATGAGAAGGCTCAAAACCTAGGCTCAAAGGAAGAGAGATTTTTTTGTGGGGGATATTATATGCAATTAGAGAAATAAAGGGTAGAATAATGGTTAATCCTTGGGGAGAAAAAAATGTAATTTCACCCTTTAAAAATTGGGTGCATGGTTTGGATGCATAATTTGACTAACCATGAACCAACTATTCAATAAAATTTTCAAAGAGGGGATAACCCTTGCACATCCTAGCATATGGATAGACTAATCATATGAGGGCCATCTGCACATTTTAAAAAAATACATCCAACCATAGATGACTAATTGCATGGTTAATAAAACCACATTCCAATAATGTGTTCCAATAAGTATGTAAAAATGTATCACATAGTTTAACAACATAGTTTCTATTAACCATGTTCCTCAATATGCTTCTCAAAAAACTAGATATTCTGTCTTTGAACAAACAACAGATGCTCATGAACCCTTAGTTTTTCCATTAAGAGATATTATAGGAGTAAAATAATAAATTTAATTTAAAAGTTAAATAATCCATACCTATATGAGAGTTCAAGACATTAAAACCTCCAATACTAAAAAAATTGGTCCTCGTGGTTTACTTATAAGAGTGGTTGAACATCATATGATAGTATTTTTTTACACTGAGCATGTATTTTTTCCACTATATCCCAGATATCATATTATACATTATGATTCTTACATATCATACAAATTAGAGGAACTAAAATTCTTCAGAGAGACTTTATTCTTTGATTATTGATATACACTAGATACTCTTCATGGAAAGAATCAACATTCAACTCCACTTCATCAGGCTGGAACACATGATATGGGGATAAATAGTATTGTAAACTCTTTGATTCCAATATTTATTCATGTATGGACTACTACCCTTGAGGTAACTTCAATTTATATGTTACTATTCTTACTCTCTCCCAAATCCCAAATGTTTTCAACAAACAAGGGCACCACAGTCCCTTGTCTTTGAATATATCAATTTCCTAATCTAGGAAAAAACTTCTTCAGTATATGATCTCTCCCTAAAACTCTATAGTTTTTCTATGATGATCAATATTAGACTTCTTCCTATACTAATTTTTAGTCATACACTTCTTAATAAGTTTTACCTTCTTTGATGTCTCTTAAATGAGATGTGGTCCCAGTAGCACGTCCACTCCTTCCTCTAGCTGTAATATGTGTGAATGGGAAGTGAAACCAAATAGGTCCTCAAAGAGATCCATTTGTATAGTACCCTAGGATCCGTTATTGTAGGTGAATTTTGGAAGTGGTAAACATTTCTCCCAACCCCCCCCCCCCCTCGAATACAAGATGCATGCTTGGAGAATTTCATATAACACCCATATCGTATTCCCAACCCTTCTGTTAGTATATGGTTGATAGGATGTACTCATATATACATGTGAACCATGTTCTTTGTGTAACCCCTTCTAGAGAATTTTTGTAAAATGAGTAACAAAATATGATATGATGGTATGTAGAAAATCTGTTAAGGAATGTGATCTCCCTAACATATAGACTATGTAGATCATCTATTGGAAACGTATCACGAATAGGAAAGAATTAGGAAACCATTTTCAACCGATCTATGAGAACCCATATTTTTCACTTCAATTAGGTAAACTCAGTAAAACCATCATGAAATCCATAGTGACATCATCACACATCTACATATGAATGGTTAATAGCTATAAAAGTCCCACAGGTTAGTCATGTTTTACCTTCACCTTCTAACAGGTGGGAAATAGAGTAACAAAACATGATATAGAATATTTTACAATAGGACACCAATACTTTTGGTGTCAATCATGGTACATATTTTTATGTCTAGCATGTACTTCCCATTTAGAGGCATGATATTCTCATATAAATTCCTCTCACATGTCAGCATGGACCTTGAAACATATATGAATACCCAATATATAATCACTACTGATGACCAAACCAGATGGTGGGTCCACACTTAAAACACTCTCCCATAGGACTAATCCTTCGGGATCATAAATTTATCTTATCTTTACTCAATATAGATGTGAATGATTCACTAATAACAAAGCGAGTATAGGTAGACCAAGATAATCTTGTACTTCCAAATTCATATCCAAAAAACAATTCCATCAATTTTTATCCACACCTATCCTCCTGAACAACATATTTATAAGTCATAATGCTCAAATAATCAGCCATTTCATTTTCTTTTCCACTAATATAGTAAAGCTCAAAAGAAAATGACAATAGGCATTAAACCCACCTATTTTGTGCAGGATTCAAGTCGCACCAAATAAATATATATTTGAGGATTATGTAGACTGTCTATACAAAAAAAATATTTTAGAAAATAGTTTCTCTATAAATGTGTGTCAGGAAGTACTGATGTTAACTTAACATCATGTATTGGGTAATTCCACTAATGATGTCTCAAATGACAAGACTCATTGGTAATGACTCGCTCATCCTACATCCAAAAAATACAAATCCTGATTCTTGATTCATCAAAGTAAATGTTATATCCTCTACCATTATCAGGTAAACTTATGATCAATGCTAATTTATGTCATCCTTTCGTCTCCTAAAAGGATTTTTCAAAAGATTCGGACAATTATAACCGCACTCTATCCTTTTTCAATCATTTAATAGGTACTTAATGTACCAAGAAATCCTAAATTAAATTC
This sequence comes from Viscum album, assembly GCA_963277665.1. Classification (NCBI taxonomy): domain Eukaryota; kingdom Viridiplantae; phylum Streptophyta; class Magnoliopsida; order Santalales; family Viscaceae; genus Viscum; species Viscum album. The sequence continues at coordinate 1,637,028,564 of OY728143.1, read as the reverse complement.
CTATAATATCAATATAGACCCAAGAATAACTTAATATAAAATAATTTATTGGTATTCTCCCAAGAAACCATGGTCTCATGTTATTTGGGTCCAAATGCACTCCTTCCTCTGAGATAATGTGACCCAATAAGTGAATCATATCTATGATGGATAGAAATTTTGTTATCATGGAATATAACATATGCACTCTCAATGTGTACAATATGATATCAGGGTGTTTGGAAAGATCATGTTGAGTTTAAGATTACTCCACGATGTCATCCACGAAAAGAGCCAAAAAATAATCTATATATGGCTAGAAAACCTGATTGGTCAAATATAAGAATATAGAAGTCACATTCTTGAGTCCAAATGGCATTACCAACTACTCATAAAGTTCATATATTCTTAGGATATTATTACATGGTATATATGTGTTTATAAATATTACCTGAATATATTCTAACCTCAAATAAAATACTATGAAAACTTGAGCTCCTAGGATCTAGTCAAAGATGCCATCTCTACAAGGTAATGGATACATTTTCTTTACTGTAATTTGGATCAGTTTCTAATAATCCATTAAATTCGTAAAAGATTATGATACCTTTATTTGGAACAAAGATGGTTCAACCCCAAGGTGATGTACTAGTTTTTGTAAACCACATAACTTATAGATCTTATATCTACCTATTGAATTACCCAATGTCAGTAGGATTCATCCTATATAGTGGAAAAGAAACCATTGTGGATCTTAGCACTAGCTTAGTAGTTTAATATACCCCTATCTCTAAAGGTATCCTAGAAAATACATTCAAGAATAAATCCATGAAATGACCCACCCGTGGTAGGAAGTCTACTTATCATGATCCCTAATCATCTAGAATGATACTAACAATAAGGTTTGTCACTCTGCCTTGCCCTTGATGCTTAGGCCCATCTTAAGTAGTTAGGACATCCCATTCTCCCTTATGAATATAGTTACCACACTCAAGTGATTAGAAAGATACCAATATATGAAAAAAAAAATTAAGAGTAAGATATAATACTAGAGATTCCATCCTGAGAATTACCTCAAATCCTACCATCTTGATGATGAAAAGTTTCCATCTAAATTGATAGACATCTTCCTCAAGAGGGAAGTCCTTGCATCGACGTAATCTCTCTGATCAAAATCATAATGATGTTTACACCTTCATTACTCAATAGAAATACTAAATCATTTAGCTAATAGATTACATAATCTCCAAAAATATGAATATATTTGTAGATCTGTTGTCAAATAAAGATGATACGAAAGTATAGTATACTAAAATCATTCCTCATACAGTAGAAGTACGAAAACTCTACACCTTGGTTTTCAACTACACTGCATGTAAATGGAATGATTCATAAACCAATGATAAAACTTCACTACCTTGAGTAATTATACCCTAATATCACTTCATGTCATGAGTATGACCTTCCCCACCACATCCACCTCCCTATCCTGAATGGATAGTATTACTCCATCATCTACTCAACATAGAGATATAGTTCCCACTCCAAATGTTAGAGTAGTACAGATTCTCTTATTCTAGGGGTTGGAGGAAAAGTTATGAAATATCATTGTATATAGAACATACTTCCATAATCCTGGAACACAACTAGGCCACTATTTCATTACAGATTCATGCACCCAGGCCTTCCACATTAGTGGAATATCACATAACTATCAATGTGTGTTTTCTAATTTCCCCAACCTCCGTGAGTAGACTTGAGGCAATTATTTTGGCCACTAAATGGGCTAGTTTCCCACCTTACCACTAAACCATCATGATGCACACCATTTTATTCACTTATATTAAAATGGTGATGTGGTTCTAGTTTACTATATTCAGAATGGTAGTAAATAAGATGATAATAACCTGAGATCAGATGAAATATAATATTCCGTCCTCAATCCATCTTGAACTTGAATAACATAACTTTTAAGAGTTGGTATGAATCATTGGACCTCAAGGAAGCAAGATAAATAATCATATATGGATATTTATCCCTTCATATGATGCATCAATTATCTATCTTGGTTGTCTCTCGACATCTATAGAAAAAATTATTCATATAGGTTAATCTTCAAGACTCACCAAACCATATACTGATGTTAGTATATTTGTGTAATAAAATCCATCAAATTCTTAGATGATCCCTAGATCATATACATTTCAAGCCTTACTCCCATGTAGGGAGGTGATTATAGATTCTCAAATAAATATAACAACACCTATAAACATGTCTCAATAGACTAGGGGAATCCATCCCCAAATAATGTAGGTTGATATTGCTACTCGAACTCTCACAAAAACTCATCCACATAAAGGACAGTTTCTTACACTCCCTATATTGACTCCACTAACCATAAGAAAATATCTATAAACATAGAATCAGTTCCCAAATCAAGAATCGAGTGATGTATTGTAGGTGAAACTATAGGAAGTATCACTAGTGGTGTGGGTCCAACCACCTTCATAGCATGGTCATCACCACCTTCCAGGAATTTAACCTAAGGCTTTTATGAAGGCATATATCTACCATTCGAATTGAATGACTCAAGAAAAGTTGTGATAATAGATAGTATTTCAGACAAATATTTGGGAATGTACACAGCCTTCCTATATAAGATTTAACACCTATCTGGATTACCTTAAATCTAGGTCTAGGTATATTGAAGATCATTAAGGATCACAAGAGACACTAGAAACTTCCCAATATTTTAGTTGTTTTAGGGCCACGTTCCCTAATTTTACAACAGATATTGTTGTATATTGAGTGTTAGTTGCATGTTATAGGGGAAACACCCTTTAAGTTTCAGTTGGAATACCCATTTAACAATAATTATTTCATTAAAATTCTATGGATTCATATTTTATATGAACATTTATATATATCACAATCGAATTAGAAGACTTAACATTCCTATGAAATAAATACTTATGAAATAAATGTTGCAATTGGAAAATCATGTAACTCTAACCAACCCTTTATATTTGATCTAAGATTTTAATAGTTCCATACATGGTAGCTTAATTAGAACAATTACTATTCTTAATTTATAGAGTCACACCCATTAAAAATTATAATTGGCATCCATGTAATCTAATATAACTAATTCCTCAGATGACATAACAAAATATTTATATTATAAACATGTAATAATTGGTTAGATAAGGTTCCACCATCCATATTGGTTGGAAAATATAACTTTGGATGATTCAAAAACTTTAATTGACTAATTTCTCCTTCCCTGTATAATATTTTTGTGGCACATGTATATATAGAAATCAAGTAACATAAATAAACTATAGTAAATTCATGTAATAAATAAATATGGCTTGGTATATGCATTGCATGTGAATCCTAATGTTTCTATAATGATGCATGTGCCAATACCTCCATGCCACACCATCAAAAGAGTAAAAATAGAATCCATAATAATAATAATAATAATAATACATGCTAAAAATCATGATCATCAATAATTAGTGAAATAAGTACAACTGTAATGAGATAAATATAGAACAACATGTACCATATCATAAAAATTGGAATTTTCCCTATATGTTGTTTAAAAGCTCCTTTGAAGAGGATCATTAAAAAATTATAACACATTCTATGTATCTTATCTTCCAAACCAAAACAGTAAGAACAATGTAAAAAATAAGGCTATGATACCATAGTAACGTCTTGGGCTTGGTTTACTCATAAGTAACTTTAAATGTTTGTATACAAGGTATCAAGCATACCTCCCCATACACTAGAAAATGTAGTCTAGTTGTGAGGGTCTATGATGGTGTGTTGGGTACACTATACTCTCATGATTAGAGTGGAACAACATGGTAAATAATTGATTAAATAGTAGAAATATTATAAAAATAGAATAATCAGAATATCAAAGAAAGTTGAAATCCACTATCCATATATCTATAAATAGACAAAGTCTATATCAAATTTATTATAAAAAATAATTATTTCATGATACTATATAAAAAAGGAAATTATGTGCACATGGATGCAGGTGTACAATATAATACATGTAAAAAAAGAACAAAAAGAAAAAAAACTATCCCATGTGCATCCTAAGCACGGGGTTATATCTCATTCTAATAGACAATCGAGGGTCTAAAATAGGGCGCTTCCCCTTGTCCATATGTAGATCCATGAAATTTATTCAGGAACTAATTGATGTCATAAACGGGGTGTGGGTAAAATCAGTTGGTCCCCACCAATGATTTATAGAACTATCAAGTTCATAAATGTAAAATTATCAGTTTTTAGGTATAATATGTATGCATAGTAAATAAATTATCACTTTCGGTTAGGGCTCCTCTTACAATTCCCTTCTAACACTACTTTCTTTGGCGTAATCCGGAATGTTTCTATGAATGTGATATGATACATGTATAATATGTAGTTTTATAAATGTATATTTAAATATATATATATATATATATGTAACAATTTAAGTACTAGAGAGGACCCAAGACATAAAATTCAAGCATCCATGTATAATACTGTAATGGTCTCATATAATGATAAGCACATCAGCCCTAAGATTTAACCATGGATATATAATTTAATCTATGTTAAATAGTAATCAATTATGTCAAGAATATAATTCAAAATTGTATCCAAGTTAGTATGAAATGTTATGTACCACATCTAGATAATTGATGCGGAGATTCTTATCCAACATCTCCCATCAACGGATCATGAATCTTTATATGAAACACATTCTTAACCATGTCACGATGACCAACTTCCATGTTCAGTTAATCATAATCATAATTAAACATTACATTTCATTATTCATCATAAGAAAATAGATATTTTCCAATTAATTTTACATTCCATTTATTAATGGTTTTAATCTCATGATTTAATAAGGTATAAGTTTCATGGTCTTACCAGTCACTTTCCATCCAAATTATCTTATCCATTTAAAATAGGATATAGGGAAAACCCACTTAGATAGTGGGTTGGTCATAATGAATTTAATGTCTTTACATGGTAATTTATCAAAACACAATTAATAGAATAGTTATAGTCAATAATGAAAAAATTCGATAATGTGAATGACCTGGGGAAGTATCTCTAACATGGGAAATATATTTAATTAAAATAATTACACATTTTAGGGGAATCACATGGAAATGTCTGGAATGTGGTACAATATAGAATCTTAAAGACATAATGTATTTTAGGGGAATGTTTTTGAATGACTATATTATAATGGTAGTAAACTCTTCCCCTAGTATCAACCTGGGATAGAGTAGGATAAATCAATTTAATAGGAAAATCCCATGAAAATAGGGAATATTACCTCACATTGATTTAGCATGCCATATAGAGAATTAAATGAAAATAAAGAAGGAATAAGAATGAGACACTCACCATTTTCTATACAAGGTGAAAAACAGTGGTCGAATTAGATGTTGTTTGAAGGATGTGGTTGAAATCCTATTTTGAGAGGAAGATAGATTCAGAAATAAGGGCATGTTTTTTATTTGGGGATGAAAGGTCATAAGAAACTTTGAAGGAATAGAGAGAAAAAATGTAATTCTACCCTCTAAAAATTGGGTTCATAGTTTGGATGAATGATTTAACTAAACATGTACCAAACTTGTTACACTCTTATCCAAGAGGATATATCCCTTACATGGAAAATCACATTGTTAGACTGGTCATGTATAGCATGTGTATACTCTCAGTTTAATATCCACCCTGCCTCACATGTCTAGGAACATGGTTAGACAAAACATGAGAAAACTGTGTATATTTCTTCTAAAACAAGTATATATAATTATTTATTGGCATGAAGACACCTAATAATGATTTACCACACTATTTTCATGTACAAATGGGCCACACAATTGATCCACATGGTTACCACTTAATTTGTTTGAACCATGCTCCTCAGTCTTCTTCTCCAATAACTGGAGGTCCAAGATTGGAACTAGCCCTGGTTACTAATGAATCATTCCTTGGACCATGAAGTGATTTTACACAAATAATATAAGTGTTTTAAAATAAAAATTAAAGGATATGTTCCCCTCTAAAATGTTATGATGTTACACTAATCATGTATCAATTGTCACATGTTGAATAAATACTAATGCATACCTCCTGTATGGATAGCACCAACCATGTGACACATCTCATTGACAAGAGTAGTCCAAGTATATGTAGACCTAAGTTCTATCACAGCCATCTCTTGAGATATTCTAAAAAATGATACAAATATTATATGTCATCCAATGCCGAACTAAACATGTTTCACATCTCTTATACAGAATACATAGAAAAAACCTTTATGCTCAACTAATAAAGACAAGAAGAACAACACTTATGATACAAAAACAAATGAAATATCAAAAATCATGTCACATCAACAAGTATCATAACCATCAAAATCCATATATGAGAAAGTTAAACATAGGTCAAAGGCCACACACACCCACATCATGTGATCGAGCATCAATCATATGTTTCTCATTGGGCTGGACACACATGCCAATAATAAATCCAATAACCGGTAATAAAATATGCACTAAAGTCAAGGGACTCCTAAATTATATGAAATGATTATCCATTGACAAGGGTTTATAACTGAGTCTAATTTCACCCCTAATATACATTTCCTAATAAACCAATATTTTTTTACAATTATCTCCATCTTTGATAAATAAAAAATATAAATCATATATGAATAAAATGTCATGTTTTCAGTAAGAACAAACTTAGGTTTTCACTTCTTCTCATTAAGGCGAGAACATTGGCACTGATGATACATCAATACAATCAATATCGATGGAGATATCAAAGATATAATTATAAAGTAGAAATTAAAAAATAGAAGTGGGGGAGGTGTGAGGTTGGGGAGGAATTTTACATGTGCATATTCCCTTAGGCACCTAACATTCCCTCATTTTAAATATATTTTTTATTTTATTTCCATCATTTATTTTATCTTATATAAATCTTATTTATTTCATTTTATTTATTTCTATTTTATCTTAAATCTATGTGAAACACCATTTACCCCTTAAACAATATTTTTTTCTAAATTCCTTATTTAATCTCATTTAATCAATCATTAATTATGTTTTAAAATCCTTCCTTATATATATACACACATGATATATATATATAAAAACACACATATACATATACACCCCCTAATATATACATATAAATATACACCTGAACGTAGATATATACATAGATTTATTTAACCCACATATATATAGGTTATATATATACACACATCTATATATATATACACCCACACATGTATATATATATATACACATATATATTTAAACCAAATATATAAATGTTATATATATATATATACACACATATGTATATACATATATACTCCTACACATTTATACATAAACAATTATTTTCATCCCATACATACACACAAATTAAATTTATATATATACACATATTAATATTATTTCCCCAATTTTATAATAATAATTATTAATATAATATTTTATTATTATTATTATTATTAACTCTTTATCATCACTACCACCGTAAATATTTTAATAATAACTTTCCTTAGTTACTGATAATTGTAAAAAAGTTATTAACCACACACAATTGAATGTATTTAAAACATGTAATAATATCCTCATTATTACATGACCACCCATAAATATTCATCGAACCAATATTTCTACCACAAAATAATTAATATTTAAAAATCCATATTTCCATTATTTTTCATTAGTTATTTTCCATCATTATTATATCTTATATCCAACTCATTTATTTCAATTTATTTCTTTCTCTTTCATGTTAAATCCATGATCGACCCTATATACCCCTTACATGTATTTTTTTTATAAATTCCTCATTTTAATACATTTCATCAATCATTAAATATATTTTAAAAGTCATCCTTATATATATACACACATTATATATATATATATATATATCCACCCATATATACATATATACACTCACCCACCCACCCACACATATATATTTGTTTCTTTAACCTACACACACACATATATATATAACCTATATATATACATGATATATATATATATATACACATCCATGTATAGACACTCGCACATATGTTTATATATACATATATATCTAACCCAGATATATACATGTTATATGTATATATATACACTCCAACACATGTATATTTATACATAAATATCTCATATGTATATACACACAAAGTAATATTATTTTTCCAAATTTAATAATTATAATAATTACAAAAAAAATATTTTTATTATTATTATTAAATATCATTCATCATTATCACCATTAATATTTCAATAATAACCATTATTAATTACTGATATCAATAAAAAAATTATAAACCACACTAAATTTCATTTATTTAAAAAATGTAATAATATTAATAATATTACTCAACCACCCATAAAAATTCAAATAACCAATAATACCACCATAACACAATTATTAATTACACACATATATTTCCAATTTTTCTTCAACACAAATAATAATAATAATTATTATTATTATTAAACTTACTGATAAAAAACTATATACTATAAGAACAAAACATCTCATACATAAATATTACAACTTAATAGATGAATATTAATTACATAACAAACAATCCATTCCAGAATCATTTAAGTATAGTTATTTTAAAAGCACGGACACATGTAAAACTGGTCCATAAGTGAGCTATGTCATCTCCCACTATGTTCATAACTAGAACCCATCTTATTCATATCATAAATAATGCATTTAATCATAACATTGGTAAAGGAAACATAAAAAAAGGTGATCTAGAATTCTTGGTATGGGTAAAGAAGGGAGAAATTCAGTTATCATGATTATAAGGGTATGTAGACATGCAGATAGAATTTAAAAACCATACCTACATATTGTGGATCATAAACATGATTCATGGAATAAATCTTTATAGTTCATAAGGCATGAATCATAATAGAATCGAATAAAATGAAACATGGGAACATAACATTGAAATAAGGTATAGATTTATGGAATGAACATAATCATAGAATATCATTTCCTTGTTTTTTTCAACGATCATCGACAAGACTGTCATAGTGGAATGGGTTCACTCCCTAGACCATCACAGTATTCAGGTTCCAATCCCAATACTATCATAGTGGACAAAGTCCCATACTAAACTTGGGTAAATCTTCATTCCATTCATGTTTATCAGATGATATATCAATCATTACCTAATGCATTTGAAGGAGATATAGGTCCCACCCATCACATAATGAAACTCATACATATGTGTGACAATAGATTAGAAAAAATTCATTATATCAGAACCCAATAAAAGAAATGGATTTCATTATCATTTCATCGTGACATTACATGTGTAAAAGAAATGGGGATCATAATAATTTCAACATTTCAGTAAATTATAATCTAGGGAAAAACTAGGTTTTATAGGAATTTTTTCATGGTATAACCCATATAAGAGAAACATGTTTCATAAACAAGTTTTCAGCATAAACATAAGTCATCCAGAGAAAGAATAATAATCGTATTCTTGGATAATATACCAAGTAAATCTTAAGTTACATAAAATTCTGTAATCATAGAGGGAAATTTTTTTTTGAAGGATCACTCGAAACATTTCAAGAGGAATATAACTTTTCTATAAAAATCACTTTTTAAAACTATAAAATCAGAAAACATTTTGGAAATAATTTTCATATAAAATAAACTTGGAAACATAAAATGTAGTATTTATGATATTTTTTGTTAATTATGGTTAGAAACTATATAGATTTCATACATGTTAAAATAAATATTCATTTTATATATTTAGTAAAACCCAAATGAGCCTTGTTTGGAAAATGAAATAAAGTTTCCTTTTGAAAAAAATAAAAGTAAAAAAAGGGTAGAATGACTATAATCAGTCATAGAGGAACATTGAAATATTTTTAAAAACATTTTTAGAAAACATGGAAATGTAAGAGAAAGGTGTATTGATCTATGAAAGAAATAAAGTTATATTTTCTTAAAAACATTATTTTAGATTATTTAGAGAAAAAAGAGAGGGAAAAGAAGGGAAAACATGTTTTCTGGTGACATGACCAGAGTAAAAGATAATTCATGGTTTTATGATAGATGGATTATAATATTTCAACATAATAAACAAAATCGTAAACATTCATGATAAATGATAAGATTGTATCATAAAACCCATACCACTTTGGTAACAATGAATAGTAAGAATTAATGAAAAAACAATATTAAATGAAAAAATAAAATATATTTAGACTAAATAAATTTATTATACTATATTTAAATGTGGTTATTTATAAAACACATAAAATAATATAGGTTCAAAAAATATTTTAAGTCATAAAAAAAGAAAATTGAGAAAAAAAATCCTTTACCTTGAGTTCCTCCTTCATTGAGACGACTCTATATTTCAGTATTATAAATAAACATTTATTATAAATATATTATAGGATAATATATAGATATATAATATAATATATTATGTTTTTATACCCTCTTATTACCCATTTATTAAAAATTCCTTGTTAAAATTATGTTTCAGTTAGTTAAATCTTCTTTTTTCATGTATGTTTTCATTTTTTATTTCCTTTCACTAAAATTTTTTCCTTTTTTAATAATATCCATAATGTAAAATATTATATTAGTATCACACATATTTATTATATGTGTATTTTGGGTAATCCATAAAATTTAGAGATATAAAATGAAATACACTATTCATGGAAATGGTAGGTCGAACAAACACATGAATGTTGTTTCCATTTTCTAGATGAATGAAAAAAATAAAGGTAAATAATATATAAATAATATATAATAATATATTTGTAATGTATATCACATATATTAATTTAATTATCCCTTATTACATTCCATGTAAAATGTAAGTGAAAAATTAATCACATCACGTCAGGAGGTAGTGATCGACATTATTGTATCCCCCACTAAATGTAAAGTAAAACATTTACATAGGATAATATATTTCCATAAGTATATTTATGTCCAAAAAATCATACATATATATTATATCCATCATAATACCCTATAGTGATATGTGTTTATGGAAAACATGTCACATCAGTTCGCGTAGGTGTAGTCCACCGTACACGTAAGCAATGTTATCATTTCCCATTTAATGGAATATGATATGAATATAGGTAATGATAATAGAATAATAAAATATAAGTATATATAAGATTAATATTTTTATTATATTATCTTGGTTTAATAATATTTTATGGATTTGTAGGAATAAATTATATAAAAACACTCATTGAAGAATGTCACCAGTTCTTGGGGAAACCTCTATAGGTTTACACCAAATTCCTTTCTATGTTGAATTAATGATAAAAATAAGTATTAAGGATTATAGTAGTGAATTAAGTAATGTATTGGTTCTTTTATATTATTATTCAATGGGTTTTGGAAGTGTTAATAGGAGATGAGTTGGGGCAGCCTTTTATAAGTGGGGGATATGACCCACATGGAATTTTTTAAAGGAATAAAGTGTACCCAAGCAATAATATTATAAAGGGAACCAAAAAGGGTGATTACAAAACCATAGAGGGGATAAGGTCTGTATATGTTAACAAAATTGGTTTTGTGAATGTTTTGAGTCATTTTTAACACTTATCATTTTATTTTAACCCCTAATAAACCAATTTTTACCTCAACCACGGTAAATATTTTTTACTATTTTCACTATTCATTACGGTAAAAAATTATGTTGAAAATATTAGATAATTTAAATTATGATTATTCCAAATTTGGAATCCATTTTGACCAATTAACAGAATATAATTGGTGTAATCTAATTTAAAATTAAACCTGTATATGTGATGAGAAAGATGGTTTTCAAAGAGAGAGATTATCCTAAGTAGGGAATGTTTTAATATAAAATTTTAATATGAAATTGATTCCAATGACATAATTTGATGCATAAATATATGATTAAAATAATTTTAATTTTAAATTCATATTAAAACTATTTTTATGTGTCAAAATTTTGTAACTTAAAAGAAAATTCATTGTAAAAACCTTTATTTTTCACACTTCAATGAAAAAATTTCTTTTTTAGAAAATTATAAAAAATACTCATCAAGATAATTTTGAAATTTAAATTTAAAAAATAAAGATTATTTTTTCAATTAAACTTTATAAAAGTTATAAAAATTAAATTTATTATTTTTTCACTAAATTAAATAAAACATTTTTTGAGAAAATAATACTTTCAAAACATAAAAATACTTTTTATATAAATTAAATACATTTTAGTCCATATAATTTATTTATATAAAATAATTATAATTAATATTTTAAAATTACTTATAAATATTTATATCACTTTTTTTAACATATTGGTTATAGTAGTCATGTTTAAATAATAATATTAATAATATTATTTGGTTTTTTAAAACTCAGTGCCTTGCATTGCGCAAGCTAAACTCGCTATTGCATGTAATGCAAGATAAACTATGTGTCGCATGTAATGAAAAATATAAAAGTTATTTATTTTATTGAAAATAAATAGTCTATTAAAATTAAAGGTGTTATGTTATACCCTCTTGAAATTAATTCCTTTCTTGGAATTCATCACTCTGATACAAACAAATGAGGATATGTTTTCCCTATCATTTCCTCTGGTTCCCATATAGCTTGTTCAAATTGGCGATTTCAGCACAAATCATTTACTAGGGTAGTGTTCTTATTTTACATAAATTTATCTTTATTGTCCATAGTATCTATTGGATATTCCACATAATAAAGGTCCTTCCTCAGTGGTATGACCACTATGTTTTGTATGTGTGATGGATTAGGTATGTACTTCCTCATGAGAGATACCTAAAAAATATCATGAACTTGATAGAGATTTAGTGGAAGTTATAAATGAGTATAAACTACCCCAATATTATCAAGAATCCCAAAAGAACTGATGTATCTAAAAATTAAATTTAGCTTCTTTAAAATCCTCATAATATTCTTCCATTAATTTGTCCATAGGAATACCTTATCACCAACATCAAATTCTTAATCACACTGATAATTTTCAGCATAAATTTTCTACCGACTCTGAGAAGTCTTGATGTTTTTATAAATGTAACTAACCTTAAATGATATTTCTTCAACTATCTCAGGTCCCGAGAACATTATTTCTCCAACTTAATTACATCTCATTGGATCTCTATATTTTTTTCCATAGAGGGATTCATATGGATCCATTTGAAAACACATATGAATGATTTTAATGTATAAAACTCAACTGGATGAAGATGTTAATCCCAAACACATTTGAAATCAAGAGAATAATATATAAGAATATCATCTGGTGTATGAAATTTTCTCATTGATTGACCATCTATTTGAGGATGAAAAGTAGTTCTAACAATGAACTCTTTATAATGATTTGGAAGATAGATTCTCTAAAACACCAATGTTAAACATGGATTCCAATCAGATATAATCAAATGTGGTAATCCATGAAACATTAACACTTCTTTAATGTATATATTTTAAATTTTATCTATAGAGAAATATTCTCTAATCGAAACTATGTATTCCAACTTTTTACGGAGGTAGACTATAACCCATATATCATTATGCCCTTCAGATATTTTGGGGATTCTGATGTCAAAATCCATGGTGATATTTTACCATTTTCATTTTGGTATAGGTAATGGATGTAACACCCCCTTTTACTTTTGACTGTACATCTTAACATGCTAATATACCAAGCACTAAGATACAAACTATGAGATATATCTATTCATACCATCCCACTGGTAGTACTCATTCAAATCTCAATACATCCTATAACTTCTAGGATAAATATAGAATAAATAACTATGAGATACCGCTAACAACTAATTCATCAAATATGATATGGATGGAAGAAAAACATGGTTCTTGAACATTATCATTCCATAATGATCAAGGATGAACTCAAGAACATTTCTAACCTACCTTTTTAACTCTATATTTGACTTTTTCACCCCACTAATCTTTACATGGATATGTTGTGGAACATTCAAATGAAAAAAATTATTTTTCTCAATGATTCTTTATCTAAAATAGATAGGGAAATTTTATTAAAATCAAAATAACTACATGAGTATGAAATATGGTGTTTTACTACAATCAATTTTATGATGATGTGACAAGTCATGAAGAATTGTATCAATCCATGTGAGATTCATGATGATTACTTTATTAACAATTCCATATTCCACATGATTTAAATCTCAATAAACATGTGTGATGATGTAATTAAGATCATAGAGAAATATCAAACATTATAATAATAGATCCATGATCCTCAAAGAGAGATGAAATATGCTATTCATAATATCCTAAACAATAGACATAAAATCAATTTATAGCCATAAGTTATTCTCACCATTATATTTAGTGAGAGAGAAATCATTGATCATACCTGGAATTTTAGATTTAAGAGATGTAATAAGTTCACATTCTCTATAAAATCATCCAAATATTTTACCATTATGGTCTTGAAATACCTCACCATAACTAGAGGGAATAGGATTCCCTTTAGAAGCATCATCTGAGTTGATTTTAATCCAATTTTGGAAAGGTGGATTCCAGATGACCTCAAAGGTACCAACTACTGATTTGAACACACCTAAAATTATAATTCTATACAAAATAGGGATTTCATGAATACTATTATCCCCAAAAACACTTTGGATTAAGCTGAAATCTTTTGTTTAAAAAATTAATCTTGAAATGGCTGATTATATTCTCAAAGTGACATTACTTTGAATTGACACATTTTAACCATTACATATGATATGAAACACCTCTTTAATAGAAACAAAGAGAAGATGTGTGACTCAAAACAATGTCCACATTATTCACTTTCCCATGGTGGTAATGTATTGTGTATTCATAATATTTTATTAGCTCTAAACATCTTCTCTAGTAAATTTTCAACTCTATTTATGTGAATATGTACTTTAAACTTTTGTGATTTATATACATATCACACTTTTTTCCATAAGTACATTTCTCCATTTCTTTAATTGAAAATATAACAATAGTGTGTATGGTGAATTCTTTAGATATTTATCTATACTCACATCATTAGTTAAATTTTTTACATAACTTCATCATTTGTTTAACCGATGACTATACCTTCCATGAATAAAAAATTTAATAGTATTCTTAAAACAATTTCCAACATGTATCCTTCCATATACTAAAAATTAAGGAAATCTTATCTTATTCTCTCCATGGTTTTTAGAGTTTCATTTGAACTCCATATTCCATTTCTTTTCAAAAGCATGATATTGGTGAGTAACTCCTATCACCATTTCAACCTTGAGAGCAAATAGAATGATTTATTCATAGATATTAATGTATTATAGGGGTAATTTCATTTATAGACTTGGTTTTATGATAATGAATAATCAATAAATCTCACAATCAGGTATGAGATAATATAAGAATCATACCTAATAAGTGGTGTAAATTTTTCCTAATCTGTACTAATAGATTCATCACCCCTTTTCATTATCTCAATGAATTTATTCTCTATTATTGTATATAAAATAAAATGGACGTTATAATTTAAAAGTAAGCCCTTAAAATAACCCCACTCTATGGAATCAATTTCACCATGTTCCCTTGTATTCTTCATGAGATTAATCTATTGATCCACTTCACCTTACAAATTATAGATATCTAAAATGAATTTTTCATTTTATAAATACTAGATAAATAAATATATTTTTAGCGGTGCTGATCAATTTCTCAGAAGGGAGAAGATTATCATGACTACTGAATGAAGGTAGAAGTTTCCTCATGAATAACGAAAAATAACTTTCTTCCCTCCTCTTCTATTTTGTATGTTCAATATGATTCATGGATTGAGTAAGTTGTTTTCAGAACCCATCCCCTGGGGCCCATGCCATGACTACCCCAATCTTTCCTTCCATAGGCTAGGGACTGGCGACTAGAACCAAAGGCATATTCTCGAAAACTGGGAAGCCATTGCCTTTATAACCTGTAAACACACGCAACAAAACACAAAGTAAGATACGAACACGAGTCAACTGTATAGTAAACAAGTGAGTAAATTAAGTAAAAAGGGTCCAGAATACAAGACCAACTAGAAATTAAAGGTACAATTGAAATATAATACAACTAAAGAAAGAGAAAGACATCTATTGGATCATCCTCTGAGGTTCCTACCTGAAGGGTAGGTACAGATCACCTTCTCAGCACTCCACATCCACCCATCTCCTCTGCGTACCGACATGTCGTATGGTCCACCTCCAGGTACCGTCCAGTCCTAGTACTCTCAGCCTCATTCAGCACTGTATGTCTTCTGCATCCAACACAACATGGTGCGTGCATAGCCTATGCAGGGGTAAGTATAATGATACTCAGTAAGGACCCTGAGACCCTCTAGGTCTCACAAAGACCATCAAAGGATAAATCACAAAGAATGAAATCAACAGATAACCTTACTTAGGTATATTCCTATACATATACCTATGTTATCAAGTAATCCATCTCAGTCATGAGGAAAAACACAGATGTACTGAATCAGCTCACAATAGGATTTATTCTTGGGTAGTACCAAGAAAAATTCCCAGTCACAACATAGAACACCTCGACTGCTGGTGAACTCCTCCTCTATCGAGTACAGTGGGCATGTCGCATCACATAGGGGCGCTTCCCACTAACCTTGGACTCCTGAGGTAATCTTCTTGTCGAGTACCGTGGGTCTGTCGCGTCAACAATGTAGTCCACACCGTGGGTCTACCGGGTCACCAAGGAGCTCCCCACTGGGGCTGATTAGGTACTCCTCCTGTCGAGTACCATGGGTCCTCCGCATCACTAAGATGCTCCCCATCGTGGGTCTGTGGCATCCCCAAGGTGCTCCCCACTCACTACCACAAAACAGTTTTTCCCAACGCCAACCTTTATCAGTGCTAACGAAAAAGCGCTGATAAAGGGTCGAATTAAAAAAAATAATTAAAAATAATATATTAATATATTAATATATAAATATAGTTATATTGATACAAATATAAAATTATAATTTTTAAATATATTTTAGATAAGTATAAATATACATTTACACTTAATATACATAATATATAAAATATTTAGTGAAAATGGGTTATAAAAAATTTAAAAAAAAATATATTTAATTAATAATTTGATAATTATTATGGAGTAATAGTAATTTAATAAATATTTGAAGACTAAAAAATAAAAAAAATAAAAAAACGATCCAAAATATGTTGAAAATGCAACTCGAACATCAAACGACCATAACTTTTGGTCCAGGTGTCTGTTTCAGCTCCACCATATATCAAATCGACGCATACAATGAGCTCTACACCCCTTTTTTCAGGGGGACCATGATAAAGGTTTCTTTAGAAAAAAAAATAGGCCCATAAGGCCTCCAAAAATAAGTTTTTAGTCTGGGTATCCCAATTTTTTAGCATTTTTTGGATTTTCAGCCTCGTTTATGGAGGGTATTATTGGATTTCTTTTGTGGGGAATGAATTTATTCTAAGGTATTATATTTATATTGATATTATGTCTTTTAAATTTTATCGTTATTTATAATGAACTGCTATTTATAATCAAATATATAACAATATATACATATATTGTATATATTCACACATATAAATTTAATTATAAATATAAATAATACAATATATTTACATATAAAATATATTAGGTTTATCTAAATAATAAATAATATCCATTTTATTTAAAATAAAAATATATGAATATTTAAAATCCTATATATTAATCTAACTATATATATATTAATATAAATACATATATATATTAATATAACTATAAATATATATATATTAATATCACTATAAATATATATATTCATATAACTATATATATATTAATATAACTATATATATTAATATATATATATATATATTACTATAAGAATAAATATAGCTATATATATATAGATATCATGAAATTGAAAAAAATCAAAATAGAGCAGCGGTAAGGGCTTAGGTGCGCAGGGGGGGAGGACTCGAGTTCAAAACCTGGTGGAGGTAGGGGTGCACACGCATGGGGGAATTTGGGCGCTAGCACTGATGAAGGGTGTGTAGGGGTGTGTGGGGGTGCTGGATTGTGGGGAGGTGCTGATAAATATGGGTCTAAAGCGCTGTAAAAAGCCCCCCCCCAAGATTTCCAGTATTTTTTACAAAACAAATTTTATCAGTGCTAAAAAATCACTGATAAAAGGGGTCTTTTATCATCACTAAATAGAAATTGTTGATAAAGGGGATCCACCTTTATCTATGCCGGCATTAATAGTGATTTTCTAGCACTATTAAAGGACATTTTTATCACTGATAAAAGCAGTATTTGTGGTAGTGATTGGGCATGTCATGTCACTCTGAGTCGAAATGGTCATCAATCGTCAAGTGTCAACCAGCCACTGGGTTCCCACACTATTCTTGCTCGTCTTCGTGATGATTTTATCCACAAGAGATTGGTCAATACTCCAACTTCCACAAATTCCCACAAAAAAGTATCTCAAAGGTCTTCCACTTTATATGGGTCTCAACGCAATAGATGGCACGTCAATCGGACGACCAGTCTATGAGTTATTAGCCTTTTTACCCCAGGGGCCTGGTTGGATTCGTACTCGATCCACCCTGACAGTTCCCCATCTTAAATGAAAACTCCAGTGGGGTATACTCAAAGGGACCATCATGCTCCAATATTTCTAGTGTCACTGACGGTTCTTCAAACGGACATCCAGTTCCAAAGTTATGGCCAAAAGAATTAAATGGTTCGTAGTGGTCCTGGGTCCAGTCTGACCCAGTCGGATCAACCCGACCTGACCAATTGGGTCTGGCCCGGCCCGCAGTGCGGCCCGATCCGTAGGGTACCATGAGGGCATGGACCGGCCATGGGTACCGTGAGGGTGTGGATCGACCACGGGTAACGCGAGGGCGCGGAACGACCTCGAGGGCGGGGACTGGTCTAGAGGGCGGGGACCCGTCGCGGGGGCGCGGATAGGACGTGGAAGCGCGGACCAGCCACAGCGGCCCAGACCGGCCGTGGGCTGGTGGTTCGGCTGGCCGTGGGGCAGTGGTCCGGACGTGGGCCGGCAGCTCGGTCGGCCGTGGGGAGGTGGTCCGGCCGTGGGCGGGCAGCTCGGTCGGGCATGGGGTAGCACCTCATCCTCGGGCTAGCGGCTCGTCCAACTGCAGGGTGGTGCAAAGGCGTGGACTGCGGCGACGGTCGCGGTTGATGCGGATGTCTTGGGGTGGAGGAGGTGATCGCGGGGTAGAGATGTTGCACCGTCGCCTTAATCGCGGCCAGCAGTGGTGATGGCTTCCGTTCTCGTGCCCCAACCTTGGATGGTTGTCGTCCTCCTCTATTGCAAAGAACACCACAAGATTTGAGAAAGGGTCAGGCCATGTTTGTT
Source organism: Viscum album (assembly GCA_963277665.1). Taxonomy (NCBI): domain Eukaryota; kingdom Viridiplantae; phylum Streptophyta; class Magnoliopsida; order Santalales; family Viscaceae; genus Viscum; species Viscum album. The sequence goes on along the minus strand of OY728143.1, from coordinate 1,637,009,072 downwards.
TGGCTCATACCCTCCACGTTAGGGTGGTAGCATATGGCTCAACAAGAAAGAAGAATGTCAAGATTACAACTTCCTACAACGTTTTATTCCCAACCTAAAAAATAAACCAAGGATGAATAAGGGAAAATTATTATCACGCAAATAAACTCCTACCTAGTTCGCTTGATGAAGTTGGTGAAAGAAGGTAGTACGGTCATCGATTCACCATAGATGAGGACGTCTCACGTCAAATTAAGTCCCAAGGAAGAAGGTTGAAGGAGCTCGACATTCTTTGTTGGTGGAGCGTTCTTCGTTGGAGAGCTTTCTCCCAAGTTCTCTCAGTCCTCCTTTGCCAATACGTTGCCTACAAATGAATATGCAACCAAATAAAATATGTTTATATATTTAATTTTCTGGAAATTATAAGTTGGATTGATTAATTGGAAACAATAAATTGGTTTTTTTGACATAAAAATTCAAATTGGAGGATACCAAGGGTTGGAAAAATTAATTAAGGAGGGTTACCACAATTAATATGGAAGAAGCTCAAGAGGCTCCTCCACATTAATGAGGGAGTTGAAGAGGTTTGGACCTCGGGTGGCCCCTACCACCATAACCTCTCATGGGAGGTTAAGATATGGTGGTCCCCACTTCTCAACTTTTATATGGAGGGTGTTTACAACAAAATAAAATAAAATGTGTGTTTATTTAATTTTATTATTTCCACGAAAAACCCCAAACTTACCTTTCACCCTCGACCAACTGTCATCGAGGTGAAAGTCTTCTTAAGTGAATACCAGTGCTGCGAGTTGAATGGTTCCCTCAGATTTCAATTCTGAGCACTAGTTCAAATGTTAGAAAAACCCGCTCGCACATTTACTAAATGTACCTGAACAAAAGATCATAAATTCATTCCGGGCACTCCGGACCTCAGAATCATGCACCGTCAAATTTTTCAGACTCATAAAATTCCAATTTATTTAAAAAAATTAAATGCAAATTCTTGTTATTTACATTTGTGTTACCATGGAAATGTATATTTACCATCCAACTCACATAAATTTTGGCTACTAGGGAGGATAATCATTGAATTCTCTATCATACTTAGCATTAGCATGGTTCCTTTAGATTAAAATAACTGAATTAATCCAAAAAATGCGTAGTGTAATCAATAATAATAATAGTAGCAGACCACATAATATTGAAAAATTACTTTTAGGGTGTATAAATCAAGACACCTTTTTTATCATATATACCTTAGCTTTATCCTATTTCATTCATAATCTTCATTTATTTATATATTTCATGGTTTTTCATGTAGAGTTTTGGAATTTCCAAAGATTATCCACTATGAATTAGATAATACAAGAATCCAAGTAATCCACGGACATTAATTACAAATGAGAGAGAATAGAAAATGTGTGTGAAAACCACACCTCGATATACCTCTTACATATCTCAAATAAACATCCCCCTGATTCCATGTATCAAAAAATAAATCTACTAGAAAACATCACCCTTCTGTTGACGAAACGTCGCTACTTGGGAGATAATCACCCAAACATGCGTCAACCTTACACCATCTTGTGACACCCAATTGATCTTTCCATCAAGATGTACCACTGATCAAGAATTGGGAAATGTCGCCTGATCACCGCTATCAGGAAGTCTTTCGATACGTGACCATAATCATCAATTTTTTCATCGCTGCTCTACACATGTTAAATGACAATGTGCCTCACATGCTACCGTAAACGTGGTATCCCCCTTCTTGATCATGATGGAATTCATCTTGAACACCATACCAAGAACATCACCACACATACAAGTTCATTGTGTTGTCGTAGTCGTGTCACACAGGACACCGCCAATACGATAACCCCTTCTCGGGTCTCCATTGCTGGTTACATCTTGCTGGAACACCCTAAAAAATATGTTGTTGTGTCCTCTTTATATAGACACCAATTCAATCATCACCAATTAATACAGTCAATATCCATCATTCCATCCATTAATATTGAGAATTAAATATCCATTAATGTTGGGAGAAAATCCTCAATTAATGGTGATATAAATCTATCCATTAATAATTTTCCACTCTCATTAATAAATTTGAGGAATCCCAACACTTTGTACCATTTCATTCCCTCTATTTTAATGTAAAAAATACAATCTCTAATATTTTATTATAATTCATATAGATCATTTTTTTGATATCTAATTTTCTCAATTTTTATGCATATTTATAATACATTAATTGAATATATGATTTTTAACATTGTTATCCAATTTTGTTTTTTATTGAGTTACAATATGTTTTAATCCTTTTATAATTTACATGTATCTATTTAATAAAATCATATTATTCTATACTTTACACCTCAAAAGTGTATTAGGTATTAATGTTGACTATTTGAGATATTTCCATCTATAAATAATTACTAATAGAATGATAGAAATGAGTTCTTGGATTTTTGAATGAAAAAAATGAACATAGTTAATTTTCTTTCTTATGAATTATATCTCACCTTTTATAGAACATATTAAAAATATTTTTAGCACATACCACTTATGATAAGTTCTTCTAAATAATTTATTCCATACTACTTATTTAAAATGGTATTTCATACTACAAATATAAATTAATTTCATTCAAAATATAGAATTTTCTCATCTAATTATCTAAATGAGATTCTTATTGAAAAGGGATTTAAATTTATTTTTTCATCATTCTGTGTATAATAAAATTTGAAAAAAAAAATTAATGAAATTTTAACAAACATTAATATAGATATGAGGTTACTAGACATGTTATATTATAATGTTTCTCAATTACATTCATTGATTTTTTTCAAAATAATTTTTTATAAAATCTATTTACAAAATTTTCATGAACACATTATATCCCCTTTGATAAGTGTGTTTTAGTATTTAAAGAAATCAATATTTATAAAATTACTTTATAAAATTATTTTAATATATAAATAGTGAATTTTCTTATGTTTTTTAATCCATTTTAGTTTTTTTTCTAAAAATTATTCATTTTTATTGAAATTTTAGTGTAAGTAATTATTATTAAAAAAATATCCCTTATTTATTTCAAAAAATTTAACATGGTTCTATAAGTATTTTTTAATAAGTGTTGTCAAACTGGCATTAAATGTATTAAAAAATAACAAGTATCACTTATTTTTACAACATTATTATAAATGATGAAAATCACAACAAGTCATTATTAACATGACTTATCAAAGGGGATAAGATTTTTATAAGTATTTTTTACTCTCAACCACACTCTTTGGTTTTAAAAAACTGAAAGGTTTTTCTGAAAATTCATGACTGATATTTATTTAAATGGGTGTTGTCTTAAGTTATTTCCATTATAGAAGTGGTTTCCTTTAACAACATTTATTGATCTTCATTGTTATCCTAAATTTGAATGCAATATTTTATACATTACTTTGTTCTTATTTGATATCTTTTAATTTTCATTATTATTATTATTTTAATATTTATGTATTGGATTCCTTGTTCAGTTATTTTCCGTGTTTTTAATTTTTTTAAGTAAAATTAAATTCTTGACATAATATTGTTCGTACATTTATATTCCCTACTGGTAGATTATTTTAGATACATTTCAAAAATTATGATAAAGGATTTTTTAATTTAATCTGAATTAAAAATTATTCTTCTTTTATATACACCTGTATGAACCCAAACATACATAATTGAATAGAATAAGGAAGGGAAATGGGGAAGAAAATAAAAGGAAAAAATATAAGTAACTTGGGATGAAAAAACAATGAAATTTTCTTCTTAATTCAACATCATGGGTTAGCATTTAAATACGCTGATTATTCTCCTAAAAACCTCAATAATGAAAATTAAACACAATTTATTGATTACTATTGATTTTTTATGTAATAAGGATAACATTAGAGCTTATACAGAACAATAATATATTGAACTTATCATTATTATCATTTCAATATAACAATAAACCTCTACTTAGAAATTATTCAGAATAATTTTATGGTATAATACTTAAAGGTAGCAAGTGAATAGATACACTCTTGAGAAATATGCTGAATTTGAATTCAAAATTCCTCACATAAATTTGTTAACTCCATGTATATAATGTTTTCTGTGTGATTGTTTACATTTCATGTATCCTTGGAACTATTACCGCTCCCATTACCATATATACCTTCTTCAACAATACTGTTCCAATCCCTCAATTCATTTTACACAGATTTAATATATAAGTTATTAAACTCTTATTCATTCATTATTAAAAGAAATTCCCACGAAGCTGTGATGGTTTTTTTCCTATGAAGTTAATAAGATGCATCATATAAGTGATTTTTTTGTATAATTTATTCAGAAAAAAATTTAATAAAATATGTCGATGTTTTAAATAATTTAGAAACTATGCCTTAAAGGAGTTAAATCCCTTAGCACCATTGGGATTTTTGGGAGGATGATGAAAGAATTAAAGGATTTAACTCTTTTTTCCTTGTCCTAAATCCAAAGGCGTTGGATTCCCAAACACCTTTGGACTTAAATATGTTTTTAGCAAATTATTTGTATATTGTTATATATATATATTCAATAAATGTGTTTAGAGCCTCTTATACCTACCTCTAATCTTATTGGGGTATGAGTTGCTTAGCCAACTCATATCTATTAACATATAAGATATATATACAAATAAAAAAATAAAAGAATTTAACTACTATTAAATAATCATAATTAATACGATTAAAGTAGTCTAAACTTATGATAGAAACACTCAACCTAGGATCCCATGTATAATAAGGCTTGACCTAAAAATCCTTATGAGTTTCCAATGTTGGATTAGGTTCTCCCTTTCCTGGATTGAATTAGTAATATATTATTATTATTAATTAGTAATATATTGATAGTAAATACTAATTACTAACTAATTACTTGTAAATATTATTAGTAAAACCAAAATATTAGATAACTAATAACATTTACTATTAAATAATAATAAATAACTAATTAATTATTAATACTTAATAGTTATTAATTAATTAGTAATTAAACAAATATTTAAATTCTTATTAATAATATTAATTAACAATTAACTAATTATTTATTATTTAATTAATATTTATTATAAAAAAATTATAAATAAATATTTAAAAAATCTAATCAATTACACAATATTAATAATAATGAATAAAATATTATATTTTTATTTATTAATTCATTATTATTACATAATTAATAATCATTTGACTAGTTATCACTGATTAATATTAATTAATAACAAAAATTAATTACTAAAAATATTAATGAAATAATATTATTTAGTCTCTAATAATATTAATTTCTAATAAACATTTAAAATTATTATTTTTTAATTTTGCCCAGCCCTACTATCGAGTTGTTCGATTGTAGGCACCACATCTTGGTGGCCAATGGGCTCAAATCCTGTTTCTTTCATTTCTAGCAACGTTTTTAGGGTGTTTTCGGGAATGGGAAACACTTAAGTCCATAATTATGATTGGAATGCCCCATTCAGTGTGGGTGACAGTGCGAAGGGCCCTATCGGTCAGTGAGGAAAATGCAGTTTGTGTCACACTTTTTGATGGGTGAGGGTACTGCCATTGATAGTTTGAGGTAGCGGTTCCCAGGGAGGATGCAAGCACCACTGCCAGGTCATGGTCTTCGATGGTGGCGGTTAATTTTTTAATATTGTTTTTACGAAGAAAAAAAATTCAGGAAAGGGGATTAGGGCATCCGTGCGCGGGAAAGGACACGTGAACGTGGTTCACACATCCGAGCTATGGCAGGGATGCGTTCACGCCGTTCACGCATCCGACCCTGGAAATTTATAAAAGGATCCCCCCCCCCTCAAAAACCATTGTTCTCCTCTGGTTTTTGTTGCAAAGCCCTATAGAAATTCTTTCTCAACAAATATTTTCTGCTTTTATTAAGGTAAAATTTCTATTTAACATTTTAATTATTTTAATTGTGTTTATTTATTTCATTTGTATGTATAATTTTGTGTATGAGTTATTTATTTCATATGTTATGCATGATGTGTAATGTTTTGTATGATTTAATTTTATGGATGTAGAATGTTTGTATGATTTAATTTTTTAATATATGTTGTCTGAATATTGAATGTTTTATGTTATGTCTAAAATGTTGAATGTTTAGGAAATGTAATTAATATTAGAGAAATTTATTTTAATGAACGGTTTTGATATAAGTGTAAATTATATTAATTTTATTTACTAGTAATAATATTTTCAATCAATAAAGTAGAAAATATATTTACTTATATTTAGAAAAGTAGAAGAATGACCAAAAAACATTACAATTTCATAAAATTTAAAATAACAAAATTGTTTATTATGTAAATATCAATTATATCAGTTATAATAAAATTTATTAAATTTTATTAATAAATATATATATATAATAATTATACCAAAAAACATGGTATGAGTGATGACTGATCTTGAGATGACTGACCTTGCATAATTGATATTGCATGTTTTATTTTGTGTATGTTGTTATTCAATTTGTAATAATTGCATTTTTTCAACATTGATGACCTATGAGTCATCTCTCAGTAAGTGTAAGGACATATGTGCCCGCTTAAAAAAATTATGTATTTCATACCCCTACACCCCCTCACATGCATGTGAGTAAATTTGTAATTAAAAGAAAGATTCCCCTGAAGAGGTGTCCCCGAACAGGATTCCCCGAAGACGTGTCCCCGAACATGCTTCCCTGACGAGGTTTCCATGAAGATTCATTCGAGAACTCTTTCAAGAATAGGTGTTGTTGTTTGACAGGAGATTGGCTGTAACAGCCCGCGATTTTATGAAAAGTATTTTTTTTTATTTTATTAATGTCTTGTGTTGTACGCTACACCAAAAGGAGCTTGCAAAACACACATCCTTGACTTTCCTTGCATTACACGCAATCGCGACCTTCCTCGATAGCGTGTGTAGTATGCAATACCGCGTTTCACTAAACAACGATATGCTATTAAAATATTATTATAACTAGCCGTTATGAATAGTAATAACCACCTTTTAAAATTTTAGAAATTTTAGCTCTCAAAATGGACTTCATTTTTGGATTCGTAGTATCGAATTTAGCCTAAGGTAAAATTTTGGTACTTTTCGGATAACTTTCATATTTTGATGAATAGTAAAAAATTACTAAATTTTAGTTAAAAACATTTTTTTTTAATCGAAATAATTAATAGTGATAAATTATTAATTTTAGTGGTTTTAAAGTATATTTAAAATATATTTTTACAATTTAATACAATGTTGGTCATTGGATGTAATTTCACATTTAAACTAGACATAAACAATTGTCAATCTTTTGATAGATATTGTTTCTTAAAAACACGCTATTTGTTTTAACAGTGGGATTTAATTATAAAATTAATTAATGCAACTTCTATGTTATGAATTTTGTAAAATAGACTTCATTTTTGAATTCGGAATATGAAATATAGCTTAGGATGAAATTTTGGCGTTGTTCTGAAAAACATCAATTTTTGATAAATAGTGAAACTACTAAGTGTTAGTTAAAAAAATTAATTTTTTCATAAATCTTAATTTTACCGCTTCTGTGAATGGAATTTCAAAAATCCGAGAGACACTGTTGATGTCAGTAAGTAAAATGTGGTTCAATGAGATGAAAATAATTTTTGGTGAATAGTAACTTTTTACTTTTATTTACCACGGTTAAATGTAAATAGGGTAATTAAGGGTAAACATGATATTAATATTACCCTACCACATGTCCTAATCCTATTGGACAAGTGTATCTCGACCAAAAACAACCTTAAGTGTAAAATATTATCATTTAGGCCCACTTGGATTAGATTAGGACATTTATTATTATTTAATTCAAAGAAGAGTTAAAAGAGTTAAAATCAAAGTTTATTTACTAAAACATTTTTAATATAGGGTTATACGTAAGATAAATTCGATTGTAAATATTCATTAGAAAGCTAAAGAGATTTACTACATAATGGTAGTTTATTTGTAATTTTTAGACATCAAATAAGTTATGTTATTTATGATACAAAGATGATGCAGTAATTATATTATTAATGAAATATTGACATAATTGTTATTATAAATGCCTAAAATAGTATAATTTGAGACTTTTTATGACATACACTAATTTTCTAGGTTAATATGACATGTTATTGTTTATTTATGTAACTTGGTTCGAACTTATCATTCTGTTAGAAATTTCATAAAGATCATGTACCAAATAGTGTCAAAATTGACATAAATTAGTTTTTAAAACAAATATTATATTATTAATTGTTATTTAATTCCTAAAAATCTAAGGTTCGGCCAAATGACTTAGATAAGGATAGATATATTAATAATAAACAAATTGGGGTTCGTTTGTCTTGATATAGTAAGTTTATTAACCATATAGTGTAATTAAACAAAAAGACACGGTAAAAGTTAAATTATTTAACTTAGAGTTAAATCTAATTGATAAGGTTAAAATAATAACCTAAACTTGTCTAAATCCTATTGGATGAGAGGATTGCGACCCATCCCCACTTTATCTTCTAAATAAGACCATTTGTAACCATTATAAACCGAATTTGACCTTAATATAAAATAATATTTTCATATTTTCTTAAGATGCCCCTCTCCTCCCTTATAAAAGGGCACCTCCTCCCTCTCTTCCTCACCCAACTTTGAGCCTTCAAGATCATCCAACCCCTGCAAAAATCCCTTCTCCACTTCCCTAGAAACATCCTAGAGGTTCTGGTATTCCTCAAAGACCAATTTTAGTGCTCTAAAAGGGGGTCTCAAAGAAGCACTTCAAAGAAGAGGTAATATCCATTACCGATCCTTTCCAATTTCTTTCTTCTTCAACTTCTTCTTCTTTAGTTGTTTCATTATGAAGTAATAACATCAGTATCACTCATATACTGATATGTTATTATAAGTATTAAACAACCCTATTTAACCATCTATCCATCCTACGGAAAATGAAATCACCGCGTGTGCGTACGTACGAAATACCGTCTCCACGTCGTGGTGTAATCTATTTTCCGCCACCACCTTAATAGGATGGGTATAATGGTGTAATGAGTAACTATATATGATTATTATAAAGTGATATTGATACTGAAATAGTATACATACACTTCAACACAATTCCACGACCATGGGAACAATATCATCGCTCGTGCGTACGTACGGACTACTGTCTCCACGACGCGATGAGATTCATTCTCAATGATTAACCATTCATGAATGATTATAAAGTATATATAATAAGTACTAATTAAATATATTACATAATAATGATACTGGAATTATTTATATTTATATGTATGTCATCTACTTAATTCCATTCAATTCAATAAGGAAACGAAAACAGCGTTCATGCGTACGTACGGACTACCGTCTCCATGAACGGTGTATTTCTTTCCATTTACTGATTTATTATATATGTATATTCTGAATATATATATATATATCATGTTTTATATTCTGTAATTAAGTAATCATGATCTAAGTAATCATATGAATAATTACAAGTTAAAAACACGAACGACAAATGAGACGATTTTACCCACAATGCTACTTTAACATGAATTCACAAACGAACGGGTAATATAAAGTCCTAAGTGGACCATATATGATATAATAACAATGAATATGATTCTTTAATAAGTCAATAACATGATTTAAATCATTATACAGGAGGTTGGGACACTTACAATGCAAGTCGGACCTAAGGTAAGGGAAAATATCACAATCTCATTTTTATCCGAGATTGTTTTTACTTTGGCATTTACTGGGGTGTATTTTATCATCCACATCCCTGTTCCCTCAATATGTAATATTGTTTCCATCCACTTACAATAGTTTAAATCCAATTTTACCCTTCATTGAGTTTTTATTAAAAGATATGAAAGGAATAATTTGTCGTTTTTTGTACGAGGTACTTTTTGACTTTTCCGACAAATGTACGGGAAGAATGTTTTTTTAACTTATACGGCATGAATGGATTTTTAAAACATTATTTCAAAGAAGCTTCATTTACAAGTTTCCAAGTTTATTTTTAATCAACTTCTTTTAGTTTATAATTTTAAGACATATTAAGAAAAGAAAAGTGTTTTTTTTAAGAAGAAAGGATATTTTCCTCAAGAATGGAGTTCAAGTGTTTTATCAAAATTATTTTCCATCTAAGATAATATAGGGTTCTGTTTCTATCCCTATTATTACATGGATTTGATTATGTTGTGATGGAAATATTTTTAATTAATTCCTTCATCTTATATGAATTTTTTTATGATGTCATGTTGTTTAAGAATCCCATTTTTACTACATGGGTTATGCAATGATGTATGATTTATGATTTTGTGGCACACATAAGAATGGTATAATTATGAGATGGGTGGGACCTATATCTCCCTCCAATGAATTGGGTAAAGATTCTATATCTCATGAGATAGACATGGCTGGAACGGTAGGTTATACCGGTTCAGTGAAACAGGACTGGAACGAGGGTGACTCGATTCAGAAAGGGACTTTGTCCACTAAGATAGTCTTGGCAATGAGTCTTGACTAACAAGAAATGATTCTATATGATTATGTGTGTATGCCACTAAGTTTAATGTTTTATGTTATGATTATTGTGATTACATTTCACTGCCATGATTTATCCCATGTTAAGTTATTATGATCTCTTTTGCAGGTTAAGATTTCCAAAAGCTATATTCTTATGTATATGATGTGATTGATATTTCTTTTGTTTACCCTTAATGAGCATTTGAGCTCACCCTTTTATGTTTTCTTTTCCCCAGGATATAAAAAAAGGGTTTTAGGTATAAAAAAAGGAAGATCTTTATGGGAGATATTGAAGATCTTTCACCAGGATTAGAAGATTATATTCCGAGATTCCAAAGACACTAAACTATTACGATCCTTGTGTGTGTGTTTTTGTTATGTACTAAGTATTCCGCAAATGTAATGTAATGTCAATGTACGTCAGGCTTCGGGTCTCTACAGTTGGTATCAGAGGAAAGGTTTAGTCAACCTTTGAAAACTAGGATGCGAAAACGTTAGTGAGATCCCTAGAGATATTTCTAAGGTATGTCTAGGGATGTCTCTAAGGATAAGTATAAGTATAAGATATAGTCCTAGAACTATGGTAACGATATTAGATTAAACCAAAGATGTTAGATATTGAAGTTACTCCCCCTTTATTATGATTTTTGCCTCTCACACTATTCTTTTTGGGTTTTAGATGATGGTTGGAACCCGAAGGAACCGTGTTGATCAATGCAATGATTGCCCTCCTGAACAAACAAATGTTATGGGAGATGGAGTACAAAATCTTATTGCTATAATTACACAAGCTATGAATCATTCTGGACTTCCAAATGAGCAGAGAAGGGAACAATATTTTATTGAGTCCTTCATGAGACAACGTCCACCTTCTTTCAGTGGGACTACCGATCCACTTGTTGCTGAACAATGGATCAGTACCACTGAAAAGATATTTTCAGTTCTTCAATGTTCTGAACATGATAAAGTCATCTTAGCAGTATATCGTTTGGAAGGTGAATCTGATCAATGGTGGAATCTTATCAAGAATACGAGGCAAAGAGATGAAATTGAGTCCATGGAATGGGACGAGTTCAAGAACTCGTTTTTCAGTAAGTACTTCCCTCGTATTCTTCGAACAAAGATGGAAAAGGAGTTTCTTGAGCTGAAGCAGAAGGATGAGGAATCTGTTGGTATATATGAAGCAAATTTTACAAGACTTGCAAGGTATGCATCTGGCATTATCATCCAACCTGAAAGTAAAGTTGATCGATTTTTCAGTGGCTTAAAACCAAGTCTTCGAAGGGCATTAGCTATAAGAGACTTCATTAGCTATGAAGAAATTGTGCGTTGTGCTGTCAAGGTAGAAATGGAAGCTGGTGTTACATATCCATCTCATGGTTTTGACAAGAAACGAAAGATGGAGTTCATGGAGAAATCTCAGAATAATGGTGAAAAGAAGATGAATGTTTCCTTATGCACAATGTGTGGAATGAAGCATGGTGGAGATTGTCTTAAAGGGACTAGAAAATGTTTTAAGTGTGTAAAAGGAGGTCATCGAGTAGCTGAGTGTCGAAGTAATGGAAAAAGGGATTCTAATGATTTGAATAAATCAAACACTGCAGAGAACGCACCACCAACACTTCAATGCTTCAAGTGCAAGTAAATGGGGCATTATGCTAATAAATGCCCTAATCCAAGGGTTAGTGATGATCAACATGAGAAACCACTTAAGGAAAAGGACAAAGGGAAGTCACATGCGATCACTATTGGCGATATTGAATATGACAACGATGTGGTGGAATGATTAAATGTTTATGTAATGGGATTCCAAAATAATATTGTATCATGGAGTATTGGAATCTTTATGTATTTGTCTAATGTTATATTCAATGTGATTGAGATATTTTTTGGAAATAAGATGATATGCGCATAACGAAGGGAAAATGAGAAAATGAAATGTTTAACAGTATTCATGAGCTCATGATTGATATAAAGACTAAGTGATATCATGGTTTGAGTATATAGAATTTTGAGGATTTTGGTATGTGGAAAGTGTTAAATTTTAACTACATTCATGTTTTCACTAAGGTATTCAAGAGAATACATGATTAAGGAATTTGAATGTTTGGAATGTGACCAACAAAACATATCTTATGATATATGGGGATCGACGATGGTGTTAAATCTCTGGTAATCATTTTCACTATGTTATGAGAGTGGACTATAGTATTATGGATAAGCCTAAAGATTGGAATGGAGTATGTTGGACATAAGTTAGTATTGTTTAAGGATAGAAGTTTTTTCGATATTTTTGATGGGATGATATAGTAATATAGTTTTAGAAAAAGGACAACCTGCAGGACGGGCGACAGCCCATCGCTTCGGACAAGGCTGTGGGAAGCGAACCCACAACCTAAGTGCGACTGGCCTTTATCTCCTACCACTAGCCTACAGGAAGTCCCTGTTTAGAAGAAACTAGTTTTATTATATTAAGAAGTATGATATATGATTTATAAGTCCATTTTAGGAACCATATACGATTAATCTCACTATAGATCGACTTATGTATATAATTTTTGCTAACCTTTTGTTTGAGACAGATGGAATGACCCGTCATTCTATCACATGATCTGCTAACACTTCATGAATAACAAATTCAACATCATTTATTTAAGAGATGAAGTGTAAATTGTTCAAGGCACGAACAAAAGTGAGATTGTACCAAAATAAAGTAAGTATTTATTCAAATTCAAATTTTCAACTTTAGGGAAATGATCTTGAAAACCAAAAATGTTGTCCTAGTGATCTTATACCTGATGAATCAGATGGTACCTTAGATCGTCACAAATTTATGGATTTGTGATTACTGGATTGTCCATATCCATGTTCTCTACCACTCTCCATCAGAACATGATGGTTAGATTTCTCTTCCATATCCATATTTTCACCTATGTGGAAACCCAGTGATTAGTTTATTTGGGTAATCGTTACATTTCATACTTTAGTTTTTAAAGCCATGTTTTGGTATTTCTTTTTTATGATGTGGTTTTCTATTAAAGAAACTTTTGAATAGTAAACTATTTATAACCCTGACGAATTTCGAGGGAGAAATTCATTTTTAGGGGGGTAGAATGTAACAGCCCGAGATTTTATGAAAACTATTTTTTTTAATTTTATTAATGTCTTGTGTTATACGCTACACCAAAAGGAACTTGCACAACACACATCCTTGACTTGCCTTTCATTACACGCAATCGCGACCTTCCTCGATAGCGTGTGTAGTACGCAATACCGAGTTTCACTAAACAACGATAGGCTATTAAAATATTATTATAACTAGCCGTTATGAATAGTAATAACCACATTTTAAAATTTTAGAAATTTTAGCTCTCAAAATGGACTTAATTTTTGGATTCGTAGTATCGAATTTAGCCTAAGGTGATATTTTGGTACTTTTCGGATAACTATCATATTTTGATGAATAGTAAAAAATTACTAAATTTTAGTTAAAAACAATTTTTTTAATCGAAATAATTAATAGTGATAAATTCTTAATTTTAGTGGTTTTAAAGTATATTTAGAATATATTTTTACAATTTAATACAATGTTGGTCATTGGATGTAATTTCACATTTAAACTACACATAAACAAGTTTCAATCTTTTGATAGATATTGTTTCTTAAAAACACGCTATTTGTTTTAACAACGGGATTTAATTATAAAATTAATTAATGCAACTTCTATGTTATGAATTTTGTAAAATAGACTTCATTTTTGAATTCGGAATATGAAATATAGCTTAGGATGAAATTTTGGCATTGTTCTAAAAAACATCAATTTTTGATGAATAGTGAAACTACTAAGTGGTAGTTAAAAAAATTAATTTTTTCATAAATCATAATTATACCACTTCTATGAATGGAATTTCAAAAATCCGAGAGACACGGTTGATGTCAGTAAGTAAAATGTGGTTCAATGAGATGAAAATAATTTTTGGTGAATAGTAACTTTTTACTTTTATTTACCACGGTTAAAAGTAAATAGGGTAATTAAGGGTAAAAATGATATTAATATTACCCTAACACAAGTCCTAATCCAATTGTACAAGTGTATATCGACCAAAAACAACCTTAAGTGTAAAATATTATCATTTAGGCCCACTTGGATTAGATTAGGACATTTATTATTATTTAATTCAAAGAAGAGTTAAAAGAGTTAAAATCAAAGTTTATTTACTAAAACATTTTTAATATAGGGTTATAAATAAGATCAATTCGATTGTAAATATTCATTAGAAAGCTAAAAAGATTTCGTACATAATGGTAGTTTATTTTTAATTTTTAGACATCAAATAATTTAAGTTATTTATGATACAATGATGATGCAGTAATTATCTTATTAATGAAATATTGACATAATTGATATCATAAATGCCTAAATAAGTATAATTTGAGACTTTTTATGACTTACACTAATTTTATAGGTTAATATTACATGTTATTATTTATTTAAGTAACTTGGTTCAAACTTATCATTCTGTTAGAAATTTCATAAAAATCATGTACCAAATAGTGTCAAAATTGACATAAATTAGTTTTTAAAACAAATATTATATTATTAATTGTTATTTAATTCCTAAAAATCTAAGGTTAGGCAAAATGACTTAGATAAGGATATATATATTAATAATAAACATCTCGGGGTTCTTTTGGCTTGATATAGTAAGTTTATTAACCATATAGTGTAAGAATACAAAAAGACACGGTAAAAGTTAAATTATTTAACTCAGAGTTAAATCTAATTCATAAGGTTAAAATAATAACCTAAAATTGTCTAAATTCTATTGGATGAGATTATTTAGACCCATCCCCACTTTATCTTCGAAATAAGACCATTTTGAAACATTATAAACCGAATTTGACCTTAATATAAAATAATATTGTGATATTTTCCTAAGATGCCCCTCTCCTCCCATATAAAAGGGCACCTCCTCCCTCTCTTCCTCACCCAACATTTAGCCTTCAAGCTCGGCCAAACCCTGACAACATACCTTCTCCACTTCCCTAGAAACATCCTAGAGGTTCTGGTCTTCCTCAAAGACCAATTTTAGTGCCCTAAAAGGGGGTCTCAAAGAATCACTTCAAAGAAGAGGTAATATCCATTACCAATCCTTTCCAATTTCTTTCTTCTTCAACTTATTCTTCTTTAGTTGTTTCATTATGAAGTAATAACATCAGTATCAATAATATACTTAGATGTTATTATAAGTATGAAACAACCCTATTTAACCATCTATCCATCCTACATAAAATGAAATCACCGCGCGTGCGTACGTAGCGAATACCGTCTCCACGCCGTGGTGTAATCTATTTTCCGCCACCACCTTAATAGGATGGGTATAATGGTGTAATGAGTAACTATATATGATTATTATAAAGTGATATTGATACTGAAATAGTATACATACACTTCAACACAATTCCACGACCGTGGGAACGATATCATCGCTCGTGCGTACGTACGGACTACCGTCTCCACGACGCGATGAGATTCATTCTCAATGATTAACCATTCATGAATGATTATAAAGTATATATAATAAGTAATAATGAGATATATGACATAATAATGATACTGGAATTATTTATATTTATATGTATGTCATCTACTTAATTCCATTCAATTCAATAAGGAAACGAAAACAGCGTTCATGCATACGTACGGACTACCGTCTCCATGAACGGTGTATTTCTTTCCATTTACTGATTTATTATATATGTATATTCTGAATATATATATATATATATAAATCATGTTTTATATTCTGTAATTAAGTAATCATGATCTAAGTAATCATATTAATAATTACAAGTTAAAAACACGAACGACAAATGAGACGATTTTACCCAAAATGCTACTTTAACATGAATTCACAAAAGAACGGGTAATATAAAGTCATAAGTGGACAATATATGCTATAATAACAATGAATATGATACTTTAATAAGTCAATAACTTGATTTAAATCATTATACAGGAGGTTGAGACACTTACAAAGCAAGTCGGACCTAAGGTAAGGGAAAATATCACAATCTCATTTTTATCCGAGATTGTTTTTACTTTGGCATTTACTGGGGTGTATTTTATCATCCACATCCATGTTCCCTCAATATGTAATATTGTTTCCATACACTTACAATAGTTTAAATCCAATTTTACCCTTCATTGAGTTTTTATTAAAAGATATGAAAGGAATATTTTGTCATTTTTTGTACGAGGTACTTTTTGACTTTTCCGACAAAAGTACGAGAACAATTTTTTTTTATCTTATACGACATGAATGGATTTTTAAAACATTATTTCCAAGAAGCTTACTTTACAAGTTTTCATGTTTATTTTTAATTAACTTCTTTTAGTTTATAATTGTATGACATATTAAGAAAAGAAAAGTGTTTTTTTAAAGAAGAAAGGATATTTTCTTCAAGAATGGAGTTCAAGTGTTTTATCAAAATTATTTTCCATCTAAGATTATATAGGGTTCTGTTTCTATCCCTATTATTACATGGATTTGATTATGTTGTGATGGAAATATTTTTTATGAATTCCTTTATCTTATATAAATTGTTTTCTGATGTCATGTTGTTTAGGAATCCCATTTTTACTACATGGGTTATGCAATGATGTATGATTTATGATTCTGTGGCACACATAAGAATGGTATCATTATGAGATGGGTGGGACCTATATCTCCCTCCAATGCATTGGGTAAAGATTTTATATCTCATGATATAGACATGGCTGGAACGGTAGGTTATACCGGTTTAGTGAAACAGGACTGGAACGTGGGTGACTCGATTCAGAAAGGGACTTTGTCCACTAAGATAGTCTTGGCAATGAGTCTTGACTAACAAGAAATGATTCTATATGATTATGTGTGTATGCCACTAAGTTTAATGTTTTATGTTATGATTATTGTGATTACATTTCACTGCCATGATTTATCCCATGTTATGATATTATGATAGCTTTTGCAGGTTAAGATTTCCAAAAGCTATATTCTTATGTATATGATGTGATTGATATTTCTTTTGTTTTCCCTTACTGAGCATTTGAGCTCACCCTTTTATGTTTTCTTTTCCCCAGGATATAAAAAAAGGGTTTTAGGTATAAAAAAAAGGACGATCTTTATGGGAGATATTGAAGATCTTTCACCAGGATTAGAAGATTATATTCCGAGTTTCCAAAGACACTAAACTATTACGATCCTTGTGTGTGTGTTTTTTTATGTACTAAGTATTCCGCAAATGTAATGTAATGTTAATGTACGTCAGGCTTCGGGTCTCTACAGTTGGTATCAGAGGAAAGGTTTAGTCAACCTTTGGAAACTAGGATGAGAAAATGTTAGTGAGATCCCTAGAGATATTTCTAAGGTATGTCTAGGGATGTCTCTAAGGATAAGTATACGTATAAGATATAGTCCTAGAACTATGGTAACGATATTAGATTAAACCAAAGATGTTAGATATTAAAGTTACTCCCCCTTTATTATGATTTGTGCCTCTCACACTATTCTTTTTGGGTTTTAGATGATGGCTGGAACCCGAAGGAACCGTGTTGATCAATGCAATGGACAATGCAATGATTGCCCTCCTGAACAAACAAATGTTATGGGAGATGGAGTACAAAATCTTATTTCTATACTTACACAAGCTATGAATCATTCTGGACTTCCAAATGAGCAGAGAAGGGAACAATATTTTATTGATTCCTTCATGAGGCAACGTCCACATTCTTTCAGTGGGACTACCGATCCACTTGTTGCTGAACAATGGATCAGTACCAATGAAAAGATATTTTCAGTTCTTCAATATTCTGAACATGATAAATTCATCTTATCAGTATATCGTTTGGAAGGTGAAGCTGATCAATGGTGGAATCTTATCAAGAATACGAGGAAAAGAGATGAAATTGAGTCCATGGAATGGGACGAGTTCAAGAACTTGTTTTTCAGTAAGTACTTCCCTCATATTCTTCGAACAAAGATGGAAAAGGAGTTTCTTGAGCTGAAGCAGAAGGATGATGAATTTGTTGGTATATATGAAGCAAATTTTACAAGACTTGCAAGGTATGCATCTGGAATTATCATCCAACCTAAAAGTAAAGTTGATCGATTTTTCAGTGGCATAAAACCAAGTCTTCGAAGGGCATTAGCTATAAGAGACTTCAGTAGCTATGATGAAATTGTCCGTTGTGCTATCAAGGTAGAAATGGAAGTTGGTCTTACATTTCCATCTCATGGTTTTCACAAGAAACGAAAGATGGAGTTCAAGGAGAAATCATAGAATAATGGTGAAAAGAAGATGAATGTTTCCTTATGCACAAAGTGTGGAAAGAAGCATGGTGGAGATTGTCTTAAAGGGACTAGAAAATGTTTTATGTGTGGAAAAGAAGTTCATCGAGTAGCTGAGTGTCGAAGTAATGGAAAAAGGGATTCTAATGATGTGAATAAAGCAAACACTGCAGAGAACGCACCACCAACACTTCAATGCTTGAAGTGCAAGGAAATGGGGCATTATGCTAATAAATGCCCTAATCCAAGGGTTAGTGATGATCAACATGAGCAACCACTGAAGGCAAAGGACAATGGGAAGTCACATGCGATCACTATTGGCGATGTTGAATATGACAACGATGTGGTGGAATGATTAAATGTTTATGTAATGGGATTCCAAAATAATATTGTATCATGGAGTATAGGAATATTTATGTATTGGTCTAATGTGTTATTCAAAGTGATTGAGATATTTTTGGAAATAAGATGATATGCGCATAACGAAGGGAAAATGAGAAAATGAAACGTTTAACAGTATTCATGAGCTCATGATTGAAATAAGGACTAAGTGATATCATGGTTTGAGTATATAGAATTTTGAGGATTTTGGTATGTGGAAAGTGTTAAATTTTAACTGCATTCATGTTTTCACTAAGGTATTCATAAGAATACATGATTAAGGACTTTGAATGTTTTGAATGTGACCAACAAAACATATCTTATGATATATGGGGATCGACGATGGTGTTAAATCTCTGGTAATCGTTTTCACTATGTTATGAGAGTGAACTACAGTATTATGGATAAGCCTAAAGATTGGAATGGATTATGTTGGACATAAGATATTATTGTTTAAGGATAGAAGTTTTTTAGATATTATTGATGGGATGTTATAGTAATATAGTTTTAGAAAAAGGACAACCTACAGGACGGGCGACAGCCCATCGCTTCGGACAAGGCTGTGGGAATCGAACCCACAACCGAAGTGCGACTGGCCTTTATCGCCTACCACTGGCCTACAGGAAGTCCCTGTTTAGAAGAAACTAGTTTTATTATATTAAGCAGTATGATATATGATTTATAAGTCCATTTTAGGAACCATATACGATTAATCTCACTATAGATCGACTTATGTATATAATTTTTGCTAACCTTTTGTTTGAGACAGATGGAATGACCCGTCATTCTATCACATGATCTGCTAACACTTCACGAATAACAAATTCAACTTCTTTTATTTAAGATATTAAGTGGAAATTTTTCAAGGCAAGAACAACAGTGAGATTGTACCAAAATAAAGTAAGTATTTATTCTAATTCAAATTTTCAACTTTAGGGAAATGATCTTGAAAACCAAAAATGTTGTCCTAGTGATCTTATACCTGATGAAACATATGGTACCATAGATCGTCACAAATTTATGGATTTGTGATTACTGGCTTTTTCATAGCCATGTTCTCTACCACTCTCCATCAGAACATGATGGTTAGATTTCTCTTCCATATCCATATTTTCACCTATGTGGAAACCCAGTGATTAGTTTATTTGGGTAATAGTTACATTTCATACTTTAGTTATTAAAGCCATGTTATGGTATTTCTTTTTTACGATGTGGGTTTCTATTAAAGAAGCTTTTTAATGTTAAACTATTTATAACCCCGACGAATTTCGAGGGCGAAATTCATTTTAAGGGGGGTAGAATGTAACAGCCCGAGATTTTATGAAAACTATTTTTTTTATTTTATTAATGTCTTGTGTTGTACGCTACACCAAAAGGAGCTTGCACAACACACATCCTTGACTTTCCTTGCATTACACGCAATCACGACCTTCCTCGATAGCGTGTGTAGTACGCAATACCGAGTTTCACTAAACAACGATATGCTATTAAAATATTATTATAACTAGCCGTTATGAATAGTAATAACCACCTTTTAAAATTTTAGAAATTTTAGCTCTCAAAATGGATTTTATTTTTGGATTCGTAGTATCGAATTTAGCCTAAGGTGAAATTTTGGTACTTTTCGGATAACTTTCATATTTTGATGAATAGTAAAAAATTACTAAATTTTAGTTAAAAACAATTATTTTTAATCGAAATAATTAATAGTGATAAAATATTAATTTTAGTGTTCTTAAAGTATATTTAGAATATATTTTTACAATTTAATACAATGTTGGTCATTGGATGTTATTTCACATTTAAACTAGACATAAACAAGTGTCAATCTTTTGATAGATATTGTTTCTTAAAAACACGCTATTTGTTTTAACAGCGGGATTTAATTATAAAATTAATTAATGCAACTTCTATGTTATGAATTTTGTAAAATAGACTTCATTTTTGAATTCGGATTATGAAATATAGCTTAGGATGAAATTTTGGCATTGTTCTGAAAAACATCAATTTTTGATGAATAGTGAAACTACTAAGTGGTAGTTAAAAAAATTAATTTTTTCATAAATCTTAATTTTACCGCTTCTGTGAATGGAATTTCAAAAATCTGAGAGACACGGTTGATGTCAGTATGTAAAATGTGGTTCAATGAGATTAAAATAATTTTTGGTGAATAGTAACTTTTTACTTTTATTTACCACGGTTAAAAGTAAATAGGGTAATTAAGGGTAAAAATGATATTAATATTACCCTAACACATGTCCTAATCCTATTGGACAAGTGTATCTCAACCAAAAACAACCTTAAGTGTAAAATATTATCATTTAGGCCCACTTGGATTAGATTAGGACATTTATTATTATTTAATTCAAAGAAGAGTTAAAAGAGTTAAAATCAAAGTATATTTACTAAAACATTTTTAATATAGGGTTATACATAAGATAAATTAGATTGTAAATATTAATTAGAAATCTAAAAATATTTCTTACATAATGGTATTTTATTTGTAATTTTTAGACAGAAAATAATTCATGTTATTTATGATACAAAGATGATGCAGTAATTATCTTATTAATGAAATATTGACATAATTGATATTATAAATGCCTAAATAAGTATAATTTGAGACGTTTTATGACTTACACTAATTTTCTAGGTTAATATGACATGTTATTGTTTATTTAAGTAACTTGGTTCGAACTTATCATTCTGTTAGAAATTTCATAAAAATCATGTACCAAATAGTGTCAAAATTGACATAAATTAGTTTTTTAAAAACATATTATATTATTAATTGTTATTTAATTCCTAAAAATCTAAGGTTCGGACAAATGACTTAGATATGGATATATATATTAATAATAAACTACTTGGGGTTCGTTTGGCTTGATATAGTAATTTTATTAACCATATAGTGTAAGAAAACAAAAAGACACGGTAAAAGTTAAATTATTTAACTTAGAGTTAAATCTAATTGATAAGGTTAAAATAATAACCTAAACTTGTCTAAATCCTATTGGATGAGAGGATTTCGACCCATCCCCACTTTATCTTCGAAATAAGACCATTTGGAACCATTATAAACCGAATTTGACCTTAATATAAAATAATAGTTTGAGATTTTCCTAAGATGCCCCTCTCCTCCCTTATAAAATGGCACCTCCTCCCTCTCTTCCTCACCCAACTTTGAGCCTTCAAGATCGGCCAAACCCTGACAAAATACCTTCTCCATTTCCCTAGAAACATCCTAGAGGTTCTGGTCTTCCTCAAAGACCAATTTTAGTGCCCTAAAAGGGGGTCTCAAAGAAGCAATTCAAAGAAGATGTAATATCCATTACCGATCCTTTCCAATTTATTTCTTCTTAAACTTCTTCTTCTTTAGTTGTTTCATTATGAAGTAACAACATAAGTATCACTCATATACTTATATGTTATTATAAGTATTAAACAACCCTATTTAACCATCTATCCATCCTACGGAAAATGAAATCACCGCGCGTGCGTACGTACGGAATACCGTCTCCACGCCATGGTGTAATCTATTTTCCGCCACCACCTTAATAGGATGGGTATAATGGTGTAATGAGTAACTATATATGATTATTATAAAGTTATATTGATACTGAAATAGTATACATACACTTCAACATAATTCCACGACCATGGGAACGATATCATCGCTCGTGCGTACGTACGGACTACCGTCTCCACGACGCGATGAGATTCATTCTCAATGATTAACCATTCATGAATGATTATAAAGTATATATAATAAGTACTAATTAAATATATGAAATAATAATGATACTGGAATTATTTATATTTATATGTATGTCATCTACTTAATTCCATTCAATTCAATAAGGAAACGAAAACAACGTTCATGCGTACGTACGGACTACCGTCTCCATGAACGGTGTATTTCTTTCCATTTACTGATTTATTATATATGTATATTCTGAATATATATATATAAATCATGTTTTATATTCTTTAATTAAGTAATCATGATCTAAGTAATCATAGGAATAATTACAAGTTAAAAACACGAACGACAAATGAGACGATTTTACCCAAAATGCTACTTTAACATGAATTCACAAAAGAACGGGTAATATAAAGTCATAAGTGGACCATATATGATATAATAACAATGAATATGATTCTATAATAAGTCAATAACATGGTTTAAATCATTATACAGGAGGTTTGGACACTTACAAATCAATTCGGACCTAAGGTAAGGGAAAATATCACAATCTCATTTTTATCCGAGATTGTTTTTACTTTGGCATTTACTGGGGTGTATTTTATCATCCATATCCATGTTCCCTCAATATGTAATATTGTTTCCATCCACTTACAATAGTTTAAATCCAATTTTACCCTTCATTGATTTTTTATTAAAAGATAGGAAAGGAATATTTTGTCGTTTTTTGTACGAGGTACTTTTTGACTTTTCCGACAAAAGTACGAGAAGAATGTTTTTTTTAACTTATAGGGAATGAATGGATTTTTAAAAAATTATTTCCAAGAAGCTTCCTTTACAAGTTTTCAAGTTTATTTTTAATCAACTTCTTTTAGTTTATAATTGTATGACATCTTAAGAAAAGAAAAGTGTTTTTTAAAGAAGAAAGGATATTTTCCCCAAGAATGGAGTTCAAGTGTTTTATCAAAATTATTTTCCATCTAAGATAATATAGGGTTCTGTTTCTATCCCTATTATTACATGGATTTGATTATGTTGTGATGTAAATATTTTTTATGAATTCCTTTATCTTATATGAATTTTTTTATGATGTCATGTTGTTTAAGAATCCCATTTTTTACTACATGGGTTATGTAATGATGTATGATTTATGATTTTGTGGCACACATAAGAATGGTATCATTATGAGATGGGTGGGACCTATATCTCCCTCCAATGCATTGGGTAATGATTTTATATCTCATGAGATAGACATGGCTGGAACGGTAGGTTATACTGGTTCAGTGAAACAGGACTGGAACGAGGGTGACTCGATTCAGAAAGGGACTTTGTCCACTAAGATAGTCTTGGCAATGAGTCTTGACTAACAAGAAATTATTCTATATGATTATGTGTGTATGCCACTAAGTTTAATGTTTTAAGTTATGATTATTGTGATTACATTTCACTTCCATGATTTATCCCATGTTAAGATATTATGATCTCTTTTGCAGGTTAAGATTTCCAAAATCTATATTCTTATGTATATGATGTGATTGATATTTCTTTTGATTACCCTTACTGAGCATTTGACCTCACCCTTTTATGTTTTCTTTTCCCCAGGATATAAAAAAAGGGTTTTAGGTATAAAACAAGGAAGATCTTTATGGGAGATATTGAAGATCTTTCACCAGGATTAGAAGATTATATTCCGAGTTTCCAAAGACACTAAACTATTACGATCCTTGTGTGTGTGTTTTTGTTATGTACTAAGTATTCCACAAATGTAATGTAATGTCAATGTACATCAGGCTTCGGGTCTCTACATTGGCGGTTGCTAAAATATTTGATAATATAGACAGAAGTCCACCCATAGGTTGTGGTTAGTTTATCAGATAATGATAAACTAATCGTAAGTCTCAAGATCAAGTCATGATTATATATTCATAAGTAATTAAACTTTATGAAACATTATATTAAATTTGTTTTTGTGATAATATCACAATCACTATACCTTAATAGTGATAAATCAATACATAAAAAAGTCTCAAGATAATCAATTATTCAAAACCAAATTAAGTAATTTAAAATTTTAATGTATTATATAAAAAAAATTAAATTATTTTTTTATAGGTAATTATGTCTGCTCAAATATATTGCAACAATGAGGTAATTTATACCGAGTAGGGTTTTAGCTATAGTGTGCCACCTGCAAAAGTGGAAAATCTCCATGGTTGTATGACATTGAATTCAATTCGTAATAATATTTATAGTCGGTTAAAACTGAGGGCTGAACAAGCAATCACTTCAATTAGATGCCGACATATTCAATATCTTGAGCTTCGGTGGCACAGCGAGTACCCTATAGTCGATGATGAGGATTGGGTGGAGGCTTCTCAGTTATTCAGGAAATAGTGTTTTAATGGTTTGATGGAATTATTTTTTGTCATCTCTCATATTGATGTGGTGCAATCGATTACTACAAAACCATGCTTTGTGAGCTCTGTAGAAGCTATTCCTTCACAACAGTCTTATTCATTATCTCCTGCTCATATGACTCCTGTGGAAGAATTTTATGATGAAGATGATCAAAATTTGGAAAGGAAATGTAGATGACCTCCCTTTATGTGTTGATATAGTGCATGAAAGTTTATCTGAGTAAGAATAATATGGAGAGTCATCATGAGATGATGTGGTTGGGAATGAACTTTTTGAGGTTCCTTTGAGAGATAAACATCCACTACAACCACATGTTAGTGGTAATCAGCCTTCAGTTTTGAGTTCCTTAGTTGGATGAATGTCTTGTGAACAACATTTTGATTGGGATGTCATTACACCAGCTTCTGAAATCCCTGGCATTACAGGGAATAGGCCTGCATCAAATGATAATTCATTATATGTTGGCCATGAGTTTGAAAGTAAATAGGCCATGAAAAATGTGATAAAAAATACCACATTGTGAAACATTTCACATTTGTGGTTTATGAGTCAAAGAAGACCAAATATTTCATTCGTTGTGAAGAATATGGGTTAGAATGTAAATTTTTATTAAGATCAATATTTGATAACTATTATGGATGTTGGAAGATAACCAAATTAGAAGGCCCACAAACTTGTATGCATCCCAGCTTGGCACAAGATCACTCTTCCCTTGATGCAGAGATTATATCTACAATTATTTGTGAGATGATATGAAAAAGTCAGGATGTTCCTATTGCCCTTGTTCAGAAATGAATTAAATAGTTGTATAACTATAAGATATCATACAACAAAGCTTGGATTACAAAACATAAAGCCATTGTAAAAGTGTATGGTGAATGGGATGAGTCTTATGCAATGTTGCGACAGCTTATGGAATTGTTGTCTCTCAATAATCATATTGTTTATAATTTGTACACTGTTTAGTATGTATCCCAGAATCATTAATTTTATCGGTCAAAGGTGATGTTCAATAGGATTTTTGGGCATTCAGACCATGCATTTCTGCATTTCCCTATTGTAAACTATTTATTCAGGTAGGTTGCACAGTTCTTTTTGGAAAGTATAATAGTGTTCTACTCATTACTGCAACACAGGATGGTAATCTCGCTCCTCTTCCACTTGATTTTTCCATTGTTGAAAGGAGCCGGTTCTAAGCAAGTGTACGTGTTCATGTCATGCAAAAACCGGGCGTGTGTCCGATACCTGATCGTCGTAGAGTGATTATAGAGGCCATTAGTAGTGATTGGGTTTCTTGGACTGAGCCGAATTCTTATAAAAATTATTGTATTAGACATATTGAAAGTAATGTGCATAAGCATGTTAGAGATGAGGCCACAAAGAAGGAGATCCTCAAGTTGGGTATGGTTTTCTAAACTTTCTTTTTTTAACAAAATTTAATATTCATTTTAATACATTATTATCTTATGGTTTCAGCATATGATCCCCAACAAGAAAGGTTTGATTGACGTCTTGAAGAGATTCGATTAGTTAATGAGGAGGTATATGAATATATGATGCAACTTGCAAAGGAAAAATGGTCA
Organism: Viscum album; assembly: GCA_963277665.1. NCBI lineage: Eukaryota > Viridiplantae > Streptophyta > Magnoliopsida > Santalales > Viscaceae > Viscum > Viscum album. The sequence goes on along the minus strand of OY728143.1, from coordinate 1,636,982,056 downwards.
TTATCATACGATGGTGGAATAAGATATGGGCATATTACTACTAATATAGTGGAGTGCATAAATGGTGTACTCAAGGGTGTGCGCAAATTCTCATTCACATGGTTAGTGCAAGAGACATTTTTTAGATGTGTTCAATACTTTTTTGACCGGTCCCAAAAGGCCTACTAGAGGATGGAAAATGGAATGTTTTTACTAATCATTTTCAAAGTGATATTGACCGGATATGGAATGAGGCTTCAAGATGGAATGTTATAGCCTTTGATAGGGAAAAGAGGATCTTTCAGGTAATACAATGCTACAGCCAGGGTACATGCACTAATGGTGAAGTGTTTGTCATGATGTTGGACAACAGGTACTGTGATTGCAGCAGCTTTCAGGTATTGGGATATCCATGTGTACATGTTATCACAGCTTTCACCTCGGTAAATATATCATGGGAGGCATTTGCTGACCATGTGTATCACATGAGCACTTTGGTTAACTATTATAGTGATGCTTGGATGCCTGTTGGTGACTTCCATTCTATCACATTGCATGTTCATAAACCGACCATCATCCCTGGTATTTCCAGGTATTCATAAGTTGGCTTTTGTTTCATTTATGATTTTTTCAATGTCTATAAATTTTAAAATTATTGGCTTCATGCTACCAGGATGCGGCCCTGAGGAAGACCAAAGTCAACTCGCATCAGAAATGAGATGGATAGTCCTCAGCAATGAGGAGGGAGAATGTGATGCAGTATTTGTCACGCAGAAGGACATACTCATAAGAGATGTCCCCAAGTGGCAGGACATAGTTCCACATCTCATCATCCATGATCGAGTTTGTGTACCTACTCCATTTTTTAGATGTTTGAATTTCGGTTTTTCTCATTTTTGGATTTTATCAGAAAAATTTTTTTGATACTAAAACTGAAGTTCCAAGGATCGAATAACAACTGAGAAGGGGGGGGGGGTTGAATCAGTTCTTTACAAACTATTAAAAAAATAAAAACCAAATGAAAATTAATATATCATGCTTCCACATCTTAAAAAAATATTAGTTGTCAACATATACAAAACTTTGTTAAAGAAAACACCACAAATGTTCTTCAAAAACTATTAAAAAAATAAACAGAAAATGAAAATGAATATATCATGCTTCCACATATTAAAAAAATATTTGTTGTCAACATACACAAAACATTGTTAAAGAAAACACAACAAAGGTTCTTCATAAACTATTAAAAAAATAAACACCAAACAAAAATGAATATATCATGATTCCACATCTTTAATGCAGGTTTTTTATCACTTCCACTTTATTTTATACCTTATTTTTCTTGTTTTAGTTTTTTTAAAAAAGTATACAATTTTTATTTAATTCACTGTTAAAAATTAATGATGATATCATGTGTGCAGATGGAAGATTTTCCATTTCTTACATCTCAGCCTACTCATTTATCACGGTTGCATTTAGAGGGAAGTCTTGTTCCTCCCTTGAGTGTATGTAGATATCACCATTTCCATCATACTGCACCACCTCCCGCTATCTTCCCCCATATGTGTCGAGATGGATTCTATGTGGTAGCGATGTGCGACTTCACATTTCTTGATCATCAACTCATTTCTTCACTTGTAGAGAGATGGACGCCAGAGTCGCAAACTTTCCATTTCAGTGAGGGGATATGACTATTACATTACAGGATGTGGCCATTATGTTGGGCCTCCCTATCCACGGACATGCTTTGACAGGCCGAGTTCCATCAGATTTTCCTGAGCTTGTTCATAGACTACTGGGCATAGAGGTCCAGGATAATGGCAGCACCATCGTCAGTGGTAGATTTCATATTCCTTGGTTATACCAACACTTCACACATTTACCGAATGATGTTGATGACGTCACCGTGCTGCGATTTGCATGCGCATTGATTTTGAGGCAGATCGGTGGCACACATTTTTTGACCACCCTACTACTTTTGTGCACCTGATGTATTTATCTTTTTTGGAGGATTTGGACCAGGAAGGCCGATATCGTTGGTGGTCTCCCTGCTTACGATATACATATAGAGCCCTATGCAGCGCATGTCGCATCAATAAGATGCAGATTACATGATGCATGGTTCTTCTGCAAAGGTGGGTGTGGGAGCACATCCCTCGTTTACCTCCACATTCCCGTGTGCCATTACCTGTTGAGATTGTATCAGAGGATTCACGTGGATGTTGGTATGTTATTAATTACTTCTAATATCTAACTTAATTGTATTAGATTCTTTTATGAAATGTAAAAATAAAAATGTTATCTACAGGTGGAGTCAGGTGCATCGACATTCAGATTCTCCCAGACATGATGTTCACGCCTACAGACTTATGTTAGAGATCCTTCGACCAGACGATGTAAGTGATTATTATTTATATTGTTAAATAATTACTCTTTACTATAAATTTATTCATTTATTAATTGATTATTCATTTTGTCATTCAGATTACATGGATTCCATATACAGATGCTATCCTTCAGAGTCTGCCGTTATACTGTACAGTGATGCTTGCTATCAGCTCCTGTAGGGTTCCACTGATTCATTTTCATATAGTAGAGTGGCATCAGATGGATAGGGTTATGAGGCAGTTTGGATTCCTTCATCCAGTTCCTGACCCGCCTAGTCAGTTGGATTCATTGCATTCCCTGATTATGTCTGGGAAGAGGGATTTATATTGGAGGAGCTACCATGGCAGATATGATGCATTTGGGATAGAATACAGGAGTCCCAGTTGCGAGGGGTAGGGACAGTACATTTTCATTTGATGGATCAGATGGATTATGCAGGCTGGTACATCAGGTCCCCAGTCAGATTTCTGACACAGCACATACAGTGTTTCATGACTTGGTATGCATTCTTCCATTCACTATTCAACAGAATTTTTATTCATGTTAGTTAACAATGGAATTTGTTTTCAAAGGATGCTCATATTTATCATCTACTTCATATGTCTGATCTAGTGGAGAGAGCTGCCTTTGACCCATCATATTTTCACACCCTTCTGCGACAGATTCTACCGTCGATGTACACAATTTATCATGGCATTTTCTTTGATCCACCACCTACTGCGGAGGCCGTGGAGCCTACTGAGCCTCACATAGATGTACCTAGGGGTGACGACCCTATTATGGATATTTTTATTCCGCAGTACGAGGCTGCCCAGCTCGCTCGGCCACATTCTTTTGTTCCACTGGAGGAGGGTGTTCAGCAAGATCAGTCAGATGCTCCTCCAGCATCTCAGGCACAGCCACAGGTACTTACAGACGATGACTGGATTGAGTTCGATGTTTTATTGCAGTCATCCACAGCACATAATCCATATACTTCCTATGTTGTTGAGAGGTCCAGCTATCTTCCACTATCCTTAGATGTGGGCCATGGTACAAGCGGTGAGACTGTACATCCACCACCTATCACACAGGAGGATGTGGAGGTGGCTATTGATGAGGATGCATAGTGTACGCCAGAGTACAAACATAGAAGGACACGTCATGGGCGCAACCAGTATATGCCTGGCTGTGGGATAGAGGAGCATCGATGCTAGAGGAATAGATTAGGTTGATATTTGACTTATGATACATCTTGTTTGTGTATTACTGTTATCAATTATAGACTTCTACTATTTTTTTAATAAGTGTCTTACTGTTATAAAATTATCTACCAATATATATATATATGTATAATATATAATATGATTAAATTAAATAATAAATATTAATTATATCAACTATTTTGAAATCAAATAGATTCTGGATGAAAAGATGTGTGAACTTGAAGAAATATTGAAAAATATTATTGATCTCAATGATTTAAAATTAGATGTAAAATCCTAGAATATCGTGGAACACGATTATTTGTTTACAAAACTTAAACTGCATGAAGAAAAAATTGAATGAATAATAGATATTTTTGAAGAGTGGATGATTATGATTGAAGATCAGAATAACTACAATATGAATTTGAAGTTCATTTGGCCAATTTTGAGAAGATACATATTCAGACTCTATAAAAGGAAAATATTTCTACTGGTACACAATCTAAAGAGTGAGATTATTAAGTATGCATCTCAAAACATAGGTTTATAGTATGTAAAGGACGAATGAAAGAGGTAAAAGAGTATGATTAAACTATTACCCATTAAAATATAAAACATCACCATGTAATTCATCATAGGTTTTATAATGACATACATTATAAATAATTCCATTCAGTTAATAGTTGATCAACTTACAATTCTTTATTAATTCATTACTATTTTAGAGTACTTAACACTCTATCAACATACCAATATATAAATAAAGAGGTAATTTTACATGGATTAAATCATTATATTATATATAAGAGAGACCCAAGGATCTCTATGATGTTTTTGGGAATTATTTAACAAGAATTGGGTACAAAAATGATATTTGAACTACTTACCACACATAAACTAATAGTAAGTATAAAATAATCATTCATAGTCTTGTAGATAAGATAATATATTTCTTGATCCATTTCAATAGATATTGTGATCAACAAAATTTATGGGTGGAATTCAAATATAATAACATTTTCCACTTTAGAATACAAATGGAAAAATATGAGGATTTTTATAGAAATTGATGTTTTACATTAACATGTTGAGATAATGTGAGTGAGTGAAAGATTATAAGATTATATATTTCTCAATATATGTTAGAGAATACTCAAGCCATTCTATGAATAATTATTTAATGAATATCTATTAATCATGAATATTTATTAATAATTATTAACATTATTTCATTATTTTCTATTATTTAATTGATATTTATTAATATTTCTTAATTTTTACATTAAGTGTATTAGTTTGTAATTACTAGCTATAAATATTGGAAAACATTTGAGATCACTATGAGATGCGTGAACGTAGTTCACGCATCTTTAGTGGGGGAGAAGATGCATGAACACCGTTCACGCATCCTTCACCGCGGAAGGATGCGTGAACAACATTCACGCATCCCAGAAAAATTTTTAAAAATATTGGCACCCTAATCCCCTTTCCAAAAACTTTTTCGTAAAACCCATATTAAAAAATTACTCATTGGTGGTCGATGTGCTGCTACAATGAAATGTTGATGGTGTTGGGGGGGTCTTCATGCTTGATGTCTTCAACGAAGGAGGTGGAGTTGGGCAGGCCAAGCACAATAGAAAACAGAAGAAGGCGCGCCATAGTGGCTACTGTGTGCGGGCATGGCTTGGCAGCATCCAGCAACAAATCAGGGGGTAGATGCATTCGGAAAATGGTTGATCATAAATGAAGCTGGTGTGAGGGTTCATGGGCCTTCGACCAATACAAAAAAAGTACGGGAGACTATGGTCTATGTGATTAGGGTCTTGGCACTGCTATATAATCTATATATAATAATAAAAAATGAAGGGATTTGTGGGTGGGTTAACTTATAGGGAGCTGCGAAAAAACTTTCTTGAGGAAAAAAAGCTTTGAAACTCTTTAATGAAGGTAGAAACCTAAATTATAAATTATTCTCTTCACTTCAGGGCTCTGATTCATGTAGTTTTGGTAAGAAGGGTAGTGTGGTGCATGTCTTTTCAAGGAATGATGTGATTATTGACAAAATGTAGTCCTGTAGATACTACCATGAAGGGAAATTAGTCATTTATAAGGAATACCATGTCTCGAGAACACTAGATCTGATCAGACGACATTGTATGATTTTGGGTTTCTTCGATTGGAAGTGTATTTCTATCTGTACGGTTTTTTATCACATTCTTTTTCCAAATGAGGAATTGAAAATGAGGGCCTAGGGATTTGGTATGGTATCATTACATCTTGTATCTTTGATTATATATGAATGGAACTTCAATTTCAATCCCTTTAATGTTATTAACACCTTTCTCAGGTGTACCTGTAAAAAAATTCCCCAACTGGATATTTTTTTAACCTTAGATTTTGTTCGCCATTTCCACCTCTATAGGGTGAAGAAATATGCGAGGACTACGCTATTCCTGGCCCCCTCAAATTTATTAAATAAAAGGAACCAAGATCAAATGGATTACAAAAAGATAAAAAAGAAAGTAAAGAAAGACACAAAAGAAAGAAACAAGAAAAAAAGTCAAGCCATAAATTCATCAAACTCATGCCTAGCCCCAAAGGGGTCTCCATCTGCAACTTAGCAGTCAACAACATCAGGATTTTCCGAGTCCCACTAAGAAGATTCGTACGGTGTCGTAGCATAATACTCTCTTTGCCTCTTTTTCTCCCTGCATGAGGCCCTAGTTTGAACAGTTCTGGGTAGCGCAGAATAATCCTTCTTTTCCCTTCTTCTCAGAGTCCCAAATGAGTTATGTGTACCCTGAGAAAGTATTTTCGTGTCCTTCTGGTCCTTCTACTGTATAGAAATCTCCATGACCTCTTGGATCAAGGAACAAGTAGAAAGCTCACGCCTCATACTTTTGAACTGGGGAATATTGGCACTATCTTCCAAATTGAGAGAGCAAAAAGTTGAGGCTGGCCCTACAAAAAACCCTCTCCACCTCTATAGGGGTTCCCATTGAAATGGACAAAGAGTCCAAAAAATTATTATATGGATATTTCACTGGGGTACTTGTATAAGTTCCCCTTAGTTCTTCATTAACTAACAAAGCAGTTTTATCGAATGAAACTAATGGGTTAAATCTGTGTATTGTGTATAAAAAACTTCCTTCATTTTTTCTAAGTAAAAAGCCATTGGGTGTTAAATTGAGTCTTATAGAAATGGCTTTGTTAATGATTTTTTTATCCAACATTGGACATGAGGCATCAATCTGTAGAAAAAGGGATGTAACATCCCCAACACAGAAGACACTAAACTAGTGCTCCATGCCAGGTCACCACATGACCTGAAGTGCATCTCCCCATACTCCAAAGGTTTCTGACTAGCATCGAGGGTCAATAAGTCATGTTGGGATATTATTCCCTCTTTACTAGAGTAATCCACAATAGAAAATAATATAAACAGTTGAAAAAATGTACAATAACCACAGATCATTCATAACCAAAGATCCCCCAAAACTGTCTAAAACCAAAAATCAACAACAACTATGTCATTTCATTCTAATTGTGCCAAATGTGTAGGAACCGAAAATAAAGACAAAAAAAAAAAAGAATCTCCAAAGTGGTCCTGACTCTAAGTCTGCAACCTCATCCATGCACCTCCCAATCCCAACTCAATTCATAAGCATGTGACCTTTTCCCTTATCATAACTTGTAGCTATGAAATATTCATAGGAAACCTACGATGCATAAGTAGGGTTTGACTACAACTTAGTAGGACACCACCAACATTTTCTACAAAATATCTAGTATAACAGATAGTGTATGAAAATATTAAAAAAATTAAAACTAAACAAAATACAACTCAGGTTCCCTTAGTTCGCAATATTTACTTTAACTAATTCTAACATTGATACCCTTTTCATCTTTTTCATCATCTCCATTACATAATCCATTATCAACATATGTTCCATGGGTTATGAATTTAAATCATTCACACAAGGGTTTCATTGAATTCACCACTATGACTAAGGGAATAATTCAAGTCCCTATCTCATTAGGGATAAGAAAATAACAACAAACACATTATTCTCACCTCGAAGCCTCAGTCCAGGTGGCATGGAACCATTAAGGGGGTAGTGCTTCATCTCATTGCCTAACCTATGCATTGTGGGGTGGAGTTTATAGCCTCAGTCTAACACGACCTGTGGGCAAAGAACCTCATTCATTTTCCTACACTACCAAGATATGTGCACATACTTATTTATAAAATCACCACACACATACAATATAACAAACCATCCTAAAATAATACTCATAAAACTACAATCCATAGAAATAAATATGGGAATTATCATTATTCCAAAAACCAATAAAACATTTACCATTTTCATCACATATCCCATTTATCCCAATTCTCATTCACATTCCCCTACCCATTAGGCATATTCAATTATTCCCTTTTCACTAACCCATTTAATGTATTCATCAATTACCTTATGAAAATAAATTTAACATATTCCCCAATTCACAATCCATTACATATTTAACATTTTCACCATTCATAGGCACTAACCCTCTTCATAATTTCAAACATAATTCATAATCTGTTTGATGCAATCTAATTTAATCCAATTAACCCATTTTCACACCATGTCAAACAACCCTTATTGCCATTATCAAAAACTAGGCACACTATCAATATTCCATTTCCAACTCAATCAAACATATCAATATGTTTATCATGGGCTCTAAATTATCACACATCAAATCTACCATTAATCTTACCAAGTTTTATGTTTGGGTATGTTTGTGACGAACCGTCCCCTAGGGACCGTGTCATTACATCCCACAAGCCTGCCTCCCAAAGGCCAGGGGTTAGTGACTAGCATCAATGGTGTCAACCTACAAGTGTGAGGAATTTTCCTGAGTACATGTATGCATGCACACATAACCACGTCCAAAATCTAGAATGGTAAACATGCTTGCCACTAAACAACCACAAAGTTAAAGTACAAACTCTAGGAAAAATGGGCCAAAAAACAAACCAAAAAAAAAAGACGAAGTGAAAATAGGAAAGTACAAGGAAACTCTAAAAGTCATCTTCTAAAAATACCACATGATGGCTAAGTATATAGAAGCTTCTAGAAGCTGTAGAAGTACTCCCCACCTGCCTGGTCTCACTGGGCACCACTGGGTCCTAGGCCACCAAGTCCTCTATCAGGCAGCAATTGTCTACACCAGACACAACACGTGTGGGCGAAGCCCATGCAGGGGTGAGTAACACAGTACTCAGTAGGCACCCTGAAACCAACAAGGAAAGACCACAAAGAAATCCATGAAGCAAACCATGAATCATGGTCATGAAACACGATAGATCACACATGGTATAAACAAGAGTAGAGAAAGTAGGACCATCATTCATATCATCAAAAACCTTGGGCTACTAGAGAAATCCTCCTCAATGATTATAGTGGGTCTATCGGGTCACATAGAGACACTTAACACTAAACTTGGACTATTTTGGTACTCATCTCTGATGATTACCATGGGTATGTTGGTTCACACAGAGTCTCTCCCCACCATGGGCATGTCGGGTCACACAGAACCGCTCCCCACCTTGTCCATACAGAGGTAATCCTCCTGTCAGGTACCATGGGTCTGTCAGGTCAAATAGATCCACTCCTCACCATGGGCCTACGAGGTCACACAGAGCCACTTACAACTAGGCCATCGTAGCTGATCCACATAGGGTCTCTTCTCAGTAGTCTTCAGGTCTCATACAACTATAGGGTTTCCATAGGTAGTGCGCGTGATTTTGGGAGAACCGCTCCTCAATCCAGTCATTATATTTCAACTTCCATGAAATCCCCAATAGATAATTCAAAAATATCTTCCTCATTGTGAGGGTTTCAAATCCACAAAAGGCCTATCAATCGGGCACCCAGTTTTAATGATATTGGCATTTTTTCAAAAAGGGGTCGGTTGGGTCTAGGTCTGGTCCGACCTGACCCAAACCGTCCTGGGGTCCACCAACCAAACCCACGCCGACCGACCCAACCTGGATCCAGGCTGGCTCAATGGGGCAGCCTGCACCCATCCCGATCTTCCATAAGCGGATCAGCTCTTACCTGGTAGGGAGGCGGCTAGAAGCCATGCCCGCCCCCTGCCTTGCGGGTCATCAGCGGGGCAACCTCCTCTGCCACGGTCGGTTGACTGCAGCCTTTCCATGTATGACGCGGTGTGGTGCCACATATATAGTGCCCCATCGTAGTCGAGTGGTTGCGTTCGCCCGCTGCCAACACGGAGGGTGGTGGCTCCTGTCGCAATGTCGTAGCCCGAGACGGTCGCGTCGCTTCATTTGGCACGCCGCCCCCCACCCGCGGATGTCGCCGCCATCATCAGTGACCATAGGGTTCTTCCACAGAACACTTAGTTTTCTCTGGTGGTCCATTCTTCATGACACTCGTGCTTACAGCCTCTGGGGGATTTAATCTTCGCTTTGATGGCCTTTAATCCTCCTTTAAACCACTTCAAAAATGCGGTCATGAAGAATGCACGAAACACAAAAGTCGAAGGATCTCAGGCCTTGTTCATGTCAGACCGCACCCTCCACAATAGAGGTTTAGAAACATGGGATATAGAATTGATGTTTTATCATATGTAATTAAATAATACAAGCATAAAACCCCAAGAAAACATCCCTCCCATAAGAACGAGTGATCCACATATCAACCTGTTCATGGGTTAATCTACATTTGTCATTTAGAAGAATTAATAGGGAAATTTTAAATAAAACAAACCCGTACTTAAAAGGAGTTCACCATTGAAGTGGTCCATCCATAGGGGGTTAAAGATATATTGGCATTCATCACTTTTTGGTTCCATTCTTTGAGGTGCGTCAATGTCCTTGGAGATTCTATGGTGTTTGTCATTCATAATTTGAGGGAATTCATGTTGTAGGTTCATCAGAGGAATTCCACCAATTTATCCTTCTTTATCCAACATGTTAAATCATTAAAAGAATAAATTTCACAACATTTCTATTACACTGTGTCATCGCGTCATTACACTGTATCATCAATGAAACTACATATCTGTTATTCTTCATTTAATGCATCATTATGTTGCACATTTACAATCCATTAATGAGATTCATTTATTATGACTCATCGTTGTTTTTTCACTTCACTTTAGTGCCACCGTGCTACTGCACAACAGTTGGGAAAAACAAATAATATTAAATTTTATGATTTTTTTTCGAAAAGTTTAAAAATTAACTTTTCTGGTCGACCCATTCCAGTTAAAGTTAGGTCCATTCTAGGCTAATCCCAACATTCTGAGTTCAACGGTTACCTCGTGTTTTTGGATCTGAGCACCAGTTTAAAATTTATAAAAACTCGCTCAAACTATTATATAAATGATCCTAAAAAGGTTAAAAAATTAACTGTCACACCCAAACCGCACTGGTAACGGTTAAGATCCTCCTAAAGGAAACATGCCCTCATGAGATCAACGATACTCTCAAATTTTTAATAACAATTACCATTTAAGAGTTATAATTATTTGAAAATAAAATAATTTTTACTTAATTTTTTTATTTATGACCACAAACAAACTTCTATTGTTGACCCGCATGGACCAATGTTAGGATCTTTATAAGAAAATCATACGCTCGTGAGCTCAAAGATGGTCTCGTATTTTCAATCTGAGTCACCGTTCGTGAGTTATAATAATTTTAAAAATAAAATAAATTTATTTAATTATTTTATTTATGGTTATGTCATTTTCGGGTTTTCTTACTAGAGGCATGCACCAAAAAAACTTATATTGGGGTTAGGGTAAACCCGTCATCCTAAACTCAATGGAGCCCTTAGATTTCTGATCCAGACACCAATTTGAGTGTTATTCCACTTTTTTTAGGAAAACCACTCATGCACTCTATTTAAAGCATAACATTTTTTTGACAGATCATTTTGGGCACTCCAGGCCTCTAAATCGTACACCATCTTAGCGCCTGGCTTTAAAATAATTCTATATAATTTAAAAAAATTACACATAATTTATAGAATATTACACAACCCCCAACATTATAGATTTAAATCCCCGTAATCCAGAACAAATCTAAAAAAATGAGGTTACTAAGCATGAATCTAATTCTCTCGTTCCCATGTTCTCTTATGAAGATTCTTTATATGCCACCAAACGCGCAGCAGGGGAATCGACCATTCACAAAGGACCCACTCCTATTGATCCTCTAACTCCACTAGGAACTCTTCAAACTTATCCCCATTGTAAATTTCCATCTCACTTCAGTCAATGGCGTGTGATGGATCTTGTATGTTCCTCCTCAGCTGCGACACTTGAAAACAACATGCACCTGATGCATCTTTGGGGGAAGATCTAGGAAGTACGCCACCTCACCAACATTAATCAGAATCTGTAAAGGTCTGATGAACCTCAGAGATAATTTTCCACTCCATCCAAATCTCTATAATCCCCATCAGGGTGAGACATAAAGGAACACATAAACTCCCTCCTTGAACTCCAAGGGTATCTGTCTCCTGTCAGCATTAGATTTTTTTATGCTCTGTGCTGTCCTCATCCACTCCTCGATGATCTAAACCTTTTCAGTGTTTGTTTGTACCAACTCTAGACCCAGGAATGTTGAATCCCCTGGGCCTGTCCAGCATAGAGGTGATCTACAAGGCCGCCAGTACAAATCCTCGAATGGTTCCATGCCTATGGTGGAGTGATGGTGGTTGTTGTATGAAAACTCCACCAGTGGTAAGTGATCCTCCCAACTATGACCAAAATCAAGGGTGCACGCACGAATCATGTCCTCTATGTTCCTTATGGTCCACTCCATCTAACCATCGGTCTGTGGGTGAAAGGCTGTTCTCAAGCAAAGATAAGTCCTAAACTCCTCTTACCGGCCCTTTAACAACTGGGATGTAAGCTGTTCATCATGATCCAAGAATATCGTAGATGGGACTCCCTAGAGTTGAACTATCTCCTACACATAAAGGTGTCACAATACCTCTACTGAACCCTTCTCTCGAATGGGTAGGAAGTGAGCTGACTTGGTGAGTCAGTCAACGATCAACCAAATATAATTGTGGCCCTTGTACATGTGTGGTAATATCATCATGTATTCCATTGATATACCATCCCACTTCAACTATGGTACCTCATGTTGTTGTGCCAAGCATGCTGGAACCTGATGCTCATTCTTCACTTATTGACAAGTGAGGCACTATGAAACAAACTTTTCCACCACTTTCTTCATCCCTGTATCAACTACTGAAAATCCTACAGGCACCTTTACATCCACATGAAAGGATACCCCTTTCAATTGATCAATGTACCCATCGACCCTTTGGTAGTGTGTACTTTTTCTCCACGTCCACTTGGTTAATGTATCGGTAAACCACACATAACCTCAAACAATGGGTCTTACTAAGCCCTTCCTCAACAAGTCCCTTTCCTACCCCTCTTCTTGCGATGCACTATGAAATCCATATGATATACTGATGCTATTATCAGTTCCATATAGGGGTGTAGAATGATGAATAATTCCACCCCCTGTGGGTAGGTAATCTAGGAAACATCTTTTGAATGGAAGCTCTAAAACTCTGCCACTACTGTTTGGAACTAAAAACTCAAAACATACACTACCACTAGGGTAAGGATGACTAACTCAAGAGTGATTGGCTTCACCCTTCTATGCACATGTTTATCCCATGGTGTCTGGGTATCCTTTTTTTCTGACCAAGGAAAACCACATTCCAACACTACAGATATACCACATCCTTTTTACTAAAAAAGTCAATCTATGCATGAACTGTGGATGACGAGTTCATACCCAGACTAACGTCGTATGGACATGATGTTTCCACCAAGATGTTCCAACCAAAACTCACTCCTAAATGGAAAGATCACACCATTGGCATAAGTTTAATTATCGAGTCTCCTCCAATATGTATCTCTAGATATAAGGATCAAGTTAATCGTTTAACTAAAAACTGTAGGTATTGAATAAGATTCCTAACAAGAAGGAATTATTCGTGTAACAACCTGAGATTTTATGAGAATTATTCCTTTTAATTTCATTGATGTCTTGTGTTGTACGGTACACCAAAATTATCTTGTGCTATACGCAACACCGAATTAGCTTGCAGTATATGCAACACTATTTTTGGATCGTGTTACACACAATTTCTAGTTCGTTTTGTGGAAAGTATTCTACGCAACATTAAGTATAGATTTTGTTTAATGTATAAATGAAATAAGTTTCGATTATGTTATATGCAACACCAAATGGAGATTTCACTACACCCATCCCTGACATGGCTTTCATTACAAGCAATCAAGACCTTCCTCAATAGCATGTGTAGTACGCAATACCGAGTTTCACTAAATGAGATACTATTATAATATTATTATGAACTAGCTATTATGAATAGTAATACCCAATTTTTGAAATTTTATAAATTTTATCTTTCAAAATGGACATCATTTTTGGATTCGGAATATCAAAATTGGCCTAGGGTGAATTTTTGGTATTTTTGTAAAAACTATCAATTTTTTATGAATAGTTAAAACACTAGGTTACTATTTAAAAACTGACTTTTAATGTAAATAATTATTTATTTTATATAAATTTATTTTACATAATAATCAATACATAATACCTATATAAGTTTAATGTAATTCATTGGAGTCATTTTATAATAATTTTAGATATATAAAACTTTTATTGAACTTTTCACCACCTTTTACCCACCTCCTAGGAGAATTTGAAAATTTACATAAAATATAATTTTACCGCTTCTGTGAGTGGAATTTCAAAAATCTGAGAGACGCAGTTAATATCAAGGAGTAAAATGTGGTTCAATAAGATAAAAATATTTTTTATTAAATAGTATCTTTTTACTTTTATTTACCATGGTTAAAAGTAAATAGGGTGATTAAGGGTAAAATGATATTATTATTAACCTAACACATGTCCTAATTCTATTTGATAAGTATAATTCGACCAAAAGCAGCCTTATTAAAAATAATATTATCATTTAGGTCCACTTGGATTAGATTAAGACATTTATTATTATTTAATTCAAAGAAGAGTTAAAGTAGTTAAAATCGAAGTTTAATATATAAAACCTTTTTAATATAGGTTTATACCTAAGATAAATTTAACTATAAATATTAATTAGAAATCTAAAAAGATTTCCTACATAATGGTATTTTATTTATAATTTTTAGACATTAAATAATTTAATTTATTTATGACACAATGATGATGCGGTAATTACCTTATTAATGAAATATTAACATAATTGATGTTATAAATACCCAAATAAATTACATTTGAGGCTGTTTATAACTTACAATAAATTTTTAGGTTAATATGACATGTTAGTTTTTATTTAATTAAAAAATTTCGAACTAATCATGTTGTTATGATTTTCACAAAAATCAATTACCAAATAGTGTCAAAATTGACATAAAATAGTTTTTAAAACAAATATTATATTATTAAGGGCTATTATATTCATAAAAATATAAGGATCAGCCAAATGACTTAGATAAGGTTATATATATTAATAATGAACCACTTGGGGTTATTTTGTCTTGTTATAGTAAGTTTATTAACCATATAGTGTAAGAAAACAAGAAGACACAGTAAAAGTTAAATTATTTATCTTAGAGTTAAATCTAAATGATAAGATTAAAATATTAACCTAAACTTGTCTAAAAACTATTGGTTGAGAGGATTTCGACCCATCCCCACTTTAGTTTCGAAATAAATCAATTTGGAGCTATTATAAACCGAATATTACATTATTATAAAATAATATTTTATGTTTTTCCTAAGGTGTCCCTCTCCTCCTTTATAAAAGGGCACCTCCTCCCTCTTCTCTTTACACAATTTTGAGATTTCAAGATCAGCCAAACCCTGGCCATTTACCTTCTCAACTTCCCTATAAACATTATAATGGTTCTGGTATCCTCAAAAGACCAACTCTAGTGCCTTAAGAGGAAGCTTGAAAGAGGTTCGTCGAAGAAGAGGTAATCTCTTCTACCGATTTGTTCAAGTTTCTTTCTTCTTCAACTTATTCTTATTTAGTTTTTTCATTATAAAGTAATAAAATCACTATCACTAATATACTAATATGTTATTATAAATAAGAAAAAACACCATTTCCATTTCTATCCATCCTACGGAAAAAAAATCATTGCGCGTGCGTACGTACGGAATACCATCTCCACGCCGTGGTGTAATCTGTTTTTCCACCACCACCTTACTTGGATGGGTATAATGGTTTAAAGAATAACTATATATAGTTATTATAACATCATATGGATTCTAAGATATTATATCATCCAGTAAAATTCATTTCAATGATTATGGGAATGATATCATCACTCGTGTGTACGTATGGATTACCTTCTCCACGACGTGATGAGATTCATTCTCTATGTTAAGCACTAAAGAATGATTATAAAGTATATATAATGAATAATAATGAAATATATGACACTATAAAGATGTTGTATTTATATATATATATATATATATATATATATGTGTTTTTGTGTGTGTGTGTGTGGCATCTACACTACTACAAATTTAGGCTATAGCCACGGACCTATAGCCACGATTTTATAGGTCCGTGGCTATAGGTTTCATACTACCACGGATTTTTTTTCCAATCCGTGGCTAAATCGCACGATTCCGTTTTTTCCCCCAATCCATCGGGCTTCCTCCATGCCTAGTGTTTCCTCCTCCCCGAGCCCTCGTCCTCGCCGCACCCTCCTCCTTCACGACGCCTCCACGCCGCGCCCTCCTCCTCCCCGACACCTCCTCGCCGCACCCTCCTCGCCGCGCCCTCCTCCCCGACACCTCCTCGCTGTGACCCTCCTTCCTGACGCTACCCTCACCAGCAGCACCTCTCTGGCGATTCCCCATGGCGGACGACCTCCCCTCCCTTGTGCTCCCTCACCAGCCGCGGCCTCCCCTCCCTGCGCGCACGCCTCCAGCACCCCACCTCCCTGTGCGCACGCCTCAGGTGCACCTCTTTGTTGGCCAGTCCACCTCCGGTGACCGGACCCCTCCTGGTCGAGCCCTCTTAGCACCACCAAGATTATGTAAATGGTACATAGTATTAATGGATTTCTAGGGTACTATAAGTGATTTTTTGCACACATTGCAAGGATTGTAATTCATTTGACCTCCCATATGTGGAATAGGGAGAAGTTTTCCTTGACTAAGCAGTACCAAAGATCCATCAAGGGATTGAAGTTCAGGCTAATGAGTGATCATATTTTTAGACTATCTAAGGAGATCATGGAGTACTTAGTTTATGGTTCTGACTTTAGAAAAGTGATTGGTTGGATTTTGATTAAGATATATAATTTTATTACATATGGGTCAAGGAAATTAATACCCCATGAGTAGAAAAACATGAATTGTGATCTAGATCTAGTATTATTATTCCTAACTGAGACGATTTGGAAGAATTGTCTTATGCGTGATCAAATTGATATTTAATTAGACCATCAGAGTCCCGGGGATGTATTCACATATAGGGACATGAACATGAGGAACTGTTTCATGTTGTAATTCTTATAGATCAATGAATTTAAGATATTATATACTCATTGAATTTAAAAAATTGTATTAGATTCCATTAGAAATAAGTCCCATTCTCATTTTACTTAGGAGGCATTTGAGCGATTTTCTACCATGACATGAACACTTGTTGGGATTTTGGGTGAATATTTTATTCAGTTGAGGGTGATGACTCCTTTAATTATCCATCATGTGAGATATTCCATTTTAGGTTACACCTACTATGAGTTATTATGTGACTAGATATCCTTCGCAGATTCACCCAAAAAATTTTTTGAATAATGGAATGGTATCTTAATTTTATAGGGATGGACTGTGGTCCTAGTAATGATGTTAGAGTATGTGATTATAGAGTTTCACACAACCCATTTTATATACATCCTTATGTGTGGAATGTGTACATAATTCTTCATTGGAAGTTTTTGTGGGCTATTATGACACAAAACAATGCTGATTTCATCTCTTGATGCTTCACGTGTCAGTAGGTGAAGACTATGATCCAGGTTCGAGTTGATTTTTTACAACCCCTAGTGATCCTAGAGAGGAAATGGAATTGAATTTCCATTTACATTAGTACATGGTGTTAATGTACATCAAGAGCCCATGACCCCATCTATTTTATAATTGACCAACTTCTGGAGATCGTGAAATTCATTTATATCCTGGAGTAATGTCTAGAGGAGTGTTTGGGAAAGTCGTAAAATAGTATATTGTTTTCCATTATGGGTTACCCTCATATATTCTATCAAACCCTGATATATGGTTCACATTATGGCTTTGGAGGGGCCTATATGTGATAACTATGATATAGATAAATATGAGTACAACCTTCCAACCCTAGACAAATGGGAACATCGAGCTCACTATAGAGGTACTTGATTATATGATAAGGGCTTGTGTAGTAGACTTCATCTACAGCTATGAAAATTCCATTCACGTGATATACTTTTTTTAAATAATAGCTTCCATTCTACTATCACTATTTATCATCTTGAGGATATCTATGAAAGTACCTTCAGGCCACCATTGTTCCCCAAGTAGACCGTAAAGAAATCTCTTGTTCGGCCATATATTGTCTAGGAAATGATAGAGAAGTTCAAGTTCATCCATGAGTTCTTGAAGACATCCCAGAATAAGTTGAAATATAATATATATCTATAGAAAAGGCCATTGGATTTTGAGTAGAGAGACCAAACATTACATTATGTCTCCCCGCAATGTGGATTGGGGAAATTTTTCCAGGGTTCATGATATCTCTACCGCCACGATTCATATCCCTCTTCGTGGCTAAATCATAACCCATTTTTTTTCTCCCAATTATCATCGGGCGCCTCCTCTGCCCTCTCGCCGTGCCCTCCTCCTCCCCGACGCCTCCTCGCCGCACCCTCCTCCTTCCCGAGGACTCCTCACCGCCCCTCCTTCTCCCAGATGCCTCCTCACCACGCCCTCCTCGCCACACCCTCCACCCCGATGGCTCCTCGCCGTGACCCTCCTTCCCGACGTGACCCTCCCCCCCCCCCCCCCCCCGATGCCTCCTCGCAGTGACCCTCCTCCTCGACTCAGCTCTTCCGACGGCTCCTCGCCGCGACCCTCCTCCTCATCGCGACCCTCCTCCCGGACGCCTCCTCCCCGACGCCTCCTCCTCGACTCCTCTCTTCCAACGTCGAGGAAAGTTTTTATGTATGTAAGCATATTAATTATATAATATTCTTCCTAGTTCATGGAGTTTCAGAAATTTTCTCTAACCTTGGGAGGTGATGAGAATTCTATGTATCATCGGTTTGAGTATGGGTTGATGTTAGACATACTTTCAAAGTTTTATCACATTTCTTCCTAATTATGAAGGATATAAAATGTATCTTATTATTTAAATTGAACTTGAGGTGAATAATTAGGAGATAACAGGATAATAATGATCTAGTAGAAGTATGAATAGGAAAGGTGATTATTCTACAAGTTGTGGATGATGATCAATTGGTTAGGGAAAGACTTTATCATTCCCTTCATCTAGAGTCAAAGGATTCATTTTATATATGTGGAATAAATATAAACACTCAGATGGTTTTCCATTTTGACCCTAAGAAGTACCACTCATGTAGATATGGGCCATCTTCTAATGATTTTTCATTATGGTTGGAGTGGAGGTTATAATTTTACTTTTACAAAGGAATTGTAAGCACAGTTAGTGATTTCTAGTAGAGTGGGATATATAAATTATCTAGAAGGTTAGTATGTGGTGGATTTAAAGGCACTAAAGGGATGGTTTAATAGTTTTATATATATCTAGAGAACCATATGTAATTTATGTAGGGTCATTGTTTTAGTATTATGAGGTTTTTTATTTTATCAAGCATTGATGGATTCATCTCATTATTTTATGTTCGTTAATATCATATATAATATATATTATTCTATTGTGTTCCATTAATTAGTTTTATCATTTATAATGATTTAGTGATGAGGGAGGAGGTTATCATATGGGCTCTTTCTTATAATGTTGAAATTTGCAGGATGCAGTGATTCGCAATAGGTGTTTTCTCATATATTTGTTGAATTATTTGTAGTTCTCTCCAAGAATTCGCATTTCTAGTTTCACTTGATTTTGTTAAACATTTTTACACTACGTATCAACAGGATACAGTGAAATGAAGTGATTATCAACTGGTGTAGGAGGGCAGTGGGGGGTGTCCAGGGTCTGTCCAGGGGGCTTTTATTTTCCTCTTTCTTAAGTTGGTTTTTTTGGATTTCTCAAATCCTTTGGGGTAGTGAACCGGTTGTGGGAATTCCTATCAAATTCAATGGGGAGACTAAGCGTTCTTGCAGGGCGGAGAGGGCAGGGTGGAGGGGGGCAGGGGGCAGGGTGGAGGGGGGCTGGGGGCTGGGGGCTGGGGGCTGGAAACATGCATGTCCTTTCTACAATAAAGCTTAGATTTCCTCCAAATAATTGCTTGTCTTGAGAGAGATTCATAATGCTTGAAAGTCCCCTTGATGAAATAAGGTGATCGATCATCATTTTGACAAAAAATGATAATTTCATCAACATAAAACAAGTGAGTGGGTTCTCTTATCTTTCTAGTGGCCTTAACTGGTGATAAAGCCCCATAATCGGTAGATTTTAGGAGGCATTTCATATATTAATCCCTGATAATTCCAAATAAAAAAGATGAGGGAGGATCCCCCTATCTCACCCATTAGGTATGACCAAAGTATCTTTTGTGAGACCCATTAATAATGAAAGAGAGTCTTGATTTGTAGATAAGTTCTTGAATAAGCTTAATAAATATGGTTGAGAAACCAAAACTGTCATGTACTTAAAAAGTGAAATCCTAGCTAAGAGTGTCAAAATCTTTAGAGATATCACTATTTAAATCAATATTTCTAGGTTTGGATCTCCTCTATAATATATTCACACATTCAGAGTTAATATATAAATAATCTGTCACATCCATGTATAAGCACCAACTAATACTTCTTCCATATTCAATTATCTAAGAGTTAAATGAGTCTTGCATGTTATTTTAAAACCATATATTGGAAATCGTAGCCATGTAGCTTCTCATATATTACAACCAATCACTAGTTGAAAACTCATGTAACATGAGTGGCCTTTTTTAGGAGATCATATTTCTTCTCTTCCTTGTCTAATTCTTATGCAAAGTTAGATGATTCTGTTGTTGCTGATGCATACATTGATCTCTTCAAAATTTCATTATCCAATTCCTTGCTTGGTATGGATGCCAATGATCCTCCTAAAACATTGGCAACCATGAAATTTATTGGTTCCATATTTTCCAATGTAAGAACTAGCTTTCATAAGAAAACATGATATATGTGCTGTTACATGGAGAAGAAAACTTCTGTTTCATTTGATCATTATTACAGATAGCTATCCGGAAGATGATAATGATGGTTTATCATTCATGCCAATGATCCAAATTTCTGAATGGCTGGATGAGTTCTCGTGTCATCTATTTTCTTTACTTCTACACTTGGAACCATACAGTTTTATGTAAGTTTTTATGCCTTTTTTTCTGTCCCTTTCTTCAATCATTCATGTATTATTCTAATATTTAGTTATGAATTTTCTAGTTATTAAGTAGTTTATGGTATTACAGAAGTTAAGGGCTACACTCTTCATCGGTTTTAGGAATGATCCTGATTGAGGATGGTCCCTATTATTTTTTCATGCTGAAAATCCTGCTTGGGAAGCTCTCTCAAAGTCTCTATAGTCAGGTATGTCCTGTAATTGAAGGTTGTTCAATCTAGTAGCTTCTAGAATCCATTTTTCTTCATTTTTTAAGATGATTTAAACTTTGGAAACTTTGTATAATTACCTAAATCGTGTAAAATGTGTCCTTTTTTTCTATCTACAGTTGACACACTGATCACATATATATAAGAAGTTGTTATATCTCATTTCTTTTCCCACTA
Source organism: Viscum album (assembly GCA_963277665.1). Lineage (NCBI taxonomy): Eukaryota > Viridiplantae > Streptophyta > Magnoliopsida > Santalales > Viscaceae > Viscum > Viscum album. The sequence goes on along the minus strand of OY728143.1, from coordinate 1,636,960,456 downwards.
TTTTCTTATAGGTGGTTTCTTATGATAAGACCGGTTCTATCCACCACCATCGAAGACAATGAGTTCAAGATTTGTGTAAGGTTTATTCCATTTTTATTCTATCAGCCACCTATGTTCAATATATGAGTATTTATTCAATTTGACATTACCGTTTATCTGCTTATAGGGTGATTCTTCTAGTGCAAGATCCCAAACAACTGACTCAGGTACTATATCAATGTCATCATTGTACCTAACGGTATGTAATAACTTATTCCATCATGCTTTTTGTTTTATGTACTCTGAATTCTTTATTCAAATTACAAAATTGTAAATGTGATTTTCAAAATATTCTCTTAATGAAAAATGTAATTTTATCTTATGCAATTTAATTTCTCCATGCATCCAAATCTAACATATCATTCTTTATACATTGAACATCAACTATTCTCTATACTTTCAAGGGAGTTATATGATTATTAGCTGCTTTATTGTATTTATTACTCAGCTCGATTGTATTATTATCACATGATCATCAGTAGTTGCATTTTTTTGGTGCTCCAACTCTTGTGTATGTAGATTCATATCATAGTCTTTCAACTTTTCTACTATAGGATATGTTATACCGGAATCATCTGATCATAGGGTGTCTACTTAGCGTACAATTTTATTGGACCATCCGATGATCCTCCATTGCATATTGTATTCTCACAGCGCATATTCTTTCCTCTGATTACAGTGTAGTCCATCCGATGATCAATCCGATATTCTCACTCTGCCCATTCGTGTCATTGCACGACCCCTTCATTTGGTTGTTTTACATTAAAATTCTCATACTGTGTCTGGTTATCTTGAACCATTTCATCTACGATTATAACCTTCTGATAGTTACTGCATGCGGAAGTATTGCTAGATCGCCTCTATCTGAGAAATGGAGTCTTGGTTTATCCGAGCATCTCGGTCGGTGTATTTATGTCTGAACATCCCCCCTACCCGCAACACCCACCCTGTCGCCTTCTAATCAGCCCGCACCATCCCCCCAACACCTGCAACCAGCCCCTTTCAACTAGCATTCCAGCCTCCTCCCGCTCCCTTCTCTCCTGGTCTGAAAATGTTGCCCCGCGGATGTCGCTGGATTGGGCCAACACGCTGCGGTCACGCCGCGGTCACTCCGTAGTCACGCTGCAGTCACGCCGCGGTCATGCCGCGGTCACGCCGAGGTCACGCCGCGGTAACGCCGTGATTTTTCCCTGCTCCAGGCACATCCAGCCCACACCATCCCCCTTCCACCTTTATTTCAGCCCGCTGCCACCAACATTCCAGACCGCAACAGCCCCCCCCCCCCCCCCCCACCACCTTCGAATCAGCCTGCACCATCCCCCCAACACCTGCAACCAGCCCCCTTCCACCCGCATTCCAGCCTCCTCCCGCTCCCTTCGCTCTTGGCCAGAAGATGTTGCCCCGCGGATGTCGCTGGATCGGGCCAACACGCTGCGGTCATGTCGCGGTCACGCCGCGGTCACGCCGTGGTCACGCCGCGGTCACGCCGCGGTCACGCCGCGGTCACGCCGCGGTCATGCCGCGGTCACGCCGCGGTCACGCCGCTGTCACGCCGCAGTCACGACGCAGTCACGCCGCAGTCACGTTGTGATTTGTCCCTGCTCCAGCCACATCCATCCCACACCAGCCCCCTTCCACCTTCATTTCAGCCCACTACCATCGGCATTCCAGCCCTCAACAGCCCCCTGCCACCTTTGAATATGCCCGCACCATCCCCCCAACACCTGAAACCATCCCCCTTCCACCCGCATTCCAGCCTCCTCCTGCTCCCTTCGCTCCTGGCCGGAAGATGCTGCCCCGCAGATGTCGCTGGATCGGGCCAACACGCTGCGGTCACCCCGCGGTCACGCCGCGGTCACTCCGCGGTCACGCCGCGGTCACGCCGCGGTCACGCCGCGGTCACGCCGCAGTCACGCCGCAGTCACGCCGCAGTCACGCCATAGTCATGCCGTGATTTGGCCCTACTCCAGCCACATCTAGCCCACACCAGCCCCCTTCCACCTTTATTTCAACCCACTGACATCGGCATTCCAGCCCGCAACAACCCCCCTGCCACCTTCGAATCTGCCAGCACCATCCCCCCAACACCTTCAACCAGCCCCATTCCACTATCATTCTAGCCTCCTCCTGCTTCCTTCGCTCCTATCCAGAAGATGATGCCCCGCGGATGTCACTGTATCGGGTCAACACGCTGTGGTCACGCCGCGGTCACGCTGCAGTCATGCCGCGGTCACGCCGTGGTATTAATATTTTTCCCTTTCAGAGCATCTTTCAACGAAGTATTAACAGAGGATGGATTGAAGAATTTATGTACAATTCTGCACTTATTGGTGGCATGGCCTATCATCCTTCAATGCTCATTGTACTTTGGTATGTTTTCTAATACAAAACATACCTCAATAAGATGATCATTTATATCAATAGAAACACATTCCAGGGGTGTAGAGGGCCAGGGGGAGGGGTGTCCGGCAGGGGGGTGTCCAGCAGGGGGGGAGGGGTGTCCAGGGGATGCAGGGGGTGTCCAGTGGGGTTGTCCAGTTGGGGCATGGGGGCTGTCCAGTGGGGTGCAGGGGGCAGGGTGCAGGGGGGCAGGGGTGTCCAGCAGGGGGGGGGGGGTGTCCAGCAGGGGGAGGGGCTGTCCAAGCAGGGGGGACGGGTGTCAGGCAGGGGGGGAGGGTTGTCCAGGGGGTGCAGGGGGTGTCCAGTGGGGCTGTCCAGTGGGGCTGTCTAGTTGGGGCATGGGGGCTGTCCAGTGGGGTGTAGGGGGGAGCATGGGGGACTAAGGGGGGCATGGGGGTGCAGGGGGGTGATCAAGGGGGCTGTCCAGGGGTTTACAAGGGGGTGCAAGAGGGCTGTCCAGGAACCTAAGCCCATGCAGGTTATGAATGTCTCTATAGAGAAAATGCAGTGCTGTCCAGATCTAGAAAATATCATAAAACATCCCAAAGAAACTTCACAGGCACCAGGTATAACTATTTCACCACCTATAGATAGTGAGCACGGTGCTATAAAATTTGGTTACTCTATTTCAAATCATAATTCCAATGTTTTGTTTAATGCAGTAATACATGAAATCTGATGATTTATGTTGATGACATGATTACAATTTGTAAGAACATGAGCCTCAAAATTATTGTAAAATCACAAAATAATGGTAAGTTTGACGTGAAAGACTTAGGCATAGCTAATAAAACCTTAGGTATTGAAATTGTTAGAGATAGACCAAATAAATTTTCTTACATATCTCAAAATGGTTAAATATTAAATATTAAAAATAGACACATGTTTGAATGTCTCAAAATTTCCAATGTACTCCTAGTAAAACACTTTAAATTTTCTTCAACACAAAAACCCATTGCTGATGATGATATTCAATTTAGGTGTAAAATCCCTCATGATAATATTTTTGGTAGCATTATGCACTCTGATTTCCATGGGACCTGATATTGCCTATGAAATCTACAGTCATAGCAGATTTATGACCACACCTGGTGCAGGTGGGATGCGGGGGGGGGGGGGGGGTGGTGGAGGTGGGCTGGGGGGTGGCAGGGGGATGGGGGGTAGCAGGTGGCTTGGGGGTGGCTGGTGCAGGGGGCTGGGGTTGGGGGCTGGTGCAGGTGGGCTTTAAGGGGTGGGGGCTGGTGCAGGTGGGCTGGGGTAGCAGGGGGGCTGGGGAGGGGGGACAGGTGCAGGTGGACTGGGGTAGGAGGGGGCTGCGGGGGGGGGGGGGGGGCTGGTGCAGCTGGGGGCTGGGGTTGGGGGCTGCGGGGGGGCGGGGGGGACTGGTGGGCTGGGGGGTGGCAGGGGGCTGGGGGGGGGCTAGTGCAGCTCGGGGTTGGGGTTGGGGGCTGGTGCAGGTGGGCTGCGGGGGGGGGGGTGGAGGTGGGCTGGGGGTGGCAGGGGGCTGGGGGTAGCAGGTGGCTTGGAGGTGGCTGGTGCAGGGGGCTGGGGTTGGGGGCTGGTGCAGGTGGGCTACGAGGGGTGGGGGGCTGGTGCAGGTGGGCTGGGGTAGTAGGGGGGATGGGGAGGGGGGACAGGTGCAGGTGGACTGGGGTAGCAGGGGGCTGCGGGGGGTGGGGGGGACTGGTGGGATGGGGGTGGCAGGGGGTTGGGGGGGCTGGTGCAGCTAGGGGTTGGGGTTGGGGGCTGGTGTAGGTGGGCTGGGGGTGGAGGTGGGCTGGGGGGGTGGCAGGGGGGCTGGGGTAGCAGGGGGGTGGGGAGGGGGCTTGGGTAGCAGGGGGCCGGGGGGGAGGGGGCTGGTGCAAGAGTGATGAGGGGGAGAAAATACTAAATTTCTTTATATTGTAGAGTATGCACTAAAAGAATCTATACCATGTCCAGCTACTATAAAGGTATGTTGTTTATTTTTTTATCTCTATGTTGTTAGAGTTAATTGGAATTGAAGTTACTCATTCTTTTATATCATCAATTTTAGTTGAAATGTAGTTATTAAATCCAAATACTATATAATTATTGTTGGATCCATACATGCCGTTAGTAAAGAGGTCCATGTAATGTTTTAAATTTCATGTGTGTTATGTGATGGTTTCCAACGTTGAAGTGGAGTGGGATCTCTTAGTGCCTGATCTAGAGGTATTTGACATTATTATTTGAATAGATAGAATGATCAATGTTATGTACTAGATTGAATTTTCTCATTTTTGAGTTCAGTTTAAATATCTTTTGGGGTCTCTCTTGTCTTTTAGGGTAAGTGGGATTCTAGATTTGGGATAGTAGGGGGGTTTCCAGACAGGGGAGGGGGTGTCCAGATAGGGGGAGGTGTGTCCAGACAGGGGGGATGTCACTGGACCGGGCCAACACGTTGTGGTCACGCTGTGGTCACACCGCGGTCACGCCATGGTCACGCCGCGGTCACGCCGTGATTTGTCCCTACTCTAGGACGACACCCTACGGCGGTTACTCCTCCTTAGAGAAACATTGAATGCTCAGCTCTATAATTTTTCATATTTCCTCATTCCTAAACTATATCTCCTCTCAGCGCTGCCACTCTTCCATCTTTCCACAAAATGTGCTTAGCAGGTGGTACAAAGGCTCAATCCAACTAAAAACATTGGTTTGGAATTGTCTGGCATATTTTATTGTACATGTATCACATAATATTTGTTCGGTAATTCTTCTTTTTCCTCATCCTCTTCACATGTTTTCCGAACCAGATCATCCTCATCCTCTCCACATGTCGTCTGAACCGGATCAGCCCTGTTGTGATGGAAATTCAATGTCTTCTTTTGGCTGTTTTAGATGAAATTCCTTCCATAATTCCCTCATCTCATGTAGCACTCATTGGAGGAGGATGATCACTACCAAGTTGAGTTTTAAAGGCTGAAAACAATCTTTTTGATGCAATTCCAAAGAGTCTGTTCTATTATGAGGGCCTATTTCATGCTGGAGTTCCCACATTTCCCCCACAAGCTGGAAAAGGGAGGTCAGTTTGGCCTATGCAAACAGGGCTTGTTTGTTATGGACAAAGATACAACTAGAGACCTGGTTTTCTTGAAGAGTTTCCATGAAGGGTCTTCACGGTAGAGGAGACTAGCTCTGGTCTGTATTTGGTAGTTGCTTCCATGATGGTTCCACAACCGTTTGACTGAATTTCACACTAAACCAAGCCCTGCTAGTGACTCTTTTTCGATGCACTATAAAAATCCCATGGCCAACCCACCAAAATCAAACCAGCTATTCCAGGACCATTTCCACTCTCACTAAAAACACAAACTCAAGCCCTACTACAATTCCAAGCTCCCACTTCAATTTAGCCACTATGACCTCCTTTCCAGTCCCCCGCCATTTTTCAATCCACCTAGGCAACCCATCCACAACTTGACCACCAATCAGGCCTACCCACCTCTCAACTTCTAAGCCACCAACCACACATTTTCCACCAGGCATCCCACTTTAAAACCATTCCAAACCTCAACCAATTATAACCAATTAAACCAGAACCCTTAACATTTGAAGCCCTCATCTAAATTCCTGTTCCAACTCACTTAAGGGGGGCGGGCTGTCCAGCAGGGGGCGGGGCTGTCCAGCAGGGGGGAGGTCTGTCCAGCAGGGGGGGGCTTTCCAGCAGGGGGGAGGGGTGTCCAGCAGGGGGGAGGGGTGTCCAGCATGGACTTAACTGGTTTTTTGGAACCAAAAATACTGAATGATATTGTCTCATGCATAGTAACCGCACTTAAAATTGATCAAAGGACCTTACATGATGACATGGATCTATTCGACAGAGTAACGGTTGAAATAAACCTTGACTCAAAACTTCCCAGCTCAATTAACTTCAATGACAATGAATACAAAACTGATGATATAGTGGAATATGAGAGAAAACCCCCATTTTGGGATCACTATAAAATCATAGGGCATACTATCTTCAACTGTAGGGTGATTAAGAAGCAGGTAATACAACCATCTGAGAATGAATGGAAGGAAATGAGGAGACCAAAAAAAGACATAGCCCCCATGATAGACATGCCTGAAATATCCAAAAATAAATATGAAGTTTGGGTCAAAAAACTCACACTTTGACTCACATAAGAGATAGTTCAGGAACCAAATGGGTGGATGAAGTGGAGGAAGAAGAAAACTCTATTAATGATCAAAACCTCTCAATTGAAATTACAAACCTTTTACTAGACACTATTAGAGTATCAACCGAGCAGGAAAATATTTCTAGCTATCAACATGACCTAGAAAAGCATAATCTCTAGCACCCAATCTTGGATGGAGGGAATTTTTTCTACTAATGAACTGAAGAAACTAACCTGTACTCCTAGTACTTCAATCCACAATAATGATGTTTGCACTAAAGAAAATGATGTGGCTGACACTCCATACTTAAGCGCCAAGCAGACCCATATTACTTCCACACCTAAATTAGGTATGCAAAAGGAAAATCAGGAAAACCCCCTAGTCTTCTAGCTCCATGGTGAAACCTGCCTCCATAGACCTAGAAGCTCGAGCAGGCATGAAAAAGATTCCAGCACCTGTTTTACATGAAAATTCAGTTTCGGTTCTCGTACCCTAACATATGTAGTTTTTAATGTTCCCCCAGAGCAGAAGTAGAATCTCTCTCAGAACTCTGTCGAACAACAATCTGCTCTAGATCCTGTTATTCAAGGTACTTCTCATCCTCTTTCTTATGCTACTAATAACTATTCCATTCTGTCTAAAAAACTGTGTTATGATCAAAATGAATCTTCCTATGATTTTTTCTCTAAGAATTATGATTCTCTACACTGATGCCACCTGACCACTACTATCCCATCCCATATTTCTAAAAAAAACAATGCCTCTTTTATAAACAGTAGCCTGGTTTTAACTACAGGTGACTCCACAATGGGAAATTAGCATGAGACCAAATCACATGTCCATAATATTGGGTCTGGGGAGTCTGTCCTAGGGTGTCCAGAGTCTGGGGGGGGCAGGACTGGCAGGGGTGTCCAGGGTCTGGGGGGGACTGTCCTGGGGTGGGGTCTGTCCTGGGGTGTCCAGGGTCAGGGGGCAGGGGGGCAGGGGGCAGGGGTGTCCCGTAGGGGGAGGGGTGTCCAGCAGGGTGAGGGGTTGTCCAGGAAGGGGGTGTCCAGCATGAGGGAGGGGTGTCCAGCAGGGTGGTCTAGGGGTTTCTAGGGTCTGGGGGGGTCTATCCTGGGGTGGGGTCTGTCCTGGGGTGTCCAGGGGCAGGGGGCAGGGGTGTCTAGCAGGGGGAGGGGTGTCCAACAGGGGGAGGGGCTGTCCAGGTAGGGGGAGGGGTGTCTAGGGGGGTGGTCCAAGGGTTTCTAGGGTCTGTGGGGGGGGGGGGGGGTCTATCCTGGGGTGGGGTCTGTCCTGGGGTGTCCAGGGTCAGGGAGCAGGGGGGCAGGGGGCAGGGGTGTCCAGTAGGGGGAGGGGTGTCCAGCAGGGGGAGGGGGTGTCCAGCATGGGGTAGGGGTGTCCAAGGGGGTGGTCCAAGGGTGTCCAGGGTCTGGGGGGGTCTGTCCTGGGGTGGGGTCTGTCCTGGGTGTCCAGGGTCAGGGGGCAAGCGGGGGCAGGGGGCAGGGGGTGTCCAGCAGGGGGAGGGGTGTCCAGCAGGGGGAGGGGCTGTCCAGGCAGGGGGAGGGGTGTCCATCATGGGGGAGGGGTGTCCAGGGGGGGGGGGTGGTCCAGGGGTGTCCAGGGTCTGGGGGGGTCTGTCCTGGGGTGGGGTCTTTCCTGGGGTGTCCAGGGTCAAGGGGCAGGGGCAGGGGTGTCCAGCAGGGGGCGGGGTGTCCAGCAGGGGGAGGGGCTGTCCAGGCAGGGGGAGGGGAGTCCAGCATGGGGGAGGGGTGTCCAGGGGGTGGTCCAAGGGTGTCTAGGGACTGGGGGGTCTGTCCTGGGGTGTCCAGGGTCAGGGGGAAGGGGGGTAGGTGGCAGGGGGCAGGGTTGTCCAGCAGGGGGAGGGGTGTCCAGCAGGGGGAGGGGCTGTCCGGGCAGGGGGAGGGGTGTCCATCATGGGGGAGGGGTGTCCAGGGGGGTGTTCCAGGGTGTCCAGGGGTGGTGTTCTAGGGGAGGGGTGTCCAGTAGTGGGTGTCTATTGCTGGTATTCTTTTTTGGACTTCAACAGATTATGCAAGGACTCGGTGGGGGTGGATAGTGGGGGTGCAGTGGGGGGGAGGGGGGCCTGGGTGAAAGGGGTGGTGAGGGGCTGGGTGTAGGGGGGTGAGGGTGGATATAGGGCTGGGTGCCGGGGGGTGGGGGTGGGGCTGGGGGCCTGGGTGCAAGGGTGCAGTGGGGGTACGGGTGGGGGTGGATAGTGGGGGTGCAGTGGGGGGGGGAGGGGGCCTGGGTGCAAGGGGTAGTGAGGGGGTTGGGTGTAGGGGGTGGTGGCTAGATATAGGGCTGGGTGCAGGGGGGATGGGGGGGCTGGGGGCCTGGGTGCAGGGGGGCAGTGGGGGTGCATTGGGGGGGGACCTGGGTGCAAAGGGGTAGTGAGGGGGCTGGGTGTAGGGGGTGGGGGCTGGATATAGGGCTGGGTGCAGGGGGGTCTGGGGGCCTGGGTGCAGGGGGGCAGTGGGGGTGCAGTGGGGGGAGGGGGACCTAGGTGCAAGGGGTAGTGTGGGGGCTGGGTGCAAGGGGTAGTGAGGGGGCTGGGTGTAGGGGGTGGGGGCTGGATATAGGGCTGGGTGCAGGGGGGGTCTGCAGGAGGTGTCTAGGGGGGTGTTTGGGGGGTGTCCAGGGTGTGTCCAGGAGGTGTCCAGGGGGTGTCCAGGGGGTGTCCAGGGTGTGTCCCGGGGGGTGTCCAGGGGGTATTTGTTTTATGGATTTGGACACCCTATAGCCCCGGTTTAAAACCGTGGCTATTGGATCATTGCCACAGTTTTAACCGTGGCTATAGAAATAATTCCACGGTTCTAAACCATGGAAATATATTCTGTTCCTCCTCTAGTATAGCCACGGTTTGAACTGTGGCTCTATACTAAAGCCACGGTTTGAACCGTGGCTATAGATTTAAAGCCACGGTTTGGAACCGTGGCTCTAGGTCTAGGCCTATAGCCACGCCAAACATAGCCACGGTTCCTCGAACCATGGATATTACCTATAGCCACGGTTTGAGGGCCTATAGCCACGATTTAGAACTGTTGGCTATAGCCCGAATTTCCAGTAGTGCTACTTACGTTCATTCAAGACAATAAGGAAAAGAAAATAGTGTTCATGCGTACGTACGACCTACAGTCTCCAGGAACAGTGTATTTCATTTCATTTATCTATATATTATATATAACGAATATATATGATATATAAATCATTATTTACATTCTGGAAATAAGTAAATCATTATATAAGTAATGATAATATCAAGAACAACAAGTCCAAACACGTACGATAAATAAAACGATTTTACCCAAAATGCTGGTTTAACATGGAATTTACAAAAGAGCGGGTAATGTAAAGTCATAAGTAAACCATATATGATATCATAACAATAATATGATTCTGTAATAATTCAATGGAACTATTTAAATCATTATACAGGAGGTTCGGATACGTACAAAGCATATCAGACCTACGGTAAGGGATAACTTTTCCAATCTCATTTTATCCGAGATTGTTTACTGGGGTTATATTAATCATCCATGTCCCTGTTTTCTAAATATGTTTTCATGTATGTTTAAAGTCATTTTTACCCGTTTTTGACTTTTACTACATGGTATGTAAGGAATCTTTCTTTTATTTACCATGCGCGGTACTTTTGA